>JAXCMG010000014.1:49198475-49325533 GCA_034642415.1 Podarcis siculus | reverse complement strand
TTCTTCTTCTTCTTCTTCTTCTTCTTCTTCTTCTTCTTCTTCTTCTTCTTCTTCTTCTTCTATTAAATTAAATTTCCACACTGCCCTTCTCTGAGGGTCAGAGGGCAGTTTACAATATAAATTTGAAGCACATGGCTCTCCCCCCCCGCCCCTGAATTCAGGGAAATGTAGTTTGTTAAGGGTGCTGGGAATTGGAACTGTGAAGGGTAAACTACAGTTCCCACAATTCCTTTATGGTGAAGTCATGTGCTTTAAATGTATGTGTATGCAGCCGGGATGTGGAAAGCACTAGCATACTCAATAGATGAGTCTGTCCTACGTGCTGGACAGGTTTTAGGTTACATCTAGGAATGCTGGGGTGAAGAAACACACAACAGCCAATTGCCCATTTTTGAAAATATAAAATCTGGCAATTCTATAGAGCTGATATCTAGATCAAGGGTGAAGAAACTGCAGGCCACCAGGTGTTGTTAACTCTCCAGTCCTGTTCAGCCCCAACCAGCATGGCCAACGGATAGGGATGATGGAGTGACAGCCTCAACAACACCTGAAGAGCCAGAGGTTCCCCACCTCAGATCTAGATTATCAGTTCAGATTATGCTCTGTTCCAAACCATGGTTAGATTTCTGCAGAAGAGCCAAAGCGAGCCTTGGTCTTGTGTGCTTCCCTTCCGCTGTCCTCATTTGTGGTGGTGAGGAGGACCATAAATGTTTCCAGTTCCATGTTGGACTAAACCACAGTTTCCTGTTGCATACAGGTAGGGGGGACTGTGGTTTATTCTAATCCTTGAAACCAAACAGGATCAAACTTTGGTTTGCTAACTGCTATGCCCCAGACATAAGGACCTGTTATTCTGAGAGCATCATTTTGCTTTCCTCTTTCTCCCACTTACCCTTCACTCCAATTCTGCTTATGCAGTTGAAGGGCAATAGCTGAGGACTGGCTACATGCAGATCTGCCATTTTGAAGTCAATGAGAGGTTTCTGTTGACTACCAGGTAGAACTGCCTACGTTTCCCTCCTCCCCAATCCACTAAAGACCAAACGACGCCACACCTATTCAGACAAACACAGTTCAAACCTTTGCAACAGGAGGAAGTTCTGGCCTGTTTGGAAATTGCAGCACTCATCGCATGACACTTAATCCACATTTTCCGAACAGAGGTAGGCTATAGACACAATGCAAAGCTTTGCCCGCAGCTATTTATACTTGTCTCTTGGTTCAGGTCCACAGCTTAATTATTTACTGGATTACTTTGTTCTGGTGCTGTTTGGCTGAAGTGCTTTAAAAATATTGCAGGCTTTAAAAAATAAAATAAAACCGAACCGTGGCAAGGCAGCTCTCAGAAGCCAGTTGCTGGCTGCTTCAAGGGGGAGGGTGTTTTATTTCTGTCAGACAATGTGCTTTCTCAAGCAAGAAATGAGAATGTCCTAGGTTTTGATTCGACCAGAACTACAAAGAAATCTTTAAATCCCTCTGGCCTCTCTGTGTGCTGCGTGGAGACATCTTGAGGGTCTCTCTGAAGATCAGGCTGTGAATTGCTGAGTTAAATCCCATTCTGTCTGCCTCCTAGCCTACGGCATTCAGTTTCCTTGTTTTCTTGGCAAAGGAGGCTGCAAGGAGCCTCTGTCTGAAAGGCACCTATATATGATATTTAATTTGTGCAGCTCCTCTTAGGAACCTTCACCCCTTACTAATATGATTCTGTCAACAGAGGCGGGTGGTGGTGAGTAAGAGAATCACATTCTTTTGGTGGTATTCAAAAAGGCTCATGAAACCCAAAGACTTGGGCTCTGTTTCCCAGCTAGAAGGCAAAGTATTTATATCCTCGCTCTCAATCTCTGCAATTCTTTCTGGATGTGGATAACAATAGTTTGGATGGAAAATTAAACAGATAAAAGCTGTTGGTGCATCCTTCTCATTCTTCTAATTGAAACAGGTTACACTTGGGAGTATCTTAAGAGTAAGAGCTACCTACCTTCAGAAAAATGAAACAGTCACTGAGTTTCTGCATGAGTCAGTGAACTGTGTCCGTTGCCTCCGAAAGCAGACAACTGTGGTATTTGTTCTTTGGGAGTGAATGCATGATCCTTCGTGCAGAGAAATTACCCACACCCAGTAGAGGCTGGCCTGACAAATAATGACCCAGATCGCTAAATCACTCAGAGATGCAACAGGCACCCTCTTTTATGCTCATTGTTTGAATGCAATTCTCTCACAACCCACACTGTTTAGGAATCACCCTGCAACAGTGAGTTGTTAAGAAACTGAGCAGGGTTAGAAGCCACCAGTAGAGGCAGTGAAAACGCTTCCCCTTCCTAGTCTGTGACTTTTTTCAGGCCCAGCCTGCAAAAATGAAAGCCACTTCAAGTTTGCTTAGTTTTTAACCATATATATGCAGCTTTCCCCTCCTCTTGGTGAGCAGGTGCAGAGGCAGGCAAGGGCTCCTGTCCCACTAACCACAGCAGAGAATGTGGGAATACATAGCCTGCCCCGTGTCATGATGAGAAAAGATGCATTTGCCAGAATTCTATATTTTTTTCCAAAATTTTTTATTCATTTTATAACACAAATAAAAAACACAAACAGAAAAGACAAACAATACGAACAAATTCTTGTCATATCCTTATTTTTCTAAACATTGTTAAGTTGGCTTCCCCAAGTCCCACCTATCAGATTTTCATTTCACTTCATCTTTAGCAGTTTACATATATCATAATTTCTAACCATCTTTTTTTTAACCACACTTAAAATAACTTCACATTTTATCACTTACAAATAATACTGTTTTAAAATACCCTGTCTTCTACTTCTAACCCTACAGCCTATACGTATCCACTTCCAGAGCTATTCTAAGGTTTAAACATTAACATATTTTTTTCAAAACTTCTTCCAGTCTTCTTCACATTTGCCAGAATTCTAATGCAGGTTGTTGAAAGAAGCATTATCAAAAACTATATACCTCTGACTAGTTTTCCACATGAATTAGGTTAATGGGCTGGTTTTCCATCGAGACCATGAAATTTCGCAGTGTAATGATAGCAACCAGTTCAGAGTTTTACCGCCTTATTTGCATCTTCCCTGTTCTTTCAGATGGGCAGGGTACAAATTATTATTTCATGTACTTTATTGTGCTTCGGTATAACCGTGCTTTCCTTTATTCTTTAACCCTGTTGTTTGGGTATTCAATTCCCCTGTGTGATTAGAATCGCGTCGGGGAGAGCAGGATATGCTAGCTTGCCTTTCTGCCTCCATTGCATGTCTGTGCTCATTAGACAGGTGTACTCATGGAGGCTCAACACCAACATGATTCTTAAGAGAGCCAGTGTGGTGTAGTGGTTAAGAGCGGTAGACTCCTAATCTGGGGAACCGGGTTCGCGTCTCCGCTCCTCCACATGCAGCTGCTGGGTGACCTTGGGCCAGTCACACTTCTCTCTGAAGTCTCTCAGCCCCACAGAGTGTTTGTTGTGGGGGAGGAAGGGAAAGGAGAATGTTAGCCGCTTTGAGACTCCTTAAAGGGAGTGAAAGGCGGGATATCAAATCCAAACTCTTCTAATCCTATGGAGAGCAGATTCCCTGTTGCAGATGTTCACTCTCCAGTGCATGGAGGGTGTAACAGTGGGGCAGGGTTAGTGAGGATATCCCTGCTCCCTTTTGGGATTCTGCTTGCATGGAGGGAACTAACAACCCACAAAGGGATTGTGTCTCCTGTAAATCTGGTCACCCTCTCCCATGATCTTTCCCTTCCCCTGTTTTTAAATGAAACTTAAGCCAAGCACAATGTTGATGGTGCCACGTGCATTGTCAACATCAGTCTGAAGCAGGGGTGGGGAGCTTCAGGTCCAGAGACCAAATGTGACGCTCCAATCCTGCCTGCCTGGCTCTTGGGAGCCTCCCCAGGCCATACACACACACACACACACACACACACCAGCCACACTGTCATGGACTGGTTGAATGCAGAGGAATGGTGGGAGGAACCAGCTGGGGAACCAGCAAGGGAAGAAGGCTCAGACCCCAGGGAGTGGTTGTGGGGTGATGATGAGCGGTCAGAGGGAGAAGGAAGTGTCGGAAGCTGAAGGGGAAACAGGGCTTATTGAGCTGGGAAAGTCTGTTGCCGGGGGAAGTCAAGAAGCTGAAGCTGGCAAGTGGGAGGAGGGAGGTCAAGAGGCAGAGACGAGTCACCGGTGTCTCCCTCTCCTGCTGTGACAAGCTCCCCTCCCATCTCTCCGGACCAGGAGAGGCATGAAAGGGGCAGAGGAGAGATTGGTCGAATGCAGGCACAGTCTCCAGTTGCTTGGGAAATGCCATGGAGAGGAGGCAACATGACAGCCGTGGGGAGGTGGGGACTTTTAGTCTCAGCAACTGATTTCATGGAGTAAGACCCACAGGGAATGAGCTCCTGTGTGCATTAGGGCTCACTCAGCCAAGTATGTGGAGATTGTGTTTTTCCAAGTAATGAGTTAAAATCCAACTTTGGACTGTGTGATTTACCGACCTGCACACTCCCTACTGCACCTTCTTTGTACCCTCTGTGAGAGTGTTTATGCCTGGCTGTAATCACCTCCTGGCAAATAGAAGGGGAAGAAATGGAGGCAGTGAGAGATTTTACTTTCTTGGGCTCCATGATCACTGCAGATGGTGACGGCAGCCATGAATTAAAAGACGCCTGCTTCTTGAGAGAAAAGCAATGACAAACCTAGACAGCATCTTAAAAAGCAGAGACATCAGCTTACCAACAAAGGTCCGTATAGTTACAGCTATGGTTTCCCCAGTAGTGATGTATGGAAGTGAAAGCTGGACCATAAAGAAGGCTGATCGCCACAGAATTGATGCTTCTGAATTCTGGTGCTGGAGGAGACTCTTGAGAGTCCCATGGACTGCAAGAAGATCAAACCTCTCCATTCTTAAGGAAATCAGCCCTGAGGCTCCAATGCTTTGGCCGCCTCATGAGAAGAGAAGACTCCCTGGAAAAGACCCTGATGTTGGGAAAGATGGAGGGCACAAGGAGAAGGGGACGACAGAGGACGAGATGGTTGGACAGTGTTTTCGAAGCTACCAACATGAGTTTGACCAAACTGCGGGAGGCAGTGGAAGACAGGAGTGCCTGGCGTGCTCTGGTCCAGGGGGTCACGAAGAGTCGGACACGACTAAACAACTAAACAACAACAAGGATGTGCTATCAACTCTGAGAAGTCCGCTTGCTTCCCTGGACGAAGAGAAGGGTGTGAGAACATGTGCAGAAACTAGCCTACTGCACAAAGGCAAGATTTGCACTTGGTCCTCTGCCCACCACTTGCACGTGGCCCCCAGAGGGTTGCGCAGGATTGAATGCGGCCCTCAGAGTGAAACAGATTCTGTATCCTTGTTTGAAGCAAGGCTCTCTAGTAGGTTCCAAGCCACGTTCCTCTTAAGGTTGCCACCAAAGCCTCAGGATTAATCTAATGACGTTTTTGACATTTAGGGTATCCTCTTGCACCAGGCCCAATGAAATGGTTAGTGTGTTTTTCAACAGGATGGTCTCAGTGGAACACACTGATGCATAGCACCAGAGCAGAATGTAATAAACATTAGGGAGCAGAGACCGTGACGTGTTTGTATTCTTGACAGGGTCACGCTGCTGGCACAGAATAAATGCTAAATAATAATCATATTGCTCCTGCTCCACCTGTCAGGGTATCTGAGCAAGTTCCTGTCTCTAATTATTTTACCCCTTTTTGTTCTTTTCCCAGACGAAGCGACCCTGTGGGCCGGCCGCACTCCTGGCATTCTGCCAAGTTCATAGAGAACCAGCCCGATCTCAGCATGATGCAAATATCTCCTGGCATGATTGGCACTCCTTGGCACCAAGCCTACCATTCCAGGTAAGCCTCACAGCATTTTGGCCAAAACAACAACAACCCTGTATCCGAGGATGGGTGGTGTGTTGTGTGCTTCCCATTCCAGGAAGAGCACAATTTATGCTCCACCCTGAAAGCATAATACTCAGCAGTAATCTGCATTCACCTCACAGTCTTTTAAAAGCTGCTGAGCTTTCTCTGCCAGGTGCTGCGCTACCTTTATGGATCTGAAACAATGGTGTATCAGGTTGAACAGGCAGGTACCCTCAGCCATTTTTGCAAAAAGCTGTGTGGCTGCAGTGGTGGAGCAGGGGACTTATCAAGCAGCGAACTTTGCCCAAATTTCCCTGCTGATTGTAGAATTCTATAGGCTCTGCACTAAAAAAAAGGAGAAAAAAAATCAAAATTCTGAATTCTATAGCCTTTACACATGATTCAGATTTCATGCATTCGCTTCTTTTGCATCGTCTGTTCTGCTTGCTCTATCCCAGGGGTCAGCAAACTTTTTCAGCAGGGGGCCGGTCCACTGTCCCGCAGACCTTGTGGGGGGCTGGACTATGTTTTGAAGGGGGGGGAATGAACGAATTCCTATGCCCCACAAATAACCCAGAGATGCCTTTTAAATAAAAGCACACATTCTACTCATGTAAAAACACCAGGCAGGCCCCACAAATAACCCATAGATGCATTTTAAATAAAAGGACACATTCTACTCATGTAAAAACACGCTGATTCCTGGACCGTCTGCGGGCCGGATTTAGAAGGCGATTGGGCCGGATCCGGCCCCTGGGCCTTAGTTTTCCTACCCATGCTCTATCCCTTGCAAGTTTGTTCCATTTGCAGAATACATACAGGTTTCAGAATTCAGCTTTTCTTGGCACACAAATATCTTTTTTAAAGGAGCTGATCATATAGAGCTTCGGCTTGTTCCCTCCAATGTGTTTCCACTTTTCTGTATCTGTTCTGAAAGGTGGAACATAACACAACTGGAAAGTTCTTAGTGATGTTTCTTTTTCTATGTATAGACAAATCCCCAGTCTTTCAATCTCCTGGAACATCTTTGTAGCAGATTCCGAATCTCAGCATCAGCACAGTGGCTTTTCCTCCTCCCCAACTTAGCCGCTGGAATTTCAAGACCTCTGTGAAACCTAAATACTGGCACCAATAGTAATTTATTGAGATCAAAGGAAGGATGGGATGGGAAAGCAGTAAGAAACTCTAGGATTACAAAAAGAAACGAAAAAAGAAACCCTTCCAACAGAGATGTGCGTGCTCTTTCTCTCCTTGACACCCAACACAAATCATCTGGCAACGGCATTCATTCCGTCCCAGGGAGCTGTTCTTTTTTTAATTATTCTTTGCTATGGCCTAGCTCATAGAGTTCCAAGCCCCAGATTTCTGCCCTCTCTGTTGTCGCATCTCTGCTGGCATAGAAGCCATCGCTCCAGGTGTTTCAGCACTGAAGAACGCCAGTGGCATCTAGTGGTCGGATTGCCAGCCTTCTTCTGTCGCTGTCTGTTGGTAATAGGTGAGGGCCGGAGTGGTCAAATCGGGAGATCATATGTTTAAAAAGGAAAGCAAATGGCACAAGCAGCTGAGGACATGAAACCAGAAAAATGGCCAGTTCTGTTGAAACCGTTCCTCCTCTTCCTTATTCTCTGTGATCTGGTTCTTTCTCATTCTCTGTACAGTGGTACCTCGGGTTACATATCCTTCAGGTTACATATGCTTCAAGTTACAGACTCCGCTAACTCAGAAATAGTACCTCGGGTTAAGAAGTTTGCTTCAGGATGAGAATAGAAATCGTACTCCGGGGGCAGCGGGAGGCCCCATTAGCTAAAGTGGTGTCTCAGGTGAAGAACAGTTTCAGGTTAAGAACAGACCTCCGGAACGAATTAAGTACTTAACCCGAGGTACCACTGTACTTCTTCTTCTTCACTTGGCAAACAGCTCAGTCCCTAGATAGTTGCTTTGCAGCATCCTTCCTTTTGCCTTTATGTTTTTGCTTCCATGTGGTGGGGATATTATCCTTAGGCTCAGAGGTACCATGAGAAATGATGATGCTGATCAGGAGATCAACACAAACCAGGCAACAGTTGGGCCTTGGGACACTAAAGGCTGATCCACACTTACCCTTTGCACTGTTCTTTCTCAGCACATGCTTTAAAACTCTCACATCCAAGCACTTTTGTCCCCCCCTCCCAGCGCATTTCCCACACAAACCCGCTCTTTACTGCCGAATTGGAGCAAACAGCAATTTGTGACCGAGTTCTTGGTTCCCCAAGGCCCTGCCATTGTCACAGCAGGAGACACGACAGATGGGCTTATAAGGAAACTGAGGGGTTTTCAGTGGCCAGAGCAACTTGGTTTGAGGAGGCCAAGTTTATGCTGTCATGGGGCTGAGGGGAAATTGACTGTGCCAGAGCCAGGCTGGGGTTATGGGTTGCCATATTTGAATGAATTTCAAACATCCAGCTCTATTAACCAAGCCCACTGCTGATTGAGTGTGGGCATCATTCAGAAGAGAACCATTTTTTTTATTTCCCCCTCCTCTCCCACAGTTTACCCATGTCCTCCCTGCCACCCCATTTCTTAACCAAAAGGATGAGGTGGCAATCATAGGCCTCAGGCTTGAGGTCTCAACTCCATTGCTGGCACTTGTAGCAGCATTCAGACGCTCTGGGAAATGTAGTTCCTAAGCTTCCTGGTGTCAGTGTGAAGGATTCACCTTCCTTTGAGGTAAATAATGGATTATCCCATTTTGTCGATGTTGAGTAATAATGACTCAACATGGACCTGGGGTCCCTTGAGCCACTGGGTAGCTGAGTAATAATGACAGTGAACCAGGCTGGTTTTAAGGCCTACACATCTTCATCAGCTTCTATGAGGGGAAATAATGTCAAGGAATCAACCTAACCAGCTTCCTCCCCTCCAAATAGCAGCAACAACAACTGGAGGGTTCATGCCTGCAACTGAGCCTCCTTGACAAATAGCTGTGTCATATCCTTTCTGGAGCAGCCTTTGACTTTTCGTCAGCTTGGTCCGTGATGAAAAGCTCTTGCCATGGACTTATTGAAGCTGTTGTGGTTCCGCTGCTCTCTGTCCCATCTCCACCCCATCCCTCATTGCCTCCTTCCCTGTCATGTCTGTTTAGTTTTCTCACAGCAAACAAAATGTCTCCAGTTCAGTTGGAGATTCCAGGAACTCTGCCAGCATATAGCCTTCACCTCCATAAAAAGAAAAGAAGCGGGAAAAGAAAGAGAGAGAGAGAGAGACGTGGAGGAGGGGGCAAATTCCTCTCTGTCCTCAAGCTTCTCTTACTCTCTTGTTCTTCCTTTCAGCCTCTTTCTCTTTCTCTCTTACTCGTGGATGTCTGGGTATTCTGGTGACGTTTAGGGTGCTTTTGATGGATTGCGAGGGTGGAGCAGACATGCTTGGATTTCCCTGCAAAGCCTCCCCTGCTTGCGTCCTGCCTCCCATCTATTTTTTCCCCTCCCTTCCTAGTGATAAATAAGAGACATGTGTTGCAATGTCAAGCGGTCCTTCCGAGCAAACCAGGATGACTGCAGACTAAGAACAGAACAAGGCCCAAATATGGGTTTTCGTCTCTTCCTCTAAAAACTAAACATATCCCTCAGAGTCCCTTTATAAGCCAGTACTACTCTCTCTTGCTCTCATGTTAACAAGTTTTCGCTTCTCTCTCTCGCTCCTACCTCCAGTTCCTCCACAAGCGATCTCTCCGGCTATGAGCATGGCTATTTAAGAAGAAGTCCTGACCAGTACAGCTCAAGGGGAAGCATGGAGAGTTTGGACCATACCCCTGCGGGGTACACCCATCACCCCTGCCACCTCTCGCCAGCCAAATCCACCAATAGTATTGACCAGCTTGCCCATCTCCACAGCAAGAGGGATTCCGCCTACAGCTCTTTCTCAACCAGCTCCAGCATCCCCGAATACCTGGCGCCCACGTTCTGCAAGGAGAGGTCCTATTCCATGGAGAACGTCCATTCCCGGGGCAGGCCGCAAGAAGGGGGAATGAGGCAGGCTGACATCAGGTACATTAAAACGGTCTACAACGCCCAGCGAGGCGTTTCGGAGGAATACGAAGTGAAGTCCTCTGCTCTTTCGCCAAGCTGTGAGCCCCAGGCTAAAGGATACGGCTACAGCAGGTTGCATGGCTACAACAAGGGCCTCCCGACCCGGAGCTCGTCTGACAGCGATAGCCACTATATGAAGGGGCCCCCCATGCCACCGACCCGTAGTGACAGTTACGCAGCAACCAGGCACCACGAGAGGCCCAGCTCCTGGTCCAGCCTTGAACACAGGAAGTCCTGTAGGACTCACCCCAAAAGCGCTTGGCCTCACCTAGGCCAGGGCACCCCTCCTCCAGGGCATCTCCAGAAACCTGCATTCCTAGAAGGACAGCTCCACACTGTGATGGAGAAGAGCCCAGAGAGCAGTCCCACCATGAAGCCCAAACAGGTTTACTCGCAGGCAGCTCAGCCAGGGCAGCCTTTGCTTCCCACTGGTGTTTACCCTGTCCCTTCTCCTGAGCCCCACTTTGCCCAGGTTCCTCACCCTTCCGCAAGCAACAGCAGGATGCTTTACCCAGCGCTTGCCAAAGAGAGTGGGTACGCACACGCCCCTGTGTCTTCTCCATCCTCGTACGAAAACGTTGCAGCCTGCAGGCAGCATGCTGGCTTGGATGAGAACGGAAACCAAAGCCCGCTGAACAAGGCTGCCATCTTCTACCAGCCTGAGTACGCGCCAGGGAAGAAGCAGGAGGTGGAAGACGCAGCTGCAAAGTTCGTCTTGTACAGGATGCATCCCGAAGCCTACCCCGCATCTCCCAGGCAGGATGAGTCAGCGCCACCATATATGACCACAGCTTCGATCCAGGAAAGTGCAAGAAACGCACAGCACTCGAACCACAGCTCTCAGGCACGCCTGCCTCATCCGAGGGATGCGATTGACAGCAAAGGCGCCTGCCACTCAAAGGGGTACGGGGCAGGAGAGCAAAAGGAAGATAAGAATGCAAACCTGCAGAGAGATCCCACAGCTCAAAACCAGTGGAACCCCAGTAAGGCCAAGCAGCAGCACGCTTTTTCCTCCTTGCAAAACATCCCGGAGAGCAGCAAGCTGCAGAACAACTCGGATCTGAAGGAGGTACCACCGTGCAAGGGCTACTCTGGTGGCAAGTGGCATGTTGTGAATTACAGCAGCCAAGCGGATAAGATGTGTCAGGGGCAGATCCCTGGGCACTGGCAGGATGGCGAGTGGCACAGCTTAGAAGGGTACCAGGACACCATTCCCAGCGCAGAGCATTTCCATGGGGTGGAGCCAAAGTACAAGGAGCCCTCTTCTCCGATGGCCCCTAAGATGTCAGACTTAAATATTCACCAGCTGGGTTCTAGCAACCTCCAGAACTCTCAGTATGGGCAACTGGACTCTCGGAAGGCCCGGTGCTCTGTCCTGGAGAAGGTCAGCAAGATAGAGCAACGTGAACAAGGCGGTCAGTGGCTACAGAGTGTCAGCCCTAACAGTTTCAGCCAGAATTTCAGCTCAGGCAAGCCCAACCTCAACCACGTTGAGGACATCCGAAAGAGGCGGAACTCTCAAGAGCATCTTCACTTGCTTGGAGATCATAGCCGCCTGGCCAGCGCAAGGAGCTCAGACCCGGCCGCATATATGCAGCGCCCGAGCGAGAGCGGGGCTGGCAGACCAGAGAGGGCTAATTGGCATGGTGCAGAGCAGCAGATGGAGGCAGCAAGTGCTGCCGTGGCGATGCCAGGATGGCACAGCATCTATCATCAGGCTGGGCCCTCTGAAAGCGAGCCACCGAAACTGGCTGGGCAGCTGCCCCAAAGCAGAAGTGCTTTCCAGTTGTCGGAGGAGCGCGAGAGAGAAATGTTGTGGAAGGGCAGCACCCAGAACTCGAACGGCTCGCAGCTGGACCTCCCCTTTAGCAGGGCTTACAGGAACAGCATCAAAGATGCCCAGTCTAAGGTTTTGAGGGCCACCTCCTTCAGCCGCAAGGACCTCAACATCAGCCCTCAGTGTGGGAAGGAGCCCAGAAGGAGTGTGCAAAGGCCGGCCTCAGCACATGTTGGGATGAGGAGCATGGCTGCGTCTCCCCATACCCCAAAGGAGAGGCATAGCATCACACCGACAGAGACCAAGCTAGATTATCCCAACAAAGAGAGCCTTCCTGCGCCTCTGCACGTGGCACGCATTGGGGGCAGGAGGCGCCTGAACCCCGACCAGAAAAAGAAGTCTTACTCCGAGCCGGAGAAGATGAACGAAGTGGGTGTGTCTGACAGCGAGCTGTCGCCCTTCTCCCCCCAGAAGAAAGCCCTCCAGTTTGTTTTCCCAGAGAGTACGGTGGCTGACCGCCGCAAGATATTTGAGAGGGAGAACAAGGCGTGCTCCACCATCAATCTTTCCAAGCCGGAGCTGAAGCAGCTGCAGCAGAACGCGCTGGCAGATTACATTGAACGCAAAACTGGGAAGCGGCCTTCGTCTGCATCCCAAGACTCCAGCTTCCTTCAGGAGGGCTCTCAGTCCTCTTGGACGCAAACAGGTGCCCAAGAGGGACAGTCTCTTTCATCTTCATCCAGCATGAATTCTCTCCAGGACCAGAGTCTTTGCCATCGCCGGGAATCCCTGGAGCCGGTCTCTAGAGCAGGGCGTGGCTTTGCCACTCTTCCTCCTGGGCTCACGGGCTGCTTTGATCTCAGCGGACCTGAGGGCAGGAAGGTGACCAGCCCAAATCACGGCAGCAGGAGCAGCTCCTTTCCCAGCTGGCTGAAAGCAGAGCGGCGTCAGGATTGCAGAGCTGACCCAGAGCTCACCAAAAGCACCCAGACAGATCTTGACGTGTGCACCAAGCCATGCCACGCTAATGACCAAGTTCTGGAGAAGAGGTCGGCATCCACCAAGAAGCCTGGGAAGTCAGCCTCTGCAGAGGACTTGCTGGAGAGATCAGAAAACCAGGCAGTCGCTGTGCACATCCGATCCAGGTCGTCTCCCTCAGCGGATAAAATGTGCCAGGTATGTAAAAGATATGGGACTTCCTTGTTGTCCATCTGTTGTTCATTCCCCCTGGTTATGCTGGAGTGCCGACACTGTTAGTTCTGCTCAAAGTACTGTGGTCCCATTGAAATTAATGGGTGTGGCTACCATAGAGGCATTAATTCCAGTGGGTCTACTATTAGCATAGCTTAGCTGGGTTCAATCCATTATTGCAAAGGTTCTAGTGTGCAGTGGAATTTGGTGGGTATAAAAGCCACAATAACCCCTACATTTTTATGAGAATCTTCACATTTGCATGGAGGTTTCCCTCCCCACCTCTCCATAGAATTGTAGAGTTGGAGGGGACCCCAAGGGCCATCTAGTCCAACCCTCCCTGCAATACAGGAATCCTGCCCACAGCTGTCCCTGGGTGGGCTCGAACCACCAACCGCCTGGTTCACAGCCAGACGCACTGACCCATTGCACCGCACACAGAGCTGGAAGCCCCTGGGTGCATGGAGCTCTGGATCCTGGGGCATAATGGGCCTGATCCACAGTGAAAATTTCCAGCAAAAGCCCTGTTTAAATGAGAGGCAATTGTGAAGAAGCATTCTTATTCCACATCTCTATTCATTTACATGGGACCAGAGAAGGAAAGGTGGGTTGTGCAATGTTTGGCTGGTGGTATATCCTATCTTTGCTGAAACACGGTGTTTTTTATTATTATTCACATGCATCCTGCTTTTCCCTTTGAGGGAAACTGCATCTTGTAATGTCCTTCTGTTTGTTTACATAAGGGCAACATTGGATGTGTCCTGTGCATTTTCTCATCACAGGGCTACCTGGGAATCTGACCGTGGGTCTCCCCATTTCAAAGCCAATGCTATAATACCCCCCCCACACACACACACACCGCAAACTGACTGTCATATTGTTTTATGGGTGACAATGGAATTTAAATTGGCTTTGGGCAAACATTTTTTAGTTTTAGCTCTGCATCCAGCTGCTGGTGCAAAGCACTCTTGGGAAGCCTTCTGCCTGCTGAGGATTTTTAGAGAGACAAAAAACTGGGTTTCTGGAGGGAATAAACCACACAAACTCACAAAAACCATTTCTCCTCTTATTACCACCACTGCTGCCACCAGGTATTTTATAAGGCAATCTGGAAAACCATTTGCTCTGAGATTTCTCTTTGTAAAGCCCAAGAGCCCTGCCAGATTGCAAAATGCTTAGCCTGAGGCCTTTTGTTGTTTTCTTTCTCCAGCTGGCTTCTCTGTGCTCTTCTGCTGGGTGTATCAGGTTGTCTTGTCAGGCCACCAGCAGACCTACCAAGCTTGTGTTTTCAAAACAAGACAGCAAAGCAAAATAGTGAAGGAGGGAAAATGCTTAAGCAGCTGTGGACCACCAACTTTCTTGTGTGTCCCTGGTTTGTAAGCAAATGTTCTAGCTGTGCCACGTTATCTAGCTAACATCCTTGGCGTCCACCGTGCATTTTGGCTCTTTTAAATTCACTCTGTGGAACTGTGTTGACAACGAGAGCCACAGGCACATCCAGCATGAAGCTGCACTAGCTGGCATTTTAAGGAGCCAGTGTGGTGTAGTGGTTAGAGTGTCAGACTGGGGCCTGGGAGACCAGGGTTCAAGTCCCCGCTTGGCTGTGAAGCTCACTGGGTGACCTTGGGCCAGTCCCTGCCTCTCAGCCTAAGCTACCTCACAGGGTTGTTGTGAGGATTAAATGAGGAGTGGGAGAACCATGTATGGCACCTTGAGCTCCTTGGGAGAAAAATGTGGAATATAAATGGAATCCAATGGAGGTTGGATGGCCATCTGTCATGTATGAGATTCCTGCATTGCTAGGGGTCCCCTCTACAATTCTATGATTCTATAATTTGCAAGTATATGGGGTTAACCTTATAGATATTGGAATAGAGCCACACCACTTTACATGTTAATATCTCATTTATTCGTTTATTGTATCTCTGACCCATCTTTCATCCATCTGGTCCCAAGGTCAGAATCCAACGATAAAACAAGTTAATAAATTAATAACCATAGGCACATAATGATCAAAGCAGAAAACGTCCTCAGATCAATGAGCAACAGCATTATAATTCTCATCCCAAAGACCTGGATGAAAGCCAACTGAAAGAAAGTCAACAGTGTCAGCCGTAGACACACCGATGCACTAGATCAGGGATGTCCAACAGGTCGATCGGGATTGACTGGTCGATCCCATGGAGGTTTCGGTTGATAGCGGGCTCCTTTTCCTTCCCGCCCCACCCCCTCACCCTGTCCTCCATTTGCGCATGATAGCAATTTGCGCATGATAGCAAGGCCGACACTGGCTCCCAGTACGTTTCCGAGCACAATTCAAAGTGTTGGTGTTGACCTTTAAAGCCCTAAACGGCCTCGGCCCAGGATACCTGAAGGAGCATCTCCACCTCCATCGTTCTGCCTGGAAACTGAGGTCCAGCGCCGAGGGCCTTCTGGTGGTTCCCTCACTGTGAGAAGCCAAGTTACAGGGAACCAGGCAGAGGGCCTTCTCAGTAGTGGCACCCGCCCTGTGGAACGCCCTCCCACCAGATGTCAAAGAGATAAACAACTACCTGAAATTTAGAAAACATCTGAAGGCAGCCCTGTTTAGGGAAGCTTTTAATGTTTAATAGGTTATTGTATTTTAATATTCTGTTGAAAACTGCCCAGAATGGCTGGGGAAGCCCAGCCAGATGGGCGGGGTATAAATAATAAATAACAAATTATTATTATTATTATTATTATTATTATTATTATTATTATTATTACTGCTAGAACGGGAGATGGAATTGTCGCTATGAGGCTGTTTCTTTTCTTAGTGATCTTTTGGTGAGCAGCTCAACCACTTTGACCTGAACCCCCCTCCCAAAAGGGGTAGATCATTGCCAGTTTTTTATTCTGCGAATTGATCACAGTCTCTTGGGAGTTGGACGCCCAAGGGGGAAGTCATTCTGGAGATAGGGTGTCATTTCAGAGAAGGCCCTTTCATGTACCACCCTCCCTACCACATGCTTCACCTACTGGTGGGGCCACAGGTAGGGTAGCTTCTGCAGAGTTTCACCCACTGGCAGGATGATATGGGGTCAGTGTTTGCAAGTCATTTAGGGATTAACTGTCAGCACCTTGAATTGAGCTTGGGAAATGAAAAGGCAACCATTGCAGAGGCGAAGTGCATTCCAAGCCAGAACAGGGCATCTCACTGGTTCCAAAGACCTGTGAGTCCATTCTAGCCCCTCTTGTCTTGCTGATTCAGTTTCAGGGGTGGGGTTTTTTGGGATGGAAGCAAGTGTTTGGTGTAGATGTGACCAAAGAGGGAGGAACTAAGTTGAATTGGAGGGTTTGAGAGCCTCTGTGGCCACACAGGTTCTCCAAGGTCTGGTCAATTTAATTGCAGCCAACCTGTGGTTTGAATATGAATGTTTTCCTGCAAACCCCAACATGTTTTTAATAAGGGGACGAGAGAAGGGGGTGAGGACAGAGAAAGGGTAGCAGTTAAAGCAAAACAGGATCTTCTCTTTTTTCCCCTTGTTCCCTGTTTCCTTTTTTAAAAAATTAGGTTTGCCAAAGCCTTTTTATCTGTTGCAGCAGCAGACGTGCCTCAGCTTTTGGCTTGCTATATATTTTTAAAAGGGATGTATACTGTTCCCTGCAGACGGACTATAAATTACACTGCAGTGTCACTGAAGGAATTTGTTTAAAGATCTGAGGAAATTGATAGCTATGCGGAATTGCTGGCCCATCTGTCTTCAACCACACATTCTCCATCTTCTTCTGTGTCTCCTCTTTTAGCTTGTCTCAGCCTGCGTGCCGGGTAAATCTCCGGCTTATAAATTTGGTCAAGCACTTTAAACTCCCCACCCTGTCCTGGCTACCGCCTTTGCATCTAACAACAAAGCAAGGCAAACTTTGGGGTTTTTTTGGGGGGGTCAATCTTTGGAGTGGAGAATTATAGATTGAGTTGTGAGCTCCTTGATCTCAAAACATGCATCTCTTCACATCTGGCAACTATATTTGTGTGCAAATTCCCAGGCTCTTTTGTCTTGTTCTAGAATTGGGCTTTTCCCGTTTTAAAAGCTATTCACTATATCTTAATAGGTAAGAATGTAATTGTGCAGGTGAATTTAAACTGGCAGCAAAGTCTCCCTGTTTCTTGGACGTCAGATGTTTTGGATGTCAGATGTTGATTTAGTGCAACGTCCTTCCTGTTCTCATGGTGGCCAACCAGATGCCTGTGGAAAGCTCACAAGCAGGATCTGAGCGTGACAGCACTCTCCCCTCCTGCGGCTCCCAGCAGCTAATATTCCATAGAACCATAGAATGGTAGAGTTGGGACACCCAGAGAGCCATCTAGTCCAACCCCCTGCCATGCAGGAATCATAGCTGTCAACTTCCAGATTTGAAAATAAGGGACCAGCAGCCTCACCTGTCCCAGAGACAGTCTACGGGATATCTAACAATCTGGGATAGCAGCGGGAAACGGCGCTGAAATAAGGGAATTTCCTGCAAAAAAAAGGGAAGGTTGACAGCTATGGCAGGAATCTCAACATGCGGTAAAACATAAAGTTAAATACCCCCCATGGCTATTTAATTATAGAATGTGGCATGATGGGTTGTGTTAGAAAGTGGAATATAAATATTTGAACAAATAAATGCACGCATTAATTAACATCCTATACTTCGAAAGCAGTATTTTTGCCTGCCTGCAGAATGTTCAGTTTTCTGTTTGCTTCTCTTTCTCCTTAAGGACATCCTGATGGGAGAAAGTAGTGAGTTCAGCCATTTTGTGAAAGATCCTTTCTATGTCGTGGCTGCTGGCACCAGGTAGGTACTTATTCTCTCTCTCTCTCTCTGTGTGTGTGTGTGTGTGTGTGTGTGTGTGTAGCACGTACTACCAAATGACGACAGAGCAGTTTCTGTAAGAATAAGTAAGGTTAAGGTAAAGGGACCCCTGACCATTAAGTCCAGTCGTGGCCGACTCTGGTGTTGCGGCGCTCATCTCACTTTATTGTCCGAGGGAGCTGGAGAACAGCTTCCGGGTCATGTGGCCAGCATGACTAAGCCGCTTCTGGCGAACCAGAGCAGAGCACGGAAACGCCGTTTACCTTCCTGCCGGACCTATTTATCTACTTGCACTTTGACGTGCTTTCGAACTGCTAGGTTGGCAGGAGCAGGGACCGAGCAACGGGAGCTCACCCCGTCGCGGGGATTCGAACCGCAGACCTTCTGATCGGCAAGTCCTAGGCTCTGTGGTTTAACCCACAGCGCCACCCGCGTCCCTTAAGAATAAGTAAACTAAACCCTTAAAAACCACAGCGCACAATGAAACTAATAGTAAGACAGTCGTAACATCTTAATAATAGCATAATGGATGTTCAAGGAAAGGGTTCTGATCACCTTATATTGGGGGGGAGGAAATGCATTAAAAATAGTAGGTGAGATTGCCCTATATATAGCTGAGGGGGGAAAGCTTGCACACATCTTCATCCAAAGAAGCAGGTTAAAAAAAATAAAATCACAATTGCCTTTGGAACAAAAACAAAACCCTGTTTCAAGGTGTACTCCGAAGCAGTAAGGGAATCAAATATATCTGAAAAGATTGGCAAAGGCACAGAAACTAACCCAAAACTTTTAAAACAAATTCAAAGGTATGTTTTCCCTGTGAACTGCATTCTTGCTCAGACACAAAAGATTATTGGATTTTCTGTGCCCACTCGTAGCGCAATATCCATGCAAACTTTACCTTGAACCATGGTTACTGCTGCCGCCTCCATGGTTGTTCCAAAGCAGCTCAGGATAATGCATGTATACCTCCCACCCACACTGTTAGCACACATCATGTAGTTATGTGCGTTATTGGTGTGATACGTAACCACACGGCCCTTCTTAACCGTTTGATGAAAAATGTTCACATTATCAGGAGAGGTGCAGGGGTCACAGTGAAGGAGGTGCAAGCTCACGATGTATTCTGAGTCAGCTGATTCAGACTCTGCTTTCTTTTGATGCACCACAAAAAGCTTCTTATCACTTGGAGCAGCCTTTGCCAACCTGGTGCCCGCCTGGTGTTTTGAACTAAAACTGCCATCAGCTCCAACCAGCATGGCTGTGCTGCATAGCTGTCAACTTACAGATTTGAAAATAAGGGACCAGCAGCCAAAATAAGGGACCTGCAGCCTCACCTGTTCCAGGCACTCCAGTCTTCCTGTCCTCCTGCAGTCTGCTCAAACTCATGCTGGTAGCTTCGAGAACACTGTCCAACCAACTTTGTAACCAGAGGTTCAACTGAATAGAATCTGAATCACATGCACCACAAGGCCTATGCAGCCTCAACTTAAGATGGCTCCCCGGCCTGGCTTTGCACTGCAAAGTTTGCAGCAGCACCTGCAACAAAATGGCGTCCAGCATTCAAAAAACCCCTCAGCTTGCATTAACTAGCCACACACAAGGCATGCAAGCTCCACCCCCCAGTCGTTCTTAGACTTCTTATTGGATGAACAACACAGCCAAGCAACACAGTTGGAGCCTCCCTCCTCCCTGGCCAGCAGGCAGGGAGGGAGAGGAGCTGCTTCCTTTGAAATTTAAGGGACATCATTTAAGGGACATTTAAGGGACAACTATCAATAAGGGACAGCAGTGGGACATGGTGCTGGAATAAGGGACTGTCCCTTCAAATAAGGGACACTTGACAGCTATGCTGTGCTGCCCAGTGCTTACGGGAGCTGTAGTCTGGAGGGCGCCAGGTTTGCAAAGGCTGATGTATGGCTTTGAAAATAAAGAGTTTTAGGGAAGAGTGATTAACTTGGAATTGCAACAGCTAAGCCCGCCTTGGCGTCGGTGCCTGGTTTCTAGGAAAGTATTATGAAGCCAGAGGAGCCAAGACTTTTGCCCCGTGGGAATCTAGCAAACCGTTTTCGAATAGCTTTTAGTGGTCTTTGCGTGAAAGCAACCCTGGCTGTCGTCTCATCCTTCCCAATTAATCAGTGTTCCGAGACTCTTATTATGAGTTGGCTTCTGCATGCAGCTTCTTAAGTAACGAGATTGACACTAGCAGAGAAACGAGCCAACAGGAGCAGGATATGGGCTATTAAGTAATATGCCTTGCTGCCAAGCCTGACATTCCTAAGTGCTTATTACCGTCTTAAGGTCTTCGGAATGCTGTTGCTGCATCAGCAATGTATGTGTTACATTAAGCGCATTCCTCTGGCGGAAAGCTTTTTTTTTGTGTTCAGGAATTGTTTCGCAGTTCTCTCCCCCATCCCCGCTCCAAAGAAGGGAACCGGTTGAGTTGGAAAAGCAATAGTTCACAGCAGACTCGCTAAATATGCAAGTGAGCACTGGGCATTATTGAAGATGAGTCAAGGTGGGCTTCGTGAAAAGAAAGCCTAGCTCACGACTCTGCCAGAATTCTGAAGGTATCAATAAGCCAGAGAGAATTCTTCGCCATCCATAAGGAAGGGAAGGTTTGTGGGCTTCCAAGGAAGCCTTTGATAAAGGCTTTTCATAAAAGTGAATAGTTATGGTATAAGTTGAAACATCTTTTCAAGGAGCAACAGCTGGAAGAAAGAGAGATAGTGAATGTTAAAGGTAAAAGGACCGCTAACCATTAGGTCCAGTCGTGACCGACTCTGGGGTTGCGGCCCTCATCTCGCTTTACTGGCCGAGGGAGCCGGCATACAGCTTCCGGGTCATGTGGCCAGCATGACTGAGCCGCTTCTGGTGAATCAGAGCAGCACACAGAAATGCCGTTTGCCTTCCCGCCAGAGTGGTACCTATTTATCTACTTGCACTTTGATGTGCTTTCGAACTGCTAGGTTGGCAGGATCTGGGACTGAGCAACGGGAGCTCACCCCGTCACAGGGATTCGAACCACTGACCTTCTGATCGGCAAGTCCTAGCCTCTGTGGTTTAACCCACAGCGCTACCCGCATCCCTTCACTTTTCCTTAAAGGTAAAGGGGCCCCTGACCATTAGGTCCAGTCGTGGCCGACTCTGGGGTTGCGGTGCTCATCTCGCTTTATTGGCCGTGGGAGCCGGCGTGCAGCTTCTGGGTCATGTGGCCAGCATGACTAAGCCGCTTCTGGCGAACCAAAGCAGAGCACGGAAACGCCGTTTACCTTCCTGCCGGAGCGGTACCTATTTATCTACTTGCACTCTGACGTGCTTTTGAACTGCTAGATTGGCAGGAGATCGTGAATGTTAGGCTAAAGCAAAAGGAACTACTTCAAGAGAAAGACAAACAGGCGTTATTATCTGAAAAAGAAGGGATAAAAATATGCAATAGGAATAAATATCAGATAGCAATCATGATGCCATAAGGAGACTGTGAGGTGTACACACATTTTTTAAAAAAAGCAAGCACCCAGTCCTTAACACTGGGGAGAAAATTGCTTGTAAGCATAAGGAACATAGGGTAGAGGCTCAGAGATCAGAAGCAGACTATGTGTTGTTCTTGGCACAGAAGATTTCTGCTTTTACTTCATGCACCCAAACCTTCCCCTCCCACACAGCATGTTTTCAGTCTGCCTCCTCCACTGCCTGAGTTCTTGATAAAGGAAATAACACGTTCTGCAAGAACACAGATAATTGCAGTATAATGAGAATATTGGGTGCATGCAAAGGGTCTCCATTTGTGCAAGTTTTATTTTCATTGCTGAATTTTTGCAGCATTTGAACTTGGGGTATTATTTTTATTTTTATTGCAAAAGCCTGGAGCCCGCCTTGATATAAAATTGATGCATCAGCTTGATTGCCTTTTTCAAAAAAAAAAAAAAACTCACTAGTTTTATACCCTGTCCTAGATCGTTTGGCAACAAAGAAAGAAGTCAGAAGGAGAAATCGGCGTTCACACAATATCGTCCCCACACTCGCCATAGCAATGAGAGTGTCGGCAGCTCGTTCATACCGAATGAGAGACAGAAAGCTCCGGATCTCCTCAGGCACCTCAGCAGGACCTCAGCATTTGCCCCACCTTCAGCAGATACGAAGGGCCATCATCCTGAACCTAAGCCAGGCGCCAGGCTTGCTACCCCTTCCAGATTTGGCTGGTCGCCATCTAACGGTGCTAACCCCATACCAGCTCCCTCAGATTTCCAAGTCGCCAGTGAAAACCTAGTCACAAGATGGCACCCCAGACCTGAGAGGGATGACATTGTTCAGGGCCAGGTTCTGGAAAGTTCCAACGGCCCACCTAAAGAGCCGGTGGAAGATATTACCTGGAGATGGAAGGCGACGCTGCCTCTAAGGCATCTCCCGCCTACAATTAAACGGATCAAAGATGAGGGCCCCTCCAGAAGCGCCATGCCTTTTCAGACATCTGGGCAGAAGGCCTTCCAGAGGTGGCAAAGCCTTCCATCGCAAAACAGCTCCTCTTCTGAGCCAGAGACTCCTTCTGGCCAAAGCAGGCTGTCCCTCCGCATCTCGGAGTCCTGCCTGCAGGTGTCTCCTCAGGAAGAGGGCGATGACGACGTTTTCTTCCAGCCTCGCGTTTTGGATGCCGCCTATGAGCTTTCGCCCCTTCCACCGCTACTCCCCGCTCAGAGCCCCATCAGTGCTGCTGAAAACACCATGGAAGAATTCCCTCCTCCTCCTGCTGGCATTCTGGAAGAGAAGGAGCCAGCAGTCGGGAACACTGCCAGCCTTGGAGAGGAAGGGTTTGCACCCAGGTAAGGCGCTTCTTGAACACCCTTCCCTGCTCTTACTTTGCAAGTAATCCTTCTTGGCTTGGAATCAACTTGATCCCCTTCCCCTCTTTCCTTTCTCCTTCTGTGATGGAACTCCTATTTGGGGACTTCCCTGCCTTTTTTCTGGCCCACGTAGGACCAGTCCGAATAGCTGGCCTTGGTGAAGATTTGACATTTTCATCCTCAGAAAGTTCTTGATTTGAGTTTCTATTGAAATGAGGCTGCGTTTTAATGTTGTACTTTAATCTTGTTTTTATCTTAATCAGTTGTTTTATATCTGGTGTTAGCCGCCCTGAGCCCGGTCTTGACTGGGGAGGGCAGGGTATAAATAAAATTTATTATTGTTGTTGTTGTTATTCTTCATGTTTGGTTTCTTGGGATTCCAGCAACAATAACTTTAAAGGGTGCATAGAGCCTCAATTTTTATTTGATCTGTTTGTTCCAAACTAACCATATATTTGCTCCCAAAAGCTTTATAGCTGTTGAGGTCAACTGTTCTTTGAATAAAAATTGCCCAGTGCTCACTTAAGTTTTTGAAACCTTGGCATGTAACCTCTGATTACCGTATGTTTTGCTCTATAAGACTCACTTTTTCCCTCCTAAAAAGTAAGGGGAAATGTGTGTGCGTCTTATGGAGCGAATGCAGGCTGCACAGCTATCCCAGAAGCCAGAACAGCAAGAGGGATTGCTGCTTTTACTGCGCAGCGATCCCTCTTGCTGTTCTGGCTTCTGAGATTCAGAATATTTTTGTTCTTGTTTTCCTCCTCCCAAAACTAGGTGCGTCTTGTGGTCTGGTGCGTCTTATAGAGCGAAAAATACGGTATATTTGATCTCAGTAGATGTTCAATGGCAGTTAATATCCAGGCAGTATTTAATTCTATTTCAGTGGTTCCCAAACTGGGCGGGGAGGGGGAATATGCACTGCCCCCTTGGTTCCATAAATTCGTTCCCAGTGTCCCCATTGTTCAAATTAAAAATATTTAGTTTAACTAATTCAACAAAGTTGATGAACTTCATCCAGTGATGCCAGCTTTTCTAAGTCTGATAGTCATTTATATCCCCTGCTGACCCCTTGCCTCTTAGCACCACTGTTCTTTTTTTTTTATAGTTGGCATATTCATATTATTAGGCATGCATTTAATGGCTGGCCTTGTTTGATGGTTACTGCACATGACCGAGAGGCTCAAACGATTCTGTTCTTGCCTTGGGAGAGGTGTGTTGGCTCAGAGTTTCAGAAACCCTGGTTTAAAATAGCTTTTCCCCCTGCTTATCGGCAGAAACTTCAAAAGGATTCCCAGGAACTTTGGTGAGAGAGAGGAAACGGGACCAAACTCTGCCTTCACTGCCAACGCCAAGAGCAGCCGGGCTGCTTCACCGCCCCCTGCCGGAACCTCAGGACCCAAAGCGAATGGCCTCACGCCTTCCTCGCAAGCACAACAGCCGCCTCTGCCCACTCAGGGGCTGCCTGACGAAGCTCCTGCCAGCCAGCCTCTCGCGCCTGTCATCACCAGCAGGGAGCCCGAAAACGGCAACCTCAACCCCGAGAGTAACCCAGGGAAGATGAAGACCCCGGAGGACATCAAGGAGGAGGCTTTGGCAAAGGAGATCATCCACAAGGACAAGTCGCTGGCCGACATCCTGGACCCCGACTCCAAGATGAAGACCACCATGGACTTGATGGAAGGGATATTTCCCAGCGGGGCCAGGATGCTTCGAGAGAACTCGAAGAGGAAAATGACGCAGAAAAGGGCCAGCAGCTCTGGCAGTGCCTCTATCCTGCCCAGTGATAGCAAGTAAGTGCCATTTTCTTAAGGTTTTTGCACCCCATAGAGCAGATATTTTTTACACTCCACTTACACGATGGGGCATGTTTTAAACTCCATCTGCAGTTTCCCGGCGTTTCTGTCAGACTTCCCGCATTAAGAAAAGAGTTGGGAAATTGCATGGAGTAAAAACCACTAGATGGCAATATTGCATAACCTCCAGGCAAATCTTTTGCAGGAAAACCAGGATGAATGCTCCATAAACAAGCCCATCTGGAAGCGCCCCTGGGTGTTAAAATCTTCCTTCTCTCCAGTTTGCCCAATGGGGATGTTTCCCCCAAAGCACGCCCACAGCTGATGTCAACTGTTACATCAGGTGGGTGGAGATGCACCTGCCAAATAATGATCAGGAGCCTTGAAGTGCATTCCCAGTTGTGCATTGGCAAGGAAAGCTTGCTGTCAGCACCAATCAGCTGACCAGTGCTGACTGCATTGTGGAGTTCTCTGTCAGGAACCATCATAGGGTTCCCTTGACCCATCAGGACCTCCATAGGGCAGCTGCTGCCTGCCCCAAACAGGCTTTCCGTGAGTTCAAATGTTCCTTTGCGTTGCTGGCTTAAATCGAAGTGCAAAGGGGCTGTACGGAACATTGCTGTTCTTGTTTGTTGTTGTTTAGTCGTGTCTGACTCTTCGTGACCCTATGGACCAGAGCACGCCAGGCACTCCTGTCTTCCACTGCCTCCCGCAGTTTGGTCAGACTCATGTTTGTAGCTTTGAGAACACTGTCCAACCATCTCGTCCTCTGTTGTCCCCTTCAACATCAAAAAAATGAAGATCATGGCCACTGGGCCTATCACCTCCTGGCAAATAGAAGGGGAAGAAATGGAGGCAGTGAGAGATTTTACTTTCTTGGGCTCCATGATCACTGCAGATGGTGACAGCAGTCACGAAATTAAAAGACGCCTGCTCCTTGGGAGAAAGGCGATGGCAAACCTAGACAGCATCTTAAAAAGCAGAGACATCACCTTGCCAACAAAGTCCGTATAGTTAAAGCCATGGTTTTCCCAGTAGTGATGTATGGAAGTGAGAGCTGGACCATCAAGAAGGCTGATCGCCGAAGAATTGATGCTTTTGAATTATGGTGCTGGAGGAGACTCTTGAGAGTCCCATGGACTGCAAGAAGATCAAACCTCTCCATTCTGAAGGCAATCAGCCCTGAGTGCTCACTGGAAGGACAGATCCTGAAGCTGAGGCTCCAATACTTAGGCCACCTCATGAGAAGAGAAGACTCCCTGGAAAAGACCCTGATGTTGGGAAAGATGGAGGGCACAAGGAGAAGGGGGCGACAGAGGACGAGATGCTTGGACAGTGTTCTCGAAGCTACCAGCATGAGTTTGACCAAACTGCGGGAGGCAGTGGAAGACAGGAGTGCCTGGCGTGCTCTGGTCCATGGGGTCACGAAGAGTCGGACACGACTAAACCACTAAACTACAACAAATCCATCCCTGCTGGTTTAATGCACAGAAGCGCACACAGCGCCGGCTTTTCTTTTTGCAAAGCACCCAAAGAGCTATTCCAGGCTCCTACCTGCTCCCCTGAAAAGGGACACAGCTTGGTTTTTGCTTGTCTGTGTTAATGGTGCAAGGTTAGGATGTCACATAATCTCTGCAAGGACTTTCTTTTGAAAGAAAGCACACAATATCTAAGAATCAATCCATCCTGCAGCTTGAGAGGAATGTGCACAATGAATAGCGCCTCTTTCTTCTGGTGGCTCTCGAGTTCAGTTCAGGGAACGGTTGTGATTTCTCAGAAACCTATTGGAGTGCAGGAGTTGCGGAGCCTCCGGTCTGGTGGGGCAGGGAGCAAATTTGGTTCTCCAAGTCACTCTGTCTGGCCTCTGGGACTCTCCCAACACCACACGCCCTCGCCAGCCACACACCACCTCTTCCCAGGCCACTGCCTTTAACAATCCTGCTTCGCAATCTCCTGACGTGCTCTCGCCTGGCTGGAATATGTCCTTAAACTCTGATTGGACCTTTTGCTTTCCTGAAGCAAGGCCAGTGAGAGGCGTGGCCTGGGAAGGGGTGTGGCCTGGAGGGGGCTGCATTTGGGCATTTGATGGAGACTGTCAGTAGCCCATGCGCCTCATTCAGGTGGTCCATGGCATGTTGGCGAAGAACACTTGCAGTCGCAGTTCTCCTGAATTTAAATGGCAATGCAATAAAATCATAGCTGTCAAGTGTCCCTTATTTGGCGGGACAGTCCCTTATCCCAGCGCCATGTCCCGCTGCTGTCCCTTATTGATGATGTCCCTTAAATTTCCCGGGTTTCAAAGGAAGCAGCTCCTCTCCCTCCCTCCTTGCCGGCCAGAGAGGAGGGAGGCTCCAACTGCGTTGCTTGGCTGCGTTGCTCACCCAATAAGAAGTCTAAGAACAACCTGGGGGGGTGGAGCTTGCATGCCTTGTGCTGATCAAATCAGCTGTGTTGCCTGGGGACTCGCCTTTGCTCAGCGCTTCCCAGCGGAGAGGTGGCGGTGGTTTTCCTTGAGGCTTGAGGCTTCGTCTGGCTGTTGGCTGGGCTTTCTGCCTTTGGCTCGAAGGGGCTCAGAAGTTGAACTTGGAAAATCCCTTATTTTGGCTGCTGATCCCTTATTTCCGAGGCTGCTGGTCCCTTATTTTCAAATCTGTAAGTTGACAGATATGAATAAAATTACATTGTAAGAACCAAAAGAGCAGTAAAAATGAAATTACAAATCATTCACCACCTAGCACACCAGGGAGAAAAATCATTAAGTGGTCTGCCAAGACTCTCAGTGATTTTTAGTGGGAGGGAGCGGTTTAGGCGGTCTTGTGCTGTATGCGTGGAGATGTTGATTAAGCAAGAGCCGTTTTTAAAAATAGTTAAACTTGCGCCATCTGGTGGCAATCCCCAATTAAATTCACTTACTTGTGGGGAAAGTACCAAAGAAGCCATGGGTTTGGGATCTCAAAGCAAGGCACGAGGGCAGAGTTCAAAATCCCTTCTGCAGTTTGTGCATGCGTGTTTCTTCATCGGTACAAGAATGGCAGCCGTGTATGTCCCAGACTCCTACATACATATCTGTTCTCTGCCGTGGTTTAGGAAAGATGAGAAAGAAGCTTCTGCCTCAATGCTGGCCTCGTGCTCAGCTTACTACAACGTATCAGTACCCAAAGCCGAACTCCTGAACAAAATCAAGGATTTGCCAGAGGAAACAGGTGGCGATGAAGAGCAGGTGGCAATCAATGAGAAAAAGGTGAGTTTTGAGCATCTCTCAGCACAGAAGGAACCAAGGTCAGCCATGATCAAAACCAGAGCTCTGTCAGTCCCAGGGATCTGTGATTGCACTGGGCAAGGAGCAGAATTAAACAAGAAAAATCATGCTTCTAACCCTTAAGACTAATTAATGGCAGTTATGTTCATGCGCAAAATCCAAGTAGTTGCTGGTGTGCTCCTAGCTGAAATTTGACACCTTTTGAAATGTAAAAGATTTCTGAAGATCTGCGGTCTTCTGTTGAGAACAGAAATAGTTTAATCTCTGGCTCAAGTCAGATATTTGTAGTAAACCTGCTTCCATTGGTCAGCTTAATTTCTCAGTTCAATGTGTACCTATGACCTCCTGTTCGTTGGTGCTGTGCAAGCAAAAAGAGTCTGGGTGGCTTTTCATTTTCATTTTTAAGAAGTCTCTTAATGCAGTGACTCTGTGGTGCCAGAAGAAGACAAGGCATTTTCTCTTTATTTACGCAAAGGCAAGTGATTCTGCCCCCAGGGTGAAATTCTCCAACTTGCCTTCTAGTTCTCTAGCAAAAGAAGACTATACTGTACTACTGAGAACATCGTTGCACAGGATTGTTCCTTAGAAGGTCAAACAACTGTGAACTGTTTATCACAATAGCATCCATAAAGGAACTCTTATTCTTGATTAGTTTCATTGTATACATAGCTTTTAAATTTTTTATTATTAATAGTTTTCTGTATAGTATACATAACTTTTATTGGCTGGAGGTATTCATAAGGAATGTTCAGACACATGCTTTAAAACAGGTGTTGGGTGTCCAGGGTTCTCCAGATGTTGCTGCACTACAGCTCGCATCATCCTAGACCTCGTTGACTGTGGCTGATGGGAATTGGAGTCCATTAGAATATCCAGAGGGCCACAGTTTCCCCACACCAACTTTTGACGGCTGCCTGACATAGTAGTAGAGGATGATTTTTGCTCAATTCTGTCCCACCAGGCTGAACTCATTGAGAGCTTGTCCCACAAGCTGGAGACCCTGAAAGAAGCCAAGGAGAGTCTGCTGGCAGACATCAAGCTCAACAATGCCTTGGGAGAGGAAGTCGAAGCTTTAATCAGTGGCCTATGCAAGCCCAATGAGTTTGAAAAATACAGAATGTTCATCGGAGACCTGGATAAGGTGGTCAATCTCTTGCTTTCACTCTCAGGACGCCTCGCTCGGGTGGAGAATGTTCTCAGCAGCCTCAGTGAGGATGCGGATAACCAAGAACGGGTAGGTGGAGTCAGAAAACTGGCGTGCAAATGTTCAATCTTGCCTGCACACAAGTGGCGCTTCCCTGCAGCAGCATCTTTGGCAATGAAAGTGGGTTGAACGAGCTCTCCAATCCATGAGCTCACTTGGTTCAGGGAGCTTACTGCACGAGTGAGTTCCCTGGTTCGCTTCAAGCTCAAAGGCAGCTCCTCCCAACCCTGTCTTGCCCTCCCTATTGCAGTGAATGAGACAGCTCTTGCATCCAGGGGCAGCACGGGGCAATTGTCTTGTGATCCAGACATGTACATCCAGCTTCAAGGGCCTTCTGGCGGTTCCCTCACTGCGAGAAGTGAGGTTACGGCAGCGGTTCTCAACCTGTGGGTCCCCAGATGTTGAACTACAACTCCCATCATCCCTGAGCTCTGGCCTTGCTAGCTAGGGGTGGTGGGAGTTGTAGTTCAACAACATCTGGGGACCCACAGGTTGAGAAAGGCTGGGTTACAGGGAACCAGGCAAAGGGCCTTCTTGGTAGTGGCACTCGCCCTGTGGAACGCTCTCCCATCAAATGTCAAGGAGATAAACAACTATCAGACGTTTAGAAGACATCTGAAGGCAGCCCTTTCTAGGGAAGTTTTTATCGTGTTTTTAATATTCTGTTGGGAACTGCCCAGAGTGGCTGGGGAAACCCAGCCAGATGGGAGGGATATAAATAAATTTATTCTTATTCTTATTCTTAGCCAGTTCTCTCTCTCTCTCTCTCTCTCAGACCGCAGCCCTAATCCCATTCACTGGGCAGTGGTTTTTTAATATATAATAATAATTTATTGTTTGTACCCCACCCATCTGGCTGGGTTTCCCCAGCCACTCTGGGCGGCTTCCAACAAAGACCAAAATACACTAAAATGTCACACATTAAAAACTTCCCTAAACAGGGCTGCCTTCAGATGTCTTCTAAATGTCAGGTAGTTGTTTATCTCTTTGACATCTGATGGGAGGGTGTTCCACAGGGCGGGCGCCACTACTGAGAAGGCCCTCTGCCTGGTTCCCTGTAGCTTTGCTTCTCACAATGAGGGAATCACCAGAAGGCCCTCAGCACTGGTCCTCACCTTAGCATCCGGGCAGAACGATGGGGGTGGAGATGCTCCTTCAGGTATACTGGGCCAAGGCCGTTTAGGGCTTTAAAGGTCAACAGCAACACTTTGAATTGTGCTTGGAAACTTTTGAAGTCTACTTAGACAAAGGGAGAGGGACAATATGGGTCTTCAGTATGGTCCATTCAGTGCATCCCCATGTGTGGGATGCCGGAACAGAACCACATCTATTCTTGGAAGCATGAAAGGAATAGGTTGCAGACATTCGTGTGAATTGCCCCATGGAGTTTAACAGGACCTGCTTCTAAGCGGATGTAGTTAGGAATGCACTGAGACAGTGGGGAAGGGAATAGATGGGGGTGAATTTTAGCCGAAAGAGCTGTGGCACTAAACCTCTCCCTTTTCCTTCCCTCCCACCCCACGCGGGACAGAGCTCTCTGAACGAGAAGAGGAAGATGCTGGCTGGCCAGCACGAAGATGCCCGCGAGCTGAAGGAGAACCTGGACCGGCGAGAGCACGTGGTCTTGGACATCCTATGCAATTACCTCTCGGGGGAGCAGCTCCGAGACTACCAGCATTTCGTGAAGATGAAATCTGGGCTGCTCATAGAACAGCGCGAGCTGGACGACAAGATCAAGCTAGGGCAGGAACAGCTCAAGTGCCTTCTGGAGAGCCTCCCCACGGACTTCGTGCTTAGCAACAGAAAGGGAGCAGAACCTCCATCAGCCACCGGGACCAGCCGACCTCCAGCGCCAGCATCTTCGCTCTGACCTTTCCAGACGCGGCTGCGTCAAACCTTTCCTTCTCAGAATTATTTAATCAGAAACCTCTTTTAACTTTTTTTTAAAAAAAAGAACTGAGGGAGGATTTAATTATTATTTTTTAATTAACGTTGGGGTGTGGGAGGGAAATAAACAGCACGGAAAGATTTCTTTTTCTTCTTCATCTTCTCCCGGAGATCACGACTTAAATCAGTGTGGAATACATTGGATTCTTGCAGCCAAGCAAGATGCAGAAGAGACTGGCAGCAGGTTCTACGAGGGAGGTCGTTAGCTAATTATAAATAAACTCAAGCTGTCCCTGCTGAAGGAGTCTTGCCCCCCTCCCCCCTCTGAGCACCTGACGGTCGTTAAAATAATGAAGGATATACAATAATGAAGCCTTAATTAAAATATTAATGAGAGACCTGCTGTCTTGAACAATATCCATATTTATATTTTTTAAAGCTACAAGATAGAATTCTGTAAAGATTTTGTACATACGCTAACCAGTTATCGATTCTACTTCAACATGTACGTAGGGGGGAAATGGTTAATTATTTTTTTTGTACTTCACATGGGAAAAGAAAAGAGGAACACCCTCGATCCCACCCCCACCCCCCAAAAAAAACCCCATAGTCACACATCATATCTAAATAAAGGACTAGCAGGAAAAGCTACAGGCCAGGACCCAAGGATGCTTGCATGCAGAAAGATATACTTGGTGAGTGTCAGCCCAGACGTTGGATGTGGGTGCAGTTTGGCATCTCGTTTTCCCTGGGCAAGGATCCCCAGTCAGAGTGCTATGGCTCTGTCCTTTTCCACCCTCTCCCCTGCCTGGTGGGATCCAGTGCAGGTCCGTGAGCAGGGTCCCCACCCGTGTACCATCGAGGCGGCCACTGGATTGCAGCTTTTTATCTCTCTCAGTGCCCAGTGAATGTTGCCAGTAAGTGCCCTTTCCACGAAAGCGTTGCACAGCAAAATCCCGTCTTCCAGATCTGCAGTGCGAAGCAGCCGCCGTTGGAACAAGCACTTGTGTGAACCAAACAACTCAGGAGTCAGCGTGAAACTGAAGCAAAGAGATACTTCCTCCTTGAGACTCTCTCTTGTGGGCTCTGTGATATTATTATTTTTTACAAAAAGAAAAACAGTAAGAAGAGAAAGCATGGAACTGCATGCAGCCTGCAAACTTATTTGAATGACTTCTTGAGGTGGTTCATTGAATGTCCTTATTTATAGATTGCTTTAAACGGAAACGGAAATGAAATCCTTAGCCTTGGTTGTTTCTTTGAAATGTAGCAGTACTTTGCTTAAACCCCATTGGAACTGGCCATCCCCCCAAAGCCATCCTTACCCAAAACTGAGGTGGGAAGCGTTAAAGTTGCGCCGGTAGAGTTGCCCATCCCACAGTCTCTTCAACTCTCTCTGCTGAAAGCACTGCCCCTTTGTTTAGGTGGGAGACCTTTTTCAGACCCCATTCTCTTGTGGGCAACCTGGGAGGGGGGGAGAGCAGTGGCAAGAGGGTCCAGGTGCAGAAATGGGTAGAGCAAAAAGTGGGCTACACTCCAGCTATGCAAAAGTCAGGTTCCGACATACACATCTCTCCCATCTTCCAAGTGATCCATAATCCCAGTTCAAGGCCACTTTCCAGCCAGGCAAAAGCCCTTGTGGAGGACACAGCCATTGAGGGGCTTAGCCTAGTGCAGGCATAGGCAAACTCATCCCTCCAGATGTTTTGAGACTACAATTCCCATCATCCCTGACCACTAGGGATGATGGTAGTTGTAGTCCCAAAACATCTGGAGGGCCGAATTTGCCTGTGCCTGGCCTAGTGGATAAGAGGCAAAGACTAAAAAATATTATTTGGGGTCCGATGGGCCTAGAGGGTGACAATTGGCTCTTGGAGGTTCATCATCTCTGATTTTGATGAAACAGAATACTGCCTCCATGTGCTCTGCTCCATATCTTTTAAGACTTACTAAGGCAGAGAGAGTCCTTCCTGTTTATGCTGAGTGACCAGTGTTCAGCAAAGACCTGGCTGCTTCCAGATTCATTGAGGGGTAGAACTCCATAGGATATCAGCAGAAATGTATCTGCTGATTAATGCATTTGCAAGGAGGTTGCAAAGAGGAGACTTGACCCTTTGTGCATTTGCCGACACCCACCCACCCAGGATCCACCTCACCCCCGGATTCTTTAGGGGGAAAGAAAGTTTAAAAAGGCCGGCAGCTGTGGGCAGGCAATGTGGCAGGATAGAGCCAGTCAGCTGCCACCTGCCAACTTTCGCTTGCTAGCTACCCCACTTGTAGTGAGCACTATGGTGGAAACACGGAGTTACGAAGCCTGCCTTTCACTCATAATGCACAGCTCTGCCCAGAGTTTAATGACAAGGAACAGGAGTGCTATTTTTAAGAGCATTTCTTCCTGTAGGTTTTCATTTTCATAGCTCGTCTTAACTATTGCAGCATTGCCAGCGAGGCAGACTGCTGGCCTCTCTTTCCAAACAAAGGGATTTTGTGATGTTTAAAAGAAACAAAAGAAGCACACAGGTTTACTTAATTGTTGATGGAAGTGGCCCAATCTGACTGCCAAAGGTGTCCCAGGGAATCGGCTGAAAAACAGAGGTGCTGTTGAGACTCTGTTCACCTGCAGCTTGTATGCAAAAGGCCAGTGTGGTTGCTTAGCTTGGGTTATAGACCAGTTGCGTCACCTTTGATGTGCTGGCCAGACTTTGGCTACCTCTGATTTGATGCTGCTGCTGCTCCTGCAACCAGGAATGGATCCCCTTCTGTGCCCTCCACATGTTTCCACTAAGCTGGGATGGGGAACTGTGGTCCTGCAGATATTGCTGAACACCCGTCAGCCCCAGCCAAGATGGCTAATTGTCCAACAACATCTGGAAGGCTGCAGGACACTTATCCTTGCACTAAGCTTCATTAACCTCTTCTGTGGCAGCTTTTCCCGAATATGCAGGGCCTGTTCATTTTCACGGTGACTCTCTAGCAAGCAAGTAGGTCTCTTAATCCTCTTTCTTACAAACATGAGGCAAGGCTGAAAAAAATGGTGAGTTAAACCAGCCAGGCACTCATCGTACAGATAGGACTATTTCTTTAGCCAAGACTGGCTGTTCTCTACTTGCAGTGCCGGCCCTGTCATTAGGCAGAATGAGGTGGGATGCTGGGAAGCTGCTGTGGCAACCTTCTAGCTGTTCCCTTGTGTTGGAGGACACAGCTGCTTATTCCACCCTGCCTGTCCTTAGTTCACACGATCTGGCACGCTGCCTCAGGTGCCGTGGAGGAAGTCTCATCGCTAGTGTTGAAGCAAGAGTCTGCTGCCCCTCTGGTTGGCTTCCGTATGTGGAATGGTGGGGAGAGAGGAATACCATCATCTCCGCCTAGGGCAAGATTTGCTCTGCCTTTATTTGCCCTGCAAGGTGCGTCACTTCCAGATGTTTTCCAAGGTCTGAAAGTTTTATATGTTGCCCTGCGGAAGGGCAAGTCCACCGCATGCTTATCACAGTGGTTCTCAACCTGTGGGTCCCCAGATGTTGTCGGACTACAACTCCCATCATCCCTGAGCTCTGGCCTTGCTAGCTAGGGGTGATGGGAGTTGTAGTCCAACAACATCTGAGGACCCACAGGTTGAGAAAGGCTGGTTTATCGTGTGTGCGCGCTGGATCAGAGCATTTGCTGCCCGTGGGAAAGCTCCCTAGCCTAACTGTGAAGCCGAATCTCTTACAGTGGCGATTTTGTTTTGCCTGTGTGAAAAGCATTTCTTCCAACAATCGAGGAGGTATTTGGTTCATCTCCATTCAATGGGGGTTTGTCCTCCGCATTGTGCTATCTGGATGTTGATTGGCTCCAAGCAGCTTCTCTGGCTCTGATCCTTTATCTTGCCAGATAAAGTTTGTTCCAAAGAAACCATGTGGAGTGCTTTCCCCTTTGCTCTTTGTAGAGAAGCAAGCACAAAAGTCTAAAATGCATCTTTTAGCAGCAACTCGGCCTCAGAGCCATAGTATCCTATGGAGCACTGTGCAGAATCTCAACCCTTCACAATTTAGGCTCCGCTGCAGTTCTAAGAATTGGAATCAGACCAGTTTTGCAGTGTAGGTGCTTTTTGTATACTCAAGGCATAACTTGTAATACTCTATGCTTTTGATGGATTGCCCTGTTGCTCCGGCTAGGATGTTTCTTGGTTTCAGTATAATTGTGCTTAATGACATCAGTGAAGCTCTGGGAGGGTTTTGGACCAGTAGAACAGGGGTAGCCAACATGGTGCCCTCCAGAAGTTGCAGGCCAACAACTCCCATCATCCTTTGGCCTTTGCTGGCTTGTGCTGATGGGAATTGTAGTCAGATATTGTCTGAAGGGCACCACGTTGGCTAAGCCTACCTTAGAGCAGGAGGGATCTTGGCATCCTTGCCTCTGGCTTACCTGTTCTGTGGAAAAGTCTTGGTCCTTGTATCTCCTTAGGCCGTGTTGTAAGGCTCTTGTTTACACTGCATCCTGTGAGTTTCCCCCACTGGTTTGGGAAGTTGTGTATACAGTCCAAAACTATCCTGTTTCTATCCTGTCATTTCTTATGAAATACCATGTTTTGAGATGTTTTCCCCAAACCGGTTTTGATCCAAATTGAGAAAACGAAGGACTTGGCTGTGTTTTAAGCTGGTAAGCTGTACAAAGCTGATAAGTTACAGGAGGTGGAATAATGGTGTCATTATCACTGAAAGATGGAGAGCCTATTTCTGGTTAAATGCTAAGCTGGTTGCCATAGGGCATTTCTGGATGGCAGGTTCAGTAGACCAGCTGGGCTTGCTGCTGGTCCAAAGAGCACAGTTCAACATGGGATAGTATAGAGCTACCTTGTATTTCTTGAGGTACCTCCCGCCACAAGCAGCCTCCTTTGGTGACGCATTCTTGAGTACCGAGTGAGGAAGGCTGGTGTGCCGTTTAAATATTTACAATGTCACCTGAGTGAGGACCAAGATCCCAGGGCAAACTCGCATCAGCTTTGCCAATGGGCTGCATCCAACATTCTCTGTCTGCTAATGCAAGGGACCTTGTGCTAGCAGAGGGGTAAGCTTTAATGTTACACAGCAGAGGGATCCAATGCAAAAGTCTCATTAGCAGAAACCCTTCGTGCAACAGGCTGCTCCACTTATTATGCAACAAAAGTTACCAGCAACTTGCTTATGCATTCTTTTGCCTGACAATGCTTCCCTGGTGCAAAATTTTTATCTCGTGGAGCACTATACCACTAAATGATTTTAAGGCAGCACTACATTGAATACACTCCAATATGTCCATAATCACTACTAGCCCCTTAACAATGTCCTAGCCCACTTGCCTACACGGCTCTCTGTTCGGGTTTTGTGGCATACAGAGAGCATAAAGAGAAAACCCACCAACTCATCAAATTTCTATAAGCTTCCTAAGCTGGTGGCCTTCAAGCAAATGGGCAAGACTGGCTATTGACAATAATGTGGTTTTGGTGGCCTTAAAAATCTGTGTCTGTTTTGTGCCAGGCAAGGGGACTCCGGTTGTGTGCGTGTGTGGACAAGACGCCAGGGCCGGGTCAAGACATTTTGGCATCTGAGGTGAACCACAAAACGGCACCCCTCTTCCCTGCCAGGGAAGTTGGGTCAAGTGAAGATCTACATTAAGAACAAGGGGGAATGAAGACCTAAATTGGGTTCTGCTGTCCCTGTTGATTCTGCCGCCTGAGGCAGTCACCTCACCTTGCCTCATGGGTTGGCCGGCCCTGCATAGCACCCTTTTGTTCCTGCTTTGCGTGGGTTGTTGGTTGGTTAAAGAAAAGGGTTTGTTTGGTTTTTGCACTGCCTCATCTAAAGATTGCCATGATTCTCTGGGTTGTTGTTTTTTTAAATTTTATGAATGATCAACATTGGTAAAGAGGATGGTGATGTGTACTTGGAAACAATTAAAGGTTAATAGTTCACTGTGCAATTGTTTCTTCCTGCCTCGAGTGCGACTTCTGATCCTTTCGTTTCCTTTATCAAGAGTGTTGCTATTTGCAGATGGGATTCAATCGCACATGGGCAAATTCAGGTTGCACAATTGTAGTTTATTGGAGGTCCCACCCAGCAAACCTGCTTCCCTGAAAGAGAGGACTTTTGCAATAAGGAAGGTGAAAAATGGATTGGAAAGTGTTGGATAATGCTTCCTTTGACACAGCATCATCAAACCTTCCTGCAACCAAATGAGGATATATGCTCATTCAGCAGCCAACATAATCTGAACCCCTTGCAAACAAAATCAGGATGAATTCTCAATAAGCAGGCCACCTGGATGTGCCTTTGGAAGCAAATCCTTCTTCCCTATCTTTTCTCTTCACTAAAAGACCACATGGTGGTGCATTGGTAGCTGAACTTCCAGTTGATCCAGCAGCAACCTGACTTGATCCATTTCTGCCTATAAACCCATCTCACATACTCAACAAACCACATCTCCTTCCTCTGCTCTCCCTATCTCCCATCCCAACATGGAATCATAGAATTATAGAGCCCTGAGGGTCCTCTAGTCCAACCCCCTGCAGGAATCTCAACTAAAGCGTTCATGGCAGATGGCCATCCAGCATTTTGCATTGTCATGACTGGCATCCATAACAAATCCCTAAAACCTTAGCAGTGTCGGCAGTTTGCATGGTCAGGCATTTGCCAGACCTCTACCCTGGATCCTCAACCCCACCTCTCTGCTTAGAGCACCCATGGGGGCTCTGCATTGTGTTACTTTTCTGTTGTAGCTCATCCTTCATTTACAAGAGTCTTGGTGTCCTTGTCTCCTTGTAAAGTAGCCAAATCGGAAACAGTCACATCTGTGCCCAACCTTTGAACGGCTTACACAATTAAATCTTCCTGTGTATAAAACAAACATTCATTGTGCATATATATATATATATATATATATATATATATGCAGTGGGGAGAAGCCATAACCACTCTGATGCGCTGGATATCTATGTGTGCAAGCCTTTGTTAGACATGGGAGGAACATTTCAACTGTGATCCCCCAATTGGTTCAGTGAACTATGGTCTACATCAGGGGTAGGCAACCTAAGGCTCATGGGCCACAAGCAGACCATGGGGGTCGTTTAACCGGCCCAGGAGCCGCCCCTGAACTGAGCCACCCGCTTGGAAAATCCCTGCGCGCTGTGCTAAACCAGCGCAGTGCAGTGCAGGGACTCGCTTCCGTGGCACTGGAAACCGCGTCTGCACAGACGCCAAAAATCACGGGCACACGCGCACAATCCGGCCCATGGAGAGATCTCCACTAGAGTGAACCGGCCCAGGCGAGTTAAACCTTGCCAACCCCTGGTCTAAATTGACTAGAAGCAGCAATGCAGGGATTCAGACATGAGTCTTCCCAACCCTACCAGGAGATGCCGAGAATTTAACCTGTATGAACACCACCACTCAACAACTCCCCTCCACATCGTCAGAAAGTTACCCAGGATTCTTGCAGGCCTGTCTCAGGTTGTTCCTTTCACCACAGGTAGTCCTAATGATCTCCTGGAATAGCACCACACAGCAGACAAATGCTACAGGTGCACTGGCGTTGTCTCCATAGCAAACATGCACACCTGTTGATGCACCCCAGATCCCCTGGTCACTAGGCAAGTGTACACAAGTGTCACAAAGCAACCCTATGACCCCTCACAGCAAGGTGGAATGGCACAGAGCCATTTCCTACCTCTCTGGAAGAGCAGGGAACCTTTTCCCATGCTACAAGGGTTGGATGAAGACCCACCTGTCTGTGGATGGATATGCAGATTGCCTTGAGTAGGTAGGTTTCCCAAGGCACACCTGCATGAGTAACAAATGCAAGCTTGCAACCATGACTGCAGATCGCTGCAGCTGATACTGCTCAAGTCCACTGAGAAGCTCTTACATGATATAAATGGATGAAGCATTTCAGAGACAGCGCTTAGCTGCTTGGTGCTGGGATTCTGGTTGGTTGTGCTTGCAAAACAGGCGGGGAGGGGGAAGAAGGTGCCAGAAATGGGCGGTGGTTTTTCTTTTTCCCACCTGTGAGACTCAAAACTTCCACGGAGAGAAGGCCAACTGAAATGTTTCTTTAGCAATACCAGTGACCGTACAGAGCAGGAACCTGAGTTCTCGAAAGCCAATTGATATGTCAAGATAGAGAAGGAAAAGATTGGCAAGTTAGTGTAGGAGAAATTATGTAGAGCATAGTGTGGCAAAGAATCACTGCTGCAGAAAAGAGGTGGGTTAATTTTGCAGGATTTGGGTTATCAATACTTAGTGGTTGCCCTAAACTAGATGTTTCTAGGACTCCTGACCCTATTACATGCCCTCCATCAGAGCTAGTAAAATCTAGTAGCGGGAGATTGTTTCACCCATGGTATGGTACAAAGAGTTCCCAGGTAACTGACATTAAAAGGAAATAAATTTAAAAAATTGTCCAGTAGCACCTTAAAAAGGTAAAGGCAAAGGACCCCTGACAGTTAAGTCCAGTCGCAGACAACTCTGAGGTTGCGGTGCTCATCTTACTTTACAGGCCGAGGGAGCTGGCGTTTGTCCTCAGACAGTTTTTCCGGGTCATGTGGTCAGCACGGCAAAACCAGAGCAGCGCATGGAAACGCAGTTTACCTTCCCGTCGGAGTGGTACCTATTTATCTATTTGCACTTTTTGGCATGCTTTCGAGCTGTTAGGTTGGCAGGAGCTGGGATCGAACAATAGGTCGAACCGCCGACCTTCTGATTGGCAAGCCCAAGAGGCTCAGTGGTTTAGACCACAGCACCACCCGTGTCCCTTCTTCAGAAGAAGTGTGCATGCACACAAAAGCTTATACCCAGAACAAACTTAGATGGTCTCTAAGATGCTACTGGACAATTTTTTTTATTTATTTCAACTGCATCAGACCAACACGGCTACGTACCTGAATTTAAAAAGGAAAGTAACGCTTGCGCTGTGTAGCCAATGCACAGCTATTGCAACCCTGCAGATAAATAAAAGAGTGAAATTGTTTCCTGTTCCCACTCTGATCATCTGCTGCTTTTAGATTCCTTGGCCGGAGAGAGAACGTTCCCAGCTGTTTCCACTGATCAGGATTTGTGAAAACCAAGAAGGGAGGAGCAGCTACATTCCTCTTGCTTCGGGCTCATCACTCAAACAAGCACAAGTGTTCAAAAACCTTTTGAGTCCAAGGAAACCTCATTTTACCGTCTACATGGATGAAGCGGGGGACAGGTTGGGAAGACTGCAACTCTCACGGTTGCTCCCCACACCTCAAAGTGATGAGAGCCCTCAGCTTTTGTGTTCACATATAGAAAATTTTGCCTTACATCTAGCTCAGCAATGTCCACAATGTCTACAGCTGCTTTCTAGGGTTTTGTGCGTCTGAGTTCCCAGCCTTACCTAGAGCCAGCACCTTAAGGTGAATCTGAGCAAACTCTGCTCTTTCCCGAAGTCTACCCTACACCAGCTGATACCAAAGTGGTGCTCTCCAAATATTTTGGTCTGCAACTCCCTTCAGCCCCAGCCAGGATTTTACTAACTTACAACACTCCAACCATCTGCAAGTGGAAGAATGGGATATCTTACACAGTTGACTGTCCCAAAATTTATTCATCTTTTACCATGGAGATGTTTTTCAATGCACTGGGAGGTCGCCCAGGAGGGAATGCAACTCTTTGGGTGAAAAGGGTTTCCCCATCCAAGTTATAAAACAGAACCATGTTAAGCGGCCTACTTTTTTTGGGAAGACCACAACTGAGTTTTGCTCAGCCATGTAACAAGGCGACGGGGACAGAGGACTAGATTAGGGAAATTTGAGGACTCGGATCTTGAAGTCTCCTTCCACCGCAATGTACTCGATGGTCTTCAGGCCCAGCCGGTTGAGGAAGGAGATTTCGTGGCCCTCTGCCAGAAGCACCTTGATCTCACCTGGAAGAAAGGTGAAGGAAAGCTGCAAGAAGCAAAAGAAAGAATCATGACCAGTGTGGGAGACACCTTTTTTTTTTTAACATGCCCCAAAGGGGAATGGCAGTCGTTTTGTAGACAGTGCGAGTGGCTGTCTAGAGAGTGTCGATTGACATCTTCAACACCTCAACATACTGCCTCCTTGCATGATCAGGGAAGTTTTCAATGTTGGATGTTTTATTGTGTTTTTAATATTCTGTTGGGAGCTGCCCAGAGTGGCTGAGTAAAGCCAGCCAGAGGGGTGGGGTATAAATAATAAATAAAATATTATTATTATTATTATTGAGCCAGGAATCCCAGGAAAGCCTGCCTGCCTGTTCCACTCGCTTCCATTGGAGTAGATGAGCAGATTTTATTTCTATGGCACTCTTCATTCAAATGAATCTCAAAGCAGCTCACAAACGATAAATAGCAATGACATAATAAAATATAACAGAACATCACAAACGCAGCATTGATCGTATAAGATAATTAACAAATCATCAGTCAAATAATCATCAATGAAACAATCACAGTCTATAAAACACTAACAACAAAACAGCAACTAAAAAATAAGCTGAACATCACCAATATATGCACTTTTCTGCACATCTTCAGTAAGTGCATTTGGTATACACTGCTAAGCCCTCACCTGAACTTTGCCGTCCTGCTCAAAAGGGAAGTCGCTTTCTCTCTGCTCTTCTCCCCATTCCCCATTCTCCTTAGAGTTGCAGACGATGGTGTTCACATCCCCCTTGCAGTCAAAACGCGGGTTGAAGTGAAGGGCGATGTTGTCGCAGTCTTGGCCCAGATTCACAACAAATCTTGGAGAGGATGGGAGACAGAACTGTTGCTGTATGTAACTGAATTCACATGCGTGTCCAGCACTCACATGTGTCCATACACACACCAACAAGAGCTTTGGGATCTTTTGCTAGCGCTATAACATGTGTCCGTTTACAAATATGTGTTTGCCTCTAATCCTGCTAAATAAAACCCTTGACATCCAATAACGTTTTATTCTGGGCTGGCAATCCTAAAGACCCCTGAAATGCCAGACAGGTCACCCAGTAATTTTTAGAGAGATAATCCAATAGCTTTACCCTTAAGATTGTTGAGAGGAAAATCAACAAAGAAAGCTTAGTTTATTACACAAAGTGAAAATGACAGAATCCATGCATGCCGTTTCAGACAGTAAAATTACAATTTAAGCAGGCAGCAAATCCTACCACGCGTACACCCCTTGAGCTGGAGGGGGACAGAACCCCTAACTATTTTCAAAGCCTGGCATGGGCCTGACAATTTTGCCGGGGAACCCACATTGAGGTAGAGAGGTGGGGGTGGGGGGGAGAGAGAATAGATCTGTCCTTAAGGTGTTTGCTGATTCCTTGGGACCTAGGAGAGCCCACCAACTGTTCTGAACTTGGTGTATTTATAATATTTCTTGCTAATACATCTTAGTGGGGAATGGAGGGGTGCTTGAGATTCCTGTAGCTCTTGTTGTCTTTCCCCCAGAGTTCCCGCCCAGCTCAACCATTTTGCAAATTAAATGTTTGAATGAAACTCACCTTTGTGAGCTTTGACTGCACTGGGTGATGGGAGTTGTAGTCCCAAAACATCTAGAGGGCCGAGTGTGCCTATGCCTGGAATAGACTCTACTTGGCAACTTGATGTACATGCATTGACCTTTATACAAGGCGTGAGGAACTCACAATGTTCCCCTGAATACCTTCAGGGCACGTTTTGAGATGAGGCTGGAATGAGGCTTGTACCAACGTCAAGCCAGGTTTGTGATGGAGAATCTCATGTCATATTTAAAAATGGAAAACGAGCGAGGTCCTAACTAAGGAAGAATGGCAACTTAAGCTGACAGAATATGCGCAGCTCACAGACTTAACAGATAGAATAAGAGAACAAGAAGAACATACGTCTAGAGAAGACTGGAAAACATTTATTGATTATATGGGGGGGATGTGTACCCCTGTAAACGCTGGCAGCATTAAGAGAAATTCAACAGTGTAAATAAGTTTTGATGGATGAAATAATGGATTACTGAATGGTTTAGTTTTTGTAAACTATGCAGGGATTTATGATATGCAAAATAAACCATGGAAAAAGAAGAAGGGAAGTCATTGATATTTTAAGGATGTTAAATTGAGTACAGTGGTACCTCGGGTTAAGTACTTAATTTGTTCCGGAGGTCCGCTCTTAACCTGAAACTGTTAGCTAATGGAGCCTCCTGCTGCCGCCATGCCGCCGGAGCACGATTTCTGTTCTCATCCTGAAGCAAAGTTCTTAACCCGAGGTACTATTTCTGGGTTAGCGGAGTCTGTAACCTGACCTGAAGCGTATGTAACCTGAAGCATATGTAACCCAAGGTACCACTGTATTTTAAATTGCAAAAAAAGAAAATGTTATAAAAATGAGAGAGAGAGAGAGAGAGAGAGAGAGAATCTCATGTCATATTTAAGTTATGACAACCATTATACTTATGCTATGCAATCTACAAAGCTAAACCATATTATAAGTTCCAACCGACACACCTATTTTCAGAAGAAACACATGTGTGAGTAGCTTACTGGATTTTCATAGAAGCAGCAACTTCTATGCAGCTCCCTATAACAGGCATAGACACACGCTAGCTGGAATATCTTCTGTGTGATTTGGGCTCCATGAAAACACTTCGATTTTAAAATAAAAATAAAAAAGCCAGGTTACACCACACATTGTTGCAGAGTATTCTGCAGCAATTATATGTCTCGAGCTGCAGGTAGACCAATGTTGTCAGGGGCTGGACTGAGGAGGAATGGTGGGGGACGCCCTCCACCTTCTCCTGAACCTTCCCAAGAGCAAGGGGACAGTATAGATCTAGAACAGTGGTTTGCAGAAGGCCATAGTTCAGAGGCTGCAGTGGAGATGGGAAATATTGGGAGAGGGACAGCAGGAAGAAGAAACACCGGGGGAGAAACAACTAACAGACTCAGTGTCTTTGGAGAGCATTCCTGATTCCCCCCTCCCAGGACCAGGCGAGCATTAAGGGTAGTAGAACAGAAGGCTCAGAAGCAGAAAGCTCAGATTAGCCATTATAAGGGTGATGTAGAATAGGAGGGATGGAGGGGGTTGGACTTTATTTGGAGCAATGCCATTATTTTAGGGAGGCTGCATTCCTTCGTCTCTGTGATCTATGGAATAAATTACTGTATTTTCTGGCATATAAGACTACTTTTTAACCCAGGAAAATCTTTTCAAAAGTCGGGGGGGTCGTCTTATATGCTGGCTACAGCAGCAGCTCCTGCAGCAACTCCCCACCAAAGGACAAAACGACAGCAAATTCAATCAGAGGACACCAAGCTCTCTAGATGAAGCAGAAATACGCTTGAAAATTGGCCCCAGAACCCGGAAGCCTTTTCGCCATGAGGGCGGCAAAGTTGTAAAGCGAGAGCAGCAATTGAGGCAGCAATCCCCTTAATTGCCCTGCTCCCCACGCACAGCGATGGACTCACCCACTGCCAGTTGATCGGGGCATCCAATAAAGGCTTTTTTCCAGCCACCCTGGGTTGAAACGGTGCCTGTCAGCTGTTCCATGTCCCAAGCAAATTCCACGAGAGCGGCTCAACAAAAGCAGTAAAAAATCACCCATAATGCTTCAGCAGGTCCGACAAAAGCAATAACCAAGCGAAGTTCAGCGACATCCTAGCGATTGAGGAAGCGAACCAAAGAAGAAGCCCTCCGGCTCGCTCCTCTGTTTAAACGGACCCAGCCACGCCACGCCCCCCGGCCGCTGGGAAGTGGAATGGATTTCCGAGCCAGACTGGAGACTGGTTTTTTTAAATTTTATTTGGTGTGCATTGGAAGAGGGGTAGTCTTATACGGCGAGTATATCTATATTTTAACTGGAAAAGCTGGGGGTCATCTTATACGCCCAGTCGTCTTATACACCGGAAAATATAGTACTTGGGAAGATTTCCTTTTGTTTGTCTGCTTACTGGCTGCCACTGGGGCGGGATCAGATTCCCTGAAGCCTGAGAGATGAGGAGCAATGATGGAGCCTAAATCATGCTTCCCCATGACACTTACAATACATAACTCATACCAATGCCCCAGCCCCACATTCCCCCTTCAACAAGTCACAACAACCTTTTGGCACCAAAATGGAAGCAAGAAGAATTACCGACGAAAGAAGAATGGCAGATGAAACTGATGGACTATGCAGAATTGGATAAATTTACAGGAAGGATTCAAAACCTGCGGGACCAGAGATTCTTAGAAGACTGGAGTAAATATACGAAGTATTTGAAAAGTAATAGTAATGAACAGATTACGCCAGTAGGACTGCAAGAAGTTTTGTAAGGAGGACTGTATGAAATATTGCACGAAAGACTATGAGGAGAATTATTAGTTGATAATTAAGAGTAATAGATAAATTAAGAAATGCAGAATAAGTGATAAAGAACGGAAAATCATCAGAGGTATTGATGGAAGTCTAAAACATTGTATAAGATAAGAAGTTATATAATTGTTGGAAATGATATGTTTAAAAAAACTAATTAAAATTATTTTAAAAACTCATAACTACCTCATAAGGTAGGGCTGTGTTCTCTTCTGGGCATGCTTCCGAGGGCCGTATGTCAGAGGTGTGGAGGACCCCACTTGGCTCCTGTAACCTAAGGTTCCTCAGCCCACCACAAGCAGGAGCAAAAGCACCACAAGTCCCAGTATTACTTGGAGACACTTCCCCCTCCTTCTCAACTTACTCTTTGCAATCAGACAAGATCTTCCCCTTCACCTCAACCGTCTCTCCATGCTGAAGTTTCAGATGAGTAACAACCAGTCCCTGCAGCAGGAGGAGAAAGACTTATTTGAGATTCAGGAGACAAAGGCAGGGCTGTCTTAAGCATATGTGGCGCCGGGGTGAAAAGATCTGCCCGGCGCCACCACCAGCCCCAGGTTTCCAAGACCCAGGTGCGCAGGTGGGCAGAGCCAGCTGGCTGCCTCAGCATCTCACTGGCTCGGTCGCCCCCGAACTCACAGCACAGAGCCTCCCACAGCAGAAGAGCCCACCAAGATGCTCCGACCAATGGGTGGGCTCTTCCCCAGACTCAACTCTTGGGCCTTGGACTCTCGGCCTGGCTCCCCTGAGAGCCCAGCGTCCGGGTGCCCTGCACCCCTAGTGCCTATGGGTAAGACGGCCCTGGAGAAAGAGGAGTGGAAATTAAACCAAGAAAACCAAATTGAAAGTATGGATCATGTCTTTGCCCACCAACCCTAACAGATAAGTTTTGGGGATTTTTTTTATCAATGGTTGTTGTTTTTTTTTAGCATTTTCTTAAGTTCCTCGTGTATTATTAAAGATATACCACATATAAAAAAAACAATCTTTTTATATGCAAAAACAGCTGCCAGGGTAGTGATTGCTACTAAATGGAAATCTCAGGGCACACCAACAAAGGATTTGTAAATTGAGTATCTAGAATTGGCATAATTAACTTCAATTATAAGATATCAATCAAATCAAAAGTTAAGAATGGAGTGGAAGTATTTCGAAGATTGTATGTCAAAATATTGTTCTAAAAATGACATGTTAATAGGCTTAGACTAAAAAAATGTAAGCAATAACAAAACCAATAAAGAAAGAAGGAAAAATCAGAATTTAACAAAACTAATTTATTATAGAATGCACGGGGGGAAAGGTAGAAAGAAATATAAAGAAGTTGAATTGCTGTGGAGGGAAGTAGAGGGGGGTTATAATTAAGTGTATAATTATGCCGCTGTTGTAATTTAGATATTTTATGTGAGGGAATCATTGGGAATTTTGGTTATTATGTATATATGTTAAGTTTCAATAAAGATCTTTGAAAATTTAAAAAAAGAAAAAGAAAGTATGGATCATGGAGGAGCAGACTTCCTAGTCGCTACAAGACAGGACAAAAGGAAGCAAACCAGCAATAAATAAATAGGCAATAAATAGGAACCTCTTTAACCTTGAGGGCCATATTTACTTCTTGGTTACTTTCCCGGGACCACATGCAAGTGGTGGGTGGGGGCAGAGGCCGAAGTGGGTGCAGCTACCATCATAATTTGCACAGTGCCATAGTGGGGCACACACCCTTCTCTGTCCTTCAGCCAACCAACCACTGTCAGAACTTAGGGACACACCCCGTAAATGCATAATTTTATTTGTATGCCACCTTTCCATAGTTAAAGCCATGAGCAAGGCAGCTTACAACCTTGGGGGGGGGAAGCATAATCACAGTAAATGTGTGTGTGTAGCACATACTACCAAATGACGACAGAGCAGTTTCTGTAAGAATAAGTAAGGTAAAGTAAAGGGACCCCTGACCATTAGGTCCAGTCGTGACCGACTCTGGGGTTGCGGCACTCATCTTGCTTTAGTGGCCGAGGGAGCCGGCGTACAGCTTCCGGGTCATATGGCTGGCATGACTAAGCCACTTCTGGCGAACCAGAGCAGTGCACGGAAACGCCGTCTACCTTCCTGCCGGAGCGGTACCTATTTATCTACTTGCACTTTGACGTGCTTTCGAACTGCTAGGTTGGCAGAAGCAGGGGCCGAGCAATGGGAGCTTACCCCATCGCAGGGATTCGAACCACCGACCTTCGGATCGGCAAGTCCTAGGCTCTGTGGTTTAACCCACATCGCTACCCGTGTCCCTATAATTACAGTAGTCATAAACAATAAATAAAACTTCGAAATACACAAGAAAATTAAACACTTTCCACATAGAACCATAGAATCATAGAAATGTTGAGTTGGAAGAGACCCCCAGGTTCCTCTATTACTGGGTCGCCATATTTCAAAGAGTGAAAATTCGGACACAAAGTTGTTGAGTTTTATCTCAAAAGAAGTAGTTGTTTTTGAGCTGTTTTTAATGAAATCCACCAAAATCTACACTTCCAACATGGTTGCCAAATGTCCGGATTTCCCCGGACATTCCAGCTATTTCCGCCCTGACATTGTTTCTGAATACCGAATCCCGGCTATGTCCTGGAAATTCCAGTCATATGGCAACCCTTCTGTTCCAACCCTCCGCAGCGCAGGAATCTCTCCCACAGCTGGGTGGGCTCGAACTACCAACATAAGATCTAAAGTTAAGATACAAAAAATTAGTATCAAAAACCAGCAAGAACCTCACCCCCCCAAAAAACCCACTAAGCAATACCCCAACACCCCAGTCGGTTCAGCAGCCTCAGATTTTGCAGCTGGAGTCAGTCTGAGGTGTCCCAGGCCAGGTAGGTAAAGGCTTCCAGGGATTTTTGTGTAACGGGTCTCTCCAAACCAAGATGGTCCTCTTTGTCCAGCTATCTCTAAAAATAAGCCTTCAAGCCTAAAAACAAGTGATCGCCATGGCAGTTAAAATTTGTGTTCAGATTCCACAGCCAGCCCCTCTTGAACGAGCCACCAATGCATACAGTCCCTGGGAAAATGGAAATGAGAATACAGTGGATGCTCGGGTTGCGAACGTGATCCATGCGAGATGCATGTTCGCAACCCACAGCGTCCGCAACCCGCAGCAGCACATCTGCGCATGCACGGGTTTCAATTTGGAGCTTCTGTGCATGTGCAAAGTGCGATTTAGCACTTCTGTGCATGTGCGACCATCAAAACCCAGAAGTAACCCATTCCGGTACTTCCGGGTTTCGGCGGTCTGTAACCCACCGGAAAAAAACGCAACTTGAAGCATCTGTAACCCGAGGTATGACTGTACAGGACCAAGGAAGCAGCAACAGCTAAGCCAGGTAGGAATAGACAGGGCTTGTCCACACTTTGGCTTGCCCCATGCCTAGCAAGCACAGATCCAAGCGGTTTTGCCATTTGCCGCCATTACCCCCTACCAAACCCGCTCTTTAGTGATAAATTGGAACAAACAGCAATCTGCAGAAAGCATGGCTGCCATTTCATAGGAATCATAGGATAAGAGTTGGAAGGGACCCTGGGGGTCATCTAGTTCAAAACCCTGCAATGCAAGAACACACACCTGTCCCGAATGGGGATCAAACCTGAGACATTGGCATGATCAGCACCATGCTCTAACCAAGAGAGCTATCCAGCATTTGTTCCAATTCAGCACTAAGTTGCTAGTTTCCCCAGCACCACTCCTTCAGTCCAAATCAGAGCCCTAAATGTGTTTAGAGTCAGATCTGTGGGTTAAACCTAGGGCTTGCTGATCAGAAGGTTGGCGGTTCGAATCCCCGCAACGGGGTGAGCTCCCATTGTTCAGTCCCTGCTCCTGCCAACCTAGCAGTTCGAAAACACGTCAAAAGTGCAAGTAGATAAATAGGTACTGCTCCGGCAGGAAGGTAAACGGCATTTCCGTGCGCTGCTCTGGTTCGCCAGAAGCGGCTTAGTCATGCTGGCCACATGACCCGGAAGCTGTACGCCGGCTCCCTCGGCCAATAAAGCCAGATGAGCGCCGCAACCCCAGAGTCGGCCACAACTGGACCTAATGGTTAGGGGTCCCTTTACCTTTTATCCTGTGAGAAGCAAGCCACCAGATCCACTGTGAAATTAAAATGCTGAGTAGCATCGTTCAGTACAGTGAGTTTACACACTGGGCTTTAGAAATCCCATCTATTCTGTGAGGTCCTTACTTAAAACCTTGGCTCACATCCCCTTTGAGCATGCAAAAAGTCTTTTTGTTGTTGCTGCATGCATTCATCTCTTCAGTTACCTTTGTCTCTCCTGCAGTAATAAGCTCTTTAGGACAAGACACCAATCTTTTTAGAAAGCTGTGTGTGTGTGTGTGTGTGTGTGTGTGTGTGTGTGTGTGTGTGTGATCAGTGGCACAGCATCATCAACAGAGATCGGTCCCGCTGACAAAGCACCAAGAATGTTCACTTAAGAAACCAGAAACAAGAAGAAATGCAAGGTGCGCACAACACTTATCAGGAAACAGGCTAACTTTTCTCCAAAGAGAACAACCCGAGAACATCAGGAGAACCTGTTAGGTGAGGCCAATAACCCATCTAATCTATCTACCATCCTATTCTTACAGTGGCCAACCAAATGCCCGTGGGAAATCTGCAACCAGGACCTGATTACAAGAGCCCACTCCCTTCCTATAGTTTCCAATAACTGGTATTCAGAAGCAATACTGCCTCTGACCGGCTACTTATTAATGCCCCTTAGTTCTCCAGCCCTGCTCAGTTACAGTAGCACGTCTTGCAACCTCAGCAGCAACAGCCTGCTGTTCTAACAGTAACAATCCAGGACTCACACACTCCATGATGCCGTCCTCCTAGGGTCCAGCCAGTGGATAAAGGCAGCGAGGCTCTCTTCCCTCTATTCTCAGCTCTGTGACTCAGCGAAAGAAGTCAAGGCAGCTGCCTTTTTAAAGGACTCAGCCAGGAAGACCCCCCCTCCCAGCTGTTTTTAAATAGCTGGGCAAACTGCACCACATGACTGAAAGTGTGTGTTGTGAGTGGAGGGTCTGCTCAGATATCCAGAAATTCAAGCTGGGGGAAATCAGAGTCAATGGGCAAAAAAAACCAAGCCCCTAACCTGCTTCAGATGAATGGGAACATTGATAACAAACACAAGCGGCTGACACTATTTCTGCGTGCAATTGATGCCAGCAACCTCCTGGCTGGCATTCGCTGAAACATTTGTTCATTGTTTGATCTGGGTTTTGGATGCCAGCAGAAAAGCAGGCAGCAGGAGACACTGGAAAGACTTAGATGTAAATCACTTTTATTGGCTTTCGGTGAGGTAGGGCAGGACCCAAAAGTAGCCTTGCATGGTCAACGCTCCTGGATCACAAAGATTTGTGCAAAAGTTGGAAGCGCAGCTTAATCAGAAAGCTTTAAAAAGTCTATATGTTCCTGAACTCCAAAGTTCAGGAATGCTTTGGTATACCCCATATTGTATGTCTCTGTGGTTGGAAGTCTCTGTCTCTTTGGAGACAAACAAATGGGTTTGTTGTTGTTTTATTTGAACCCCACTCATCTGATTGGGTTGCGCCATGACACTCTGGGTGGTAAATTAGATTCTGTTGGATTTAAGTGAGAAAGTACCTAATCCTCACTTCTCAAACTAATAAATGAACTGAAAGACAAGAATCCTTCAAGCTTTGCATTTCTCCAAATTTTGTGACACAATTCTGCAGCCAATGCATATATTGTGACCATAACATAAGAATGCATTATATTAGGGAAACCTTCATGCAAAAATCTGCATGTTAAAAATCTGCAAACAAAAGTGTGTGTATTGTGAGAAATCCGCACAAATATACTGTTGAATTTTCATGGGGATATTTTTTCAATGTACAGTGGTACCTCGGGTTACATGCACTTCAGGTTACACACTCCGCTAACCCAGAAATATTACCTTGGGTTAAGAACTTTGCTTCAGGATGAGAACAGAAATCGTGCTCTGGCGGCGTGGCGGTAGCAGGAGGCCCCATTAGCTAAAGTGTTGCTTCAGGTTAAGAACAGTTTCAGGTTAAGAACGGACCTCCGGAACGAATTAAATACTTAACCTGAGGTACCACTGTAGTCTGCTGTGGAAATCTGGTGAACTGGATACTGTAAAAATGATAGAAACCAAATTTGACAGACTCGCCCACCCCTACTGGACCAACGTTCTCTGATCAAGGTTATTGTGCTTGTGCAACACTTGCGAAGAACCTCAAATGAAAATAACAAGTAAGGAAATCAGGATGTAACCCCCAAAATTAGCTTTGGGACACCATAAATCATACACCCATTGCATCTAAGAGAGTATTCTCTGAAGGACTGGGTTGATTCCTGTTCAGCCCAAAGCTCAACTCTATCTGCAAGGCACTGAAAAGGGCATGTAAGTACACCCCCAATATCTAAAATAAGTTTAAAAATAATAACTGGGGATGCCTATGCCCAAATTTGCCCCAAATGAGGGCAAATTGTAAGCAAGCACAATTCATTACATTGCACAACATCATTGCTGATCACAAGATACATCTATTAAGGCACAGGTCTGAGTTTCCAGATTTCCATTTTCGTGGAACTTGAGTCAACATGCTGTTGCCTTCTTATCTTAAACCGGCAGGCTTTTCGATAACTGAATTAATAAACATCCCTTTAATGATCCCTCCAGAGATTCGGAAAAAATGGCAAAAATGGCAAAGTGATCTTTTAACGGTCCAGGAAAAGCAAGCATATCTCGGCAGAGTCAAAGAAGCTGTTGTTTGTGGAATAAAAGACCTTGCAGCAACAAAGCACCTTCAGAGAAGGAACGGATTGTTTCCCAGGAAGAGTTCTGCCCTGCCTTTCCTGGAATCTTTTGGCAATCTTTGGAACATTATCACCCCCTTGGGAATTCAACACACAGGAAGAGGAATGCACCTGCAAGCTTACGTCCATTTTCTCTTCTTCTTCTTTTATTTAACCGCTCTGCTTGGGGCCAGAGCAGGTGGTCTTCATAAGAGGGAGAGGGAAGAGAAGGGAAATAAAAGATCAGGCTAAATTCAAATTAAAGGCCAGGTGGAATAGCTCTGTTTTACAGGCCCGACGGAAGGAGGTTAAATCCTGAAGGGCGCTAGTTTCATGGGACAGAGCATTCCACCAGGTAGGAGCCATCATGAAAAGGCCCTGGCCCTGGTGGAGGATAGTCTGACTTCCTTAGGGCCTGGGACCTCTAAACTATGGTTATTCATGGACCTTAAGGTCCTCTGTGGGGCATACCAGGAGAGGCGGTCCCGTAGATACGAGGGCTGGAAGCTGCCCAGAGTGGCTGGGGCAACCCAGTCAGATGGGCGGGGTATATTATTATTGGTAAGCCTTCAAATGAACTCCTCCCCACTACTTTATTTTTACTTAAAAACTCCCCGGGGAGGTGGTGCTAGAAGAGAGGGTTGTTTAACTCTCCCACATCAACTGTTTTCCAGATTCAAAGAGCACCCCATCTCCAAAGCCACTGAGGAAAGGCCATAGGTAGACCTGAAGCAAAAATATAAACACTTTGTTGTTGTCGTTTAGTTGTGTCCGACTCTTCATGACCCCATGGACCAGAGCACGCCAGGCACTCCTGTCTTCCACTGCCTCCCGCAGTTTGGTCAAACTCATGCTGGTAGCTTCGAGAACACTGTCCCACCATCTCATCCTCTGTGGTCCCCTTCTCCTTGTGCCCTCCATCTTTCCCAACATCAGGGTCTTTTCCAGGGAGTCTTCTCTTCTCATGAGGTGGCCAAAGTATTGGCGCCTCAGCTTCAGGATCTGTCCTTCCAGTGAGCACTCAGGGCTGATTGCCTTCAGAATGGAGAGGTTTGATCTTCTTGCAGTCCATGGGACTCTCAAGAGTCTCCTCCAGCACCACAATTCAAAAGCATCAATTCTTTGGCAATCAGCCTTCTTTATGGTCCAGCTCTCACTTCCATACATCACTACTGGGAAAACCATAGCTTTAACTATATGGACCTTTGTTGGCAAGGTGATGTCTCTGCATTTTAAGATCCTGTCTAGGTTTGTCATTGCTTTTCTCCCAAGAAGCAGGCGTCTTTTAATTTTGTGGCTGCTGTCACCATCTGCAGTGGTCATGGAGCCCAGGAAAGTAAAATCTCTCACTGCCTCCATTTCTTCCCCTTCTATTTGCCAGGAGGTGATGGGACCAGTGGCCATGATGTTAGTTTTTTTGATGTTGAGCTTCAAACCATATTTTGCGCTCTCCTCTTTCACCCTCATTAAAAGGTTAATTCCTCCTCACTTTCTGCCATCAAGGTTGTGTCATCTGCATATCTGAGGTTGTTGATATTTAAGTCCTTTAATAAGACCTGCAACTTGCTTCAGCCAATAGGTGGCACACTCAGCATTCGTTATTAGCAGTTATGTTTCGGAAAACAAGAACACACCTTGTAAACTGCATTTTAGGGGAGTAAAAGGAATTAATAGTAGGCTTCTTTGACTCTAGAGAAAAGAGAAAGCAGCAGCAGTGTCTTGCCCTTGCTTCTCTTAAAAACATAGCAATGCATTTGTAAAACCAAACTGAATTATATTTAAGATACCCTCCCATTTATACTGAACTGCCACAATTCAAGCAGAAAGTCACAGAAGAACATCTAAGTTTGCATGTGCCATCACATGCAAGCCTTAGCTAACTGAAGAGGACAACAAAAAACCCAAAAAAACTAAGGCTGAATCCCGTTTCGTATGTTTGATGCAGTTTTGCACAGTAAACACACCACCCTCCCCACGTCAGATGAGGACAGCCTTTGATGCTGCTTCGTACAGAGGGGGGGGGGGGCTATCAAGACAGCTGTGTAGAATAGATACCAAGCCAAGAGAGAGAAATGTTTGAGGTCAATGACTCAGGAGACCCCGGCAGAGGGGATCATGGCTTCCTCTTTGCTGTCAACCAAAAGCAGAAGAGCATAATCTAAAAGATGTTATAAAATACAGGTGGGGACCCTCAGGACAGGGAGCCAAATGTGGCCCCCAGGACCCTCTTATCTGGCCCTTGGAAGTATGCCCAGGCCACAACCCTCACCAACCCATCAGATGTCAAGGAAACAAGCAACTATCTGACTTTTAAAAGATAACTGAAGGCAACCCTGTTTAGGGAAGTTTTAAATGTTTAATGCTGTATTGTGTTTTTAATATTCGGTTGGAAGCCGCCCAGAGTGGCTGGGGAAACCCAGCCAGATGGGTGAGGTATAAATAATAATAATTTATATAAGAAATATGTGTGGTATAAAGTAATGGATAGATAAAGTACAGTGAGATTAATTGGAAGTCAGTTTTAAATTTCTTCTCTATAAGTTTTATAATTGTGTTCAGTATCAGGAGTATTATGATGATAATTAAGTTAATCTTCTTGTATCTTATAGTGTGGTGGTTTGTTTGATTTTTCTGTTTGTTTGATTGTATGTTTGTTTACTTGTATGTACGTCTGTTTTCTCCTAAATGTATTCATTTTAAATGAATAAAGATAGATTAAAATATATATAATATAATAATAATAAATTTATTATTACTCTGTATTCCATGAGTTTTGCCTGCCTTCAATGTGTCCTTGAAATCTGACCATTCCTCTTGGTGGCCTGGATATAGGACCAGAGAGGGCTGGGTGAGTGTGCAAAGAAACCTGAAATGTGAAATTCACCAATCAACTGCTCCCACATGGCCGCCCTCTGGAGGTTGTCTAGGACAGAATGAGGCCCTCAAGCTGAAAAACGGTTCACCATTCCCATTCTAAAATCAAAACATGCGATGTGCCCTTTCTTTGAACAACACAATTGAATTTATTCATCCACAGGACGAGGGGGGACAAGTTTGAGGACTCTGAGGTTAATGTCTCCTTGCACCGCTATGTAGCTGATGACATCCAGGCCCACACGGTTGGGGAAGGTATATTCGTGGCCCTCTGCCAAGACTTTTATCTCTGAAGAAAGGAAGGTGAAGGAGATCTGAAAGAAGCAGAAGGAGGAATCACAACTGGCGTTGGACACGAAACACTTTTCACAAAGCCCGATGGTGTTTGAAAACTTCTAGCAGAATGGCAGCCATTCTGGAGACGTGGCGAGTTGACCATTCAGCGTCCAGGTCTTGTGCAAGAGCATCATGAGCTGCTTTGACACCAGGGCTCTTCATGGTGGCCGGGTTTTTGCCCTTCCAAAGCCCAAGAGCCAGACTTAATACATGTTAATACATTAAAAGACTGTACAGCCATACCTTGGATCTGAAATGCCTGGGCTCCCAAACAAATCGGCTCCCAAACGATCGAAACCTGGGAGTGAGTGTTCCGGTTTCTGAACAATTTTTGGAAGCCGAAGGTCTGGCACAGTTTCCAATTGACTGCAGGATGCCCCTGCAGCCAATCAGAAGCTGCATCTTGGTTTTTGAATGGTTCTGGTTTAGACCACAGTGCCACCTGCGTCCCTCTAGCTAGATTAGGGGACCATAATAGCCAAAGTATTGTTAGGGCAGCTGGCAGGATGGCCTAGGAGGGTTGGTTGACTTGGTGTGAACTTGTGAGTTTAGCAGAGTCTACACCAACCTCAGGGATGCGGGTGGCGCTGTGGGTTAAACCACAGAGCCTTGGACTTGCCGATCAGAAGGCTGCGGTTCGAATCCCCGCAACGGGGTGAGCTCCTGTTGCTCCATCCCAGCTCCTGCTAACCTAGCAGTTCGAAAGCACGTCAAAGTGCAAGTAGATAAATAGGTACCGCTCTGGCGGGAAGGTAAACGGCGTTTCCATGCGCTGCTCTGGTTCGCCAGAAGTGGCTTAGTCATGACCCGGAAGCTGTACACCGGCTCCCTTGGCCAATAAAGCGAGATAAGCGCCGCAACCCCAGAGTCGGCCACGACTGGACCTAATGGTCAGGGGTCCCTTTACTAAAGTGTTGGTATAGAATGCCATAGTTTAACCATGTGTTGTGTGAATACTTCCTTTTGTCTACCCTAATCCTTCTATAACCACCATTGGATGGTCCTGGTCTACAGAATTGCCAGTTTAAGTTTTGCTCTGTTTCTTGCTTTTCCAGCAACCCCAGAGTCGGCCATGACTGGACCTAATGGTCAGGGGTCCCTTTACCTTTACATCAACCTCATCTTCTGGATGACAAGTCCCATCAGCCTAGACAACACATGGCACCAGCTTGGCTAAAAAACAGCTGGGAAGGTGAGATCTTAGAAGACGACACACAGTGGGGTTCCAGGTGTTCAGTACTTAGGCACTCCAAGTGCTGTTGGGCTGCTGGCCCCATCGTGCCTGACCACTGGGCAAGCTGGCTGGGGCTATGGGAGTTTGGAGTGCAATGTCACCTGGAGGACCACAAGTTTACCCCCCCCCAGCGGACCTCCACCATAATGGAACCAGGACTTGCAGAGAAACCACCCACCCACCCCACTTCTGCCAAGTCCTCACCTTGACTTTGCCGCCTTGCTCAAAGGGAAAAAAGTTTAGCCTCTCCTCTTTCCCCCACTTCCCCAACTTCTTGAAATTGCAGACAATGACGTTCACATCGGTCCGGTAGTTAAAGCGGGGGTTGAAGTGAAGGACGACGTTTTCACAGTCTTGGCCCAGATTCACAACAAAGCTTGGCGAGGATAACAGATACGAAGCAAGGATACAGAGTGAAACCAGCAGAGCAACTAATACAAGCCCCCAGTACCAGGTATTGACATATGGGCTATGCAGCTAGGACATCTTCAATCCAAAGATTTAGGTTAACTCTTAACTATAAAGCAAAGTTCTAGATTGCAGAGAATACAGTGGTACCTTGGGTTAAATATGCTTCAGGTTACAGACTCCGCTAACCCAGAAATACTACCTCGGGTTAAGAACTTTGCTTCAGGATGAGAACAGAAATCACATGCTGGCAGTGCAGCGGCAGCAGGAGGCCCCATTAGCTAAAGTGGTACCTCAGGTTAAGAACAGTTTCAGGTTAAGAACGGACCTCCGGAGCGAATTAAGTACTTAACCCGAGGTACCACTGTAATAAAGTCTTTGTCTGCCTGGAGCTAAATGTATATCCTGGGTAGGCAAACTAAGGCCTGGGGGCCTGATCCAGCCCAATCGCCTTTTAAATCCAGCCCGAAGATGGTCCGGGAATCAGCATGTTTTTACATGAGTGAATGTGTCCTTTTATTTAAAATGCATCTCTGGGTTATTTGTGGGGCATAGGAATTCGTTCATCCCCCCCCCAATATAGTCCGGCCCCCTACAAGGTCTGAGGGACAGTGGACCGGCCCCCTGCTGAAAAAGTTTGCTGACCCCTGGTGTATATTGATGGGGTGGCAAGATAGAGCCCACTCCCTGCTTGTTGTGCCTTTCTTCTGCGTAGCTTTTAAGTTACGTAACTCATGTCAACCTCACAACCCCACATTCACCCTTAAATAGCTTTTTATAGAATTGTAGAGTTGGGAACCAAAGGATCATCATTCTAGTCCAACCCCCTGCAATGTAGGACTTACAACAACCTTGCAATGTAAGTTGACATTCTTATCCCTCTACCGCAGATGAGGGCTAACAACTTGCAGAAAGTTGTGTCCAGGGTGGCTGTCTACCAGCTCCATCTGGTACACAGGCTGAGACCCTACCTGCCCGCTGACTGCCTCATCAGAGTGTGCATGCTCTGGTCATCTCTCGCTTGGACTACTGCAATGGGCTCCATGTGGGGCTACCTTTGAAGGTGACCCGGAAACTACAACTAATCCAGAATGCGGCAGCTAGACTGGTGACTGGGAGCGGCTGCCAAGACCACATAACACTGGTGTTGAAAGACCTACACTGGCTCCCAGTACGTTTCCGAGCACAATTCAAAGTGTTGGTGCTGACCTTTAAACCCCTAAACGGCCTCGGTCATGTATACCTAAAGGAGCGTCTCCACCTCTATCATTCAGCCCGGACACTGAGGTCCAGCGCCAAGGGCCTTCTGGCAGTTCCCTCACTGCGAGAAGCCAAGTTACAGGGAACCAGGCAGAGGGCCTTCTCGGTGGTGGCACCCGCCCTGTGGAACGCCCTCCCACCAGATGTCAAAGAGAACAACAACTACCAGACTTTTAGAAGACATCTGAAGGCAGCCCTGTTTAGGGAAGCTTTTAATGTTTGATGCATTACTGGATTTTAATGTTTTGTTGGAAGCCACCCAGAGTGGCTGGGGAAGCCCAGCCAGATGGGCAGGGTATAAATAATAAATTATTATTATTATTATTATTATTATTATTATTATTATTATTAAAGGGGACCGAGCAGGGTAAGCAGAACCTAGAGAAAAAATGGTCAAGGGGGCTATGTGTTCCCCACCTGCACATGTTTTAAAGGATTGGCAGATCAGCCGTCCCAACTGTATTTTGTTGGTTAAAGAGCATCTTTCCGCAACCTGGTGCCCTTCAGATGTTTGGGACAAGCCCTAGCCAGCATACCCAGCAGTCAGGGGTGATGGAATTTCAGTTCTGGAGGGCACCAGGTTGGGGAAGCCTGATCTAAAGGGTGGGAATGAAACCAATGAGTTCAGATTGCAAGGAGGAAGATTTCATGTGCACACTAGAACAGCAAGGAGGGGGATTAACGTTTTCCAGGTCAGCGCAACATGCCAGAGGCAAACGTTGGTTGAAATTTTTACCTTTGTACAGTGAGATAATTTCTATACACATTGTCAAACCTCTCTCCGTCCGAACAAGAGGCATATCGGAGTTCAAGGACACATTCCAGCCAGGCCAGAATACTTAGGAAGGGTGTGGAGTAGGGCCAGGGAAATATGCAGTCCGAGACAGTTCTGAGGGCCAGAGACAGAGAGAGATGGAGGGCCGCATTCTGCCCCAAGGCTGAGGTTCCTCACCACTGCAGTCCTGATAGCAAGAGCCGACTGCCAGTGGAACAGGCTGCCTCGTCTTGGTGTGTCCTGGGAACACTCTTCCCCGCCTTTTCAGCTTACCTTTTGGCATCTTCCCAGCACCTCCCATTCACTAGAATCGTGTCTCCATGTAGAAGTTGAAGGTGGGTAGCAATCAGCTTCTACGGCAGGGGAAACCAGACAGGTTTTCAACCATAGCGATAGCATGGTGAGATTTAGGAGAGACAGAGGAAAGGAGGGGGGAAATTAGTGCTGATACAATCTTTGGCCAGGAAACAAATTGAGCCCATGAGTCATGGGTGGAGAAGACTTTCTAATTTCTACAAGACAGGACCAAAGGATGCAGCCAGCAACAAACAAATAGACAAGAGCATAGGTAATACCTCAGGTTACATACGCTTCAGGTTACAGACTCCGCTAACCCAGAAATAGTGCTTCAGGTTAAGAACTTTGCTTCAGGATAAGAACAGAAATTGGGCTCCAGCGGCGCAGCAGCAGCAGGAGGCCCCATTAGCTACAGTGATGCTTCAGGTTAAGAACAGTTTCAGGTTAAGTACGGACCTCCGGAACGAATTAAGTACTTAACCAGAGGTACCACTGTATCTCATTTGTCATAGGAGGGGCAGAGCAGGGTAAACTACACTAAAGTTTCCTACAATCAAGCAGTATATAAATTTTATGAAATAATAATTAAAAAATGACTTCACTCGCTGGTTAAAAACACTGCAAGGCAGCAGGAGCCAGGCTAACATTACCTCGCAGAAATTGCTTAGAAGGGTACCTGCACCTTTTGCTCTATAACTTTCCTTCTAGTGGGCTAGAGATTTCCATTTTAAAAAATAGACGCTCAGAGTCTGGGCCCCCTCACAGGCACCTGCCTTGGGCAGTTTGAGCATGAAAAGCTACATTTGCACACCTCCATCCCCTAAAATCACATTATACTTGCTTCTCCCACAGGTAAACCTTTGTTTCTAAGTTCGGTGGGACCCATCTTTTCATTTATGCTAGAAATCACCATGCATTTTGATAATACGGTTTCGTCATTAACAGAGGAGAGAAAAAGATTCCATTGAGCACATGGCTTGAGAATATGGACAGATTAGCTACATATGAACGAACTGCATGTCAACGCAAATTAAGAATGGATAAATATGAAGAAATCTGGAATGAATATTTAAGCGATAAGGCGGATAGTGGGGGGAAGTGGGGGGAGGAGAGAGAGGTGGGAAAATATTGTTAAAAAGGTGCAGTCATAGGTATATCGGTGTATTTAAATCTGAATTGTCAAATTGTGCTATTATTGGTTTTTGTTGTGTCTTTTGCGGTTGTTGTTTGCATCAAAAAAAGATTAAATTTTAAAAAACAAACAAACAAAAACAGAGGAGAGTCCCACTGACAAAACACAAAAAAAGAATTTAGTAAGAAACCGGAAATAAGAAGACAGGGAAGGCTAGAAGTGCCACACATAGATTGTTTCCTAGCTGATAACTGTTAAATCATTCCCAAACTGATATGTTTCCAGCTCTGTTCAGGTCCTGTTGCTTGTATTACCACCTGAATACCAACAGTCTCCTAGTCTTACAGCAGCAAGAGAGAACCCGGGACTCACCGTCTCCATGATACAATCTCGCTAGGGCCCAGCAAGTAAGCAATACTTTCTTCTCTCTGAGATTCAATAAATCAAGCCACTTCCAGCTGCTTTTTAAAAGGCTTCAGCAAAGACTCCCCAGCTGCCCTTAAATATCTGGGGAAATTGCATCACGTGACAAGAAGGTTATCCTCTGAGTGAAGACCTGCAGAAATGCAAGGAGGAAAAATCAGTCAATGGGGTGGGAAGCTAGGGCTTTCAAATGAATGGAAACACTAAATCGTAAACTCAAACAGCTGATGCTACTTCTTAATATGCAATTGATCTCAGCAACCTCCTGCCTTGGGCTCCTTGAAATATTTGGTCATTGCTGCTTTTATTTGATTTGGATTTTGGAAAGCAGCACAAGCAGCAAAGGCCGGCCGGCCAATTAAATTAGATTTAGATGTAAATGGCTTTTATGGGCCTGCAGCGGCGAAGTGCTCCTGGTATCTGCTGTAAACTTTTAATTTCAGCAGGCGTTTCTGGGATACAGCGGAAAGAAGCAGGAAAGCTTAAAGAGAAAGCAAATCACAAAATGTAGAAGGGCCACTTGGCTTTCTGTTCTCAGGTTCAATTACCATTTGGTGGCTGATGTTCTCCCGGCACAGTGGACATTGCAGCCTGTTGCTTATTCCCACAAACTTTATGGGCCTGCAAAAAGCACTATTTTAAACACTGGGAGCTGCCTTACCTAATTTCTCTGATGAAAATAGGGACAGCCTCTTCTCCCTCAGGAAACCCAGCCAGATGGGCAGGGTATAAATAAATATTTATTTTTTTATTATTATTACTCCTGCATTTGATCTCGCCAGACACATAGCTTGAATACACACATCTACAGTGGTCACCTTGAGCCAATTACAAGCACCCCAGGTAACCTACCTAGCAGGAGTGTTGTAAAGAAGAAATGTGAAGAAGGGAATAAATGTGGGAAGGGATCGTATACGACAGCTTCCGCAGATAAATGGAATGAAATCAAATTTTAGCTGAAAGCTGCCTTGAGTCGCTGTCAGGGAGAAAGGTGGAATATAGTAATAGTAATTATAAAAATGGTGGAAACTGAGAATGCTCAGGAACATACCAAAGAGTAAATCCTATTGAACTCAGTGGGAATTAGTTCTGAGTAAAAATGCTTAGGATTACAGTATAAAGCTACCCAGTCTTTACCCAGTTACCTGGGAGTAAGCTCCATTGATTACACTGGGACTTACTTCTGAGTAGACAGTGCACGGCTCCATTTACAGTGCCGGATTTACGTATAAGCTAAGCAAGCTATAACCTAGGGCCCCACTCTTTTGGGAGCCCCCCAAATTTTTTAAGGAAAAAGAAACTGGATGTACATTTCCAAAATATAAGATAAAAAACAAATAAAATAAAACCTACATACAGCAACAGTGTTTTGTGTTGTGAAGGCTCCTATGATGTAAGTCATGGGCCCCGCCTGCTAGCCTGCTCCCTAAAATATCACGGGTTTGCTCATTTCAATATACAGGGTGCCTACATTCTACATGTGCAAATGGCTTTAGATACCTGTTAGGTCCATAAATTACCATATAGCATATATTCAATACAAAAAACAGTGACAATTTGTTGTTGACAAAGGACAGCTGGACATTTTGTTTGTTTGTTTGTACCCCACCCATCTGCCTGGGTTTCCCCAGCCACTCTGGTTGGCTTCCAACAAAAATTAAAAATACATCAAAATGTCACACATTAAAAGCTTCCCTAAACAGGGCTGCCTTCAGATGTTTTCTAAATGTCAGGTAGTTGTTTTTCTCTTTGACATCTGATGGGAGGGCATTCCACAGGGCAGGCGCCACCACCGAGAAGGCCCTCTGCCTGGTTCCCTGTAGCTTTGCTTCTCGCAGAGAGGGAACCGCCAGAAGGCCCTTGGCGCTGGACCTCAGTGTCCGGGCAGAACGATGGGGGTGGAGATGCTCCTTCAGATATACTAGACTGAGGCCATTTAGGGCTTTAAAGGTCAGCACCAACACTTTGAATTATGCTCGGAAACGTACTGGGAGCCAATGCAAATCTCTCAGGACCGGTGTTATATGGTCTCGACGGCTGCTCCCAGTCACCAGTCTAGGTGCCACATTCTGGATTAGGTGTAGTTTCCGGGTCACCTTCAAAGGTAGCTCCACGTAGAGCACATTGCAGTAGTCCAAGCGGGAGATACCTAGAGCATGCACCACTCTGGCGAGACAGTCTGTGGGCAGGTAGGGTCTCAGCCTGCGTACCAGATGGAGCTGGTAGACAGCTGCCCCATATAAAGGGCCCCATTACCTTCAGTAGTTTAGGGCCTCATCAAACCTAAATCCAGCCCTGACTGACTGGCAGAGACTGTCCATGGTTTCGGATAAGGGACATTCCTAGTCCTACCTGGAGAATTGAGCCAGGAATTGGACCAGGGACCTTGTGCATGTAGAGCAGGCATTCCACGTCTAAGCTACGGTCTGACCCCAGTCGCTTTGGGGTAGAGTCTACTGCTGCAAAGTGCTCTGCCTTCTGCACACAGAAGCCATAAAGGAAAAACTTCCATTTGTTCCTCAACCTATATTGGCCCCGACCCCAACTCACCAGTGGAATGTGGCCCTCAAAGGCTTTTTTCCTCAACACCACCACCCCCGCCCAGTCCCAAAGATCTTTAATTTTTTATGGTTCTCAATTAACGCTATTCATATGAATGTTTTGATCTCTGAAGACATATAATCAGGATAAATGAAGGTAGATCCAGAGAGGTAATAGACCAAAGAGAAAGGGAGCTGTTTAAGAGGGAAGCTAGAGTGATTTTTTGGGGGTGTGAGACTGAGGAAGGGGGAAGCACTGGGAGAATGCAATTCTCTGTATGCAGATTGAAAATTAAGAAACAAGTGTGATAGGAGATTCTATATCTATCTATCTATCTATCTATCTATCTATCTATCTACCATCTATCTATCTATCTATCTATCTATCTATCTATCTATCATCTATCTATCTATCTATCTATCTATCTATCTATCTATCTATCTTCTCTTTGTGTTTTATTATATTAATTTATTTCTCTCTTTTCTTTCTTTCTTCTTTTGCTCCTTTATCCTAAATTTTCAGGGGGTTTTTTACGCTAGTTGGGTTCTTATTGTATCGTATGTTGAAAACTCTAAATAACATTTTAAATGTTTGACATTTTATTATGTTTTTATATGTGCTGGAAGCCACCGGAGGGGCTTGGGAAACCCAGTCAGATGGGCAGGGTAAATAATAATAATAATAATAATAATAATAATAATAATAATAATAATGGAATGCAGCAGCTCCTGGCCTGAAAATTGCCCCCTTGCTCCCTCTTACAAAATAAAACCATGTGAAATAACATGTTTTGAAGAGCACAAGCTGTGTTTATTCAGACATGTAACAAGACAACAGTGACTTGGGACTAGGATAATCTGAGAAATCTGAGGGCTTTGATCCTGACGTCTCCTTCGACCGCGACGTACTTGATGGTCTCCAGGCCCAGCCGGTTAGGGAAGAAGATGTCATGGCCGTCTGCCAGCTGCACCTTGATCTCGTAAGTGTAAAGAATGAAGGAAAGCTACAAGAAATAAAAGGAATAATCATGACCAGCAGGGGACACCACACACTTTAAAAACAAAACACAAGTCCCGGGCAGCATTTGAAAGCTTTTAAAGGAATGGTTCCTGCAAGGGCACCCCAGGCTGTTCTGACCCCAAGTGTGGCAGTCTAGGGTGCATCAGAATTGCCCTGCACCCCATTTTACTCTTATCTACAGAGAGTTAAATAAATGCTATTAATCCAGGTTAACGTGTTGGTATGGGCCAATTTTCCGCTAGTGATGCATTGCTTGTTTGCACTAGAAGCTTGTTGTTGTTGTTTAGTCGTGTCTGACTCTTCATGACCCCATGGACCAGAGCACACCAGGCACTCCTGTCTTCCACTGCCTTCCGCAGTTTGGTCAAACTCATGCTGGTAGCTTCGAGAACACTATCCAACCATCTCATCCTCTGTCGTCCCCTTCTCCTTGTGCCCTCCATCTTTCCCAACATCAGGGTCTTTTCCAGGGAGTCTTCTCATGAGGTGGCCAAAGTACTGGAGCCTTAGCTTCAGGATCTGACCTTCCAGTGAGCACTCAGGGCTGATTGCCTTCAGAATGGATAGGTTTGACCTTCTTGCAGTCCATGGGACTCTCAAGAGTCTCCTCCAGCACCAGAATTCAAAAGCATCAATTCTTCGGTGATCAGCCTTCTTTATGGTCCAGCTCTCACTTCCATACATCACTACTGGGAAAACCATAGCTTTAACTATACGGGCCTTCGTTGGCAAGGTGATATCTAAAGCTACGCATTAGATATTAGGGACCCAAATTCTGAGGAAATCCCTCCCAACACAGATTAGGCAGGCCCACTTACAAGCTAGATTTCCAGAGGCAACGATGGAAAAACACAGTTTGAAAAATCCACACAAGTACTGCTCACACGTGCCAAACCCCCAACCATTGTTCTGCACACATAAACTGAACCCTGCTATGTTACAAAGAAGTCTCCCCCCGTTCACAGGGGAACCTGGAGTTCACCAGATGTTGCTGCACTATTGGTCCCATTGTGTATGACTACCGGTCATGTTAGCTGGGGCTGATGGGAGTTGGGAGCGCAATTTCATCTGGAGGGTTGCAGGTTTAGCACCCCCAAAATACTCCCTCCACAGAGACCACCCCCCACAGAAGCCACACACCTGCCTGCTCCATTCACACACACCCTTTGATATCGCTGATCTAGTCCAGTTCCGGGTGCCACAATTTAAGAAGGATGTTGACAAGCTGGAATGTGTGCAAAGGAGGGCAACCAAGATGGATCAAGGGTCTGGAAACCAAGCCTTATGACGAATGGTTGAAGGAGCTGGATATGTTTAGCATGGGAAAGAGGAGACAGAGGAGATAGGATGTTGTTGTTGGTTTTGTCGTTGTTGTTTAGTCGTGTCCGACTCTTCGTGACCCCATGGACCAGAGCACGCCAGGCACTCCTGTCTTCCACTGCCTCCCGCAGTTTGGTGAAACTCATGTTAGTAGCTTTGAAAACACTGTCCAACCATCTCGTCCTCTGTTGTCCTCTTCTCCTTGCGCCCTCAATCTTTCCCAACATCAGGGTCTTTTCCAGGGAGTCTTCTCTTCTCATGAGGTGGCCAAAGTATTGGAGCCTCAGCTTCCAGTGAGTACTCAGGGCTGATTTCCTTCAGAATGGATAGGTTTGGTCTTCTTGCAGTCCATGGGACCACTGCCTTGCCGTGGCAAAGGGGCTTGAATAACTCAGAGAAGCTATGAGCTATGCTGTGCAGGGCCACTCAAGATGGACAGGTCATAGTGGAGAGTTTTGATCAAACATGATCCACCTGGAGCAGGAACCAGCAAGCCACTCCAGTATCCCTGCCAAGAAAGCTCCATGGAAAAGTCAACAGGAGATAGGATAGTCATCTTCAAATATCATAAGGGTTGTTGTGTAGAGGATGGAGCAAGCTTGTGTTCTCCTGCTCTGGAAGGTAAGAGCTGTTCAGCAGTGTAACAGATACCCTCAGAAGGTTGTGGACTCTCCTTCCTTGGAGGTTCTTATGCAGAGATTGGGTGGCCATCTGCCAAGGCTGCTTTGGCTGAGACTCCTGAATTGTTGGACTAGATGACCCTAGGGTCCCTTCCAATTCTAAAATTCTATGATATACAGCTAAGTGCTCACCTTAAATTTGCCACCTTTCTCAAAAGGGAAGTCTGTTATCCTCTCTTCTTTTCCCCACACCCCATGTTTTTTGGACATGCAGATAATGGTGCTCGTGTCATTCTGGTTGTCAAAGCGTGGGTTGAAGTGAAGGACGAGATTTTCACAGTCTTCGCCCAGATTGATGGAAAACCTTTAAGAGGATGACCAATGCGGGGGGGGGGGGGGGGACAACATGAACTCAGAATGAAAGGGTTACTGGTGACTGCATTGCAGGGGTTGGACTAGATAGGCCCCTTCCAACTCTACAATTCTTGAATTCAAACTTGGGACTGAAGGGCCGCATTCACAGCATACATTTAGAAACAGCAAGAGCTGGAACAAACTGCCTCAGGGGGCAGGGGCATAGCTAACTTAACTAACAGTAGAAAGATTTTGACAGGTTTTTCTGAACACTTGGGGTCAAAAGAAAGCAATTTAAAACAGTGGTTGTTGAGACATTTCATTCCAAATCTTCCAGACAGAGCCAGACCGAGAACGATGACAGGTGTGAGTCCAGCCCACCACAACACAAATCCTGACTACACCCATGTTGGAAGATGGCCTCCGAAAGGGATCCACCACCGAGAAGGCCATCTGCCTGGTTCCCTGTAACTTGGCTTCTCGCAGTGAGGGAACCGCCAGAAGGCCCTCGGCGCTGGACCTCAGTGTCCGGGCAGAACGGTGGGGGTGGAAACGCTCCTTCAGGTATACTGGGCCGAAGTTGATTAGGGCTTTAAAGGTCAACACCAACACTTTGAATTGTGCTAGGAAACATACTGGGAGCCAATGTAGGTCTTTCAAAACCGGTGTTATGTGGTCTTGGTGGCCGTCACCAGTCTAGCTGCCACATTCTGGATTACTTGTAATATCCAGGTCACCTTCAAAGGTAGCCCCACATAGAGCGCATTGCAGTAGTCCAAGCAGGAGATAACTAGAGCATGCACCACTCTGGCGAGACAGTCCGCGGGCAGGGAGGGTCTCAGCCTGCGTACCAGATGGAGCTGATAAACAGCTGCCCTGGACACAGAATTGACCTGTGCCTCCATGGACAGCTGTGAGTCCAAAATGACTCCCAGGCTGCACACCTGGTCCTTCAGGGGCACAGTTACCCCATTCAGGACCAGGGAGTCCTCCACACCCGCCCGCCTCCTGTCCCCCCAAAACAGTACTTCTGTCTTGTCAGGATTCAACCTCAAGCTAGGTCGTTCTGTTTCTGAATTTGGATCCAAGATGGTTCATGGACAAACACATCCAAACACAGGAATGACAGGATAGAGACACATGCTGCTGGTTCTTTATTTCTTACCCACCTTTCACCCTAAGGGCAGATGGAGATGAATAGATTAAATTATTCTATTTATAGAATATATAGAAATGGCAATACTGACAAATAGAACAAGGGAACAGGGGAACAGGGGCGGGAGTATTTGAAGAAGACTGGAAATATTTTATAGATTATTTGGAAATGTATTGTAAACCTATCGAAAAGTTAACAGTAACAAAATAAATTCAGCAGTAAGAAATATTGAGATATAAAGTTGAGAAAGAATAAGACATAGGGGGAAATTAGAATATGCAGTGGAACAAGAAAGTAACAAAACGAAGAATGGAAGGGGTGGAAGCGGAGTGAATATTAATTGTGGTTTGTTTTTCTTTTTAAAAAGTGAAGCGTTGTTATTGTTTCAAGTGTAAAAATGAAAAGGATAAATAAAAATTGGCGGGGAGGGAAATAAGAACACAATAAGAACATACTCTTTGGCACCCGGCAAGATCATCCCTTTCACTTGAATGGTGTCTCCTTGCTCAAGTTCAAATTCAGTGGCAGTCAATTTCTGCAGGAAGGGAAATTAAACACAAATTGAGCTGCGGCGGTGACACGGTGGGATTCAGCGGAGAAAGGGGAATTGAGGGGGGATTGGTGCTCTTACGGTCTTTGGGCTGGAGCAAGGCTCATCCCATGCATCAAGGTTAGGACACAAAGCCTACAATACAGAAGAAAAGGAAGCAGCCGGCTATGAGTCCATAAACAAGAAGCACATGAATAATAATAATAATAATAATAATAATAATAATAATAATAATTTATTATTTATACCCCGCCCATCTGGCTGAGTTTCCCCAGCCACTCTGGGCAGCTCCCAATCAAGTGTTAAAAACAGTACAGCGTTAAATATTAAAAACTTCCCTGAACAGGGCTGCCTTAAGATGTCTTCTGAATGTCAGGTAGTTGTTTATCTCTTTGACATCTGGTGGGAGGGCATTCCACAGGGTGGGCGCCACTACCAAGAAGGCCCTCTGCCTGGTTCCCTGTAACCTCACTTCTAGCAATGAGGGAACCGCCAGAAGGCCTTCAGCGCTGGATTTCAGCGTCCGGGCTGAACGATGGGGGTGGAGATGCTCCTTCAGGTATACAGGACCGAGGCTGTTTAGGGCTTTAAAGGTCAGCACCAACACTTTGAATTGTGCTCGGAAAAGTACTCATTTCATTTGTTAGAGCAGGGGTAGGAAAGCTTTTCAGGAACTGACTTTTTAAAAAACTTTTTTCAGGAGTTATTAGCTGCTTAGGGTCAGAAGGCTGAACTCCACTGGACCTCCAGGGTTTTCCTCCTTCCACTCCCCCCCCCCCCATTTTATTCCTTGTTCATTTAAAAAAGACAGTGCTGGTCCCAAGAACTCCATCGCTGGGCAACGTAAAACTACTGTGAATAAGTAACACCACAGATCAGTTGGACCAATTCACTCAAATATGCATTCTGCCAAACCCACATTTTCTGTGAAGTCCTTACTTCAAACCCATTCCCCTTTGAGCACACTGTTATAAGAATTTTAAGGTCTCAAATATAGAATGAATATTCATAAATGCACACATATCTAAATATATGAACCATGTGTCTGAAATAGAGCAATCCTGAAGTCATTTTGACTGTCCCAATGACCTCAAATATTCCTCTGCAGTAAGGGAGGCAAATGGGGAAAGCCCATTGTCTTTTTGCTTGCAAATCCCGTCTTAAGGCCATATTTGTGTATTGAATAGGGCGAAACTGTGACCTGGATTCAGGAACTAAAGCAGGCATCCTCAACCTTGGCCCTCCAGATGTCTTGAGACTACAATTCTCATCACCCCTGACCACTGGTCCTGCTAGCTAGGGATCGTGGGAGTTGTAAGCTAAAAATATCTGGAGGGCCAAGGTTGAGGAAGCCTGAACTAAAGTATTTACCATCACAAAAGTATGGCCAGGCTGCCCAGGTAGAGCAATCAGTGACCATTATTAGGTATCCTGGCAGGCAGGATTTCTGCTGTAGACCACCTCCTATGCTGTAGACCACCTCCTTCTGTGATGTATGTATGATATTTTAGGGGCGTGGTCTTGGGCTACAGGGTGGGCAATTTTAAAGGTCTGTATAAGGGCTTGTGCACCATTGTTCAGGGTTCTCCTCCTGTGTGTGATGAGTGGGGACCCTGTTGCGACAGTCCCTTTAATAAAGATCAGGCTTACTAGCTACTTTGCTTCTCAATATTCTCTTGTTGGCCTCTGTTATTTTCTCCTACCGATAGGGAACCCACTTAAGGACTCCATACGGGCTCCAGAATACCCCATAAGGGAAAGGGAGCAGTTCTTCTTATAATACAAACCACATTTATGCACCCACTTCCCATTAAATTACACTGTACTCACCTTTCCCGTGGGCAGATTTTTGGACTGTAAGCTGTTAGGGACAGAGACCAGTCTTTTTTTAAGCTCCAGAAAGCTTTGTGTGTATTGATGGTACTGTATTGCATTAACAGGACACACACACACCCTGACAAAGCACCAACAATATTTAGCAAGGAACTAGAAACAACAAGATACAAAAGCAGGAACAACACTTGTCATCTAGGAAACAAGTTTACTCTTCTCCTGCAAGAACAAGCTACCTATTAACACTTTCAGGTTTCTAGAACTGCTTAGTCCCAGCAGTTTATACTGCAGCCTCCCTGCGAACGGTCTCCTATTCTAACAACCAGAGAGAGCCTGGAACTCACACAATCCATGGGACACTCTTGCAGGAGTCTGGCCGACAAGTAAGCAACTTTTTCTTCTGCCTAATCTCAGCTCTGCAGTTTTAGGAGAACAAGCCCCAGCTGCTTTAAATAGCTGGGGAAACAGCATCACGTGACAAAAAGAGTCTGCTGTGAGTGGGTGGTCTGTTCAGATACCCAGAAAGGCAAGGCAGAGAAAATCTGGGTTGATTGGCAAAAATCAGATGAATGGGAGCACTGATGATATGCTCAAACAGCTGAAGCTAGTTTGCTTTGCCGGCCCACCCTAACCTCTTGCTTTCCAGATGTTTCAGACTACAGCTCCCATCACCTGTGCTAGATGGGCTGATGGGATCCGTAGTCCAAAATACCTGGAAAGCACAAGGTTGGCAAAGCCTGCTTTACGGAATTGATTATCAGCCACCTCCCGGCTGGCGCTCACTGGAACATTTGTCCATTCTATTTTTTTACTTTGATCTGGGTTTTGGATGCCAGCAGACCAAAAAAGACAGGTCAGCAAACAACTGAGCCAAGGAAATAAATGGTCTTTAGTGGAATAAGGTGATTGGTTCGTTGACGAGTGGGGATTTGAACCAGGTCTTGCCTGTTGTAATCTGGAATGGCTCTAACCACTACACCACACTGGCTTCCTACCAGCTTCTGTTACTATAGAACTGAGAACTTGCTAGTTTAGGCCAATGCATAAGTGTCCCTTGCCACATCTTCTGGAATCTGGAGAAGCCTCAGCTGTGGACACAGCAAATGTCAGAGAGGTAAAGGCAAAGGTAAAGTGACCCCTGACCATTAGGTCCAGTTGTGACCAACTCGGGGGTTGCGGTGCTCATCTCGCTTTATTGGCCGAGGGAGCCGGCGTACAGCTTCCCGTTCATGTGGCCAGCATGACTAAGCCGCTTCTGGCGAACCAGAGCAGCGCACGGAAACTCCGTTTATCTTCCCGCTGGAGCGGTACCTATTTATCTACTTGCATTTTGACGTGCTTTTGAACTGCTAGGTGGGCAGGAGCTGGGACCGACAACGGGAGCTCACCCCGTCGCGGGGATTCAAACCGCTGACCTTCTGATCGGCAGGTCCTAGGCTCTGTGGTTTAACCCACAGCAACACCCGCATCCCGTCAGAGGGGCAGCCATGCTAATTTGCTGCAACAAAGGGAGAGAGTCATTTAACAGGCCCCGTCAGCCAGTAGCATAGCGTAGGTTGCCAGCACCCGGGGCTGTTCAGAGGGGTAGGTGGAAGGGAAACAGGCAGAGTACGCATGCACATTCAACTTCAACTGCCTAACGGTGTCTGCATTGCCCAGGAGATCATAGCTGCCAAGATAAGCATAGAATAGTTTTCCCATTGTCTTGAGAGGTCACTTCCTGGTTCGCAGGGAGAAGCCATTTTCAAGAGAGCCCAGCAATGGAAACATGCAGCTGTATTGGGGCAGGGGTGTTGAAATTTTTCACGCGGGGCAGTTGCCCCTGTGGCCTCCAACCACTCTACACCACTGCCTTCAATGGCACCACCCAAATTGGCTCGGTGAGAGTCAGGAGGACCCCCAAAAGAGTGTGCGGAGAAGGAGAGAAGGGATCGTTCCATCTGATGAGCTGTGAGGTTTGTGCAGATGGAGCATTTGTCAGAGTGACATGCTGAATTCCACCCAAAGCATCTTGTGACTAGGGAGAATTTTGATCGAGTTCACTTTTAAAGGTTAAGCCACCCAGCTCACAATTTCCAAATCAATAAAAAAAACAACCTCATGTTACAGAATAAATAATATTAAAATGGATAGCTCAGTTGGTTAGAGCATGGTTCTGATAACGCCAAGGTTGCAGGTTCGATCCTTGTGTGGTGCAGCTGCAAATTTCTGCATTGTGGGGAGGTTGGACTAAATGACCTAGCTCTACAGTTCTACAATTCTATGAAAATAAAAACCCACCTGCCCTTTCCAAGACATGAGGTTAGATTTTTACGTCCTTTAAATAGTTATATTTAATAATAATTTTATTATTTATACCACGCCCATCTGGCTGGGTTTCCCCAGCCACTCTGGGCGGCTTCCGTTTGTGTGACAATTCTAGTTACCATATGCAAACACAGCAACCAAAACATTTTGTAAGGTGGAGGAGGTCCCACAAAATCTTCTGTACTTGATAAAAGTATACCAATCCACAAACTGTCTCCTTGGCTAAGAAAAATACTGTGGTCTAAGGTTTCACAAGGACTATAAAAATATCACCATGGTTTCTGTTTTGTTTCTGAGAAATAATTTGGAGTTGTAGCCAACCTTAGTCCTACTCCGAGGTATTAATAGACTTGGTTAACTTAAGCCCATTAATTTCAATGGGTCTTCTCTGAGTAGAACCTAGTTGCACACAATCCTTTACAGGTGTCCAACGCAAGAGGTAGCAAAAAGGCGAACCCACTGGTCTTGCATCAGTGCGATTTACATCTTCAATCAACAATTGAAAACCTGTTGTAGCAGGTGTTGCAGATTGTGGAGTTGCCAAATTTTGCACTCCGATTCTGCAGCTGTGCCTTTAACAGTAGCTTTTGCATGCAGCAATTGGCAGGTGAGAATTGCTAATCTTCCTGTGGTGAAAAGCTCATACAGTCCAGAGGTGCTATTAAAGGCACATTCTGATGGTTTCCTAAAAATAGAGCCATCTGAAGGTTGCTCATTGCCTGGGTGGGTTGTGAGTGAGTTAAACAGAGACTTAAGTAGAAATGAGAGCTAAAGTAGAGTGTGTGCTAAAAAGAGGAAACAGGAGTAGGTTGGAAGGAACTGGGCTTTGCCCACATTGGCAGAGTGCGAATAAAAGCCACATTTTCCACTGAGGAAGGAAGCAATATTTCTGTCAGGGCTGCACCACCTCAGCTTGTTCAGATGACAGAATTCACCTGCATACAAAAGATTCCCTCTGCACTGAAGACCAACAAGTTGCAAAGGTGGCCAAGCTAGAACGTCTCTCATTGCCTGCTGGCATGTTAAGTCTCTTGACTGGGAGGGATTTGAAAAATAATAACAAATGAAGAAGCCTGAAGTAATTACCACCTGCAGTCTGAAGTGGTGCAGCCTAGATTTATGGCCTTGTGGAAAACTAAAACTAAGATGCACATAGAAAAAAGGGATGCAAAACAATTAGTTGGGCAGCCGTAAGACCTTTTACCTCCTGAGGCAATTGTGAGGGATAATCTGGCTAGCATAGTTCATGCAATCAACGTTAAACTCATGACTAGGTCTGCAAGGAAGGATTTTGAATTGTGCTTTATCGCTGGTTTTATCCTGTGTATTTTTATATATTCTTGTTCCTGGCTTCGATATTTTATATCAAGTTTAGAAATTCATTTAATAAATGAATTAAAACACAGACCCCTATAGCTTACACCTAGTTGTCAATCTCTGAGCTCTGACAATGTGTCTTGGTTGTCACAGACCAGGGGGAGGTCTGTGAATGCACCTAGAAACCACCATACTGTTCAAAGGCATAATTTATATTTGTTGCCCCACCAACTTTTGCCCTGACTCCACCCACTATGGGCATGTATTTATTTGTTTGTTTGTTTGTACGTACGTACCCTGCCCATCTGGCTGGGTCTCCCCAGCCACTCTGGGCAGCTTCAAAGAGATTAAAAATACATTAAAAGATTAAAAAGACATTAAAATACCACACATTAAAAACTTCCCTGAACAGGGCTGCCTTCAGATGTCTTCTAAATGTCAGGTAGTTGTTTATCTCTTTGACATCTGGTGGGAGGGTGTTCCACAGGGTGGGTGCCACCACCGAGAAGGCCCTCTGCCTGGTTCCCTGTAGCTTTGCTTCTCGCAATGAGGGAACCACCAGCAGGCCCTTGGTGCTGGACCTCAGTGTCCGGGCAGAACAATGGGGGTGGAGATGCTCCTTCAGGTTTACTGGGCCGAGGCCATTTAGGGCTTTAAAGGTCAACACCAACACTTTGAATTGTGCTCAGAAATGCACACAATATATAAAACAAAACTATGTTACACTGCCCGTTTCGAATAACCAAGTTGAATTTATTCGGACATGTTACAGGACTACGGGAAATCAAGATTCGAGGAATCTGAGGGCTCTGATTCGGAAGCCTCCTTCCACCGCCATGTATTCAAGGACCCTCAGGCCCAGCCGGATGGGGAAGGAGATCTCATGTTTGTCGTCCAGGAGCACCATAATCTCAGAAGTAAGGAATGCGAAGTTAAGCTGCAAGAAGCAGAGAGGGAGCCGTCAACACAGGACACTGAACCGTTTTTTAAATGACCAGGGAACATTTTAACTTCTTAAATTGGAACAGTCCCCTTGGGAGGTGGTGGACTCTCCTTCCTTGGAGGTTTTTAAGCAGAGGTTGGATGGCCATCTGTCATGGATGCTTTAAGTTGAGATTCATGCATCGCAGAGGGTTGGACTAGATGACTCTTGGGGTCCCTTCCAACTCTACAATTCTATGATTCTAAAGGAATGGCAGACACTGTTGTCGGCAGCGCAAGCTGGCCATTCTGGGTTTCCCTTTCCTGACAACAGCACCAAAGGCTGCTTTGACCCCCAAGGCCTTTCCACTGCTGATGAGTCTGTAATACAGTAGTACCTCTGGTTGCGAATGGGATCCGTTCCGGAGGCCCGTTCGCAACATGAAAAGAGCGCAACCCACAGCGGCGCATGTGTGGGTTGCGATTCGCCACTTCTGCACATGCACATGATGTCATTTTGCGGTTTTCAAATGGTCTTCAAACAAAAACATCTTGGAGATCCCAGGCCACAGAGAGGTTAGGCTGGCCTCAACCAGAGCCAGGGCTTTTTCTGCTGTGGCTCTGATCTGGTGGAACGCTCTGTCACAAGAGACTAGGGCCCTGCGGGAGTTGACATCTTTTCGCAGGGCCTGCAAGACAGAGCTGTTCCACCTGGCCTTTGGCCAGGGCACAGCCTGACTCCCTCCTTTGGCAATCCTGACAGCATTCTAGCCCAATGGTTGCCATTAATCTGATTTGAACTGATTTTATAATTAAATGATTTTAGTATATTGTATCATTTTACTGTTGTTAGCCGCTCTGAGCCCGGCTTCGGCTGGGAAGGGCGGGATATAAATAAAAATATATTATTTATTATTATTATTATTCTGCGCATGTGCGAGCGGTGAAACCCGGAAGTAACTCCTTCTAGTACTTCCGGGTTGCCGCAGGACGTAACCTGAAAGAACGTAACATGAAGCGGACGTAACATGAGGTATGAATGTACATCAAAGCCCAAGGACCAAGACAGCCACATTTTTCATCTATCCACATAGAGTCACTTGTACCAAAAACGTCTCTACCTGACTTGCAATATATATATGTAAGTGCATAAGCATAGGCTACTTTGGAGCATATTTTCTTTTCTTGTGATTTTGGCCTTTATGCCAGAAGACAATTATTAGAGGCCTTACAACTCAATAGGCTGATTTCTATGCTACCAACGGTTCAGGACCTGCTTTCGGACTGGAATGAACAAATTACTTTAATAGTGGCTGAATTTTTGAGTGCCGTCCATGTAGAAAGACTGGGTCATTATAAAGAGAATTAGTGGTTCTTAACTGATCAGGGATTTGGTAGTGCTGTATTGTATTATTTATGCAAATTGATTTTCTCTTGTCTGACTGGGACAAACCTTGTTATGTTGAGCTCGTATGTTGCACAATTTGTATACGGTGTCTGTTTGATGATGTGTGGTTTGCTATGCCTAATAAAGGATCTGGATTGATAAGCATAGGCTTTTTTTATTTTTTAAAAGCATCGTAATAAAAACACATGGAATTCATAAACATCCACAAAACAAAGGCGATGATCATTTCATTTGCAAGCCCTTGTAATTAAAAGTGGGGCACAACTGTTGTTCAGACAGACCAGGTCCCCCAACATTGGCATTCCAGTTGTTCCACCCATATAAATTGAACCCTCCTATGAAACATGGAGGCGTCCCACTTTTGCATGTGCCAGGGAAAGTAAACCTGTGTGTGTCCCCCTCCAGATGTTGTTGGCCTGTTGGTCCCATCATGCCTGACCATCAGCCATGCTAGCCAAAGCTGATGGGAGTTATGAAGATGATGGAATTTATGGAGCTGGCTGATCTCACCGGGAGAATCCTCAACCAGAAAGAAGAGGAATACCAAGAAGGTTGGAAGAAATTCAAAGACTATTTCAACAAATATTCTAATATTAAAGATATGTACCGGTAATCACTTGAAAGAACCAATCAGGCCTAGGATTAAATTAGATTTAAATATAAAAATAAGAAAATGTATTATAAGAAAGGTAAAGAAATTGGAATACGACTGCAATATTGTTTTATGAAATAATGATATTGGAAACTGCTACATTCAAATTAAGAGGAAATTCAGATGGAGGAGATTAGAGGAAGTCAACCAAAATGTTTATGAAAATGTATTTTAATGAATTAAATGAGTTTCTTTTTTTCTGTTTAGGTATCTTAAGTTTGTTATTTTTTCTTCTTCTTTTTCACTTTTCGATTGTGTTGTTCTATATTTTCTTTTTTGTTATGTCTATTGATGAAATTTAATAAATATTATTGTAAAAAAAAAAGCTGATGGGAGTTGGGATTATAATGTCATCTGGAAGGCTACAGATTCCCCTCCCTCCACAGGGAACTCCAGGAGAAGTTGCCTGGCTGGCTGGCTGGCTCCATTTGATCTACTGCTAAGACCTCACCTGAACTCTGCCGCCTTGCTCAAAAGGGAACTTGGAGATGCTCTCCTCCTCTTCCCCCCACAGCCCATTTTCCTTGGAGTTGCACACAATGGTGTTCCGACACTTCTGGGGGTCAAAGTGCGGGTTGAAGTGAAGAACGAGGTTCTCAGGGTCTTGGCCCAGTTTCACAACAAATCTTGAAGAGGTTTGAAAGTTAGGAAAGAAACAAGAATAGCAAACGTGAGAGGCTTACTGGATTGCAGCACCAGCAACAACAACAACAACAGGGCCCCTCTCCTAGGTGTTCACAGGCTCGCCATGCCATGAGAATATTGAGAACATTTTTACATGCCACCTCAATGTCTGAGGGGCGTGAGATTCCAGGGGTTTCAAGCGCTTACCCAGGGTTCGCGTTTCCTTCAGAATGAGGCGCAGCAGAGACTAAGCTGCCTTTATGACATATGGTTTATTTGCACATATATATAACCTGAACCTATGATGGCGCGACTCCACCTCCATTGTTCCGCCTGGACACTGAGGACACTGAGCGCCAAGGGCCACACTGCGAGAAGCCAAGTTACAGGGAACCAGGCAGAGGGCCTTCTCAGTAGTGGTGCCCACCCTGTGGAACGCCCTCCCACCAGATGTCAAAAACAACAACTACCAGACTTTTAGAAGACATCTGAAGGCAGCCCTGTTTAGGGAAGCTTTTAATGTTTAATAGGTTATCTGTTGGAAGCTGCCCAGAGTGGCTGGGGAAACCCAGCCAGATGGGCAGGGTATAAATAAATTATTATTATTATTATTATTATTATTATTATTATTATTATTAGGTTCACAACATTAACACCCCCTTTGCTTCCCCCTTAGATGCAGCCTTGGATTCAAGCAGAAATCAGGCATGGCACTGTTTCACTGGTTTCCCAGCCTGCTGCTTCCAGCTTCTAGGTCACATAATTCAACTCTCTCTTCCAGTCTTTGTCTTTGTAACTACCAGCGACTTGGGCGGGGGGGGGGCACTGGGAAGCACCCATTTGCCCTCTGGCACCTAGCCACTTCCTTTGCTACCTGAACGACCCAAAGGTAAAGGGACCCCTGACCATTAGGTCCAGTAGTGGCTGACTCTGGGGTTGCGGTGCTCATCTCGCTTTATTGGCCAAGGGAGCCGGCGTACAGCTTCCAGGTCATGTGGCCAGCATGACTAAGCTCCTTCTGGCGAACCAGAGCAGTGCATGGAAACGCCATTTACCTTCCCGCCAGAGCGGTACCTATTTATCTACTTGCATCTTGACGTGCTTTCGAACTGCTAGGTTGGCAGGAGCAGGGACCGAGCAATGGGAGCTCACCCCGTCGCAGGGATTCGAACCGCCGACCTTCTGATCGGCAAATCCTAGGCTCTGTGGTTTAACCCACAGTGGGCCATTAGGAATAATTAGAAATCTCGCTTGGCTAGTCTAGGAATTGTATTCATGTTGGATCCAAGAATTAGAAGGGGACCCAGCCCTATAACCTAAACCCACCTCAAAATCATATATTGTGCTGGATTTGGGCTTTAAAAATTAAAAATAAAGTAAGGTTCTAGTACTCATGGTTGCAGAGATTCACTCAGAAATGATCTACCTCGAATTTGTTATAGACCAATGAGGTGTCAGGATGGAGCCAGAGATCTGCATAATGTGTCTGCCAATCCCTGTGACACTTGAATTACTTAACTCACACCAGTATCCCCAATACCCACATTCCCCATTACATAATTTACAACAGCCTTGTAAGGAAAGCCAGCGTCCCTCTGCTGAAGATGAGGGGGCTTTGGGAAGGCAACTTGGTTAATGGGACCAAGTAAGGTACGCAGTTTCTAGACAAGAGAGTTAGGATGCTATAGGAAAGGCATCTTCAAATGTTTCGAAGGGCTTGCCATGCTGATGGAGCAAGTTTATTTTGTTGCTGGCTACTGCATTGCGTAACCTGGTACCCTCCAGAACAATCAGCGGTTCTCAACCTGTGGGTCCCCAGATGTTGTTGGACTACAACTCCCATCATCCCTGAGCTCTGGTCGTGCTAGCAAGGGCTGATGGGAGTTGTAGTTCAACAACATCTGGGGACCCACAGGTTGAGAAAGGCTGCTCCAGATGTTTTGGAAACTCCCATCGGCCCCAGCCAGCTGGTAGAAACCAAGCCAAGGAGGAAGATTTCATCTGCACATTAGCACAGGGTGGGGGGAACCTGTTTAAGCCCAGTGGGGAGGTGGTTTGCATTCCTTCCTAGGTAACATGCCAATAGCAGGCAGTGCCAGAGGCAGAAGAAGGTAGGCAAATACATTTTACTTTCGTGCAGTAGGGCGTTTTCTCCAAACACCCAGGCACAGCCCTCTTGCAATCTCTCTCCTAATTTACTCTCCATTTTAAGGGTGTAGCTGTAGTAGGAAATCAGGTAAAAAAAAAACCATGAGAGGATCTGTGTTCTACATCCTTGTTTAGAACACGATTCGCCCTTCCATGCCCTATTTTAATAAATCCTGTGCTTCAGCATTCAGGTTAAGATCTTGGTACAGGTGTGAATTGCTATGTCCTGGACGCATGACCAGGGCAGAGCTTGCCTGGCATACTTAAGAGATTCTCCACTCTCAGAAGCACGTTTAAGGGTTATTTACACACTGTGGGTTAAACCACAGAGCCTAGGACTTGCCGATCAGAAGGTCGGCGGTTCGAATCCCTGCGACAGGGTGAGCTCCCGTTGCTCAGAGGTAAAGGAGAACTAAATAACAAAAAGAAGTGTGGTTTAGGCGGTGGAAGTCTTTTAAGATATTTTAATTAAGATTTGTATTTTATAATGTGTGTAAGTGTAACTCTGGCATTACTGTTTAGGGAAAACAGCATTTTCTTTTTGTTTTGTTTTCCTTTTCTTTCTTTCTTTTCCATTTCTTCTTACTCTTTATGTTTGGCAAATATGTAAATAATTGTGTTTTTTGCGGATATGTCTGGAAATTTGATTGTATTATTCAATAAAGTTATATTTTAAAGTAAAAATAAATAAGTAGGTACCGCTCTGGCGGGAAGATAAACGGCGTTTCCGTGCGCTGCTCTGGTTCGCCAGAAGCGGCTTAGTCATGCTGGCCACATGACCCGGAAGCTGTACGCCGGCTCCCTCGGCCAATAAAGCGAGATGAGTGCCACAAACCCAGAGTCGTCCACAACTGGACCTAATGGTCAGGGGTCCCTTGACCTTTTACACAGTGTGCCTACACGCGAGTTCCCGGAGACAGGCGATACTTCCCCCCTTCCCTACTCACTCTTTGGCATCTGGCAGGATCCTTCCTTTTATCTGGACCATGTCTCCATGCATGACTTGAAACTCAGTGGCAACCACTCCCTATAGCAAGGGAAACGAGAGACATTTTTCAATCGCAGTGGTGGCAGGATGAGATTCAGGAGGAGAAGGGGGAAGGGAAATTAAAGCTCTTACAGTCTTTGTCCTGGAAATAAGGTGAGCCCAGGGACCTCCGAGCAGACTTGGCGGTTGCTGCAAAAGGAGAACAAAAGGAAGCCGTCAACAATAGACAAAAGACAGACAAGAGCATAGATAGCATTGGTTAGTGCAGTGCTAGGGAACCTGTGCAGGAATTTTAACACTAGGGTTAATAGAATGAGCTGCCTCCAGGAACTCTGCTTTAGGGCAGCCTACAAATACTGTAGGGACGCGGGTGGCGCTGTGGGTTAAACCACAGAGCCTAGGACTTGCCGATCAGAAGGTCGGCGGTTCGAATCCCTGCGACGGGGTGAGCTCCCATTGCTCGGTCCCTGCTCCTGCCAACCTAGCAGTTGGAAAGCACGTCAAAGTGCAAGTAGATAAATAGGTACCACTCTGGTGGGAAGGTAAACAGCGTTTCTGTGCGCTGCTCTGGTTCGCCAGAAGCGGCTTAGTCATGCTGGCCGCATGACCCTGAATCTGTACATCAGTTCCCTCGGCCAGTAAGGCGAGCTGAGCGCCGCAACCCCAGAGTTGGCCACGACTGGACCTAATGGTCAGGGATCCCTTTACCTTTCCCTTTTACAAATACTGTAAGTGAACCATAAAATAGATGACTTAGCCACGTTCACTCAAATACGCATATTTTTGAGCCCTTCTCAAATCCCACGTTTTCCTGCTAGGTCCTTTATTTATATAATTTTGATCTTGCTCTTTCTCCTGCCCCAGTGAGCAGCTGATCCGCTGCATTTTGCTGTAGCTGCTGCTTCTGGGCCTACTTTAGAAGCAGTATAATGAAATTTGGAACATATTTACAAATATATGTTTATAAATAACCCTACATGTATTTGGATAATAACAACATGTATATGTTTGTATTCTAGAGAAGCACTTGTGGAATTGTAGTTGATTGCATATATAGTGATATAATACACCTTTTTCTCTTTATGACTTTTTATTTTTACTTTATTTTGCTCAATTGAAATGCTTCCAATAAAAAATTAAAATAAAGAACCCAGAAGCAGCCAGAGAAACAGAGAGTCAGAGATATAAGAGTTAGCAGCTGAGAAACAATCACACTCTTCCCTAGAGAGAACAAGCCTCCTATTAATCCTTATAAATTTCCAGCCTAGTTCTATCGCACTTGATGGCACTACAGCTTCAATGGCAACTGCCTCCTATACTAACAACCACAAAAATGGACATACAAGACTCACGGGCTGCATGATGATCTCTTCCAAGGGTGCAGCAAATAACCAAAACTTTACTCCTTCCAACCTCTGCAAAGGAAGCCCCACTTACACCTTAAATAGCTGAGGCTTATTTTCAAGGTCCTTTTAAACTGCATCACGTGACAAAAAGGGTTTGCAGTGAGTGGAGGGTCTGCTCCTCTCTCTAGCAATGCAAGGCGGAGAAAATCAGAGTCAATAGGCTAAACAGCTGGCCTGGGAACACACCTAATAAGCTCAAACAGTTGGTACTATTTCTTTACGCCAGCCTAGTACCTCCAGATGTTTGAGAATATGGCTTCCATCAGCCTGAGCCCTCACCTGTGCTCAGGTGAGGCTGATGGGAGTTGGAGTCTGAAACCTATGGAGGGCACACTGTTGGCCAACACCGCCTTATGCAGTTTAAATCAACAGCCTCCTGGCTGGTAACCATTCAGGAATTTGTTCATTCTCCCTCCCCACCGCTGAGCCTCCTTCTCCAAAAGGAAACACAGACCCCCTGGATCTCACAAGGCTTGGAAATCAGGGTGGTGGGTGGGTGACAATATTTAAAGGCACCATGCAGTAGACTCTTCCTACGTTGCTTTGTATCCATTTGGACGGAGGTAGATCAGTTCTGGGACAGCCATGCAGGAATTCAGATATATTTGCTGTATTTCATTTTTTAAAATAGATTTAAAGCTGCTTGTGCTTTTGGCATCTCCCGTGAACTAATGTGCTTTGCCTGGAGTATATTTTCAACCATCCACCCTACCATTATTTTGCTATTATAAATAAATACATTCTGGCCCACTCTCCTTCCAAGAAACTCAGGGTGGCCAGGCATGGCTCCCCCTCATTAGTCTCATGACAGCCCTGCAAGCTCAGCTCGGCTGAGAGACTGTGACTGACGATTCATGTCTAGGGCTTGGAACTGGGGTCTCGCGAGTTCTAGTCTGGCACTACTCTAACCACTACACTGCACTACCTTCCTGCCAACATTCCCACAGAGCTGAGCACTGGGCAGATTTGGAAATGTCTCCTCCCACACCACCTGGGAAAGCTGCATCCTCTGTTAGCTCCGAGGATGCAGACAGGCTGCCTGCACAAGTAGAACCGACAGCTTGTCTTCTCAGCCCTTGTCCATCCTAGCTCATAAAAGCGAGCTGGGCAGAACTGGGCAATGGGCTCCATGGGGTGGTGAACGCTTCCCTCTATGAAGGAGTCTTGCTGGAACCCCTTAAAGAAGCAGTTATTAAACCATCTTTGGATCTGGCCACTATGGCCAACTATTGCCCAGTCTCCAGTATTCCATTCTTGGGCAACACAGTCAAGCAGAGAGTCGTGGAACAACTCCAGGCATGTCTGGAGGATGCAGACCATTTATTTATTTTAAATATTTTTTATTAGGAATTTCAACAAGACATTTTATCAAAAAAGACATATCAATTCCCCATTTCCCCTCCCCCTCCCCATAAAGTAACCCCCCTCCCCTCCCCCCCGGACATAACAAATGTTATTTTCTGCATGTTACACAATTGTATAGATCCTTAATTTATCTGACTGGCTATTGTCAATAAAAAGTTTGTGATTGTTTAATCAAAACCTGCCAAGGAGTTCAGTTCACTTTGTTGTTTCCTTAAGTACTTTGTAAAATGTTCCCATTCATCTTTAAAGTCACAGTTATCCTTGTCCCGTAGTTTGTATGTCAGTTTTGCCAATTCCGCGTAGTCCATCAATTTCTCTTGCCATAATTCTTTAATCAGGATTTCCTCGTTCTTCCATCCTTGTGCTATTAAGCCTCTTGCCATTTTTGTCGCATACATATTTTTCACTTTCCTTGGCAGGTCTTTTCCTACAATCCCTAACAAAAAGGCTTCAGGTTTTTTAACAAACGTTAGATGGAACATTTTCTTCAGCTCGTATATCATTCCCCAAAACTTTCTAATTTCATTACAGTCGAGGATGCAGACCATTTAGACCTCTTCCATTCAAGTTTCAGGCCCCAAAGTGTCTGTTTTGGGTGATGTCACAGTACCTCATATAACATCCTCTCGCTCACGCCCACAGCTACTGTGTCATTGCAGCAGGGGTCAGGGGACGGCATATATAATGTGTCTTCTGAATATATTTTTCTTTCCCACCTCCCAGGAAATCTTCCTCAGCGGCCTTTCCTGGTAAGTGGTTGCTTATGATTTTGTCAGTCTAGATTACTTACCTGTCCCAAATGTGCAAAGAATTACCACGATCTTGCTTCAAAACATGGACATGTGCACCACGCCTTTGAGATTGCAACCCTTTTGTGGACGGGCACCTCTCCTGTACTGTTTAAATCCTGTGATTTAAACTGCCAGCCAGGGACAACCCATCAGAATAGGTACCAAACAAAAGAGGCTTTCAGATCATTTTGACACAGGCAACTGTAGAAGAGGGCACCAGAATTTCCCCTTTTCTCCACAGCAAATGCAGGAAAGCAGGATGTACCAATTTTTATAAAATGCAGGTGGGGAACCTCAGTCCAGAAAGCCAAATGTGGTCCCCAAGCCTCCTTTGTCTGGCCCTCAGTAGGTTTCCTAGCCACACACCCCTCACTGGTCCAATTTCACATCTCCAAGTGTTCTTGTCCAACACCACCTGCTTGTCTAGAGCAGAGGTTTTCAACCTTTTTAAGTCCACAGCTCCCTTGACCAACTAATTCTTTCTGTGGCACCCCTGTGGAGCTCAGGAGTTGTCACCCTGAAATATACTCGGAGTCGAGAGTGGATTTCATGCTCTTTATTCAGCTCATAGTGGTGAGGAGGAATGGAAGTTCCCCCAGGATGTCTGCTTTATATACATTATTTACACAATGGGCCCCATGTGATTGGCTAATTCCGGGATTCACCTGTAGGCCAATCAGGTTGTGGATTCCCTTCCACCTGGAGCTGGATTGGGTGGCTCCTGTGGACCAATCAAACTGCTGCATTCTGGATCCTATTGTTCTAGGGCCAATCAGACTTCTGCATTTTGGATCCTATTCAACTCAGTACATAACACACCCCTTGCCTGCATCTCACCCTTTTTCAAAGTGTTTCTTCAGCTTCCTCTCCTCTCCTTGGGAGTCCTCTGGGCTGTAGCTGCCACCACCCCTGGTCTCTGAGCTGCCCCCCCTGCCCCAAAGTGAGGTTTGTCCCACAGGGACCTGGGAAGAGGATGCCCCCAGCCTTAGTGGCCCAACAGAGACTGGCCAAAGATGAACATAAGACCAGCACCTTATCTTGAGAGGAGACAGTGGCTGCTGCCAGGTCTGCATGGCAGAATGGCTTCAGCAATGGGCACTCAGCTCCCAGGCAGGCCTTGCACATCAAGCACAAAAAGACCAGCACGCTGCCTGCCTCCCTTTTGTCTGTCTGTTCCCAACAGCAAGGGCTGGCGGACTAGATGGCTGGACTCCCTCTCCCACTTGCTTGCTCACTCCAAAGCCGCCTCGGCTCCTGGCAACCCCCAGGCCAGCCCCAGAGGCAACCATTCGCCTGGGGAGCTTGCAGCCAGGGCTGCTGCAACAACCAGCTGTGCAAGCCTTCGGGAGGCAGAGACATGAGAGGGCATCAAGGAGGGAGAGAAGGAAAGAAGGACAGAGGGCATTGCTGCCCACGGCACCCCAAACCATCATTCAAGGCACCCCAGTGCCATAACACACTGGTTGAAAACCACCGGTCTAGAGTCTAGACCAGCCTTTCTTAACTGAAATATACTCGGAGTCGAGAGTGGATTTCATGCTCTTTATTCAGCTCATAGTGGTGAGGAGGAATAGAAGTTCCCCCAGAATGTCTGCTTTATATACATTATTTACACAATGGGCCCCACGTGATTGGCTAATTCCGGGATTCACCTGTAGGCCAATCAGGTTGCGGATTCCCTTCCACCTGGAGCTGGATTGGGTGGCTCCTGTGGACCAATCAGACTGCTGCATTCTGGACCCTATTGTTCTAGGACCAATCAGACTGCTGCCTTTTGGATCCTATTCAACTCAGTACATAACATTAACCTTGGTTTAACTCCCATCACCCTTGACCACTGGTTCTGCTAGCTAGGGACGATATGATATGATAATCTTTTTGTCATTGTCCCATACAGAACAATGAAATTGAAAAAGACATTCAAAACCCAACAAGCCTGCTATCTCAGCCTGGTTAGCCCTCTAAAAACTCTGATACCCCATTTTTAAATACAATATACTCCCATACAGTATTTAAAAATGGGGTATCAGAGTTTTTAGGGGGCTAACCAGACTGGGATAGCTGGATAGATTTAAATACAATATACTCCCATATACAGGGACATGGGTGGCACCGTGGGTTAAACCACAGAGCCTAGGACTTGCCGATCAGAAGGTTGGCGGTTCAAATCCCCATGACAGGGTGAGCTCCCATTGTTTGGTCCCTGCTCCTGCCAACCCAGCAGTATGAAAGCACATCAAGTGCAAGTAGATAAATAGGCACCGCTCCGGCGGGAAGGTAAACGGCATTTCCGTGCGCTGCTCTGGTTCACCAGAAGTGGCTTAGTCATGCTGGCCACATGACCCAAAAGCTGTACGCTGGCTCCCTTGGCCAATAAGATGAGCGCCGCAACCCCAGAGTCAGTCACGACTGGACCTAATGGTCAGGGGTCCCTTTACCTTTACCTACTCCCATACATACTCCTTACAATGCGTTTAAAACCAAAATTGCATTTGGGTAGAAACTGTTTCTCAGGCGGCTAGTCCTGGATGGGATTTGTAGCCCAACAACAGCCGGGGACCCAACGTTGAGCGAGGCTGGTCTAGAGGGAGAAGTGAGTGGGGGTTTTGAGTGTGCCTAGAAAATACCCTACTGTTCAAAGGCAATATTTACATTTGTTGCCCCACCCACTTTTGCGTCTGGCTCCACCCACCATGGTCATGTAGGTCACAGAAGGCTCTCCAGCAGGGAACGAGGCTCCTGGAATCAAAAATATTTCCCTTGACTGTTACAAACTAAAACCATGGAGGCAGTTTTTGAAGAACGGTTGAGTTTATTCAGACTTGTTGCCGGACTACAGGGACGCAGGGCGAAATTAGAGAAATTTGAGGGCTCTGATTCTGAAGTCTCCTTCCACCTTGATGTAGCTGATGGTCTTCAGGCCCAGCCGGTTGGGAAAGGTGAACTCGTGACCTTCTGCCAGCTTCACCTTGATCTCCGCAGAAAGAAAAATGAAGGAAAGCTGGAAGAAGCGGGAGGAGGAGTCATGAGAAAACCAGAACACTAAGCACTTTACATGCCCTGAAAGACTAAAAGGAAGGCAACTACTGCATAGACATTGGGCACTCAGCATTTCCATTTCCTGTCTGAGGCTGCTTCTACCCAAGTGCTTTACATTTCAGTTGAGTCTGAGGCACTTCAGAGCCCAAGGACCAGAGTTGTCTTAATCCATGGGTAGGCAAACTAAGGCCCGGGGCCGGATCCAGCCCAATTGCCTTCTAAATCCGGCCCTTTGGTGGTCCGGGAATCAGCGTGTTTTTACATGAGTAGAATGTGTCCTTTTATTTAAAATGCATCTCTGGGGTATTTGTGGGGCACAGGAATTTGTTCATTTCCCCCCCAAAATATAGTCCAGCCTCCCACAAGGTCTGAGGGACAGTGGACCGGCCCCCTTCTGAAAGAGTTTACTGACCCCTGGACTTAATCCCTCATGTTACAAGCAGGATAAGATGGGGAGAGGGGTGTACCATATTAATGTTTAAACTTGTGAAAATGCTTGCTACACAAAATGTTACACAAAGTAACTTGCAGCATATTTAGGGGCACAAACATATGTGAAAATGAACACATTAAATTAACAATTAACAAATGTCAACACATTAAATTAACAAACAGACCACAAATCAACCCCCAAGAAAAAGAAAATCCCCAGTGCTATTTCTTTTGAGAGGAAACTAGAGTTCTGAGTGGTGGAACAACACTACCATGGAGTAGGGAACACTGAACAGTCCACTGGGAAATTTCATTTGCAGCAGGAGGGTGTTAGTCAAAAGATTATTGGCCTCAATGTCTTCACGGTGCCAAAAATGCCTTGGCTAGGAGCAAGGACAGTTAGCACACACAAGTTGGAGGCAAGGAAGGTTTCCCAACACCAGTTGCCGAAACCACAAGAGGGGAGATTGCTCTTGTGCTGGGCAGTGGCAGATTTACGTATACAGTGGTACCTCTGGTTAAGTACTTAATTCGTTCTGGAGGTCTGTTCTTAACCTGAAACTGTTCTTAACCTGAAGCATCACTTTAGCTAATGGGGCCTCCTGCTGCTGCCATGTCACTGGAGCACGATTTCTGTTCTCATCCTGAAGCAAAGTTCTTAACCCAAGGTACTATTTCTGGGTTAGTGGAGTCTGTAACCTGAAGTGTATGTAACCTGAAGCGTATGTAACCCGAGGTACCACTGTAAACTAAACAAGCTATAGCTTAGGGCCCCACTCTCTTGGGGGCCCAAAAAAAATGTAAAGAAAAAAACCTGGATGTACTTTGATAAAATACATATTTTGTTATGTGCAAATGGCTTTAGATACCTATTAGATCCATAAATTACCATATAGCACATATTCAACACAAAAAACAGTGACAATTTGTAGTTGACAAAGGACAGCTGGACATATAAAGGGCCCCATTACCTTCAGTAGCTTAGGACCTCATCCAACATTAATCTGGCCCTGTGCTACTGTCCTGCTTGCAGGTTTTCCACAGGCATCTGGCTGGCCGCGGTAAGAACAGGACACTAGACTGGCCTGACCCAGCAGCCTCTTATGTGGAAGAGCAAGTGGGATTCTTGATCTCAGGGTCATGGGTTTGAGCCCCACATTGGGCAAAAGATTCCTGCATTGTAGGGGGTTGGAGTAGATAACCCTCAGTCTCCCTTCCAACTCTACAATTCTATTAGAACAATAAAAGGTATCGCCCAAGCCACTATACCAGCCTTGCATTTTGCACACTGAATTCTCCCAATGAGCAGCCTCACTGCAGCTACAGTGTTTGCTCAGGTCAGATGCAAACTGATATACACCCAGAATTAAGACAGAGTTGCAGCGGGTAGCACTGTGGGTTAAACCACAGAGCCTAGGACTTGCTGATCAGAAGGTTGGCGGTTCAAATCCCCATGACGGGCTCCCGTTGCTCGGTCCCTGCTCCTGCCAACCTAGCAGTTCGAAAGCACGTCAAAGTGCAAGTAGATAAATAGATACCGCTCCAGCAGGAAGGTAAACGGCGTTTCCATGTGCTGCTCTGGTTCGCCAGAAGTGGCTTAGTCATGCTGGCCACATGACCCGGAAGCTGTACGCCGGCTCCCTCGGCCAGTAAAGAGAGATGAGCGCCGCAACCCCAGAGTTGGTCACGACTGGACCTAATGGTCAGGGGTCCCTTTACCTAACCTTACTGAAGACGCATAATTTACATAAAAATTACCTCCATCTAATTTTTATTATTATTACTATTTTGCAGGGCCTCCTCCAAGCTTGGAGTGGAGCTGATACAAAATGCAGAGATAGAGATAGAATCACAGGAGGGAAACTACCTGCGTGCAGAAAACTAGCTTTTCAGGGAAGGCCAGGCTAGAATCCTTACATGCCAGTTTTCTATAGGCAAAGGTGAGCTGGCCTGTGCACATATTATTTTTTTAAAAAGCACAGAAGTCTTATTCAGTCAAGCCAGTCTTCAAACGCCTGCATTCCAGTTCTACACATATAAATTGCATTTTTTGAAAGGAGGAAGGTCCTCCTTCCACACCCTCTAAGGCAGGCAGCCCCAAACTCGGTCCTCCTGATGTTTTGGGACTACAATTCCCATCATCCCTGACCACTGGTCCTGTTAGCTAGGGATGATGGGAGTTGTAGTCCCAAAACATCTGGAGGGCCAAGTTTGGGGGTGCCGGCTCTAAGGAAAATATACCTGGGGTCTTCCAGATGTTCAGGTATTGCTTCTATGCCAGACCATTGGCCATACTGGCTGGGATCGATAGGAGTACAATAATAATAATTTATTATTTATACCCCGCCCATCTGGCTGGGCTTCCCCAGCCACTCTGGGCAGCTTTCAACAAAATATTAAAATACAGTAATGCATCAAACGTTAAAAGCTTCCCTAAACAGGGCTGCCTTCAGATGTCTTCTAAAAGTCTGGTAGTTGTTGTTCTCTTTGACATCTGGTGGGAGGGCGTTCCACGGGGCGGGTGCCACTACCGAGAAGGCCCTTGCATGAAGGCTGCAGGCCTCCCAACTCATGTCCTCTGCAGAGTAGCCACTCCCCTGCCTGCTCCATTCGCACGCAGACCTTTGATAAGACTGCCAGGCCCTCACCTGAACTTTGGCACCTTGTTCGAAAGGGAAATCGGTGATTCTCTGTTCTTTCCCCCATACGCCGTCCTGCAAGGAGTTGCACACGACGGTGTTCAAAATGGTGTTCTCGTCCGTCTGGTCATCAAAGCGGGGGTTGAAGTGAAGAACAAGGTTGTCGCGATCACGGCCCAGATGCACGACAAAACTTGAAGAGGATGGAAGTTATGCAAAAACAAGAGCGTGGAGGTTAAGGCTTCCTGGACTTCTGTATAAACAAACAACAACTATGCAGCCCCTCTCCTGGGCATCTCACCTGTATGCCAAACAGTGAGAACATTTAGTGCTGTATTTGGGCTTCATGAGAACTGTAGCTTTAAAAATTAATAAAAATAAAGCCTGGTTCTGGTGCTCAGGGTTGCAAGAGAATCACACAGGAATTAGCAACCTAGAGCAGCATACAGTGGTACCTCGGGTTAAGTATTTAATTCGTTCCGGAGATCCGTTCTTAACCTGAAACTGTTCTGAACCTGAAGCACCACTTTAGCTAATGGGGCCTCCTGATGCTGCCGCGCCGCCAGAGCAAGATTTCTGTTCTTATCCTGAAGCACTATTTCTGGGTTGGCGGAGTCTGTAACCTGAAACGTATGTAACCCGAGGTACCACTGTATAAACCAGAGTTTCCCAAACTTGGTTCTCTAGCTGTTTTTGGACTACAGTTATCACCCATGACCACTGGGTCCTGCTAGCTAGGGATGATAGTAGTCCAAAAACAGCTGGAGACCCAAATTTTGGAAACCCTGATATAGACTGTTGGAGTGGCAGGATGGACCCCCAAATCTTCTTCCTTCCCCCATGGCTCTTAAGTGCCTAAACTCGGTGGTACCCCAACATATCTCCTCCTCACATGAGTCACTTGAGAATCACCACAGGTCCACATAGAGAACTTAGTGATTCTTTTTCTGTGTGTTGTAATGTGCTGCAACAGGTGCTGTGGGATTTTGAATTGCGTTTTTACAGACAGACTGTGGGCCACCTGAATGAAGCTCACAGATCAGAGAGCCCTGTCATGCAACAGGAATCACAAAGTGTGCAATATAGGTTTCTCCACACTCCATCCTGGCACTGTGGGTTAAACCACAGAGCCTAGGACTTGCCGATCAGAAGGTCGGCGGTTCGAATCCCCGCAACAGGGTGAGCTCCTGTTGCTCTGTCCCGGCTCCTGCCAACCTAGCAGTTCAAAAGCACATCAAAGTGCAAGTAGATAAATAGGCACCGCTCTGGCGGAAAGGTAAACGGCATTTCCGTGCGCTGCTCTGGTTTGCCAGAAGTGGCTTAGTCATGCTGGCCACATGACCCGGAAGTTGTACGCCGGCTCCCTCGGCCAATAAAGCGAGATGAGCGCCGCAACCCCAGAGTCGTACACGACTGGACCTAATGGTCAGGGGTCCCTTTACCTTTACCTATTATACTAACTAACTGAAGCCATGCTGATATAAACAGCTTGGGGGGCAAGCAGGCGAGATAGCAGCTTCTCTGTACTCCAAAGCAGTAATATGAATACAAGACAAGAGTCTCAAGACACTTTCCTCCTCTTCAACTTACTCTTTGGCATCCGACGAGATCCTCCCTTTCACCTGGACAGTGTCTCCGTGCGTAAGGACAAAATCCGTTGCAACCAGCCCCTAGGGAAGAGGGAAACACGTCTTCAGCTGTGATGGTGGGATGGTGAGATTTAGGAGGGAAAGGGACAATAAAGTGAAGGCTCTTACATTCATCGGCTTGTCGTGAAACCGGGTCCATGGATCAATGAGGGCACTTCCTAATACCTATGGGACAGGATAAGAGGAAAGAGTCGCCAATAAATCAATAGGCAGAAGCACGCAGTATTTCATTTGCTACAGCCAGTGTTGGGAATCCAAGGCTTGCCAGATCTTTAGGACTAGCAGCTTGCTAGTCCCACAAAGCAAGCAATTACTTCTCCCTCCTGCCATGTTATTCCAGGTAAAGGTAAAGGGACCCCTGACCATTAGGTCCAGTCGTGACCGACTCTGGGGTTGCGGCGCTCATCTTGCTTTATTGGCCGAGGGAGCCAGCATACAGCTTCCGGGTCATGTGGCCAGCATGACTAAGCCGCTTCTGGCGAACCAGAGCAGCACACAGAAACGCCTTTTACCTTCCCGCTGGAGCAGTACCTATTTATCTACTTGCACTTTGACGTGCTTTCGAACTGCTAGGTTGGCAGGAGCAGGGACCGAGCAATGGGAGCTCACCCCGTCGCAGGGATTTGAGCTGCTGACCTTCTGATCGGCAAGTCCTAGGCTCTGTGGTTTAACCCACAGCACCACCCGTGTCCCACATTATTCCCAGTAGCAACCTCCAATTAGCAACCTCCAATTAAAAGTGCTGCTTTCACTAATTCTTATAGGGAAGCCTAAAGACGCTGTAAACAAACCACAGATTATTATTTTTTGCATACTCACTCAAACACATGAATGAATGGATTTTATTATTTCGGTCACAGACCAGTTCCAGCCCACGTACAATATCAAGGAAATCATCAAACACGATAGGGATACATTTGAATTTGCAATGAGGTATAACAGGGACAATACAGATATAGCAATGGTTAAAAAATATATAAATTAAAACTTAATCACTAACATATAACCTAAAATTATCATTTAAAACCTTAACCATTATAATAGCACAGCTTGTTCCCTAAGTTTTATGGCAATTGCACAGAATTTGGCTACCCTTAACGTGATCTACCTAGACAGCATCTTAAAAAGTAGAGACATCACCTTGCCAACAAAGGTCCGTATAGTAAAAGCTATGGTTTTCCCAGTAGTGATGTATGGAAGTGAGAGCTGGACCATAAAGAAGGCTGATCGCCGAAGAATTGATGCTTTTGAATTATGGTGCTGGACTGCAAGAAGACCAAACCTCTCCATTCTGAAGGAAATCAGCCCTGAGTGCTCACTGGAAGGACAGATCCTGAAGCTGAGGCTCCAATACTTTGGCCACCTCGTGAGTAGAGAAGACTCCCTGGAAAAGACCCTGATGTTGGGAAAGATGGAGGGCACAAGGAGAAGGGGACGACAGAGGACGAGATGGTTGGACAGTGTTCTTGAAGCTACCAGCATGAGTTTGATCAAACTGCGGGAGGCAGTGGAGGACAGAAGTGCCTGGCGTGCTCTGGTCCATGGGGTCACGAAGAGTCAGACACGACTAAATGACTAAACAACAACGTGTTCTTAGGATCCTTGTCCTCTACCAGGGATTTTAGACATTGAAGTTCAGATTCATGTTGCCAAGCCCTCTTCAAATCTTGCCCTTTCTGTGAAGCCTCAGCATCCACCCCTTCTAGAAAGACTTTTTGAACTGCATCCACCTCCTAAATTACACTCATCTCTCTCACAGGCAGACCTTTGATTGTAAGCTCTGCAGGGCAGAGACCAGTCGTTGTACCCCCTTTATGCTAGAAAGCACAACTGTATGGATAGCACACCATCATCAACAACAGAGGACAGCCCTACTAACGATGCACCAAGAATAGGTTATCAAGAACCCCAAAGCAAGAGAAAAAGATAGAAGTCAGACATGCAATAGTGACACATACAAAATGTGCTTGTTTCCTAGCTAATACAGCTTCCCAAAGAGACCTATTGATGCTTATAAGTTTCTGGCCTTGTTTAGGTCCTGCTGCTTGTAAAACAATCTCAGTACCAATAATCTAAGAGCAACAATAAAGAGGACTCTCACAGGATCCATGATGCAATCTCGCTCGGGTCCAGCGACGCCTTCTCCCTTCCAATCTCGGTTCTGTGCCTCAGCAAAAGAAGTACCGGCCTGCTACCTTGCAAAAAGAAAGTGCCCCCTGGTGCCTTTAAGTAGCTGGGGGGGAAATGCACCACCTGACAAAAAGGGTCTGCTGTGACTGGAGCTCTCTAGAAATGCAAGGAGGAGGAAAATCAGGGTCAACAAGCAACACAGCTGGCCTGCTTTGAATGCAGGAAAAGAGTGATTACAATTTTTTTGTTGCACTGACACCTGCAGTTGTTCTAACCTAATTTCAATGTGCTGATTTCATATCTGAAGTTGGTTTTGTTCTGTAAGCTCTAGTTTTTTTTTGCAATTCATGTTTTCCACCTTTCACCATAATCTTTGTTTTTCACAATGCCAGAATTCAATATTTTATTAAACACATAGCCAAAGTAGTACAATATGAGTATAAATGTAAGTGACTTATATAGCATTAAACATGATATGTATGGCATTGAAAATGACATGTATATCTATGTACAGTTGGAGGTATGCAAAAAAATGTATTCCTTTGGGATACACAGTATACTGGGGAACAAAAAAAATTCCATTTTCTTTTGCATGAGATTTTTCAACTGTTCTTATATGTTCTTTCAATGCTGATATACATTCAAATCTGAAATCAATTTTCGTGTACCGGTACATGCTAGAGACACATTTTTGTCTACTTGAAGAAGCCATGGTCCATCTAAAAAATACAAATATTTAGGTTTAAAAAACTGTAAAAATAAAGAAAAATTAAGTTTGCAATACAATAATTACCATGTGGTTAGGGTAGATCAACGTGTCAGTGTGCACTTATCCCCAGTGTAAATATGACATATCAGCAAAAGTCGGAAATTGAAAGATAACTATAGCATGTACACAAAAATCGGTTTCACATTTGAAATCAGCATTGAAAGAACATGTAAGAACAGTTGAAAAATCTCATGCAAAGGAAAATGGGAAAAAAAATGTTCCCCAGTGGCTGGTGCTATGTCTTCCTGCTGCCCTTCATTCACCTGGTACCCTCCAGATGCTATGGCGGCTGCAGCTCCCATCAGCATTAGCCCTCACCTGTGCAGGTTGGGGTGATGATAGCTGTGGTCCAAAACATCTGGAGAGGACATCTTTGCCCCCACTCTTCCTCCAAGAAACCCAGGATGGTGTACATGGTTTCCTCTCATTCACATCACAACATTAGGCCAGCAGGCAACTGAGCCAATGGAAAAGGAGGAGTTAGAGCAGGGTCTCCCAAACTTGGGCCTCCAGCTGTTTTTGGACTACAACTCCCATCATCCCGAGCTAGCAGGACCAATGGTTAGGGTTGATGGGAACTGGAGTCTGAAAACAGCTGGAGACCCAAGTTTGGGAAACACCATGTTAAAATACTTTTATTGGTCTACAGTGTGGAAGGGCTGGAGCAGGGGTCAGCAAACTTTTCAACTGTCCCTCAGACCTTGTGGGGGGGCGGACTTTTTAAAAATTTTTTATTAAGTTTTCCATTTTAACAATCCAATCACATCACATCACATTAATTATTCCAAGTTATACCAATACATATCATAAAGTCCAAATATTTTGCCAAATTATAAATTTTTTGTTGGGGCTTCCCATGCTTCGAGTTCAGTAGGGTCCAATCATCTCATATTTCTGCTGCTTTTAGTGTTCACCAGTCCCATCTTTCAATCTTCTTGTTGTTGTCCTTCTTCTTCTTAATAGCCTCTGAGTTATTTCCACAGGCGAGTTAAAGTAAACAATGTTATGCTTCTGTGTGAACTTTGTATGGCTCTCCCTTTTTTAAAAAAAGCTGGTAAGTCTTTTGTTTGCAATAAATCCTGACATGCTGTTGTTTATGCCAAATCCGTCCAACAGTCCTCCTCGGACTATTTTTTTTTGGGGGGGGGAATGAATTCCTATGCCCCACAAATAACCCAGAGATGCATTTTAAATAAAAGCACACATTCTACTCATGTAAAAACACACTGATTCCCGGACCGTCCATGGGCCGGATTGAGAAGGCGATTGGGCCAGATCCGGCCCCTGGGCCTTAGTTTGCCTACCCATGGGCTAAGAGAATAGAGACTGGATTGTGGCTGAGCGCTTGGGAATTTGAACCCAGGACTCACCTGTCCCAGCCTGACATGACTCTAACCACTACACCCCATTGGCTTCCTTTGAACAAATATATTGTGGCATAATATTTTATAAATATAAAGATCATAAATACAAACATTTCTATATATACAGATTTTTGGAGGGGGAGGGGAGATAATATTGGGTTGCATCTAATGTTAGTCCAATGCTGGGGGGTGCATTGTAATTAATCAACATTGTTGACAGGTCCATTAATTTCTCCTCATAGTTGGAGACAGACTCTTTATGTAGGCCCAGTGCAAGAGGCAGCAGCAAAAAAAAAAAAGTGTCAGCAGCAATCTTGCAGCAATGTGAATCAGCTTGAAAGGCATCTTCAAAGCCTCGCAGAGACCATTAAAAATCCCTCTGCCTTCGTGGGGTGCTGTTGCATCAGCTGTTGCAGATTCTGGAGCTGCCAGTTTTTCCAATCAGGTTCTGCGGCTGTGCCTTTAACAGAAGCTGTTAAATGCAGCAACTGGAAGGTCAAAATGGCTTATCTCCCTGCTGTGGAAACCTTCGCCTACTCATTCATATAGTTCAAGACATTTTTAAAGACACGTCCGGACAGTTTCCTAAGAGTAGAGTCACAAGTGTCCTTGCCCGGTAAACATTTGTTTGTGATTTTGTTGCTTGCATATGCATTTACAAAGTGACTAGCTGTCCCAATTCTGCAAAGCAGAAAATCATTCCTATGCAATTCTCTCAAAGATGGACAGGAGAATTATTCCTTTAGATTAGCCTTTTCGGGGACAGAAACCTCCCCTGCACAACTTTGGTGACCTATAATGCTCTACTGAAACAGGGACAGATGCAGATCAAACCCAAGACCTGTGTTTTTGTATTTTTAGCTGTAAGCTGTCTGAAGAACAGGCAGGATTGAAATAATATTATGGTTATTGTTGTTGTTGTTTAGTCGTTTAGTCGTGTCTGACTCTTCGTGACTCCACGGACCAGAGCATGCCAAGCCCTCCTGTCTTCCACTGCCTCCCGCAGTTTAGTCAAACTCATGCTGGTAGCTTCGAGAACACTGTCCAACCATCTTGTCCTCTGTCGTCCCCTTCTCCTTGTGCCCTCCATCTTTCCCAGCATCAGGGTCTTTTCCAGGGAGTCTTCTCTTCTCATGAGGTGGCCAAAGTACTGGAGTCCTTTTTTATGGTCCAGCTCTCACTTCCATACATCACCACTGGGAAAACCATAGCTTTTACTATACGGACCTTTGTTGGCAAGGTGATGTCTCTGCTTTTTAAGATGCTGTCTAGGTTTGTCATTGCTTTTCTCCCAAGGAGCAGGCGTCTTTTAATTTCGTGGCTGCTGTCACCATCTGCAGTGATCATGGAGCCCAAGAAAGTAAAATCTCTCACTGCCTCCATTTCTTCCCCTTCTATTTGCCAGGAGGTGATGGGCCCAGTGGCCATGATCTTCGTTTTTTTGATGTTGAGCTTCAGACCATATTTTGTGCTCTTCCTCTTTCACCCTCAATAAAAGGTAATTATGATTATATATATCAATAAAAGCTCTGCAGGGTTCTGCAGAACTTCCTTTTATTTTCAGGGATCGAATTGCACAGACCAAATCCCTTCTGTTTATTCATTTAAATGTTTGTCCCTGTTATTAATTGTGCGAGCAGCTGAAGGGAACGAAGAGACGCTTACGGCAGAATCAAGACCCCTGTTTCCATCTGAGGCTGGTGGCATCACATCAGGCGGCTGGTTGTCACTTTGAATCTTTTCATTGATATAATTTCTCGATTTTGCAAGCTGTGCTGTCAAGGAAAGGAGCTGGTGTGTTAAAACAGCTTGTTGGAAATGTGGAGCATCAAAGGATGTTATTTGGCTGCCGTCTTAACTGTACTTAAGAGGAAATAAGAATCACTGAAATCAGGGGAGGGTTTACTTCCAGGAAAGGCTGAGAATAAGTGGATGCTGTCAGACAGGTAAAGAGTATTTGCATGAGGCCTGATAGCAGCAGAGACATACTGATGTAAGCATTAACTTTTGTGTAAGCAAAGACATCACCTTGCCAACAAAGGTCCGTATAGTTAAAGCCATGGTTTTCCCAGTAGTGATGTATGGAAGTGAGAGCTGGACCACAAGGAAGGCTGATCGTCAAAGAATTGATGCTTTTGAATTCCGGTGCTGGAGGAGACTCTTGAGAGTCCCATGCACTGTAAGAAGATCAAACCTCTCCATTCTGAAGGAAATCAGCCCTGAGTTCACACTGGAAGGACAGATCCTGAAGCTGAGGCTCCAATACTTTGGCCACCTCATGAGAAGAGAAGACTCCCTGGAAAAGACCCTGATGTTGGGAAAGATGGAGGGCACAAGGAGAAGGGGACGACAGAGGACGAGATGCTTGGACAGTGTTCTCAAAGCTACCAGGATGAGTTTGACCAAACTGCAGGAGGCAGTGGAAGACAGGTGTGCCTGGCGTGCTCTGGTCCATGGGGTCACGAAGAGTCAGACACGACTAAACAATTAAACCACAACAAGCAGCTATTGTTTTCTGATTTATTGGCCAAGTAGCCCCAGAGCAGGGTCATTTAAAAATCGCTGGACAGGGTCTGCTGCCAAGTCTGGTGTTATATGCTTATAGCATTAGAGGAAATAATGGAGAGTCAAAATCCATTCCTAGCTATAAGCTGGTTATGCCCTGCCATTATGATATGCTAGATATGCAGGTATCAGAACCAGGTCCTTTTTTTTGGTGGCCCCAGGGCTGGAATTAGGTTTGAAGAGGCCCTAAGCTACTGAAGGTAATGGGGCCCTTTCTATGTCCAGCTGTTCTTTGTCAACAACAAATTGTCACTGTTTTTTGTATTGAATATATGGTAATTTATGGACCTAATAGGTATCTAAAGCCATTTGCACATGCAGAATGTAGGCACCCTGTATATAGGAATGAGCAAACCAGTGATATTTTAGGAAGCAGGCTAGCAGGAGGGGCCCATTACTTACATCATAGGAGCCTACACAACACAAAACACTGTTGCTGTATGTAGGTTTTATTTTATTTGTTTTTTATCTTATATTTTGGAAATGTACATCCAGTTTCTTTTTCCTTTAAATTTTTTGGGGTCCCCCAAGAGAGTGGGGCCCTAAGCTATCGCTTGTTTAGCTTATACATAAATCCGGCACTGGGTGGCCCCATGCCTTTCTTATTCCCTCCCCAAAGACCTGTGCATCAGCCTCTTTCTGCTGCCTTTTAAGACGACCTTGAAGACTTGATTTTGGTCTCTGTTTGGCTGATGTGCCAATACTTGCGTTTATCTTCACCTGTTCAGTAGGTGGGGCTATTTAGTAAATTGTTGATGTGATTTTATGGAAACTCTTTGTGAACTGCTTTGAGAAGGCTGCACCATGGAAATATTTCTAACAGATGGAACCCCCATGTTGAGAGGCAATATACTTCTCCATGACAAATGTCAGAAAGCAAACAACATGTCCCACTGATGGTGATGCGATTTTATTTGCTCCTTTTTATCTGTTTTATTGAGATCTCTTGGCTTTTATTGTGCCTTGGTACCACTCTGTGATGAAGGGCAGATTATAAATATTTTAAATAAACAGAAATAACTAGGTAAACCTTGGTGTGGGCCAGCAAAGCACTTCTTATTGTCTTCTGCAGCAGACAAACACAATCACCAGCCCCCAAAGGTACTAAAAATATTCTCCCTCTTTACAGCAGCAGCAGGGAATCCTCCAGATTTTGTGGGCTCCAAATGCCATCAACCCCAGCAGGCATGGCCAATGGCCAAGGAAGATGGGAGCCGTAGTCTAGCAATATCTGGAGGGTTATAGGTTCCCCATCTCTGCCATAAATCATTGTTACCTTCTGCCTCCATTCATTGCATAGAATCATAGAACTGTAGAGTTGGAAGAGACCATGCTATATTGTTTTTAACATTTGATTAGAAGCCGCCCAGAGTGGCTGGGGAAACTCAGCCAGATGGACGGGGTATAAATAAATTATTATTATTATTATTATTATGCGGGTCAATGCAGGAAACTTTTGCCCAACATGGGACTCGAACCCAGGACCCTAAAATTAAGAGTCTCATGCTCTAGCAGCTAAGCTATCCCAGCTAACACCTTTTCCCCAAGTATCTGTTTTCCATCCATTTCCCTTTTCCTCTCTGATCCAATTCGTTCCAAATTTTCCCAATTACTCAGTGATCAGTCGTTATTCTCAGATGCTAGATTGGATTCTTTTGAGATGTGGAACCGCACTGTTGTCACAATTCATGACTGTCAATACTGCTACAATGATTATTATTTTATTTTCCAAAGCCTGATAGGAGGCAGAGAAATCCTAGGGAGCAGAGACTCGCATTTTTCTTAATAAGTTCTGTCAGTTACGATTATTCTGATCATGAACATTTTATTTTCTCTAGGCCCTGCTGGGGGGGGGGGGATTTGACTTGGAGAAAAGCCCAGAGAGATTCAGAAATCAGCCAGCCTGAGGGGTGTGCGTGTTGTCTGGCCAAAAACTTATGCCGTGTCTAAAGGGCAGTCTAACTGAGTTGACAAGGCAGAGAAGCTAACTGGGAGTCAGAGTTAGGGGGGCGCAACTGGTTTGGTCGCAATGGGCACAGATCCTGGGGGGTGTTAGGATATAGTTCCGTTCCACCTTAAAAGGGTGCAGGCATGACTGTTGTGTGTCACATGCCTGTTTACTTCCAGCACAGATCTGCTGGGAACTTCCGTTTGTAGATAGCTTTTGTATTGCTGCTGATTTGCTGGAGACGAAGGGAAGCAGACATGTTTTCCTTTGTTCCTGAACTATGCTGAATAAAATGCCTGTAAATACTGCTGGACCATAAAGAAGGCTGATCGCCGAAGAATTGATGCTTTTGAATTATGGTGCCGGAGGAGACTCTTGAGAGTCCCATGGACTGCAAGAAGATCCAGCCTATCCATTCTGCGGGAGGCAGGTTTGCAAAAGTCTGCAAACCAGAACACTGACTTCCAGGTTTGCAGTACAGTGGTGCCTCGGGATGCGAATGGGATCTGTTCCGGAGCCCCATTCGCATCCTGAATGGAACGTAAGATCCAACAGCGCATCTGCATGTGTGCAGGTCATGTTTTGCAACTTCCGCGCATGCACGTGACGTCATTTTGAGAGTCTGCGCATGCACAAGCAGCAAAACCCAGAAGTAAAGCGCTGGGGTGGCCCTGCAGCCCCCAAACTCTGCGCATCCTCTGGTATGAGCAGCTCTGGAAAAGGCATTTCCCTTCTTCTCCAGTGCGCTTCAGCGACAGATATCAAATGATATATGCACACTAATTTAGCATAACACAGCAAGAAGCATGAAACATCGTACAGCTAAACTACATATTTATTTACACACTATGTCTGTACAAAGGAGTCATGGTGTCCTCTCTCTCCAACTCCGAGAGAAGAAACAGGAACAGGTAAAAGCAATAGTACAGTACAATAGTGCATACAGTGGAAGAGATAAGACTGTCTTCCGTTCCCACACTCTTCCCAGACAGGCATGTGATTCATACCAATCTCATCTGCAGCATCGGAGGCGTGAAATACTAACAGTCCTAAGGGAAAGCGGGACATTCTGGGATCAAATCGGAAACCAAGATGGCTTCTGTAAATCCAGGACTGTCCCTGGAAAATAGGGACATTTGGAGAGTCTGGATTCCTGTGGACATGAGCAGGAGTGCTATTTTGGAGTCACATCTTTGTCCAAATGCTTTCGGAATGAAATGGGAAATAAATATGAGATCCCCCTCTTGATTTGTGTTCTCTCTGACTATTAATGTTCTATAGGTGGCTGCTGGGAACTATTAAGCCTTCTCCGCTAGTCAGCAGAAGAGGCATTTTCCTCAATTTGGTCCCATTTTATTGATTACTTGGTGCACTTAAGTGCTGCTGAAAGGTGATAAGAGCTGACAGGTCTGGAGAGCAAAGCGCTGTCTCCTCACAGCTTCCTCCTTGCCCTGATGAACTGACAGAGGAGCTCAAATTCCTTCAGACGTGGCCTGGGGCCTGAAGATTCCTGTCCTTTGCACCCAGATGGGATTGTTGAGACAATCTCCCCGCTCTGCCAGAGGCCTCTTGCCAAATAACAGTATTTTTCGAGATGTGAAAAATTCAGCTAAGAATGGGCTTCAGGATCCCCCCCCCCAAAAAAAAATAATATGCCTCTTTTGGCAATGAAAGGTCTGTATAGTTAAAGCTATGGTTTTCCCAGTAGTGATGTATGGAAGTGAGAGCTGGACCATAAAGAAGGCTGATCGTCGAAGAATTGATGCTTTTGAATTATGGTGCTGGAGGAACCTCTTGAGAGTCCCATGGACTGCAAGAAGATCAAACCTCTCCATTCTGAAGGAAATCAGCCCTGAGTGCTCACTGGAAGGACAGATCCTGAAGCTGAGGCTCCAATACTTTAGCCACCTCATGAGAAGAGAAGACTCCCTGGAAAAGACCCTGATGTTGGGAAAGATGGAGGGCACAAGGAGAAGGGGACGACGGAGGGCGAGATGGTTGGACAGTGTTCTCGAAGCTACCAGCATGAGTTTGACCAAACTGTGGGAGGCAGTGGAAGACAGGAGTGCCTGGCGTGCTCTGGTCCACGAAGAGTCGGACACGACTAAACGACTAAACAACAACAACAACAAGCAATGAAAATGCTACTGTAAAGGAGGACAGGGGATGGGGGCTCCCGAAATTAGCTTTTTGAGGCATGCCAGTTCCACCAAGTGTGCATGATGATGCCTGAACCCAATCGCCTTTGGGTGCCTTTGAAGGAACAAACATAGGCCTCTTATTTCCACGATCTGTGGTAAAGCAGGTACATCTGTCTTGATACTTAGCTCCCCTGCTGACCACAGGAGCTTAGCTATGAGAAAATCGAGAATTCTTCCTCTTTTACATCCTCTTTTCCATTTGGCATTTTTAAAATGTGGCACAGATGGGCCAGCGGCAAAAATAAATAAATAAATAAATCTTGCTTTGCACATGTTCCTTAAGCATGTGTTGTATGCTTGGTTGTAGAACAGCTGTATGAAAGCTGCTGGTTCTTTCTTATTCTCGGAATAACATTCGGTTTTGAATGGTCCTGTGGGTTTTTTTAAAAAAACTTTTCCACCAAGATGAATTGGGTTCAGTAAAGGTCATCAATTCACCTGCATTCTGCTTTTTAAAAGGTAAAGGTAAAGGGGCCTCTGACCATTAGTTCCAGTCGTGACCGACTCTGGGGTTGCAGCGCTCATCTCGCTTTATGGGCCGAGGGAGCTGGTGTACAGCACAGAGCCTAGGACTTGCTGATCAGAAGGTCAGCAATTTGAATCCCCCCGTCTTCTGCTTTTAGGTTTTTTTTAAAAACACATTTATTAATTACCTTTCCAATAACAGAGCTAGAACAATGAAGCTCACCAACTAGAATCCAGTCACGGCTTTCATTCTGGCCCACCTCACAGGGCTGTTGTTGGTTGAGGCGGGGACCATGCATGCTGCTTTGGAGGAAAAGTTTAAGAGCATAACAGCCCTGTTGGATCCGGCCAAAGGCTCAATATAAAGGCAGGGATTAAATAAAATACATGCACACACACATACACACACAACCAAAACCTTAACTCTTTAAGATGTTATACAACGCATTAAAAACCAATCCATCACAGCAAGAAAACACTATTTGGCAGCAGGAAGAACGCTTATTAACCTGTTCTCACAAATGCTTTCGAAAGAAAAGATTTTCTGATAGCAGCACCTTCACACAATTATAATTTCCAGATTTCCTTGGCTGAAAAACCATAAAAGGTCTGAAACAGGTTTAGCAGAGGAGAAACTGGTTTGTCTGGGCCCAGAAGTCATCAGTTAACTCCAGAAGCATAATGAGTGGTTAGCTGCAGATTTATGACGTATTTGCAAATAAAAACAAGCAGTTTACACGGCAGTCTTCATTCTTAACTATGTTTTAGGACATATACTGTGAACTGCAGCCAATTAATTCACTTATTAAAATGTATATTTGTTTCCTGTGTCACAGCAAGAAATGGGAGGGACCTGCATAAATTGTCCCATAAATTAGCCCCAGTCAGACTAGTCTATATCTTCAGATCCTGAAGTCTCCCTTGTGGCTTTGGCTAAGATTAAATGTCATTTACAGACAAAAAAGAATCTGCATGCCGACAATCAGTTGGCTGACTCTCTCTCTTAAGCTCCAAGCGAGCGAGTACATTTTTATTACCCCAAAGCTTTCAGGGTGGTTTAAATGTGTTTCCTTGTTTTAATGCTGAGCGGTTTTAACCATGCTCCCTGGTTTCACTGTTATGAATGCAATTTCAGCATTTGAACTGTTTTTACTGTAGTTTTAAAATATATTTTTGCAAGCCGCTTGGGGCATACATTTTGAGGCAAATAAATGCAACATCGCAAACTTGCTGGAAATAAGCAGGTCTGGCTCTGGCTGAGCGGCTGACTTTGTTGTTGTTGTTGTTTAGTCGTTTAGTCGTGTCCGACTCCTCGTGACCCCATGGACCCCATGGCACGCCAGGCACTCCTGTCTTCCACTGCCTCCCGCAGTTTGGTCAAACTCATGCTGGCAGCTTCGAGAACACTTTCCAACCATCTCGTCTTCTGTCGTCCCCTTCTCCTTGTGCCCTCCATCTTTCCCAACATCAGGGTCTTTTCCAGGGAGTCTTCTCTTCTCATGAGGTGGCCAAAGTATTGGGGCCTCAGCTTCAGGATCTGTCCTTCCAGTGAGCACTCAGGGCTGATTTCCTTAAGAATGGATAGGTTTGATTTTCTTGCAGTCCATGGGACTCTCAAGAGTCTCCTCCAGCACCATAATTCAAAAGCATCAATTCTTCAGCGATCAGCCTTCTTTATGGTCCAGCTCTCATTTCCATACATCACTACTGGGAAAACCATAGCTTTAACTATACTTGCCATGGCGAAGGGGCTTGAATAACTCAGAGAAGCTATGAACTATGCCGAGCAGAGCAGCTGACTAGGAACTTCATTTGTTCTTGCATTCCTTTTCCTTCAGGGCCCTCAAGGTAGTGTGCATAATTCTCCCCTCCGTATTTAATCTTCACAACAACCCTGTGAGGTGGGCTTGGAGGAGAGACGGGGACCCCAGCAAGCTTCATGGCTGTATAAGGATTTGAACCTGCATACCTGAAGGAGCATCTCCACCTCCATCGTTCAGCCCGGACCCTGAGGTCCAGCTCCGAAGGCCTTCTGGGGGTTCCCTCACTGCGAGAAGTGAGGTTTCAGGGAACCAGGCAGAGGGCCTTCTCGGTAGTGGCACCCACCCTGTGGAATGTCCTCCCATCAGATATCAAGGAGATAAACAACTACCAGACTTTCAGACGACATCTGAACGCAGCCCTGTTTAGGGAAGCTTTTAATGTTTGATGTATTACAGTATTTTAATATATTTTTTTGGAAGCCGCCCAGAGTGGCTGGGGAAGGGTATAAATAATAAATTATTATTATTATTATTAGTGGAGAAGCTCTTTCAGGTATACATTTAATCCAAATATCAGGTGAAATGTCCCACAAACCAGGATTGTTCTGTGTCTGGTTTGATTTTCCTGGAGGTCAGCTGCTGCCAAGTCTTGCTGTCCTCATCCATTTCCCCGCTCTAAGCTCCCAGTCCCAAGACAATCAATGAGGAGGCTAAGCAACAATCAATCAACAAGTCATGGTCCTCATGTCTCCAAGAACATCTTACGTTTATGCAGAGTGAAAGGACGTCTCAGAATGATATGCCTTTTGACCATTTGGTTTTACATCTCAGGCCAGCTTGAGTAATAAGATCTGATCGGCTGCTGTTCTCTCTGTTTACAATCAGAATCGAAGCGGCTTCTCAAGTTTAGGAATTTCTAGCTGCCTCACACCTTGCTACGTCGGTGGGCAGGTTGGGTGGGTGCCAAATAAAATTTTGGACCAAAGTTTACATGACATTTCAGGACTCCTTAACACGATCCGTGTTTTTAGCCTGTGAGGGCTGTCCCATCCATCCATAGTAAAGTAAAGGGACCCCTGAACATTAGGTCCCGTCGAGGCCGACTCTGGGGTTGCGGCGCTCATCTCGCTTTATTGGCTGAGGGAGCCGGCGTACAGCTTCCAGGTCATGTGGCCAGCATGACTAAGCCACTTTTGGCAAACCAGAGCAGCGCACGGAAACACCGTTTACCTTCCCGCCGGAGTGGTACCTATTTATCTACTTGCACTCTGACGTGCTTTCAAACTGCTAGGTTGGCAGGAGCAGGGACCGAGCAATGGGAGCTCACCCCATCGCAGAGATTCGAACCGCAGACCTTCTGATCGGCAAACCCTAGGCTCTGTGGCTCACCCATCCATAGCTGTCAACCTTTCCCTTTTCTTGTGAGGAATCCTATTCGGAATAAAGGAAGTTCCCTTAAAAAAAGGGAAACGTTGATAGCTATGCATCCATCCCTCCTTCACTCTAGTGGCAGCTAGACTGGTGACTGGGAGACCACATAACCCCGGTCTTGAAAGACCTACACTGGCTCCCAGTACGTTTCCGAGCACAATTCAAAGTGTTGGTGCTGACCTTTAAAGCCCTAAATGGCCTCGGTCTAGTATACCTGAAGGAGCGTCTCCACCCCCGGACATCATTCAGCCCGGACACTGAGATCCAGCATTGAGGGCCTTCTTGCGGTTCCCTCTCTGGAGAAGCCAAGTTACAGGGAACCAGGCAGAGGGCCTTCTCGGTAGTGGCACCCACCCTGTGGAACACCCTCCCACCAGATGTCAAAGAGAACAACAACTACCAGACTTTTAGAAGACATCTGAAGGCAGCCCTGTTTAGGGAAGATTTTAATGTTTAATAGACTATTGTATTTTAATATTCTGTTGGAAGCCAACCAGAGTGGCTGGGGAAACCCAGCCAGATGGGTGGGGTATAAATAATAAATTATTATTATTATTATCATCATCATCATCATCATTATTATCATCATTATTACTGGGGCCCTGATCCAAGTGTACTGGTTTCTGCTGCTATTAGCCATGGAAGGGGAAATATTCAGCCACAATTGTTATGGCCATATGGTTCCCCCTCCACTCCTAATAACAGATCCAAGGAAGCCATTTGGCTGTGGTGCACTGTAAACTACAGTGGTATCTCAGGTTACATACACTTCAGGTTACATACGCCTCAGGTTACAGACTCCACTAACCCAGAAATAATGCTTCAGGTTAAGAACTTTGCTTCAGGATGAGAACAGAAATCATGCAGCAGTGGCACGGTGGCAGCAGGAGGCCCCATTAGCTAAAGTGGTGCTTCAGGTTAAGAACGGACCTCCAGAAACAATTAAATTCTTAACCCAAGGTACCACTGTACAGCCAATTTTTATGGGGGGGGGACACCTGATTCAAATCTTTTTTTTAAAGGTAGATAAGTTGTAGAATATCAGCCTTAAGTATCAAAAGTAATCTCAGGGTGGTTCCAAACATTTGTTTTTCCAGACGTGAACAACACTAGCTTGGCTTGTGCTTCCCCTGGGTTTCTGCCTAGGGAAATGGGCCTGCATTGAGTTGCAAAGGAACCCATGGATATGCAGGAATGTATTGCTGTCCCATATGGGGGACTCGAACCTGCAACCTTGGCAATATCAGCAACATGCTCTCCCCAACTGCGCTATCCAGGCTGATACTTTGCTACTTTACAAAGGGCTCTCATGAAGGGACTGTTAGAGGACAATTCTCTAATTGAAGGAGTCCTCTATTTTAAGGTTACCAAAAAAATTTCAATGAATCCGGGACACTTTTCAACTTCAATGGATTTTGTCGGGGACTGATTTGTAAATCTGGGGACTTTTCCCCAGGAAACGGGGACGTCTGGTAACCTTACTCTATTTGAAAGTTTGTCGGGGACCAGGTCTGGTTTAAAGATTGATTGAAATCTTAAGATGGGAGAGCAGGTGCAGTGAATTTGCCCATCTACAATGATCACTTGAGTGTCAGACTGTGCAGGTATACAAATTACCTGGTCACGGTCTTCACCACTGTGGCGAGATGTATGTATTTCTATTTAAATCACAGCAGTTGATTTTTTTTCATTTTATTTACAGTATTCAATTTATACACCACCCTATACCTGGAGGTCTTTCTAAATTTGCACCTTTATGTATAAATTAACACGTGCCAATTTTATGCAAACCCAGGATATTTTTTTGGGGGGGTAATGCGTTTCTTTCTTGGAGGTGATACCTAAGTGACTGTTAAAAAGGTAAAGGGACCCGTGACCATTAGGTCCAGTCACGGACAACTCTGGGGTTGCGAAGTTCATCTCGCTTTATTGGCCGAGGGAGCCGGCGTACAGCTTCTGGGTCATGTGGCCAGCATGACTAAGCCGCTTCTGGTGAACCAGAGCAGCACACGGAAACGCCGTTTACCTTCCCGCCGGAGCGGTACCTATTTATCTACTTGCACTTAGACGTGCTTTCGAACTGCTAGGTTGGCAGGAGCTGGGACCGAGCAATGGGAGCTCACCCTGTCACAGGGATTCGAACCACCAACCTTCTGATCGGCAAGTCCTAGGCTCTGTGGTTTAACCCACAGCGCCACCCACGTCCAACTACAACTACCCTTTGTTGTTGTTGTTTTTGTTGTTGTTGTTGTTGTTTAGTCATTTAGTCGTGTCTGACTCTTTGTGACCCCATGGACCAGAGCACGCCAGGCACTCCTGTCTTCCACTGCCTCCCGCAGTTTGGTCAAACTCATGTTGGTAGCTTCAAGAACACTGTCCAACCATCTCGTCCTCTGTCGTCCCCTTCTCCTTGTGCCCTCCATCTTTCCCAACATCAGGGTCTTTTCCAGGGAGTCTTCTCTTCTCATGAGGTGGCCACAGTATTGGAGCCTCAGCTTCAGGATCTGTCCTTCCAGTGAGCACTCAGGGCTGATTTTCTTCAGAATGGATAGCTTTGATCTCCTTGCAGTCCAAGGGACTCTCAAGAGTCTCCTCCAGCACCATAATTCAAAAGCATCAATTCTTCGGTGATCAGCCTTCTTTATGGTCCAGCTCTCACTTCCATACATCACTACTGGGAAAACCATAGCTTTAACTATACGGACCTTTGTTGGCAAGGTGATGTCTCTGCTTTTTAAGATGCTGCCTAGGTTTGTCATTGCTTTCCTCCAAGTACCCTAAACAGCAGGGTCTCCTCTTTGAAGGATTTGCACCCAGACCTCACTGGTCCACAACGGTTGCACCGACTTAGCAAGAGAAAAAAGCCGGAAGAATTAATCCAAGCCCAGCAATTGCAGCAAACAGATGGAGAGGATGAAGGAGAGATCAGATGGCAGTCACAAATGAGCATGTGCTGCCGTGTTACTAGATGAAGCATCTATTTGTGTACCCCTCCAGCACATGCAAGGCCATTCTGCCAGTTTCTGCCCTTGGCAGCCTGGGTGCCTCTGGAGAAAAGCTTGTTTTAAAAAAGTGGAAGGGGGGGAGGACTGCATTGCCCTCACTCTGCATATCAAAATCATCTGTGCTTCAAGAAGGCCATTATGTTAAAGAACCCTCTAAATGATAACCTTTGTAATAATGGCTCGTAAAATCTGAATGCTTTGAAGTTTTCTCCAGGCACCTGAAAAGGAAGCCAAGGAAAACAGGTACAAATTAAAGGCAACCAAAAGTCCGTCCTGTCACTGGCACCTGTTTCTGGGCACCCAGAAGTGAAACTCTGTGGATTACTCCCAGGGTGGCCGTGTTTATTCTGCAATCATCCACTGGTGCAGAATGCAGAACTGAGTCGCCCGCATAACCCAAGTTTTCTTTTTTATTAAAAAAAAAATGAAACAGAAACAAACCCACGAGTTTCCTATGCCTTGATGCTGTGTAGCCTTGAGATTGCTTATAAAATGTGCTGACATTTTGACTTTGCTACTGCTGCCCTTACTGTTACTGTTTGAGTAGCTTAGAAGTAAACCCTGTGTTTTCCATTTCTCTTGTTAATCCACCACCTTGGAAGGCCTTAGAAACAGCAGAATACAATGCAGTGAGGTTGAGGGTATGTTCTGTCATATGCAGTGGACCTTAAAAGGGTAAGAGTATTGGGAAATAATTTGTATTGAATTGAAAAAAATGCTTAAAAGCACTTAAAAACAAAAAAACCAGAGTCTTTTTTGTTGGGGATAATTCAGATGGAAAATCCCAGGTGTCAAAAAAGGCTATTTATGTATGCCACTACTGCAGCCCATGTTTCGTTAGCCCCAAAATGGAAAACGAGCACGGTCCCAACTAAAGAAGAATGGCAACTTAAACTGATGGAATATGTGCAGCTTGCGGATCTAACATATAGAATAAGAGAACAAGAAAAACATATGTTTAAGGAAGTTTGGAAAATGATTGTTGAATATGTGGGGGGGATTGTGTACACTTGAAAACGTTGGTAGCATTAAGATAAATTCAACAGTACAAATAAGTTTTGAAGGCTGTAATAATGGAATACTGAATGGTTTGGTTTATATAAAATATGCAGGGATTTATGTTATGTAAAATGAACCCTGGGAAGAGAAGAAGGGAAGTCACTGATATTTTAAGGTTGTTTAAATGAATATTCTAAATGGTAAAACAGAAAATTTAATAGAAATTGTAAAAAGAAAAAGAAATAAGAAAAGAAATGCAGAATACAGATATATGATCCAAAAGCTGGAAGAGGAAGCCAGCATTACAGCCCAGCTTCCTGTTCTCACAGTGGGCCAACCTGAGAAGAACATGGAAGCCGGACCAGAGCCCTCTCCCTTCCTTTGGTTTCCAGCAACTGGTATTCAGAAAGATTACTGCCCCAGGTCCTGGAGGCAGAGCATAGCCATGGTGTCTAGCAGCTGTAGGCAATCTTATCCTCCATGAATTTTAAAGCCATCCAAGTTGGTGGCTATCACTGCCACATCTGGAAGTCGGTTCCAAAGCTTAGCTATGCAGTTTGTGAAGTAGTACAGTCAAACCTCAGTTTCCAAACGTCTCCTGCTGAACATTTCGGAAGCCGAATGCTGAACACTGGAAGTGAATGCTTCCGTTTTTGTACACACCTCAGATGTCGAACGGCACGTTTCTCCCGGTGGAACCTGCTGACAGCCCATTGATCCTCAGTTTTTGAACATTTTGGAAGTCGAATGGACTTCCGGAATGGATTACATTTGAAAACCGAGGTACAGTGGTACCTCAGGTTACAGACGCTTCAGGTTACAGACTCCGCTAATCCAGAAATAGTACCTCGGGTTAAGATCTTTGCTTCAGGATGAGAAAAGAAATTGCGTGGCAGCAGCGGGAGGCCCCATTAGCTAAAGTGGTGCTTCAGGTTAAGAACAGTGACTACTTGGAGATTTTGGGGTGCAAGGTTGGCGACTGCAATTGACAAACCTCTGCCTTAAGGTAAAGGTAAAGGGACCCGTGATCATTAGATCCACTTGCAGACTCCTCTGAGGTTGTGGCGCTCATCTCGCTTTATTGGCCGAGGGAGCCGGCGTACAGCTTCCAGGTCATGTGGCCAGCATGACTAAGCTGCTGCTGGCAAACCAGAGCAGCGCACAGAAACGCCGTTTACCTTCCCGCTGGAGTGGTACCTTTTTATCTACTTGCACTTGGACGTGCTTTTGAACTGCTAGGTTGGCAGGAGCAGGGACCGAGCAACGGGAGCTCACCCTGTCGCGGGGATTCGAACCGCTGACCTTCTGATTGGCAAGCCCTAGGCTCAGTGGTTTAACCCACAGTGCCACCCCTTACTCCATAGTTAATACCATTTCCATTTGGCCTGTGCGTGTTTCTCTTTCTTGGGACAAGTGAATTGTACAGTGGTACCTCGGTTAAACCACTGTAAGAGCAAGCAATGTAGTTGAGATTATAGAATCTTAGCTATGGAAGAGACCCCGGGGGTCATTTAGTCCAACCCCCCTGGCAAACAGACATTCCATTGTGGTGACCTAGCAGAGTGCTTGTAGTCTCCTCAAAATATTTACTATCAGAGAGACCCACATTATAGAACAGTGGTACCTCGGGTTAAGTACTTAATTCGTTCCGGAGGTCCGTTCTTAACCGGAAACTGTTTTTAACCTGAAGCACCACTTTAGCTAATGTGGCCTCCCACTGCCACCACACAATTTTTGTTCTCATCCTGCAGCAAAGTTCTTAACCTGAGGTACTATTTCTGGGTTAGCAGTGTCTGTAACCTGAAGCGTCTGTAACCCGAGGTACCACTGTATTTACTCTGCAGAGTTCAAGGAACTACATGGTCCCTTAACCCTGAGCAAATCCCTCCCTGTTATTTTTAGAGTCCTGCCCCCCTCCCCATGTATGCTCTGCAGTGTTGTCAGAAGAAGTGTTAACTTTCAGAGCTTTGTGCTTGAAAAATGTGTAAATAAAACCTGTCTGGGGAAAACTCCATCCACATTCCAGCCCAATGTCCCTTGCAAATGCCCCATTCCCTCCAATTTGGATTTCCTTGACAGGTGCAGGTTTCAGATTGTGTAGCTCCACCCTGGCTCCCAGTCATCGTGTGTATAGCCTGAACCTTCAGGTGATTTAAACACTGTCCCTCTTTTTTTAAAAAAGAAAAAAGGTACCCGACTTCAAAACGCACAGCAGCTTATTTGGCACAAATTCCTCTACATGCTCTGGAACAAAGGAGGCGACACCTGCGAGGATAAAGCTGGCAGGAGACTTCCTATGGCAATAGGCTGCTTGATTCTGCATGCTGTGCTTGTCACAAGATGTTCACTCTTCTGCAGCCTCATCGTCTGTGCACGAAAAGAACAAGACTGCATACGCTGGAGAAAGATTTCCTTCATCCCCAAAAGAGCAGAACAAGTGAAACTGAACAGTGCTCAGCAACCAGCAGGGCTGCAGCTGCATCTGCCAGCGGGTGTGTGTTGCTTAAGTAAGGAGAGCTCTGTGGGCTTGGACCAGTGGCCCATTTGCTTCAGCATCCTGTTCTCACAGTGGCCAAACAGATGCCTATAGCTTGATCCAAGGGCAACAGCATTCTCCCTAGGACCCTCATACCTATGGGACCGCCTCTCCTGGTATGTCCCACGGAGGACCTTACGGTCTTCAAGCAAAAACATCTTGGAGGTCCCGGGACACAGAGAAGTTAGGCTGGCCTCAACTAGAGCCAGGGCTTTTTCGGCTGTGGCCCCGATCTGGTGGAATGCTCTGTCCCAAGAGACTAGGGCCCTGCAGGACTTGATCTTTCCGCAGGGCCTGCAAGACAGAGCTGTTCCACCAGGCCTTTGGCCGAGGCAGTCTGACCCCCTCCACTGTGGGTTAAACCACAGAGCCTAGGACTTGCCGATCAGAAGGTCGGCGGTTCGAATCCCTGCGACGGGGTGAGCTCCCATTGCTCGGTCCCTGCTCCTGCCAACCTAGCAGTTCAAAAGCACGTCTAAGTGCAAGTAGATAAATAGGTACCACTCTGGCGGGAAGGTAAATGGCATTTCCGTGAGCTGCTCTGGTTCGCCAGAAGTGGCTTAGTCATGCTGGCCACATGACCCAGAAGCTGTACGCCAGCTCCCTCGGCCAATAAAGCAAGATGAGTGCCGCAACCCCAGAGTCGTCCACAACTGGACCTAATGGTCAGGGGTCCCTTTACTCTTTACCTTTATGACTTAGCATGCTGCCCAAAACAAGTTAAGTTCGCAGTTAATTTCTTTTCCTCACTTGCCATGAGCTGTAACCAAGTTTTGTTCAACAACCAAAAAGTGGATTAAAAAAAGGAAGCCCATTGTGCCACCCAGCATTCCAGCAACATTGACATAAACAATATGCCTAACACAGGCCAAATGATATTGAATATATATCAAGGAGCAAAGAAAAATAAAATAAATTTATTAACAGGCTTTTAAAAATAACATAGTAAAATAAATTCCGAGGTTTTGCTGATTGTGCTTTGGGGTGGCCATAGAGGGAAAGGATTTCATTTCATTAACCCGATATTTGAGATAACACTTCAACCCCACACTCCAGAATTTTGTTGTGGCTGTTTTCCTTAGGTTTAAACTCCTCTAAAAGGTGATCCCAGCTTAATTAAAAAGGAGTCCCCAGTCTGCCTGGCTCATTCACAACCGGTTCCTAAAGGCAAATAATTAATTGTGGCTGTTGTCGGGCAAATGACACCCCAGTTCAAAAGCCTGGCCGTCTTCACCCCGAAGTGACATCCTGAATACTGTTATTATGGTGGTTTCAGCTACAAATCCACCAGCCCCAATTCCCCAAGCACCTACATATTAAAAGCTCTCCTGCATACAGAACCCCCCCCCACACACACCTTTTGGAGGGGGAGTTAAAAATGGGTTTGAGATTTTAGCTGTTTGGTTCACCCTTCCATACAAGCATTCCCAAGAGGCCAAAGCTGTCCCCACCAGCATCCAAACAGTGTACATTCTCCCACGCCTGATCCTGAAGACAGGGCACTAATAAGAACATGGTTAAAAACATAGTTTCTCTGCGATAGGGCACAGAGCAACAAAACTTCTCCATCAATTGACCCCGGTAGAAGCACCTGCCTAGGATAATTGGAAAAAATAAAATCAATTAAAATAAATATGGATAAAGTGCTCAATTCCGCTCTCCTCTAGTCCCTCGCCAAATCCAGCCACATTGCAGGCAAAGCCCTTGGGAATCTCTCCAGTGGTTTAGCTGAGAGCATCCCCTGCGGTCCTCAGTTATTGTACTCCTCCTCCTTCTCCTGCAGCTGCTGGAACCTGCTCCCCATTTTCCACTTGATGTGCTGAGGTTTCAAGTACGCCGCCAAGGAAGTCTTCCTGCTGACTTTCCTGCCCAGCTCCGGGCTCTTGCCTTTTTTCGGGCCGAGCGAGGTGGAGCTCCTGGCTATGGGGTGGACTGGGAAGATGGTCTTGCCCTGAGGAGCCTCCAGGAGCTGCCACACCTCCCCGGAGGTGGCGCTGCTCAGGTACTGCCAGGGCCTCTTGCCGCTGCTGTCGCGCACCTGTGTGCTGCACCGCAGCTTCTGCACCAGCAGCTTGACGACCAGCTGGTGCCCGTGCATGGCAGCCAGGTGCAGAGGGGTGTATCCGCAGCCGGACTTGGCATCCACGTCGAGGTCCACGCCGGCTTTCCTGGCGCCGGCGACAAAGTCCTGCATCACCTGCACGTTACCGTGCTTGGCCAGCCAGTGGAGCACAGTGTAGCCCATGATGAAGTCTTTGCGGGTGGCCAGGTGGGGGTCTTCCAGGAAGAGCGCCCTGGCCTGCATCCACGAACCGGTGGCCACTTTCACCAGCCAGGCGTGCTCTCGGGGTTCCAAGGGCACTGCGGAGGACCTGCCTTCGCTCGGAGCATCTGCATCTGGGCCCAGCCCTTGAACATCACTAGAAGTGGCCGAGCATCCTTGCCTCTGGACCAGCCGTGGGCTCAGGGGGGTCTCCAGGGGAGAGGGAGACAGTCTGGTCACTTTCCAGGGGTTGGGGGGCTCTTTGCCGGGTTTGGGGGAGTCTGCGTCCCACAGCTTGTCCCAGGAGGCGGCTCTGCTCACCACCCGGTTGAGCAAGGCGAGGTGTTCTGGGATGGCACCATCCTTGGCCAACCCATTTCCGTGGGGTCTGTAGCAGAGGCTCTCTGGCCCGGCCCGGGCTGTCCCTGTTGAATTACCGCCGTGGCCGTTCTGCCTGTCAGGGAAGGGCTGGTGAAGGACGCCGGCGCGCGCTTCGGGCCGATAGGAGTCGCTGCCTCCGCTGGCGCTGCTGCCGTCTTCGCTCGCCGAGCTCGCCTTCTCGATAAAGTCCTCCAGGTCTTGCAGGGAGAGCTGGCACCGGATGCTCCGGAAGACGGGCGCGGGGTCCCGCCGGGCACCCAGCCCGGGCAAGGAATCCTGAGAAAGGCAGGCGCTCCCCACCGAGCTGGGCGGCGACGGCCGGGCTGGCCAGGAGGACCCTTCTTCGCGCTGCAGAAGGGGGTCAGGCAGGGCGGACTGGTGCGTAACGGCATGCGCCCTCTCCACCCACTCGCGGATCCTCTGCTGGGGGCTGGCGGCACTTGGAGGCGCGCCCATTTTCCCGACGGGTAAATAGGGGCCATTTGACTGCGGCGCCCCGCCTAGCAGGAGCGGAGGGTCCCCGCGAGGAGCCTGCCGGGGCTCCCTTTGGCTGTGCTGCTCCGTTCCAAGCAGGGCGCACGGCTCCGAGGGGCTTCTCCGGCCGCCTAGCGCGGGGTTTGGCGGAAACAGCGCCCCCGATCGCCCTCCCAGCCCCCCCGGGTGGCACCTGCGAGGTTCCGGGCAAGTCCTAAGCTGGCGGGCCGAGCCTGGGCCGGCGCGCTCCTCTTCCACCTGGCGCCGGAGAGGCTCCTGGCCGTGCGCCCTGGACGCGCGCTGCGCCCCGGCCTGGCCCTGCAGCGCCCCCCGGCCGACTGCCGCTTCCAGAGGCGGTGGCGGCGGCTGCTTGGCGGCTTGGCTCTGGGCGGCATCGTCGGCAGGTGCCTTGGGCTCCTCTCCCACCAGCTCTCGGTAGCGCTTCCTGAGCACCACGTATTTGGCGGCGCCCGGCGGCTCGTCCTGCTTCACGGTGGCCACGGAGTTGACGAAGCCCTTGAAGAGCTCTCGGCGGCGCTGCAGCTGAGCCGGAGACGCGTCGGGGTCCCGCAAGAAGTGCCTGAAGTGGCTCAGCAAGGCGGCGTTGGCCACGCTCCCCCCGGCCTGGCAGAGGAAGTCCAGCACCTCGGCTTGGCTCAGCTCTTTGGCCATGATGACCTCGAAATCCCGGGCGCACGGATCACCTCCGCCGGCCCAGCGCGCACGGCTCTCGCTGCTGCTGCCGCCGCCGCCGCTGCTTCCTCCTCCATCCAGCCATGCTCCACCTCGCCAAGCTTATCTCCTCCCCAGCTCCGCCGCGGTTCCGCACGCCCGAGGCATTCGGGAACAGAAACCGCCGCACACGCGCGCTCTCCCCCGGGGCGGCGCCCAGGATGAAACTTCTTCCCGGAGTCAGTTTCACCTGGCCTCGGTAGCCCCGCCCCCGCCCCACCTCGTGGCCCCGCCCCTCCTGTGCCTTGGCCCCGCCCCTTATGCACTTTCCCCCATGCTTGACAGCTAAACTCTCGCTTTCTTTGCAAATCAGCCTGACCTGTTTTGGAGATATTCCCAAGCGGAGGTCAAGGAAAGTGTGTCTGCGGAGGTGAGGCCCAGGAAGAGTTCCAAGAGAGAACTGTTAGTATCTTACCCTCAGGTGAATTACGTTACATGGTGGGGGGGCACACACCTTACAGCTTCCACTTTGTGTGTGTTCAGGAATTGCATTGCTTTGCCTCAGTGAAGTGCATTAAGGGGAAAAACGCTTCATAAATCCTGGCAGCAGCAGCACCCGCCCCCTCCCTCAAAAGCGCCCCATCTTTAAGGTTAAAAGGAACAGGAGAGATGAAGCCGTTTCTAAAGTTTCACAGGCTTTTGCTATGTCTCCCTGCAGTCTTTCTGAAATTGCAGGGACGAAGGCGCGAGAAAAGTCCCTGCTCAAAGTTTACAGAGGAGTTATACATTAACAGCACAGTCCCAGACGTGTGATTTTTACTAGGAAGTGCTACTCAGTTCAATGGTGTTTACTCTTAGGTAAGCGTATGTGCAGGATTGCGGCTGGATCTGAGGCACATTCGTTCACTTACTCTACTCTGTTGCGGGGGTGGGGGCTCAGATGGGGGAAGCGAAAATGTGGCTCTTCAAGCATTTCTATCTGGCCCTCAGAACCCTCCCCAGGAGAATGTGATTTGTTTCCTGGATGCCTCTGAGCGGCTTTTGAACACCCTGTGCTAAGTTAAGCAGGTGCAATCCAGTCAGACCTTGGCTGGGTAAAGGTAAAGGGACCCCTGACCATTAGGTCCAGTCGTGGCCGACTCTGGGGTTGCGGTGCTCATCTCGCTTTATTGGCTGAGGGAGCCGGCGTACAGCTTCCGGGTCATGTGGCCAGCATGACTAAGCCACTTCTGGTGAACCAGAGCAGCGCACGGAAACGCCGTTTACCTTCCCACCAGAGCGGTACCTATTTATCTACTTGCACTTTGACGTGCTTTTGAACTGCTAGGTGGGCAGGAGCAGGGACCGAGCAACAAGAGCTCACCCCGTTGCGGGGATTCGAACAGCCGACCTTCCGATCGGCAAGTCCTAGGCTCTGTGGTTTAACCCACAGCGCCACCCGCGTCCCTTTAACTTGCCCGTTTAACTTTAACTTTAACCCTTTAACTTTAACCTGTGCTAAGCTAAGCAGGTGCAGACCCAAGTCAGTCCTTGGCTGGGTGGAGATCACTAAATCTCAGTGGAAGTCCCTGCGTATCCCGCTGTTTACCTATCCATTCTCCAAGCAACTTGAAGCGACATCCGTGAGCTTATCCTCTTTTATCCTAGCCTATCTCTCTGTCCACAGGACTTCGTTGTCCTGGCCAGCTCTGTCTGCAAATACCCCTGCCCTGGCTTTCTGGTGTTCCAGCTGACAGCAAGACTGTCACATACCAGGCAGCTGAACTGCTGGTCTGCAAATAACTCAAAGGTTGCAGATCTGTGCATGCTCACTTGGGGGGAAGCCCCACTGGATCTAACTTCTGAATAAACATCCTTCAGATTACCCTGAGGACAGGGTCCAGTCTGTGGACGTGGCCCATGGCATGCCAGCCAAGACAGCAGGTACTTTGTCTGCCTTGCAAGAAGATTGCTAGGTTGGAATATACTAGAAAGTAGACCAGGGGTCAGCAAAAATTTTCAGCAGGGGGCCAGTCCACTGTCCCTCAGACCTTGTGGGGGGCCAGACTATAATTGGGGTGTGTGTGAACCAATTCCTGTGTCCCACAAATAACCCAGAGATGCATTTGAAATAAAAGCACAGATTCTATTTGTGTAAAAACATGTTGATTCCCGGACCATCTGCAGGCTGGATTTAAAGGCGATTGGGCCGCATCTGGCCCCAGGGCCTTAGTTTGCCTACCCATGAAGTAGACCATAGCATTACAGTGGTACCTCGGGTTACATATGCTTCAGGTTACAGTCTCCGCTAACCCAGAAATAGTACCTTGGGTTAAGAACTTTGCTTCAGGATGAGAACAGAAATCGTGCAGCGGCAGCAGCGGGAGGCCCCATTAACTAAAGTGCTGCTTCAGATTAAGAATAGTTTCAGGTTAAGAACGGACCTCTGGAACAAATTAAGTACGTAACCAGAGGTATCACTTCTCTGACTTCTCAGTAAAGTCCACTGAACCACCAGGGCTTTTCTTCCAAACAATGTGTAAGTCAAGCGTGCAGTTAAATACTATGCATATTTATGAAGTGGTCCCAATTAGTTCAGTGGGGCTTTACTCCCCGGTAAGTGAGTTTGTTTATAGGCATTTTTACCCTGCTTTTCGGTCAAAAAAAGACTTCCAGAGTGGCTTATAACAGTTAGTAGTAGTAAGAAAGTCTCTGCCTTCAGCCTAACAAAAGACATGACACAAAAGGAAAAGGGATTGGGAGGGAGGAGGAACAAAACAAACCCAGGCACTAGTTCGACTTAGACTGCATACATAAAGGTAAAGGGACCCCTGACCATTAGGCCCAGTTGTGGCCGACTCTGGGGTTGCAGCGCTCATCTCGATTTATTGGCAGAGGGAGCCGGCGTACAGCTTCTGGGTCATGTGGCCAGCATGACTAAGCTGCTTCTGGCGAACTAGAGCAGCACACGGAAACGCCGTTTACCTTCCCTCCAGAGCGGTACCTATTTATCTACTTGCATTTTGTGCTTTCAAACTGCTAGGTTGGCAGGAGCAGGGACCGAGCAACGGGAGCTCACCCCGTCGGTGGGATTTGAACCACCAACCTTCTTATCGGCAAGTCCTAGGCTCTGTTTAATCCACATTTCTGCCCCCCACAAAGAATCCTGGGTAAAGTAGTTTGTTAAGGATGCTGAGGATTGTAGCTATGTGATGGGAAAACTAAAGTTTCCCCCAGGATTCTTTGCAGAAAGGGGGGGCAGGGATGTGCTGTTCTGTCTCAGGCTGAGGGGGAAAAAAAAGCTGTGAACACTTTTGTTCACTACTCTGACTGCACCCCTGTGTTTTGATGCACTTTCCCCCAAACCAGCTTTGATCCAAACTGAGAATAAGGATAACCTCACTGCTCTGTAAGCCAGTATTTTGTAGGCAGCTGATGTCTCCCCCTTCCAAGGAGGGGGGGGGTTAGGGCACCCTCCCAGAGCATCCTCTGATCCTCCGGCTGATGGCAGCGGCCGGAATGTGCCACTTTATTTACGAAGGTGGTTGATGAGCAAGGAAAACCCTGCAGGAGGAGTTCCGGCTGTAAGCCGGGAGTAAAATATTCTTGGAAACAGGAACCAGACTTTCCTTTGAAGGCTAATTAAGCAAAGCCGGAGGGTGTTTGTTTGTTTGTAATGCTCTTCTGCATTCCAGCCTTACCTGGCTGCTCAGCTGCATTCCTGATGAGCATCGTTTGCTTGCTGTGCGTCTTTGCAATTCTGCGACACATCCTTGATTGTAGGATCTGAGAAGTAGACAACAGGCCCTCATCAGCCTTCCTTAATGAAGTGGCCTTTCCAAGGAGGTTCAGCAGATACAATTCCTTTCATCTGCCTGTCGTTTTCTGGTGCGCTGTCTCTGCTATAAAACACATGCCATTTCAACTGCATTTGGACATTAACCACTCCCCAGTTAAGGGGTTTGTGAGCCTGTACAGTGTGGGGGTTTTTTTTGGACCGGTGGTGAGTATTCATTAAGAATTACCAGCAGATAATTTAAATTTGCAGCAGAAAGCACGAGAAAATAAAATAGGCAGGGCACTTCGCAGAACAGAGGCAACTTAAAAGCAAGGATGTGGAATGGAATAGGAGGGTAAAGAAATGCAAAGAATTCTTAGGCTTGAAAGTCTGCCAAGAGCTGTCTGATCTGGTCCCTTTTCTCTGCAAATAGCCAGGCTACATGCCATGGTTCTGGAAGTCAATCAAGATTCTGTGCATCTTTTTGATTTGAGGTGTGCCTCCAGTGTGAAGCCTTGTGCTCAAAAAGTGGACAACAGAAAAATTCTGACTTTCAGCACAACCCTATGCATGTTGACTACTGCTATAATTCTTATTTTTATTACAGTATTATTATTTGTACCCCACCCATCTGACTGGGTGGCCCCAGCCACTCTGGGCAGCTTCCAACACAAATACAGTGGTACCTCAGGTTAAGTACTTAATTCGTTCCGGAGGTCTGTTCTTAACCTGAAACTGTTCTTAACCTGAAGCACCACTTTAGCTAATGGGGCCTCCTGCTGCCGCCACTGCCCGATTTCTGTTCTCATCTGGAAGCAAAGTTCTTAACTCAAGGTACTATTTCTGGATTAGCGGAGTCTGTAACCTGAAGCGTATGTAACCTGAAGCGTATGTAACCCGAGGTACCACTGTAGTGTGGCTTGACGTTGTCAATTCAGTGCAGCAGAGGATCGATAAGTTGGCAAGCCCAGGTTGGAGAGAAACAGTGTGCAAGGAAGGTGTGAGTAACCTGCCTTTGTTGTGCTTTACAACAGACACGGCAGACTTTTAGGTTTATTGCATTTTCTTTGGGGGTTTTACTAGAAACTCAAGATCTACCAGCTAGAGCCTGGTGTGCAAATGAAACAACACACGGACAAGAAATATAACCTATATTGCATCCTGCCGTAAATAAGCCGGCACTTCTCATTAGCTCCCTCTGTGTTTACCAAGTTGATTTACTGAAAAACTCATTATACTGGTTTGCTGCAATCATCTCATTATTATGTATGTACCACAAAATAAGGTGTTTAGTATTTTAACCCCCCGGTGACCTATTTTCTGTTAGTCATGTCATGTTTTATGATTCACATGTACATATGATTTTGTAACAAGAAAATACAGTGGTTACCGATGCTTCAGGTTACAGACGCTTCAGGTTACAGACTCCGCTAACCCAAAAATTTACCTCAGGTTAAGAACTTTGCTTCAGGATGAGAACAGAAATCGTGCGGTGGCAGCGGAAGGCCCCATTAGCTAAAGTGGTACCTCAGGTTAAGAACAGTTTCAGGTTAAGAACAGACCTCCAGAACGAATTAAGTTCTTAACCTGAGGTAAATGAAAAAGAAAAAAAGAACTACAGCCAGCTGCACAAAGGCATACAGTTAAAATAAAAGAGCAAGGTGTGGTCTGAGCCTAGGAGTGGCTTTTCAGAACCAGACCTGAGCTGAGCTCGCACAATTGTTACCTCAAGTTTCCTCTACTTCAACAGCCTCCTTTTAAGGATTGAAAGAGGGCCGTTTTGTTGCTGCCAAATCCAGAAACCCTTTCTGGATCTCCTGCAAATCACTGAGAGACCTGCCGTTAGATCCTGATTTCCTTTCTGATTTACCTCACACACTGTATTCATTCTATTTTAATGCCAGTCTGTTGCTAAACCAGTCCGAAAACACATCAGACGCCTCTGAAGCATTTAGCAATTATTTACGTTATTCGTTTCTTTAAAAGCGTCGCTTTATGCTATTGTGATTCACACGAACAATACGTTAATCAATAAATTAATAATGCATTAATTAGTAAATGAATTAATAACGCATTAATGAATGAATCAGCTGTATTTCCTCCCAAAGGAGCGCAGGGTAGCAAACAAGAAGCGATAAAAATGATAAAACCTCATCTTTGGGGGGAAGGTTCGGGTGAACAAGTTATGTACCATGAAACAAAGGAGAATATAATTTTTTTAAAAAATCTAAATGGAAGACTATCTCTGAGCAATGAAACTTGCATGGGAGGCCATAGGCATTTAACGCACCTGATATTTCCCAGATGGTATTAGCACGGTCCCCTAAGGATTGACATTCCCCTAGTGCAGAGTGATAAAGTGCAGGTTTCCAAACCACTAAGCTGAATCGGAGTCAATATGGCTGATACAAAGAGGCTCAGCAGCTGGCTCTGATCCTGGGCCTCTCTTGAAATCAATGCTCCGAGGTGCCATTGATGGGCCTGGAAAACTTGAGATGGACGACAAGAAGGGAAAGACATCCCATTGTCATCGGCAAGGGCAACAAAAACTCTCAAGGGAAACCCGGCCTAATTGTCTCCACTTTATTTGTTGGTTTGTAAAAGAATATCGGTATACCCCTGTGTCATAAAAAAAAAATATTGAAGTGATTTGCAGCAATAAAAACGCAAAACCACACAATAGAAACCATTAAAAAGTTTTTTAAATGCATCAGTTAATCACATGGAAGGATGTGTTCTTAATTGCCTGCATGGGCCTGGCAGGATAGAAAAATTTACTGCAGGCATTTAAAAGTTGGCACAGAAGGTGCCTGCTGAATCTCTAGTGGCAGGGAGTTCCACAGGACTGGGTTTTGAATAAGGTCTTCATCATGAGCTAAAGCAAGCATGCCAAAAACCCTAAAACAAAGATGGGGAACCTGTCCTGTCCCCACCAATATTGCCACCTCAGCGCACTGTTGGTCCAAAGTGGTACAGGAGCTGGTTCAGCTTCCAATCCGAAATTGAGGAGAAAGGTTCTTGTATGTTTCGTGATCAACTTCCCTTGTGTTTTAGGATGCTCAGGTGTACACCAAGTTGCACAGACACATTTACAATGCTCTTTTATATTAGTTAGCATGCTTCCCCCACCCTGCTGTGGCTTCTGTGGCTTTGAGAGCTGGCTGCTAGGCAGAAATTCAATAGGTGTATCCTTGGGTTCCATGATCACTGCAGATGGTGACAGCAGTCACGAAATTGAAAGACGCCTGCTTCTTGGGAGAAAAGCAATGACAAACCTAGACAGCATCTTAAAAAGCAGAGACATCACCTTGCCAACAAAGGTCCGTATAGTTAAAGCTATGGTTTTCCCAGTAGTGATGTATGGAAGTGAGAGCGGGACCATAAAGAAGGCTGATCGCCGAAGAATTGATGCTTTTGAATTATGGTGCTGGAGGAGACTCTTGAGAGTCCCATGGACTGCAAGAAGATCAAACCTATCCATTCTGAAGGAAATCATCCCTGAGTGCTCACTGGAAGGACAGATCGTGAAGCTGAGGCTCCAGTACTTCATGAGAAGAGAAGACTCCCTGGAAAAGACCCTGATGTTGGGAAAGATGGAGGGCACAAGGAGAAGGGGGCGACAGAGGACGAGATGGTTGGACAGTGTTCTTGAAGCTACCAGCATCAGTTTGACCAAACTGCGGGAGGCAGTGGAAGACAGGAGTGCCTGGCGTGCTCTGGTCCATGGGGTCACGAAGAGTCGGACATGACTAAACAACTAAACAACAACAATCCTTGCTAAATCCCCATTAATGTATACTGTTGCTGGAGATAGCTGGAGCAGCTGAATTTCCACTTATCACACGGCTATTGGTATAGGAGCCCAGGAGAGACTGTGGCTCAGGATTGCAACCTTTTATTTACTGATCCTGTTACTGTGTCTTTTAATGGCAGAAAGGCACAGACAGATGTAGCAGTTTTTCCTAGTCCTGAAACGGAGGAGACGACTTCTGGTCTTGCTTTTTGCTGATCAGGCTTGTTAAGAGCATAGGGACAGAACAGGGCAGATTTAAAAAATGTGGCAAGCCTGTTTCTGGTTCCATCCCACCTTCTTATACCAGAATTACAGAGTTGCCAAATTTTAATCGTGGGTTGCTGATAACTGCTTAACTTTGCATTGTATCTGCCTTTTGTTCCATTTTGTAGCAGCTGTACCTGAACTGCTCAGATTTAAAGGTTGTTCTGTTTGACCATCATATTAAACAGAGCGGAACTGGCCAACTTTTCTACGCACCTGTGCTCCTGTGCCTTTAACGGCTGCTTGAGCTACATTGCACCAGCAAGTGATTATGCTTGTCTCAATGCCCTATTTTTAAGAAGCCCCCCTCACCTTTTAATAGGTCATCCTGCTGTAAAAGGCACAGGAGCAAATCAAGTCATTGATCTACCTCTCTTTCAAATCGGAACTAGTGAAGGCAGTGAAGGTCCTGTGTGAGTGTCTGGAGGCGGTTGGAGGATGGATGGCAGCTAACAGATTGAGGTTGAATCCTGACAAGACAGAAGTACTGTTTTGGGGGGACAGGAGCTGGGCGGGTGTGGAGGACTCCCTGGTCCTGAATGGGGTAACTGTGCCCCTGAAGGACCAGGTGCGCAGCCTGGGAGTCATTTTGGACTCACAGCTGTCCATGGAGGCACAGGTCAAATCTGTGTCCAGGGCAGCTGTTTATCAGCTCCATCTGGTATGCAGACTGAGACCCTACCTGCCCGCAGACTGTCTCGCCAGAGTGGTGCATGCTCTGGTTATCTCCTGCTTGGACTACTGCAATGCGCTCTACGTGGGGCTACCTTTGAAGGTGACCCGGAAACTACAACTAATCCAGAATGCGGCAGCTAGACTGGTGACTGGGAGAAGCCACCGAGACCACATAACACCGGTCTTGAAAGACCTACACTAGCTCCTAGTACGTTTCCGAGCACAATTCAAAGTGTTGGTGCTGACCTTGAAAGCCCTAAACAGCCTCAGTCCAGTATACCTGAAGGAGCGTCTCCACCCCATTGTTCTGCCCGGACACTGAGGTCCAGAGCGGAGGGCCTTCTGGCAGTTCCCTCACTGCGAGAAGCCAAGTTACAGGGAACCAGGCAGAGGGCCTTCTGGGTAGTGGCTCCCACCCTGTGGAACGCCCTCCCACCAGATGTCAAAGAGAAAAGTAACTACCAAACTTTTAGAAGACATCTGAAGGCAGCCCTGTTTAGGGAAGCTTTTAATGTTTAATAGGTATTGTATTTTAGTGTTTTGTTGGAAGCCACCCAAAGTGGCTGGGCGGGGTATAAATAATAAATTATTATTAGTAGTAGTAGTAGTAGTATTAATTATTATTATTACCCTGGGTCAGTTATCAGTCCTACAGCACTGGCTTTTCCTTAACGATCTTGCTGTTTCCACCTATAGCCAGTAGTTTATCTTCCATTTTTCTTCTTTGAATAAGCAAAAGCCTGTGGCTTGGAATTACATACCATGCAACAAAGTTGTATTTCTTCCAAATCACCCATCACCACCATCATACTGTAATCACTATTTATTTATTCATTTTGCAAACTGTGTCCCTTCTCCCTACTCAGTGCTGCTTTGCAGAGAATAAATAGGGGTTGGGGGTTAGGAAATGCATCTTGGCCACGCAATGTATTGTTCTGGCCAATACTAATTGGCCTGTAGAGCTTAAGTGGAATACAGTGTTCCTTGCATAATGTCTCAGGGAGCTGTGTGGTCTTTCTGCAGAGAGACTAACCTGCAAACTCATCTCGCAGCTGCAGCCTCTTCGGAAAGGAACAGAAGTTGGGACTGTGGGAGACACACTAAGCCACATCAAAACACGTAAAGGTACCCCTGCCCATCAGGGCCAGTCGTGACCGACTCTAGGGTTGCGCGCATATCTCGCTCAAGAGGCCGGGAGCCAGCGCTGTCCGAAGACACTTCCGGGTCACGTGGCCAGCGTGACGAAGCTGCATCTGGCGAGCCAGCACCAGCGCAGCACACGGAAACGCCGTTTACCTTCCCGCTAGAAAGCGGTCCCTATTTATCTACTTGCACTTAGGGGTGCTTTCGAACTGCTAGGTAGGCAGGAGCAGGGACCGAACGACGGGAGCTCACCCTGCCGCGGGGATTCGAACCGCCAACCTTTCGATCGGCAGGTCCTAGGCTCTGTGGTTTAACCCACAGCGCCACTCGCATCCCACATCGAAACATAAACTTGTGCTAATATTTTAAAAGTTTGAATAATACTAATAATATTAATAATAATAGATGGATTACAGCAAGGATAGGGTGGGGTTGACTGGGAAGCTTTGTAATTGTAATAGCCTTCTTCTTTTTGTTCTTTGATAGCTCCCTGGCTCAATTCACTCAGTTCGGCATGAGACCCTTAATTTCACGGTTGTGGGTTCAAGCCCCCTGTTGGGCAAAAGATTCCTGCATTGCAGGGGGTTGAAACTAGATGACACTCATGGTCGCTTCCAACTCCACAATTCTATGATTCTATGATCTGGCCTTGTGTTATGTTACCTATGATTGTTAAAATTTGTCAAAATTTCCAAAAATAAAATGAGAGAGAGGGAGAGATTCATTTTTAAAAGAATGGAAAGTAGGGTTCAGTGCTCAAATTATTGGGGTAATAATAATAATAATAATAATAATAATAATAATAATAATAATAATA
>JAXCMG010000014.1:49141281-49198465 GCA_034642415.1 Podarcis siculus | reverse complement strand
TAATAATAATAATAATAATAATAATAATAATAATAATAATAATAATAATAAATGTAGCCTAGCAGTGGGGGCCAAACTTGGCCCTCCAGCTGTTTTGGGACTACAGCTCCCATCATCCCTAGCTAACAGGACCAGTGCTCAGGGATGATGGGAATTGCAGTCCCCAAAAAGGTGGAGGGCCAAGTTTGGCCACCACTGCAGCCTAAAGGAAACCCACAAACGTCATTCCTCATTTTCCTCCAATTTTTGCCATTTCACGGCACCCTTGTAAAAATCACAAAAGATACCCAGGGAGGTTATTCTCTGGCCACCCATCTTGTAATTTGAGCACTATTATACTGGACTGGGAATAAATATCTTTTTGGTGAGGTTAAGTGTTTGCAGAGGAAATAGCCTTCCAGTTTTGGGGGGGAGGGAAAAGAATGGGAATTTAGACTCATTCTTCTGTTATCAAGAGGAGGAAACTATCAGCCAGACCCTGGGGTAGATTGTTCTCATCTGGCAGAGGAGCAGAATGAGAGGGCAAGCATGAATGGATTTTATAGCAGGCTGAAGGTTATCTTCATAGCTGGGAGAGATAATTGCTTTGGTTTTGCAATTAAAAAAAAAGAAGAAGAAGGAAAAACCCACAGCTAGAGACTCAGAAAGTCTTTTCCACTGCACTGCCACCACAAGGTCCTTTGTTTCTACTTGTTTTCCATTGACTCACTCCAGCGTTTTATACTTAGGGTCATTGCCACATTTACGTATCAGCTAAACAAGCTATAGCTTAGGGCCCCACAATCCTGGGGGCCCGCCAAAAAAGGAAAGGAAAAAAACTGGATTTATATTTACAAAATATAAGCATAGCTGTCAACTTTTCCCTTTTCTTGTGAGGAATCCTATTCGAAATAAGGGAATTACCCTTTAAAAAGGGTAAACGTTGACAGCTATGAATATAAGATAACTAATAATAATAATAATAATAATAATAATAATAATAAAGCCCACATACAGCAACAGTGTTTTGTGTTGTGTAGGCTCCTATGATGTAAGTCATGGGCCCCGCCTGCTAGTCTGCTCCCTGAAATATCACTGGTTTGCTCATTTCTATATATAGGGTGCCTACATTCTGCATGGACTGGTTGCAAGGCAAAGTGTGCAAATGGCTTTAGATACCTATTAGGTCCATAAATTACCATATATCATATATTCAACACAAAAACCTGACAATTTGTTGTTGACAAAGGACAGCTGGACATAGAAAGGGCCCCATTACCTTCAGTAGCTTAGGGCCTCACCAAACCTAAATCCATCTCCAGCTTTTCAGCCAGCATATTTGTGACTTTAACAGCAGTGTGATGTGCAGATATTTGTGTGTGTGTGTGTGTGTGTGTGTGTGTGTGTGTGTGTGTGTGTGGCAGATTGGTATGGGCTGGGCCTTTGCCATGCCTCCTGGGCTCAGTCATATCATAAACTTTATTGGACTAGCCAAAGGCCATGGCATCATTCACAAAGGAAACAAAAAGAAAAACAACAATGACCATAAAAACATCAGGCACTGCAAATACAGTGAACCACAGTCACGTCTCCTAGAAATTATTTGTTGCATACGATAGAATAGCAGGGGGTTCTCAGGTAGAATGTGCCAGTTTAAATGTCCGAATCTCCTTTGCAATTGACCGCTGTTTTATCTAGTTCTTTTCTCCTGATCCTCTTAGCTGCCAAGGCATATACAGTGGTACCTCGGGTTACAGACGCTTCAGGTTACAGATGCTTCGGGTTACAGACTCCGCTAACCCAGAAATAGTACCTCGGGTTAAGAACTTTGCTTCAGGATGAGAAAAGAAATCGTGCTCTGGCGGTGCAGCAGCAGCAGGAGGCCCCATTAGCTAAAGTGGTGCTTCAGGTTAAGAACAGTTTCAGGTTAAGAACGGCCCTCCGGAACGAATTAAGTACTTAACCCGAGGTACCACTGTACAGCGGGCATTGCAATAAATAGTGGTACAGGTCCTCTAGGCAAGGTTGCCCACACAGACAAAGTCTCTCTTGTGCAGATATTAGCTGGTGATAATGCTCATCTTAGAATCGTAGACTTGGAATGAATCTCCCAGTGGCCATCTAGTCTAACTGCCTGCAGTCTCTGAGCTGCAATAAAAGCTTCATTTGCCAATTTCCGTATATCAAGCTGCCGCTGAAGGAACTTTGCAATCCTGTTTGCCTGCCAGAGTGTGTTTCTTTCTACCATATGCTTTTATCTATACATTTACATTGGAAGAAGCTTTGTTTGAGTGTGACACAGTGTGATTCAGTGGGTGTAATGTTGCCAACTCTCTTTTTAAAAATAAAAACAAAAACTGGCTCTGTTTCTGTGCCTTGAACTGCAGTCTCATGCACAGAAATCAAGCAAGGCATGTCGTTCTAGGAGAGTGATGGGAAAACATTACCCGACTCAGCTTCTGAATGTCAGGCTGCTGTTAAAAATATACAGTGGTACCTTTGTACTCAAACACCTTGGTTCTCAAAACCCAGAAGTACGGTAAGTGTTCCGGTTTTCAAACATTTTTCGGAAGCCAAATGTCTGATGCAGCTGTCGGCTATTGTTTCCAGGGCGCCTGCACCAATCAGAAGCTGAGCCGTGGTTTTCAAACATTTCGGAAGTCAAATGGACTTCTGGAACAGATTAAGTTTGGCGCTTTTGTTTTTGCTATTTATTTTGCATTTTTGTTTTTGAGGCTTTTTCCATTAATTTGTTTTTGGGACTGTGTGGAACCCAGTTCAGCTACTGATTGATTGTGTTGACTGAGGAAATGGATAAAAGCCCCCCATCCAAACAATGACTATTATCAGTGCAGGCAAGAAAAAAAATTAATTTTAATTTTTATCATCTACAATAATTTATGAGGGCACAAGGAGCAGGGGATGACAGAGTACGAGATGGTTGGACAGTGTTCTCGAAGCTACAAACATGAGTCTGACCAAACTGCGGGAGGCAGTGGAAGACAGGAGTGCCTGGTGTGCTCTGGTCCATGGGGTCACGAAGAGTCGGACACGACTAAACGACTAAACAACAACAACATTGAATATTGCTTTCATTTTATGGATCAGTGGTCTTGTTAGATAGTAAAATCCATGTTAAATTGCTGTTTTAGGGGTTGTTTTTAAAAGTCTAAAACAGATTAATCTGTTTTTCATTACTTTCTTTGGGAAAGCGTGCCTTGGTTTTGGAACGCTTTGGTTTTGGAACGGACTTCCGGAACGGAATAAGTTTTCTTGAAAAATAGCACTGAGTTAGATCATATAAAAACTGGAAAGAACCCAGACATCATTTCTTTTACAACTTGCACACCTTCCCATAATGTGTCAGCAAATCAAATTTGCATTCTGCTCCCCCCCACACACCGAGTCACTGCTGAAATTGTTGTAGCAAAAACCAAGATATGAATAACTCGGCATGTTGCAATTATACTAACACTGAGGTCCTTGGAGAGAAGGCCGGTTACAAATGCGATAAATCAACGCAGTAACAAAAAGTTACAGCGCAATCCTAACTACGTCTACTCAGAAGCAAGTCCTGTTGAATTCAAAGGGGCTTGCACCCAGGTAACTTGAGGTTAGGATTGCAAGCACTTTGGCTCTCCGTCCAATAAAATAAAAGTTGGCACAATGTCTTACAGTACTATAGACAGTGTTGCTTCTCTCTGTTGGAGCTGCAACTTCTACTGTAGCAACTAGAAGTCTGCCACCTCCTCTCTCGGGTGTTATGCACAAAGGCTAGTGTTACAATTTTATTTATTTTAAGTTTCTGTTAACAGTTGCCAGGCCAAGCCTGAACAGCAATGGCCTACTCCTCCCCTGACTGCAAGGAGATCAAACCTATCCGAGCGCTCACTGGAAGGACAGATCGTGAAGCTGATGCTCCAATACTTTGGCCACCTCATGAGAAGAGAAGACTCCCTGAAAAAGACCCTGATGTTGGGAAAGATGGAGGGCACAAGGAGAAGGGGACGACAGAGGACGAGATGGTTGGACAGTGTTCTCGAAGCTACCAGCATGAGTTTGACCAAACTGCGGGAGGCAGTGGAAGACAGGAGTGCCTGGTGTGCTCTGGTCCATGGGGTCACGAAGAGTTGGACACAACTAAAGGACTAAACAACAACCCCCCTTGCCAATTTATTTGATAGGCATTGTCTTAGCTCCTTCCTGGACCCAGCACTAATTCCCAGAACTGAAAGGTAATTTTAGGGCATGTTGCACCTGGGCACGTGGCAAAGTGGTCCTCTGTCTATTCCATCACCCCCAGCCAGATCAGTTTTCAGCATGAGGGCAAGGTAATGTTTGCAGCGCACCTTTTCGCCTGCTGAAAAATGATCTGGCTGCATAAGGGAGCTGCTGGATAACAGCCTGCCATCTGGTCCACCAAAAGGAGCAATAAACTTCCCACATGGCCAGGGTGCTTTTTATACTTTGCTTGTTTATTTCAGAAATATATCCCTTGCATGCCCAGAATGCAGATGGGTGAATTGCCAGGGCTAAGCCAGTCTTCAGGAAAGGGCTACAGAGGCAAAACAGCAACAACAACACTGGTGAAAAGTATGTATTTGCAATCTTGATCCCCCCCCTTTCATAATAAATTTTATTCAATTTTGAAAACTTAAACACATTAACTTCACATTCAATATATGTTTTCTTCTAAAATTACCTCTGTGGTGTTTTTATCCCCACCATGACATCCTACATTATATGTCAAACCTTATCTAATACGTATTTCCTGTTTTATTGTCCTTCTCAATCTGGTCTCAATTTATTGTCCTTCTCAATCTGGTGCTCATAATTCAAATCCTTCCCCCTGATTTCATCTGATCGCAGATCTTTCTCAAATATTCCAAACCACCTTGATCTATTTTTAGATGCCCAAGGAAAAATAAAAAATAAAAATTCATTTTTGATCAGGCTTTTGGCCCTTCATTTGGAGGGTTTTATGTGTTTGCACCCCCTTTTCATGTGGTTGGGATGTGTTCAGCCTGCCTTTTATATTATTTTATGATTTATTATTTCATAAAATTTATACACTCCTTGATTAAAAAAAAAGCTCAATAAAATTATCAATAAGAAAAATTAATCAGAATTTAAGACCTTTGGAAAGTTAAAATAAATAAAATAATAAATACAGATTAAACTTGCACCAACTTTCTAAATATCTGGGTAGGCTTGTCTAAAGAAAAATGTTTTTAGCAGGTGCTGAAAAGAGTACAGTGGTACCTTGGGTTACTTATGCTTCAGGTTACATACGCTTCAGGTTACAGACTCTGTTAACCCAGAAATAATGCTTCAGGTTAAGAACTGTTCAGGGAAGCTTTTAATGTTTAATGTTTAATAGACTACTGCATTTTAATATTCTGTTGGAAGCCACCCAGAATGGCTGGGGAAACCCAGCCAGATGGGTGGGGCATAAATAATAAATTATTATTATCATTATTACTGGGGCCCTGATCCAAGTGTACCGGTTTCTGCTGCTATTAGCCATGGAAGGGAAAATATTCAGCCACAATTGGTATAGCCATATGGTTTCCCCTCCACTCCTAATAACAGATCCAAGGAAGCCATTTGGCTGTGGTGCACTGTAAACTACAGTGGTACCTCAGGTTACATACACTTCAGGTTACATACGCCTCAGGTTACAGACTCCGCTAACCCAAAAATAGTACCTTGGGTTAAGAACTTTGCTTCAGGATGAGAACAGAAATCGTACTCCGGCGGTGCGGCAGCAGAAGGAGGCCCCATTAGCTAAAGTGGTGCTTCAGGTTAAGAACAGTTTCAGGTTAAGAACAGACCTCTGGAACGAATTAAGTACTTAACCCGAGGAACCACTGTACAGTGATGGCACCTGCCTGATGTAAAAAGGCAGGGAGTTCCAAAGTCTAGATGCTGCCACACTAAAAGACTAAGCTCTTACAAATGCAGAATGGGTATTACATGGCACCAGTAATAGTGCCAAATTTTGCTAATCGAAGTCATCAAGCAGGTATGTTTGACATAAGGCGATGCTGTTAAGGGTTTAATATGCTAATAGTAACACCTTGAACAGTGCCGGATTTGCGTTTAAGCTAAACAAGCTATAGCTTAGGGCCTCTCTCTCTTGGGGGGCCCCCAAAAAATTAAACAGAAAAATAACTGGATGCACATTTCCAAAATATAAGATAAAAAAACAAATAAAATAAAACCTACATACAGCAACAGTGTTTTGTGCTGTGTAGGCTCCTATGATGTAAATCAGAGGTCAGCAAACTTTTTCAGCAGGGGGCCAGTCCACTGTCCCTCGGACCTTGTGGGGGGCTGGACTATATTTTGGAAAGGAAAAAAAAGAACAAATTCCTATCCCCCACAAATAACCCAGAGATGCATTTTAAATAAAAGGACAAATTCTACTCATGTAAAAACACGCTGATTCCTGGACCGTCTGTGGGCTGGATTTAGAAGGCGATTGGGCTGGATCTTGCCCCCGGGCCTTAGTTTGCCTACCCATGATGTAAGTCATGGGCCCCGCCTGCTAGCCTGCTCCCTAAAATATCACTGGTTTGCTCATTTCTGTATACAGGGTGCCTACATTCTGCATGGACTGGTTGCAAATGGCTTTAGATACCTATTAATCAATTACCAGATGGCATATATTCGACACAAAAAACAGCAACAATTTGTTGTTGACAAAGGACAGCTGGACATTACCTTCACTAGCATAGGGCCTTGTCAAACCTAAATCCGGCCCTGACCTTGAACATAGCCCAATCAGGGACTGGGCAGAGGAGGAACAGTGGAGCCCATCTGCCCAGCCTGACCCTTCCAGAGAAGAAGGAGACAGTCTTTAGAAATCATTCCAGACCCCCCCCTTCCAGAACCCAGCAAGCATTGAAAGTAGGAGAGTAGAGAACTCAGAGGCAGAGGGCACTTCTCATAATGATGACGAAAACAGGATGGGGGGTGGAGACTCACTTGGGGCAATGCCATTACTCCAAGAGGCTGCATTTCCAAGCCTCTCTCTGTGAATATTGAATAAAAAGCAGTTGGTAAGAACGTTTCCTTGTCTTATCCGTTCCTGGCGACCTGCTGTGGCGGTTGGATCCACTGCCGCCTGACACCCAATAGCAAACTGGCAACCAGGGCAGATCTCTGAGAACAGGTGTTAGTTAGATCAGGCCTAGGCAAACTCTGCCCTCCAGATGTTTTGGGACTACAACTCCCATCATCCCTGACCACTGGCCCCTTAGCTAGGGATGATGGGAGTTGTAGTCCCAAAACATCTGGAGGGCCGAGTTTGCTTGTGCCTGTGTTAGATGCTGACAAGGCCTCACTCTGGTCAGCAATTGTGCTGCAGCACTCTGTTCTAATTGCAACTTCCAGATCAAGTGCAAGGATGCCCCACACAAGCTTTTGTTATTGTTAGGGTTTTAGATTCGGGACTCAGCTACATTAATAAAGAAAAATGCGTTTTAAATGCGTTATAACACTGTGGCACCAGATGGCGCTGTGGGGTCCCATCTTTTGGCAATGTGATTTCCCATTCTGAGGTTTACAACGCATTTTCCTGAACCGTTTTTCTATTTTTTCTGTGTCTAGATTGAGCCTTGATTTTTTAATGTTGGCACTATTTTGTAATATTTTTAATTTTTTGTACGTTGTTTTGGGTCAAACTTGCATTGGTGGGGAATAGACCAATAGATACCGCTGTTCCAATTTTATCTGGATTAATTTTCAGGCCAGTTAGAAATTGCTATGTGGGCACCATGACTCTGACAGCAAGGGAGGACAAGTTCATGCTCTTGAAAAGTCCTGATGCCTGTTACTCTGCTGCATTGCGTAGCTCCAATAATAGCTATTAATCATCAGATGACTCCTGCTTTGACATCGTAATCCTGTATTTATGACATCTATATGTTGCCATGGATATTGCTGAGACAAAGCCAAGAGAGCATGTAATGACTTAATTGGAGGATCAAAGAGATGACAAAATATGAAGATAAATACAATATTTAGGCTAAATATGTTAGGCGCGTATAAGTGGACACATTATTTCAGCTGTCAGTTTAATAGGTTTAGGGCTGAGCAGGATCTATGGGTGTCAATAAGCAATTTTTAAAAAGTAATGAAGAAAGGAGATTCACTTATTTATATGTCCGTTTATGCTATGCACAACTTTGTTGCTTGTTCATTACCTTTTTATCACAATTATAATTTTAATTGAGCCTTTTGGAATGTCCTTTGCAAGGAACTTTTTAAGGTAGAGCAAGACTATTGCTGCTGCTGTTGTTTCCTTGCCACTACCCTAAGGTTCCAGAGCAGGTTACAACACTAAAACACGACATTAAAGGGACCCCTGACCATTGGGTCCAGTCGTGGCCGACTCTGGGGTTGTGGCCCTCATCTCGCTTTATTGGCCGAGGGAGCTTCCGGGTCATGTGGCCAGCATGACTAAGCCGCTCCTGGCGAACCAGAGCAGCGCGCGGAAACGTCGTTTACCTTCCCTCCGGAGCGGTACCTATTTATCTACTTGCACTTTGTGCTTTCGAACTGCTAGGTTGGCAGGAGCAGGGACCGAGCAACTGGAACTCACTCCGTTGCGGGGATTCAAACTGCCAACCTTCTCATTGGCAAGCCCTAGGCTCTGTGGCTTAACCCACAGCACCACCCGCGTCCCTTTTAAACATGACATTAAAAACTGTTTAAAACAACTTGCAATCACTAAAAGAAGGTGGATGATTAAAATCTACACCTCAGAGGTGTCCTATGCCCAGTCTTTATGGAGTACAGTAGTACCTCTAGATACAAACAGGATCCGTTCCGGAGCCCCGTTCGCATCTAGAGGTAATCGTATCTAGTGAAGGCACGTCTGTGCACGCGCGCGTCGCTTTTTGCCGCTTCTGCTCATGCACGTGCCGTCATTTTGAGCTTCTGCGCATGCACAAGCGGTGAAACCCAGAAGTAACACGCTCCGTTACTTCTGAGTTGCCGCGGAGAGCAACATGAATGCGCTCAACTTGAAGCAAATTTAACCCAAGGTATTTGTTCTGATATATTCTGGAGGTAACTGCTATCCTTGCTAGCAAATGTGGGGTTGCTGAGTGAGAATGGTTAAGCAAAATGGGGGTCAGGTTTAAAGTGCATTAGCAATAATCCTTCTTCCTAGGTTACTCTGGGAATTGTAGTTCTGTGAGGGTGATAGGATTCTCAACACCCTTAGCAAACCACAATTCCCAGCATTCTTGGGGGGGAACCACGATTGTTTACAGTGGTGACAAGTGCTTGAAATGAATAATGTGGTTAATCCCATAATGTTTTTGGTAACTGTCCAGACAGAGTTAGCCCTGCTGTGAACTAGAAGCAATGAGTATGTATAAACCACTGACACAGGCATAACAATTTTGCAGCTTAAGTCCTAAAATAATAAATGCTTTCTGGCAGGGCTGCAATTAGCATTCGTTCCCCAAACATGCAATTTTAAAACATGATTTACTGTCCAGAGACCATTTCTGAATTCCAACCAGAAATAGTTGATTAACCTGTTTGGCCATAAAAGGTCCCAGAGGACGCTCAGTGCAGGTAAGATGAACTTTAAGCCATTTTTGTGGATACACAAACAGGGTAACCCCATCTCTCCCGACCCCAATATATTTTAATGTGTGGTTATGCTGCCAAGACCATATATCACAAGTCTTGAAAGACCTGCATTGGCTCCCAGTACATTTCTGAGCACAATTCAAAGTGTTGGTGCTGACCTTGAAAGCCCTAAACAGCCTCAGCCCAGTATACCTGAAGGAGCGTCTCCACCCCCATCGTTCTGCCCGGACACTGAGGTCCAGCGCCGAGGGCCTTCTGGCGGTTCCCTCACTACAAGAAGTGAGGTTACAGGGAAGCAGGCAGCAGAGGGCCTTCTGTGGGATAGTCCTGTGGGATAGTCCCACCCAGATCAAAAGGGTGCACTCTTTTATTGTGTTTTGTTGATCTGCTCCACAGTAAGCGACTTCAAAACTTGTCACCTTCATTTTCACTGGCAATTTGCCGGTTGCTAGGATGGATCACCTAAAAATCTGTATCTGCTTTAAAATGCAGCAAGGATCATCAATGACGACATTTTACAGATGGAGATGGGGATGGGATTTAGGAGTCATCCACACTTACTGTGCTGTTCCTAGAAAACATGGGTCCGGGCTGTTTTCTGTTTGACCCACACTTTCTACAAATGGGTCTGAGTGATTCTCCCCATGCCCCCCTCCTTTCCAAGAGAAAACCTGCTCTTAAGCGATAAATCGGAACAAATAGCAATTTTGGGGAAAACTGATTAAGTGCTAAAGAGTTTTCCCCCCAGGAAAAAAATAGTAAGAGGTTAAGAGGTGTGGATAAGCACTTTGTAACATCAGAAACTGCCTTAGACATTTTAGCCCACCTAGTTCTGCATGGTCTATGGTAGGGGTTAGGAACCTTAGGCCCAGGGCCAAATGCAGCCCACCAGCCCTATTTGGCCCTCAGAACTCTCTCCAGGCCACACCCCTTCACCCTTGGCCACATTTCATCATTGGCCCTTGCTTTGCATGCAGTGTGTTTGCCCAAAGTGGGCAATAATGCTCCCACTCGAGGGCAGTAGGATTACATGGGTGCCAGGGGGCAATGGAAGTAGACGTGACTATAAGACTTTGAAAAGCTGGCACCTCCTGGATCAAGTTCATCAATTTGGTTGAATCAATTAAACCAAATTGTTTAAATTGGATTTTGAATAAATGTGCAGTTAATTGTTACTGTTTTGAATTTTATTTTGTTGCTATTGTCCTTGATAGGGACGCGGGTGGCGCTGTGGGTAAAAGCCTCAGCTCCTAGGGCTTGCCGATCGAAAGGTCGGCGGTTCGAATCCCCACGGCGGGGTGCGCTCCCGTTGCCCGGTCCCAGTGCCTGCCAACCTAGCAGTTCGAAAGCACCCCCGGGTGCAAGTAGATAAATAGGGACCGCTTTCTAGCAGGAAGGTAAACGGCGTTTCCGTGTGCGGCTCTGGCTCGCCAGAGCAGCGATGTCACGCTGGCCACGTGACCCAGAAGTGTCTCCGGACAGCGCTGGCCCCCGGCCTATAGAGTGAGATGGGCGCACCAACCCCAGAGTCTGTCAAGACTGGCCCATACGGGCAGGGGTACCTTTACCTTTATTGTCCTTGATGGGACGTGGGTGGCGCTGTGGGTTAAACCACAGAGACTAGGACTTGCCAATCAGAAGGCTGGCGGTTCGAATCCCCGCGACGGGGTGAGCTCCCGTTGCTCTGTCCCTGCTCCTGCCAACCTAGCAGTTCGAAAGCACGTCAAAGTGCAAGTAGATAAATAGGTACTGCTCCAGCAGGAAGGTAAACAGCATTTCCGTGCGCTGCTCTGGTTCACCAGAAGTGGCTTAGTCATGCTGGCCACATGACCCGGAAGCTGTACCCCAGCTCCCTCGGCCAGTAAAGTGAGATGAGTGCCGCAACCCCAGAGTCAGTCATGACTGGACCTAATGGTCAGGGGTACCTTTACCTTTACCTATTGTCCTTGATGGATCATGCAAACCGCTATTTGGAATTATGCTTTTTTATGGGGTAATGGGCACACTGGGAGTGGGTGGGTTTATGGAACCAAGCAGACAGTGGCCCAAAAAGGTTCGGAAACAGTTGCACTAGGGTGCTAGATGCACCAGTGATCTGGTTTGGTAGAGGTCCGCTTCCTGTGTTCCTAATGGCAGGCAGCGGCGGATGGGGGTGGATATAGCTGTAAAAGGCTATATCCTTTGCTGCAGGTTGTTTGAGCTCCTACCAGGTGATCTTAATTGGCTCAGACGGAGAGTGGTATCTTCAAGGCGTACTGATGGGAAATGGGGAGTGTGCTGTGCTTAGCAAGAATCAGTCAGCAGGCTTGCCACTCACTGTGCCTGGGCCCTGCGGCTCTGCCTCAGTCTGATGAAAGCACAGAAACCAGGACTTTCATATGCAGGTTTTAAGAACCTAGGAAGCTGCCCTTTGTACCTGGAGGAGCTTCTCCACCCCCATCCCCATCGTCCAGCCTGGGCACTGAGGTCCAGCTCTGAGGGCTTTCTGGCAATTCCCTCACTGAGAGAAGTGAGGTTACAGGGAATCAGGCAGAGGGACTTCTCACTAGTCATGCCCTCCCATCAGATGTCAAGGAAATATACAACTATCTTAGAAGACATCTGAAGGCAGCGCTGTATAGGGAAGTTTTTAATGTTTGATGTTTTAGTATGGTTTTATAATTTGGAAGCCACCCAGAGTGGCTGGGGCAACCCAGTTAGATGGACAACATTATTATTATTATGCCAAGTAAGCTCAGTATTGCCTACCTTGACTGGTAGTGGCACTCCCAGCCATACCTAGAGACACTGGGGATTCAAAGTGAGACCTTCTGCATTCAAAACAGATGTTCCATATACCTGTAAGGTAAAGGTAAAGGGACCCCTGACCATCAGGTCCAGTCGTGGCTGACTCTGGGGTTGCGGCGCTCATCTCGCTTTATTGGCCGAGGGAGACGGCGTACAGCTTCCGGGTCATGTGGCCGGCATGACTAAGCCGCTTCTGGCGAACCAGAGCAGCGCACGGAAACGCCGTTTACCTTCCCGCCGGAGCGGTACCTATTTATCTACTTGCACTTTTGACGTGCTTTCGAACTGCTAGGTGGGCAGGAGCAGGGACTGAGCAATGGGAGCTCACCCCGTCGTGGGGATTTGAACCACCGACCTTCTGATCGGCAAGCCCTAGGCTCTGTGGTTTAACCCACAGCGCCACCCGCGTCCCTCCATATACCTGTATGTATGTATAAATAGACCGTATAGACTATAGTCTGCTTTGTGCCTCGTTTCCAAAAGGAAACACGAACCTGGACTTAGCGCCTGGAACCCATGGTATATCTCACCGCTTGGAGATTGGGATGGATTGGCTTGCAACAGTATTCAGCCAAAGTCACCTGCAAATGGAACTGCTGTCCAACATGCAAGAGCAGGCCAGGTTGAGTCACAGGGCTGATCCAAATGTGGCCTGGTTTTCTCAAGGTATGCTTGCATCCTGCTGTCTTCTTCTGGGATCAATAGTTTCTATAAATAGCAGCAACAGGAGCAACAGGATCCAGGCTGCCGGTGTCTCCATGCCTCTTGGCAAAGACGCACTATCATACCATGATTATCAGTGCTCCGATCTCTCTCCCTCCCTCTCCTGGATGAGGAAGGTCTGTATTTTTATGCAAAACTGTGCAGGGGAAAGTGCAGGGTGGAAAATGCTTCTATTTCCATTTCTCTCTTTTCTGTGCCTTCAGATGAAATGCACTTTGGAAGCCCAGCCCAGCCATACTCGGTTCCCTCCTCGCTGCCTTATTATGCAACATTAATCACGGTGAAACCTACATAAACCCTCACCCACATTATGTAATCTCCTCCACCAGAACTCATCACAGAGCCCGAGCACAGGAATTCCTCCTCTCCACCTCTGCGAGCTTATCAAGGAAACGACTGTGTGTGTGTTATTTCAGCAGTTGATTTAATGGGCTTCCTTTCATTTATAAATTATACAAATAAAATGCATTAGGTGCATCTGTGCTCCAAGGAAAGAGGAGTGAAGAGAGAGAATGAGAGACTGGTATCTTCCGCACATAAAAAGAAAATCAGAGCTCTGCACCAGGAGAGCCCAGATTCTGCACTGAGAAAAATTGAAATTGGTCTAAATTGTGCAAAAGGAGCAAAACTGCCTGTGTGATATTTTAGGAGCATAGAAAGCTGCCTTAAACTATTTCACACTATCTGTGTCCTGGGCTGTACCACTTCTGATTGGAGATCTCTTGAGGCATTAATCACCACACTCAATTTTGACTAAGTTGAAATCCCAGTGTAGCTTTCCTGTTTTCTTCTTGGTGCTTTTTAAGTGGCTTCAGATACCGTTGCAGGAAGCCGCTTGGAAAGGGAGAGGAAGAAAGGGGAAATAATCACGAATAGTCTAATGGTGGGCAAATGCACAGGCTCTGGGAAGATGCTTCAGCAGCGAAGGAATTAAGATGTACAGAACTGCAGAAAAGCACCCTTTGGTTTGACCACCAGAGGGCTTCCCTGCACCAATGTCTCCCGTGACTCAGATGCCACAAAAATTTGATAGTCTGGTTTTAAGCGCCAAAGGACCTCTCTTTGTAGTGTTTGCTACAACAAAGATGGCTACCCCTGTCTTGGAAACTTCCCTAGCGAAAACCTAGAAGAAGATAGGAAGTAAACCTCACAGAGGAGGTAGGTTCTATCAAGACAAGTTGAATTAGCATCCTAGGCAGGATGAACATTGCTTTATCAGCCCTGCTTCTGTGCAGATCCTGCTGGAGCGTTTGATGTCTCTGTGATCATCATCAGGACTGGCAGATTAGATGTTTGTCTTGCAAATGTCCAGGAAGTCACCTGGCATCCTGTAAAAAAAAAAAGCACTATGGTCACTGAGGAGAAGTCGACATCTTAAGGTGGGGAAAGTTGCGTCTTCTAAGCTTAGCTGCAGTCAGTTTTCTAACAAATAACTTTTATTGATTTTCAGTTATATAAAAGAAACAAAACAAAATAAAGCCCACAATACAGTGGTACCTCGGGTTACAGATGCTTCAGGTTACAGACTCCACTAACCCCTAACCCATAAATAGTACCTCGGGTTAAGAACTTTGCTTCAGGATGAGAACAGAAATTGTGCTCCGGCGGTGCAGTGGCAGCAGGAGGCCCCATTAGCTAAAGTGGTGCTTCAGGTTAAGAACGGTTTCAAGTTAAGAATGGACCTCTGGAACTAATTAAGTTCTTAACCCGAGGTACCACTGTATAGCTGAAACAAAACTCTCAGCAAACCAAGGGTGTTGGGGGGGGGGTGTCAAACCAAAATACCAACCAGCAAAAAATCATATTTCAACTATCAGCAGATGAAATATATAAGAAAATTATTTTATGTCGTCAACCTCTAAATGGCAGTCATCATGAGTTCCATACAGGTTAAGAGACAGAAGGTAGATTGCGTTGCAAATGGGGTTTGGGTAAGAAAGTGGTTCTGCTTCATAACTTGGCTCTCAACAAACATGCATGGCAGGAAGTCAAGAGAGGGGAAAGGGTTAGCGGTCTTTTTTATTTTTCAAGTGTCGGGGAGTTAACACACACTACATACAACATCCAGTTTGGACTTTAGACTGTGACCAATGAAAACTTGTTTTGCACACAATTTGTTTTTGTTTGTTTACAACATGTTGCCATAGTTAGCGTTTCACAGATGTGGAAACTGAGGCACACACAGACAGAGAGAGAGATTGCCCTATGACTCTTGGTGAGTCAGATATTGAGCGCAGTATCGGATTGCAGGCCTGTCAGCAGTTTCCTTTCATGTTCCTGTATAAGTATTTATATTCCAACCACTCACATGAAGTGAAGTATAAAACCAATGCCCAACGATATATGAAACTACAATAAAATGTCAAATAGCATAAGACATTGTAATCAGAAGAAATTGATGAGTTCGGCCCCAACATGCACCAAGCATACTGTAGTAAGGTAAAGGTTAAGGGACCCCTGACCATTAGGTCCAGTCATGGCCGACTCTGGGGTTGCGCTGCTCATCTCGCTTTATTGCCCGAGGGAGCCGGCGTACAGCTTCCGGGTCATGTGGCCAGCATGACTAAGCCGCTTGTGGTGAACCAGAGCAGCGCATGGAAACGCCGTTTACCTTCCTGCTGGAGCGGTACCTATTTATCTACTTGCACTTTGAAGTGCTTTCGAACTGCTAGGTTGGCAGGAGCTGGGACCGGGCAACGGGAGCTCACCCCGTTGTGGGGATTCAAACCACCGACCTTCTGATCGGCAAGTCCTAGGCTCAGTGGTTTAACCCACAGCGCCACCCGCGTCCCAAGTGTACTGCAGAGAGGCGGCAAAAAGTGGTACAGCCACACTAATTTCATTTTTGCATCCTTGGTGGTTTGCATAAAAGCAACTTGCACTGGCAATAAGACATTTTGAGAATTCTTTGCGGTTGGCCATTATCAAAAAGTTAAAAAGTCATCAGCCAATAATTTTTTGGGCATGCCAGTGGAACTGGGCAGTCAGAAAGGCCTGTGCTCTGTACAAGAGCTGCACTCAAAGAGGGGGCTCTGCCATGAGGCAGGTCTGACCACTGGACCATCCCATTATTTAGGGTTGTCATATTTCAAACAGTGAAAAACCAGACAGAAAAGTTGTTGCTGCCAATATCAGTGCTGACGACATGGGTTGCCATACATCCAGATTTTCCCAGACAGTTGACTGATTGTCTTGGATGTTGTCTTGGAAAGTTGAAATGAATAGTTGTTGTTTATGAGTGCAGTAGTGCTCTTGAGCATCGCCCATGCATTCCAAGTAGGCACATGCATAAAACCTGTTGGATGGTGCCCCACTGTGGCATTTATCTGTGTGCCTGCCTTAGGCACCCCCTGTGACCTCGCAAGTCATCGTGGAAAGTCAGGGTGTCTTGGCTGAGGCCAGCCTTCTCTGGATTCCTGGAATCTGCTTTGGAGGTCTGTTGTGAACATGACAAGTCCAATTGAGCCTCAGTGTTCAGGGAAACTCTATCTCTGAGTGACATTTGCTGCAGGGGGAAAAAAAGGTTTGTTCTGCAAGACTCTCTTTGCTTTTCTATGATGCAGAAGGGGTGGTGTTAGAGCTCTGAATCTTTTCATAGCAAAGAACTGTGAAAAATATGGGGCACACTTTTTTCTTTTTTAAAAAAACGCCTGCCTAGGATGCTGGCCTAGAGGGACCTTTTGTGCAATCTAGAACGAAATTCTTTATGAAAGAGAAATAATGGTATGTGTTTTTTAAAAAAATTAGGAACGTGCTGTGAAGCTCCCAATATATGAATCTGCCTTACACCTAGACAGACAGTTGGTCCACCACGTTCAGTATTATCTGCAGCAGGCAGGGATGTACCTAGAGCTTGGGAGCCAAGGGCGCAGCCTAAATGGCACAAAAATTGCGCCTCTCCACTCTGGCTCAGAGTAGCTAAGAGCCTTCCCATTCCCCCAGCCGCTCTTTGCCAAGGGCGCAAGGAAGTCTTCCAACACCAGGAGTTTCCAGACTGTGGTCCATGACGCACCAGTGGTCCGTGATGCTGGAGGTCTGCAGGATACCAGCAGTCAGTATAAGCCACCCAGCTTTTGAATGGCACCTTCCTGCTTCTTTCGCTTCTCACGTTGTGCTTTCTTGTGCAACATCCGCAACAGACTAGATGCCGTGGTTCCCAACATGAGGTGCACGTCCCACAGAGGGTAATTTGATTTTTAAGAGGGGCAATTCGAGAATGAGTTATTAACAGTTAATAGCCTTTTAGGCTTCCTCCACATGAATAGGAGTCCACTTTTTAAATAATAAGAATTAAATGTCACAGGCAGAGCTACCTGCTCTGGCACCCAGAGTGGCGCACATGATGTGCACGGGGGGGGGGGGGGGCAAGCGTCCCAGGGGGGCGGGGTGGCGATGGCACCCCCCTCCCAGGGATGACACCAGGGGCAGGCCGCAGCCCCTGCATCCCCCTTCCTCCGCCAGTGGTCACAGGGGGGCACCAGGATTTTAGAGATGCTTAGGTGGCCCAAAAAAGATTGGAAACCACTAGCTAGAGCATGGGTAGGCAAACTAAGGCCCGGGGGCTGGATCCGGCCCAATCGCCTTCTAAATCCGGCCTGCGGACGTTCCGGGAATCAGCATGTTTTTACATGACTTGAATGTGTCCTTTTATTTAAAATGCATCTCTGGGTGATTTGTGGGGGCTGCCTGGTGTTTTTACATGAGTAGAATGTGTGCTTTTATTAAAATGCATCTCTGGGTTACTTGTGGGGCATAGGAATTCGTTCAAACCCCCCCCCCCAAATATAGGCCAGCCCCCCACAAGGCCTGAGGGACAGTGGACCGGCCCCCTGCTGAAAATGTTTGCTGACCCCTGGACTAGAGGATGGAATAAAAACACAATGAAGTACACACAGCATCGGAAGGAAATCATTAAGCGGATGCCAAAACCCTTAGAAATTGGTTTTGGGAGTCTTCCCACGCTGGCAGCGACCCTGCCTGGGATTGAACCCGCGGCCTTCTGCGCTCAAAGGAGATGCTCTCTGCCACTGAGCCACGGCGCCGCCTTGCCCAACTCAGCAGCAGTCGAGGGGAGAGCGCAAGATCCTTTCCGCTGCCCACCTTAGCCGTTCCCATGCCCGGCGGCGCACACATGAAGGCTGAGGGGGGAAATTCAGCCCCCCAACACCCGCCGCGTCCCCGCGTCCCCCCGCCAGGCTCTCCCGGAGGAAAGAGCCGTCCCCGCTCGCCCGGACGGACTCGGGCACGGGCCCCCCGCCGAAGGGGCTTCCTGGCGCCAATGGCTCCTCCAGCCCCGTCGAGGGAAAGCGCCCTTCTCCCCGAGGCGCCTCTTGGCCCCCTCAGTTTCTCGCGCGTACCTTTCGGGGCAGGCGCCTCCGAGCGCGCCCCCGCGGCGGGCCAAAAGGGGGTTGAGGGGAGCGGGGTGGGGGGGAGGCCGCCTCTCGACCCCCGCCGCCCTCGCCCCCGTCCCCATTGCACGGAGGCGCGCGTCCCCCCTCCACCCACCCCTCTCGCCAGCGAATGGTCGCTTCCAACCGGGTGGCCATGTTTGCCGCTCTTATAATCGCGAGCGCAGGCGAAGCCAGAGGCTGCTTTTCATGCGAGCGGGGAGGGCGCTCGGGAGGAGGGGCAGCGGCGGCAGCAGCAGCAGCAGCAGCAGCCGCGTCAGGCGCCGGGGAAGAAGGCGAGCAGCAGCAGCAGCAGCAGCGGCCGGAGCCTCGTCGTCGTCGCCGCCCTCGCCCCCCTCAGCAGCAGCATGGCCGTGGCGGTGGGGAGACCCTCGGTGAGTGAGGAGGGGAGAGGAGCCCTTCCCGCGGGGGGGTGTGGAGCTCCCCGGTCGGGCGGGCGTGCAGCCCATGTGCGCAGCGCCCGGGCTCGGATAACGGGGATGGGGAAGAGCGCGCCCGAGCCTCCCTTCCCGGCGGCTGAGGCGGGAGAGCCAGCGAGCGAGGCGGCGGCGGCGGCCGCTTGTTGCTTCCCGGGAAGGCGAGCCAGAGAGACCCCGCCTGGGGTCCGCGGCATTCCCCCCGCCTTCCCGCCCGCCCGCCTTTCTTCCATCTCTCTCCTTCTCCATTCATTGCAAAGGGAGGTGGGTGCCTGGGGGGGTGAGAGGCTGAGTGTGGGTCGGGTTGGCGGGAGACGGGACGCGTTCAGACGTTACGTGCCAAGAGGAGGGCTCCGGACCCGGGTTTCTTTTCCCGTGTACCAAGCTTCCCCCCCCCCAAAAAAAAATAGAGGGAGGGAGAATGGAAGAAAAGAAAGCTGGGAAAGGGGTGTGTTTGTTTGTGTGTGTGTGGTAGCAAAATATGGAGCTGGTTGTCTTCTTATCTAAAAATAGGGCACACCAGACGAAAATCGGAGGGAGTGGGTAGTGGAGACGGAAACACGAATAGGCCGCCCTCCCTGGCGATTCTGAAAAGGTGCCCGGGATCGGTGTCAGTCAATGGAAGGAAGGTGTGTGGCTTCAGGCGAAAGAAATAAAGGAAAGGAAACGTGCCTGAGGTTGCGGGCGGGGAAGGCGGCAAAGTTGTCCTCTAGGGTCGAGGCGCATGCTTGTGTTGTGGGGAAGGCATGGGGCGCATAACGGGATGGCCACCTCCCCAAAGCATTGTGAGATTTTGTTAGCTGGCTGAGCATCCAGGTGATATACAGTTGCAACCCCACAACCTCTCGGAGCGCCACATCTCTCCAGGCCAGCGCATCATTCATCTAGGACATGAAAGCATGCGCCAGCCCTCCCCAACGTGGTGCCCACCCCCAGATGTGCTGGACAACAACTCCCGCCAGCCCAAGTCAGCACATCTAGGCGAAGACTAGCATATGCAAATTTGTAAGATTGCAATTCTATAAATGTCTGCTTGGGAGGAAATCCTCTTTCTGACGTGGCCGTGTAGAGTTGCAGCTCTGCTGTTGATCTCAGGGTCTTGAGTTTGAGCCCCACTTGGGGCAAAATATCCCTTGTGGTCTCTTCCAACTCTACAGTTCTATGACTCTCTTTGCTTTCCCATGATGCAGAAAGGGGTGGTGTTAGAGCTGTCACTTTGCATCTTTTCATACGAAAGACCAGAAAAAAATATGGGGCATCCTTCCTTCCCCCCCAAAGCCTGCCTTTTCCCTTCTCTATCTTTCTGGCTTTTTGTCTTATCTTCTTTCGCATCTTCTCCCCCACCCCCTCTTTCATTGGGGACAACAACAACACCCCAGAACGAAAGAGAGATACACATGTGATTCTATGAAGTTGCAAGCCCTGAGTTGGAATCTCACCTCTGCCATGGCAGACCTTTTGGTGTGCCGTGTGGGAGAGCATCTGTCGGGCATGCAGAAAGTCTCAGGACCATTGCTCAGTGCATCTGCATGCTGAAGATCCTGGGTTCAACCCCTGGCTGATCCCAAGTAGGGCTGCTGAACACCCCTGCTGGAAACCCTGCAGAGTTGCTGCCAACCAGTGTACGCAACACTGAGCTAGATGGAACAGTGGCTTGACTCAGTTTAAGGCAGCTTCCTAATGTTTCATCTTCTGTAAGGGGACAGTGGTAGTGATCTACCTTACAGGGTTGTTGTAAGTATGCAGAACACCTCGAGCGCTTTAAAAGTCAAGCCATAAGTGCATACGTTGTTGGTATTTATATTAGTAGATTGGGGTGTGACTTTCCTTGCAGATCATGACCCAAGAATAGAAAATTAAAGTGCTATAAAGAATGCAGGCTTGCAACACCCGTGTGTGGTTTCCGATTTAGTGCTTTTTAGAGAACTTCATCATTTAGTCAACATTGGAAAGGGAAACAAGCTGTAGGTATATAGGGTTGTATATATTGTATCCTGGTGGCCTGTTAACCGCATTTCAAACAGGGCAAGGCAAAGGGGCTTCATATAGTAGGATGTCTGTCTTTCAGGACTGCATTTTTGGGAGGTTTTCAGACATCCTCTGTTCAGGCAGCAGCAATGGTAACAGGAGTACTGGATGGAGATGCCTTAACCTAGCCTTCTCTTTCCTTTCCCAACCCCCCCCCCCCCGCACCCCCAGAAAAAAAAATCACTTGGGCAAAGAGTTGCAGTATTCTCTGGGATCAGAAGCAGAGCTGTGTGGAAAAGCAATAGAGGCAACTAGAAGCTTGGTATTCGTATAAACTTTAACTTGCTTAACATTCCCTCTGTCTTCTCTCGCTCTCTCTGTCTCTCTGGTTCCCCAAAGAATAGACACAGAAATGATGTTGGCGACTCAGTTTATTTGTTTGACTCTTAATGGCTTCTCAAGCAGTTTCCCACACGCTGAAGCATCCAGCTGCTGCCCCTCCACTGTACAATTCTGTTTCTTGTTAAGGTGGGGAGTTGAGAAATGTCAACTGGAGCGGACGCAGTCGTTTGCCACGAGAAACCTCTGCAAGGCCTGTAGCACCTTAAGGGTTTCTCATACATCTTGTGGCAAAAGCCCGAAGCAGATAAGAGAAGGTGTCAGTTTGTATACACCTATAGGTGTGCATTGGGGTTGTGAATGAAAGATTTATACAAATGGAGGCTAAAAAATATATTAAGGGACATATCCTTTCAAGGTTGAAGATTCAGGCTTGAGGATCTTCTTAGCCATTAAAAATAGGGAGAATACCCTGGAGAGATGTTGGGATGAAATTAGATCTCGGAAGCAGTCTCTCCTCCCTACTTTTTTGGTAGGGTTCCTTTCCTTTTTGATAAACCAGTAACGTCTGGGAAACTTTGTTTCACAGACTTGCCAGGCAGCTTCACATAAAGAGATCCTTACCGAAAGAGAGACACAGAGATCCTTTTTATTATGTCTATAACTTAGAGAGATGTTGGTGAAAGTAAATGCTGGCCATATGAAAGGACTCTTATACATCTTGAGGAGGTGGGGAGGGGAGGAAGGTGGGGGAGGGAGGGAGAAGGGGACTTGATTGACTTTTTCCTGTTCGTTGTTTTTTTTTTAAGTGCATGCCAGTAAAACAGATGTTGCGCGTGAGCAAATGACTTCAGTGTGGCTACTTTCAGAATGTGAAAAATGGTGTCTGCATTCAAGATGTGACCTGGCTCCCTTGCTTAGTTTCTGTTACCGTTTTATAATACAATTTGTGGCTCTAGTAGGGTAACGGACTGCATTGTGTTTTGGCAATTGCATCATGCCCCGCCCCACCCCACTTTTTTTTTTAAAAAAGCACATTGTTCATGCAAATGGGGTTTTTTTCATTTATCATTTTAAATGAACAAAGATTACACTCTTCCCACCATTTCCTCAGTGCAACTGGTAACAATTACATTTCAGTTTGGATTTGGATTTGTTGCTTTCTGAAAGGGTCCAGGGCAAAATGGGTCCTGCCACACGGGAGCCCAAATAAAAGGTATTGTAGTTGATTCACAGGGCCACAGCCTGAGGCAGTGAGATATATGAGCTGAGAGTAGCTTTGTGAAAAAGCCACTCTCCTATGGTGAGTTGTAATAGTCTCCAGGCAATTGAGCAGGTAAGCTTCTGTAAGATGGAAGAGAATGATGGTGTTTTCCCTTTCCTTTCAAGGTAACAAGAGTGCCACATATGACTGACATGTATTTGTGGGCAGACACATTAGTAACATTTGTGTACTTGTTTGTGAAGCTGGTGTTGTGGACGGCAATGAGAGTTTTAGCACTAAAATTCCAGCTTCTACATCAAACAATGGCTTAAAGTATCTCAACTATCTTCCCCATAATGGCCCAGTTTGCATGTCATGTCTACTGACTAGGGTTATACCAAGACAGGCCATTGGTCGATCTAGTCTAGTATGGTCTACACCAGGGGTAGTCAACCTTTTTATACCTACCGCCCACTAATGCATCTTTCTTGATGGTAAAATTTCCTTACCACCCGCCATTGCTTGATGGAAGGAGGATTCAACTTGTGCCGTAGAACCCCTTACCGCCCACCTAGAATCCTGAAACGCCCACTAGTGGGCGGTAGGGACCAGGTTGACAACCCCTGATCTACAATGATGGGCAGTGACTCTCTGCAGGGTTTCAGACAGGGTCCTTTTCCGGCTCCAGAGTCTGAAACTCTTCATTGATTATTACCTTCTCTCTTGAGTTTTTTTCTCCGTGCGTGCAGAATAGAAAGGGGGGTGGATATCCCTGAGCATGTACAGAGTATAATGTCCTTAACTCATCCCAGCAAACCATCAGATCTCTGGAAATGGGGACTATTCAAAAAGCACGTCAGACTTTTAAAATTCCTTTTAGCGAGCACACACACCCAAGTCATACTTTGCCTCCTTGCCAACCTATCCCAAATCCTTTTCTTGCAGCTCCTCTATTCTTCCCATGAAGTGTGACATGTTTAATGGATGGTCTCTAGAGAGCATGGAGTCTTAGGCACAGAGCCCCCCCTCTTGTTTTAGCATGATAGCAAACTGCATAGCTGTCAACTTTCCCCTTTTCTTGCGAGGAATCCTATTCGGAAAAGGGAATTTCCCTTAAAAAAAAGGGAAATGTTGACAGCTATGCAACTATGGCCTTGCATAGACTCTGGGGGTCCAGTTTCCTATTACCTAAGACTTCCTTTCCATATCTTTGCAGGAATCTGCCTATTGTACTACTGCTCTGATGAGCAGGTTAATTGGGTTAATAATTAATAAAACTGTTGGGCATGGAGAGAGAGAGGGAGGGCACATTTGGCTTGTATGTAGGATGTGGGGAGAGGAACTGAAAGAAAGATCAGTCTGGCTTGATTTAACAGAACCGAGATAGCATTATTGAGTCACGGAATTTGCCCACTGAGATGTACTGGGGAAATGACACTGCGCCGATTATAAAATAATGCACATAAAGTAACAAGGGCGAACCTTATCGTGCAAACCACTCTGTTTGGTGGTTTGCTCTAGCTACTTTTATGAGTAACATTATCTAAAGTATAAAGTATATCCACATTTGTAACAGAACAGCTACTGTCAGTCTCCAGCCTGCAGCAGGGATCTGTCTATGAAGACAAAAGTTTCACTATTTTTAATTAAAGCTTTAGTCTTCTACCTTTACAGACCCAAGACCCGCCTTTAATCTTAGCCTGCAACAGGGCGCCCAGTTAAAATTTTTGCCATATTGTCTATCTTTCTCCCTCACACCTGGTATCTGCTTCTTTCATTCCTGTTCTCCTAATTTTATTCCTCCCCTCCTTTCCCCCCTCCTAAGCATTCCTTGGCTTCACATTACTGATCTTGAGAGCTTCAACTTCCACCCGATGTTATAAACAAGTTTCTAGATCTCATGTCTCTGTTAATTTTCTTGGTAATGCGAGTGCAATAGGTTCGAAAGGACCGCTGTCCCCAGAAGACAAGTGAGGAGCTTCCCATTTTTATTATAGTTCAATTCATCATAATTTGAATAATTTGGAACTGGCAGCAGGACCTTGCTTACCACTGCTGTTTATTCAGACTCTGGTTGTTAGTACCTGATTTGCCCGTTGCCAATAGTTCCTCCTTTAAAAGTGTGCCAGTTCCATGCAAGCTGCTAATTATGTAAAAATAGGCTATGCAAAGCAGCTGCTTCAGCAGTGAGGTGCTTTGCAGAAGCTGTTAGCATAAGACTATAAGAAAAGCTCTCGTGCATCAGAAGGGAGGCTTCCATCCAATCCCACATGAAATTTAAACATGAAATTTATTACAGAGACCAGCTTGAGAAACACAAATGGAACTACAATCCCAATAACAAAACAAACATTTAAAACAATATACAAGAATGGATTTTAAGTTTAAAAGTGTGATAGGCATATAAACACATAAAAACTTTAAAATAGGCTACCTTAGAGAAATGACCCAAAGTCGCCCGTGGATCCAGGTTTGGGAATTTTCTTAAGCAAACTAGATTGAATCGGGGGGTGGTCTGCGCCTACAGATCTATGCACAGAATCTGGTGACAATCCGGGTCATCTTGTGGTCTTTGCCTAACAGGAGAAGATTGAATTTTTGCTTTACCGGGAGGTTAGCAAGCCTCACCAGCAGGGGGTCAATGGTTTCTCTATGTGCCTCATCTAAAAAATATGTGTTCAGGGCTTCCGATATCCCCCAAAGGACAGGTGCAAATTCTCTGGTCATATGGGACTTTTTTAAAGAATCATTCCAGGACTGGCGAGGGCAGCACCGAGCTTCTGGCAAGTGTAAAAGCCCTTCTTGCATTTTTGGATACAAGAAAAAAGAGATATGCTGCTGATGCAAAACTGGGGACTTCTATTCTGACCTTACACAGGTCTTCGTTCCTCATAGTGCCTCTTCACTAGCACTTTTCAGTAGGGCTGCAAATTGGTGTAATACAGTGGCACCTCGGGTTACAGACGCTTCAGGTTAAAGACGCTTCAGGTTACAGACTCCACTAACCCAGAAATAGGACCTCGGGTTAAGAACTTTGCTTCAGGATGAGAACTGAAATTGCGTGGCGGGAGGCCCCATTAGCTAAAGTGGTACCTTAGGTTAAGAACAGTTTCAGGTTAAGAACAGACCTCCGGAACGAATTAAGTTCTTAACCCGAGGTACCACTGTATTTCACCAATTTGCAGCCCTACTGAAAATGTTAGTTGATGAAAACTAACTTAAAATTTGATTTTTAAATTCACATAGTGGTGAAAACAATGGTTTTGAAGCAAGAAGCTTACATGTTGTTGTCTTTAGGTGATGAACACGTGTGTTTTAGTGGTCGAAAGTTATTTTCAGTTCTCCATCAAACCTTGCAGCCTGGTTTTTTTAGATGGAGAATTTTAGTTGGTTCCTGAGTACACGAGTTGCTGCTTCTCCTTCTATCAGACGACATCTTTTTGTGTGGACAGGAATTACCAAAGAGCACAGATTGGGAATATGATATGCTTTGTTCTTACATGCAAAAAAGAAAAGAGGAAAAAAAGACTCTTGTTCTGTAGCAGCTTTCTCCCAATATGCACCGGACTTGCAATGTATGCTGCCCTTTTAGAATAAAATCGCTGGTATCTGGTTTCTAGCAAGCCTGTGGCTTTGCTGATTTCTTTCAGTTGCTAACCCCAGAGAAGCTGTGTGAGTGTCAAGGAGCGTGGGAAGTTCTTGAACATCTTCCTTAGCACAAGCTGGGGGAAATGCCAGAGAGCCTGAATTACTAAGACCCTTTAAATGCTGAGAGTTTCTGAGCTGCTTGGCTCTTTGCAAACTTTTAATTTCAACAGCAATTTAGTCTCTTCCTTGGTTTGTAAACCTTTTCTTCTCCAGAGCAAGATTTTCCTGGCTCAGTGCCTGCACCTGAAGGAATGTGGTGGGTTTTGTTTTCCTGTTTTGTTTTTTTCTTTGCCTCATTCGCTGCAATTTCTTTTCCTTCCCTTTTTAGAAGTTGCAGGTTCAGGAGGGTCTCTTTTGGAAGTGGGTGGGCAAAGAACACACAGCCTGAGGACTGCAGGGAACCTGGAACCCTACACTGCCTCTTGTGAATCTGCAAATAATTTGGTAGTACTAGATTACTATTATTATTATTAGGAATGCTGCTGTTAGCTTTTACTGTTGGGCCAGGCCCTGGGCTCCAATAATTGAGCTCTTGCGCCTCTGAGCTAGTGGTTCTCAAAGGTTGTGGCAGGAGAGGATGACAAATGTGGCAGGAAAATTCAAGGATAACCAAACGTTTAAACATTTGAGTGCAGTATAGGATAGCATAGTATCGAAATATATTTTAATATATACAGCCAGAAAAACAGTATCTTCGCCTCTCTTCAAGAACACTGGCTGCAGTTCTGCACCACATATTGTTGTCAACAGGGATTTTCAATTCTGAGAAATAAGAAAGATCAGAAAAGAGAACGTCTTGTGTTGATGAGGAAATGAGAATTTGTTTGTCTCAAATCAGACCTAATATAATTGAGATTACCCGGCAAAAGCAAGCTCACACCTCTCATTGAGTTTGTAGACATACTTAAGGTACATATGTAAGAGGCTCGCTTAGAATTATATTTTGGGAATGAGTCATGTTCTTATGTAGCTGCATTGTTTTATACTTTCTGGGTTCCCTATGATCATACTATAAAGTAGTTGTGTTCTGTGTTATGAACCAAGCACTGCTAGGAGTATCCAATGTATTTCTTGTCAATAAAAAATTCGGTTCGGTGCAAGCAAATTTTTATTCAAAAACCGTGGCCCAGAGAAAAAAGGGCCTCTGCCTTAGGCTTTCATGTAGAGATTGAGTTGATCCTTATCCTTCGACCCACTGAAAGCTCTGCCCAACACATTTTACTAAACTCTTAGAATTTCTCCTAGCTGGTTTATTTCTCCTCTGCTCTCTCCTAACATGTTTTTATTTTTTTAAAAAAGCAGACATTTTGGGGACTTCATTTGCTGCACTGTGATTGGGGCAGGTCCCCTTTCACATCATTCTGGCCATTGTGACTTGATCTGCATGGTGGGCTGTGGGTTTAAATGATGAGAGGGAAGGGGAAATGAATGAGGCAGGAGTGCCTGCACATATTGGCTTGGCTGCTAACTAGCCAGCCATTCTTTGTGATTGCTGCAGGTCCACACCTCGCCTCTTGGGCCCTGTGGCATGTGCAGAGAGCTAGGTGGGACGGAGGGGCATTTTTTTGTCTGTGGCATGTGCAGAGCGCTTTTGCAGGCAGCGCAATGGGTATCTTGGCATCTCTCACCTCCTGCAAACAAGCACCCAAGAGGAAGGGCAAGAGGTCAGGCTACTTCGCTCTCCCGAGTTCTGCAGACTTGGGGTGCTGCGGCTGTGCGTTCTCCTTTGCCTTCTCCTTTCCTTCCCATGAGCCCAGTGCGGGGCATGAACGCTCAGAAGAGAAGGGATCTATTTATTTCCTCATTTATAAACGTTCACTTTACAGCCCTCTCCTAAACTTGTCAGTGAAGCGTACACCAATGTGTATTCAGTAAAACAAGGCCCCATTAAAAACAACAACACAGTACAAAACCATCATTAAAATGACTGGATAATCAAGAAAGTTTTGAACAGCTGCATCGGTCTGCCAGCACAAAAATGGGTCCTAGAAGTTGGAAGCGAGAAGGATGTCATGCTGAATCTCTGCTGGAAGAGTGTTCTGCAGTTTGGGACCAGCAGCACTAAATGCCTGACATCTAGCTGAGTGTGTAATATGGTGTGCAACTCACAGGGCTTCTCCAGATCTCTGTCCTGGGCAAGGCTGGACCAAGACATTTTGCTGCCTGAGGCAATGAACAAGATGCATCCTTACCCCCTATTCCATGCACAAGGCACCAACTAAACTGGCAGTAGACTCTCACTTTGATACTAGCACACATGGCAGAGGCAGCAGCCTTGTTTAGGGGGTCCAGGACAATTTGTGTGGCATACACAGCAATATCCACCAGCAGTGGGCAAATGGCTTGGGGCTGAGGAAGATTAGTCAGGGGGCTGTTGCCACTGTCTCCCAGCATTCTATCTGAGGCAGTCACCTCACTCTGCCCAATGGTAGGGCTGGCCCCAGTCCTGGGTATGTGACATGAGGCACTCGCCAGTGGTACATGGATATTGGCCAGTGATGATATTTATAGACTCATGATCAGATTGCTTGGACACTTCCCGCCAACTTCTGGTCTGCATGCCATGGTTGAAATTCAAAGTTCAAAATTCAGCTATTGGAAAAAGTGGGGGGCAGTGATTACTATTGCTGTTCCACTTGGAGCACACAGTTTATTGCCATGGAGTTCCCAGCAGTTGGAGTTATTACAGGGAGGCACTATCTGCAAATCCAAATGGATGATGGGATGATTCTCTTTTGGCTATATATGGACCAGCACTCGAGAGTAAACTTGGGAAGCTGCCTCATTCAGAACATTGAGCCATCTAACTCTGTGTTGTCTGCACTGATTGGCAGCAACTCTCCAGGATTTTAGGCAGGCTTCTCCCAGCCCTGCCTGGAGATACCAGGAGTTGAACCTGGAACTTTATGCATGCAGAGCAGATGCTGAGTATGAGTTTGCTGTGCCAGAACACCCCACTGAACTTACCAGTATAATTGTTCTGTATGTGCCAGCCACTAACTCCTCATCCTGCTTTCTGCGCTCATGTCCCTCGCTTGCTTAGGGCTGGTGAGAAGGGGAAAGCACCAGAGAGTTCAGCTGGGAGTGGATCCAAACCATTGACCTTTCACTAAAGCAGTTACTGCAATCTTTCAACTGGGCGGAAGTTGGTTGGTCCTGAGATTTGCTGCATTTGGTGAACTTGTTTTTAAAAATGAAATAAACCCAAGAGATTCAGGCCACAATCCCAGAACTGCTGCTGCACCATCTTAAATTACATTCACTTTAGTGGAATGCATTATTTAGCAGAATATTTAGGCAGGTGCCTTGATTTATTTTCTGTAGGTTTTCATATTCTGGGACTAGCCGCATGCAAACTTTTATTAATCAAACTTATGGAACTGTTTGCCACAGGAATTTGTGACAGTCAGCAACTCAGTTGTCTTAAAATGTGGGTTAGAGGGGAATTCTGTTCAGGAGCTGTCAGCTAGGCTGGGTGGGACCTCTGTGTTCAAAGACTGGGCGTAGCAGAGGCTGGGGAGAAAGCCAGAGACTTGTATCCACCGTGCCTTGCTAATAACCTTCCTAGAGGCCTCTGGCTGGCCACTGTTAAGCCTTGGACTGGAGACAGAAATTTGTTCCTGTCCAATATGGCAATTGCAATGTTTGATTTGATAGAAGAGTTCATTTCAGTTTGCTTTAAAAAAGAAAGAAAGAAAGCTTTTCTCAAGAGCTGGAGGGTGAAGATTTAAGAGCTGTGTTTCCCCATTTGGTATCATCCATATGTTGTTGTGATACAAGTTTCACCACCTTGGACCATTGGCTGTGCTGCCTGGGACTGATAGGAGCTGGAGTCCAAACAAATCGGGAGGACACCATGTTTGGGAAGAAAGCTTTATTACGCAAATCACTGACAGAAGGAACGGGGGTTGTTCTGGACTGAAGAACCTGACTCAGATGCCTCCTGGTTTCAAAGTGTTTAGAGAACTGCTCATACTCCCAATATTATTATTACCTACTCTAGTGAGAGGAGGCCATATTTCAAGGATACTTATTGAGGTACCTTCCAGAGGTTATGGATAAGAACTCCCGTTAGACCTAGCCAGCATGGTCAGTGGTCAGGGATGATGGGAGCTGTAGTCCAGCAGCATCTGAACTAGTGAAACGGTCTCCCTTGGGAGGTGGTGGACTCTCCTTCCTTGGAGGTTTTTAAGCAGAGGTTGAACTCTGTCATGGATGCATTAGTTGAGATTCCTGCATTGCAGGGGGTTGGACTAGATGATCATTGGGTCCCTTCCAACTCTACACTTCTATGATTCTATGGTTCTAAGATGCCATGTTGCCCTCTCACTGGTCCAGTGGGCTTTGTGGTTGTTATACTGAAAAACTGATGCTTTTGAATTATGGTGCTGGAGGAGACTCTTGAGCAACCTTTTTCAGATACATTCTACTCATGTAGAAACATGCTGATTCCTGGACTGTCCACAGGCTGGATTGAGAAGGCAGTTGGGCCGCATCCGGCCCCCGGGTCTTAGGTTGCCTACCCCTGCTCTTGAGAGTCCCATGGACTGCAAGATCAAACCTATCCATTCAGAAGGACATCAGCCCTGAGTGCTCACTAGAAGGACAGATCCTGAAGCTGAGGCTCCAATACTTTGGCCACCTCATGAGAAGAGAAGACTCCCTGGAAAAGACCCTGATGTTGGGAAAGATGGAGAGCACAAGGAGAAGGGGACGACAGAGAACGAGATGGTTGGACAGTGTCCTCGAAGCTACCAGCATGAGTTTGACCAAACTGCGGGAGGCAGTGGAAGACAGGAGTGCCTGGCATGCTCTGGTCCAGGGGGTCACAAAGAGTTGGACACAACTAAACGAACAACAAAATACCTTCTTTGATTCACTGAATCATAGAAGAGTTAGAAGGGACCACGAGGGTCATTTAGTCCCAACCCCCAGGCAATGCTAGAATCTTTCATCCAACCTGGGGCTTGAGCCCATGACCATGAGATTAAGAGTCTCATGCTCTGCTGACTGAGCTTCATTGGATGCCTGCAAGTTCTAGTGTTATGAGAGAGGGAGAAGAAGTTTTCTCTGTCCACTTTATCCATGCCTTGTGTAATTTTATAAACTTTTATTAGGTCGCCTTTTCTCTAAACTAAAAAGTCTCAAATGCTGCAGCCTTTGCTGCATCCCCTTGATCACTTTGGTCGCCCTTTTCTGAACCTTCTCCAACTCTACAGTATCCTTTTGGAGGTTAGGCAACCAGAACTCTACAAAGTGTTCACTTAGAGCAGGCATGGCCAAACTTGGCCGTCCAGGTGTTTTGGGACTACAATTCCTATCATCCCTAGCTAACAGGACCAGTGGTCAGGGATGATGGGAATTGTAGTCCCAAAATATCTGGACGGCCAAGTTTGGCCATGCCTGACTTTAGAGCACTGGGTGTCTCTCTACACTGGAGCCCAATGTTCCTCCCAAATATGCCATTGCATATTTGTCCTGCTTCCCTCAATTTAGAATTGGAGTTTTATTTTCAGAATGTGTTAGAATTACACACCTTCAGAAGAGCTCAGCCCACTGCATTTCTATTGTGAGTCTGTTGTGAGTCACAGGTCCTCCAAGGACTGGGAGTTCTGCCTTGGAAGCCATGGAATCATCCATTGAATCATTGCTGGGATAGCTCAGTCGGTAGAGCATGAGACTTATCTCAGGGTCATGGGTTTGAGCTCCCCACGTTGGGGGGAAATATTCCTGCATTGCAGGGGGTTGGACTAGGAGACCCTGGTGGGCCATTCCAACTCTACAATTCTGTGCGTCTACAGTTTTAAGGCAGAAATGCCTACTTAACCCCAGCAGAGGCTGGATGAAAGATGAAAGAAGAGCAGGAACTCATGCACAGATGCTGCAAATAGCTTCCTTTTGCCACGCTCCTCTATATATCCAGCTCTTGGGGACTTTTGAAATACTTCTATTTCTTGTGGCATAGTAACAGTTCTTTCACCCTGGCTCACAATTTGGGCATTGCTGCTGTAGAGGAACTGAACTCCTAGAGGTTCCCAGCATCCTCCCTGCTCTCTCTCTATAAATATGGGCTACTGTGGTCACACCGCATCCCCTCTCTTGCTGCAAAGTGTTGTTATTGCAGCAGAAACAATAGTGTGAGTTTTGAAGCGGGGGGTGGACGGACGTTGTTCATTCTTGAGCAATGAGTAAACCACATCCTGTGCAGATCTGCAGTGGTCAGTTGCTCTAACCTAGAGATTTCCTTGGTTTGCCTCCTTTACACACACACACACACACAAAAGTTGGGGTGTGTCTCCAAGGGCAACTCACTGATAGCAAAAGTAAAGACGAGACTGCTTTAGGTACATAGGAAGCTTCCTCATACTGAGTCAGTCCAATGACACATCGAGCTCAGTATTGTCTACGTCCCATGTCTCAAACTCGGATCCCCAGCTGTTGTTGAACAACTTCTTTGGCTATCACTCATAGCCAAGTAAGATTGTCTTCCATAAACACGGTTTTAACAATGAGTCCGTAAGTGACTCTGGAGGCCAATTCTGGATCCACACGTCCTTCCACAGTGGGGACATTGGTTTCCAGGCGGGAGTTGATCACGGTGTGGATTTGCCAAGCGTGCCTTCCTCTTAGCATGTTTCTCCCTTGCTTCCTGAGTTCAAGTGTCTTCAAAGCTCATGACACCTTTGGTAAAGGCTGTTCTCCAACTGGAGTGCTCACAGGCCAATGTTTCCCAGCTGTCAGTGTTTATACTACATTTTTTTACATTTGCCTTGAGATAGTCTTTAAACCTCTTTTGTTGACTACAAAGCCCATCACCCCTGGTCACTGGTCCTTCTAGCTAGGGATGATGGGAGTTGTAGTTCAACAACAGCTGGGGACCCAAGTTTGGGAAATCCTATCTATCTACCTGGAGATGCTAGGGATTGAACCTGTGACCTTCTGAATGCAGAACCGATGCTCTACCATTGAGCTACAGCCCAACTCAGAGCAGTGTTGTTATTTGAACTTGACCAATGGAACTTGGCATGAAAGGTCCTCCCTGGCTTAGAACTGATTGGGCAATCCTGAGTCAGCAGTTCAACCAACCCTTTCACAGGATTGCTGTGAGGGCACGATGAATGGAAAACAACCTATGCTGTCCTGAGATCCTTTGAGTCTCTCTTTTTGACCAGGATACATGGATCCAATATATATGCAGCAGTTGCTGACCAGTTTGCATAGGAACAGGGAAGAGGAGTCGTTGGCTCTTCACGTGTAGCTGGACTACATCTCCCATCAACCATTGGCTTGGGATGATGGGAGCTGGAGTCGAACAACAAGCTTTCCTAGCCCTGGCATATAGGCTACGGCTTGGCCAACAAGACAAGAGTGCTGTATTCATGTATTAAGTGATGCATGTCTTTTAAAAGGGAGCCTCCCACATGATAGTGCTGAATTAGAACTTACCGAGAAGTGTGATAGCTTTCCTTTAGCAATGCAGGTGTAAATTAGCTTTAACAGTCTTAAGACCAATTGTGTTATTGGCGATTACTATGGTTTTGATGGCTCACAAAGCTTCTTTCCCAAGGCCTTTGAATGAGTTGAGTTGTCTTGGTTTTAACCAGTCTCAGGTTTTTAGTCCGGAGGTTCCATCTGCTATTGTTTTCTGTTTGATATTATATTACATCAACTTACTTTAAACTGTTAGTGTTTTGATGTATTGCAGTTCGCTTTTGTTACATGTTGGAAGCCACTCTGGAATTACAATGTAGTGAAAGGTGGTTTATAGAATCGGCAAATAAATAAAACAAATGCATTTAATTGATCTCTCACAGGCTATCCATTTCTCCACCATTTCATTCTTCTTTGACCACACTGTCCTCACCCATCCTGCCAACCGGTCTTGCCAACCATCCATGGGTAACACTTAACACATTTGATGAACTGGGCTTTAGCCCATGAAGACTTGTGCTATCATAAAACTTGTTTGTCTGGTGCCACAAAACACTTTAGGCTGGCTAGCCTGTAAGATTTAACTATAGTTAAAGAATAACTATGGTTTAATTAATATGATCAGCATGCTAGTACATGCAGCTCTAAAGTCCCAATTTCGACTCGTCTCCGACTCCTGGCTTTGCTGCACCAGGGAGGAAAACAAACCAGAGACTGGCTTTGCAAACCAACCCCTTTTGCTTCTCTTCAAATACCATTCATATTTGAAGCAAAGGTTTGTTCTCTGCTTACCACTTGTGGTTTCTTTGGGGGGAAACTAACCGCTTTGCACATAATGCAAAGCCAGACTCTGGCTTGTTCCTTCCCTGGTGCAGCAAAGTCAGAGTGAGGAAAACGGAGCAATGGTGAACAGTGCACATCAGCACTGTTTGCGTTCAGCCATAGTTTAATTTTTAAACTAGGGTTTGGTATTACGTGCAAACGGGGCCTTTGTGTTTCTCATCCTTTGTTTCTTTTTTGAAATAGAGGTTCATCTGTATGTCAGGCAAAATGAATTACAGAATTGTAGAGTTGGAAAGGGACCACAAAGGCCATCTAGTCCAACCCCCTGCAATGCAGGAATTTTCTGCCCAATGTGCGGCTTGAACCCACGATCCTGAAATTAGTCCTGATCCTGAAATGGTAGTTGCATGCTCTACCAGTTGACCTATCTCTTTTCTTCCCAGCCCAATGATGAGAAGCTTAGTTGTCACTTATTGTGGGCTTCCTTACTCAACTTTTTTCTTTAAAAGAAACCCAGTGGTGGTATCACTGTTATTATTATCCTATCCTGAGGTCCCAGGGTGGGTTGCAACAATTAAAACAATATTAAAAACAGTTTAAAACAACTCCGAATCACAGAAATAAGGTGGGTCCTAAAAGTACACATTGCAAGTTTCAAAAGCCAGGGCAAAAAAAGGGGGAAACCCCTGTAGACATACCTAGAGCTTTCTTAAGTCTGGATTTGGGCATGCTCATTTGCAAAATCGAAAAATAAGCTATTCAGCCACATAATATTGGAAATGGCTCTTAAAGTGCCTTGAGTTGATAGCCATGTTCAAATATATAAAAGGATGTCACATAGAGGAGGGAGAAAGGTTGTTTTCTGCTGCTCCAGAGAAGCAGACACGGAGCAATGGATCCAAACTGCAGGAAAGAAGATTTCACCTAAACATTAGGAAGAACTTCCTGACAGTAAGAGCTGTTCGACAGTGGAATTTGCTGCCAAGGAGTGTGGTGGAGTCTCCTTCTTTGGAGGTCTTTAAGCAGAGGCTTGACAACCATATGTCAGGAGTGCTCTGATGGTGTTTCCTGCTTGGCAGGGGGTTGGACTCGATGGCCCTTGTGGTCTCTTCCAACTCTATGATTCTATGATTCTATGAGTTAAGAACCATAAATTCCCTACCTACACCAACTCTTTAACAATCCAAAATACCATGGTGTCTTTGAAATTTAGCGTTCTTCACACAGCCTTTCCTCTGCTTACGTTTACTTTCAAGATAATTTCCAAAATATTGTATGCAACGTGAAACCAAGAGAAGGCTGCCAACATGTTGTGCATGTTAAAGGATGCCGTGTTTTTGCCACAGAGTGACTTTCTGTATTTTTCCATGTATAAGACGAGGGTTTTTTTAAAACCAAAAAGTTAGGTTTTAAATTGGGGCTCGTCTTATACATGGGTAGTGCTCAGGGTTTTTTTTCTTAATTTGGAGTCCCCCAAAATAGGGGGCATCTTATACGTGGGGGCGTCTTATACACGGAAAAATATGGTATATGATAAGATGCCGGCGAACCCCGCTGTTCTTCTTCAGCCTCATTAATATTGAATACATGTCACTTTCATATGGCAGTTGATGAAAAGCAGGAGTTTTCTGCAAATATCTTGACAACTGTGGGTGTAGAATTACCCGTCATTCTGGAGCAAGCAGGCACCATGTATACAAATAATTGGCATTTTTTCTTGCAAGTGACCTGATTTTCTTTTACCTTTCTTCAGCTGTGTGTTGCTGTTGTTTTAATCGGAGTCTGGGTTATTAGGACAAACAAGACATGCAGATTTTATTGTCTGGTTTCTCAAGGTGTAGAAAACCAACACGATCCTAAATATGTTTTAAGTGTGCATGGAATCACCGCATTGGTTGCCATTGGTTTTTCAAGCAGGTGTTGTGTTGTGCGCAGGTAAACATCTGCATAACTTTAACAAGCAATTGCACATTTAACAATTAACTGGTTTCATTGTATGGTGACCTGAGGACTGGCAGGAATGGTTTATTGCAGATACTTTCAGTAACTGTATCCTTGGTAGCTTGGTATTTACGGTGACTGTATATTTACTTATTTAGCATGATTTATATGTACTGCTTAAACCATCAGAAACCTCCAAGCAGGTTACATAAAGCAATATAAAACGGTCGATTTAAAAATAACCAGTAAAATCAAACGTTAAAAACAAAATAGATCAAACAAAAATAAATAAATGCAGCAGTTCTAAAATCAATATACACAATACAATTGCGTGTCTGAATAGGCTTCAAAAAAATGTTTTAGCAGTCTCTGAAAACAGCACAGCTCCTGCTTAATATCAATGGGCAGGGAGTTCCAAAGAGCAGATACAGTGGTACCTTGGGTTACATACGCTTCAGGTTTCCGCTAACCCAGAAATAGTACCTCGGGTTTAGAACTTTGCTTCAGGATGAGAACAGAAATCGTGCAGCGGCAGCAGGAGGCCCCCATTAGCTAAAGTGGTGCTTCAGGTTAAGAACAGTTTCAGGTTAAGAACAGACCTCCAGAACGAATTAAATTCTTAACCCAAGGTACCACTGTACTGCCATACTGAAGGATCGACTCCTTGTACGTGCATAACACGGCTCTTGTGGAAATACTAGATTCTGCAGATCAAAATGAATGAGTTGGCACATACAGGGTAAGGCCTGTACAGTGGTACCTCAGGTTATAGACACTTCAGGTTACATACGCTTGAGGTTACAGACTCCGCTAACCCAGAAATAGTACCTCGGGTTAAGAACTTTGCTTCAGGATGAGAACAGAAATCGTGCTCCGACAGCGCGGTAGCAGCGGGAGGCCCCATTAGCTAAAGTCGTACCTCAGGTTAAGAACGGACCTCCAGAACGAATTAAGTTCGTAACCCGAGGTACCATTGTATGTCTCATGCTGCTGAGGGCTTTATATGCTAATAGTAATACCTGAAATTTGGCTCAGCAGCAAATCAGAAGGTGTGGCAGATCTCTCAACACAAATGTGGATTGATGTGTAATTTTGTTACGTGAATGAAATGTTACACATGTCCTATTTAGTTTTATTTTTGCTTTTATACCCCCTGCCTCCAGCAGTCGAGGTAGACCATGACTTATGGTGGTTGATAGCATATTCTTGAATTTGTCTTGGATTTATCCTCTTTTACAGCCATCCAGATTGGTGGTCCTCAAAACATCTTGAGGGAGCAAATCCCATAATTTTAACTGTGCGCCACGTGCAAAAGTACTTTATGTTTTTTCAGCCTGTTGTCCCTGATTCCAAGGGCTACACAACTGACTCCAAGGGAGCATCGGACTTCAGTTTTGTACAGCAGCAGTCCTCTCTCCCACCTCTGTCTGAAGCAGAACGCTTTGGAAATGCAGAGCAGTTCCAAAAGCAATTTGTGATACAGTGTAGTGGCACATTCAAGTGGATAGAAAAACGAAAATAAAATAAGAATCCTACTTTGCATCCTTCAAGCTGTGTTTCAGAACTTGGTCTTTGGTGAATTCTTCTGCTTTTGATTCTAGGTCATTCCCGAAGTATGCGGAGGACCTTAAGGTCCATAAATAGCAACACCCTAGAGGTCCCAGGCCCTAAAGAAGTCAGATTAGCCTCAACCAGGGCCAGGGCCTTTTCAACATTGGTTCCGGCCTGGTGGAATGCTCTGTCTCATGAGAACAGGGACCTGCAGGATCTGATTTCTTTCCGCAGGGCCTGTAAGACAGAGATGTTCCGCCTGGCCATTGGCTTGGAATCAACTTGATCCCCTCACCCTCTTTCCTTTTTCCTTTCTCCTTCTGTGATGGAACTCCTATTTGGGGACTTCCCTGGCTTTTTTTCTGACCCACGTAGGACCAGTCTGGATAGTTGGCCTTAGTGAAGATTTGACATTTTCATCCCCCAAAAAGTTTTTGATTTGAGTTTCTACTGAAATGAGGTTGCATTTTAATGTTGTATTTTAATCTTGTTTTTAAGTTGTATTTTAATCAATTGTTTTTATACTTGGTGTTAGCCGGCATGAGCCCAGCCTTGGCTGGGGAGGGCAGGGTATAAATAAAATTTATTATTATTATTATAGCAGCTTTCAAATACGGCTTGTATGTTTTCCCAAACTGCTTGGATGGTTCTAGGATTCGGGGGCCCTGTTCCTCTCAACTGCTAAGTAACCTTCTATATCCTTTTTAACTGCTGTTTCAAAAGCTACTCTTGATTCCTCCCCAAACCTCTTCCACCGCTTCCCATCTGTTCTCATTGGGGGGAGAAGATGGCAGATCAGATGGTGTGGAGGCAGATCAGAGGTGGCTTTGAAAAACAGAGCTGTTTGTGAGCTGCACCTTCTAAGAGCAACTGCTCTAGAGCAGACAAAACTCCAGTTGCAAACTGAGTCCCAGGTCCCTTGGTTTCGCTCACCCCTACTAGATGTTGCAAATGTTAGCTGCTGGGAAACTTGCTTTTCTCCAGCAACAGCTAATAAACCCATTTGGGTTGTAGGGAAAATGCAGGTTTCCAGCAACTGATATGATAAGTAATGACAATTAGCTTTGGAACCCCCACCCCCATTTAGGGAAGATAACACATTCCCTGCACATAGACATAGCTGCCCCAGGGCTTTTTTGGTGCATGTGTACACTCTTACCCAAGACTATAAGAAGCTCTTATGTGTACACTCTTACCCAAGACTTATAGAAGAAGCAATCCAGTGGATTTATTCCCTGGATGAGATCTTGAAAATTCTGTGCCAAAGCAACCCAGATTCTGCATTCTGGCCATCAGTTCAAATGTGTACACATTGCATAATTGGTTTTGGTTCTGCTAGGGAGTGAAAGTCATGCTCAGCCTTCAAAACATTTACAGTATATTCCTTCTTTCCTCAGAATAGCTGAAAGTGGCTGTCAATAAGGATTGCAACCAGGTATCCTACCAAGTATTGTCACATTTTTGTCAACCCAGTCATAAGGTCTAGAAACTTGTTTCTGTTTGCTTTTGAAGAGAAAAAAAGTTCAGGCTCTTTGACTCTTTAATTCTGTGCCAATACCAATTTCACAGTTCAGTTGTGATGTGCATACAGTCCTACCTTAGATGGATGCCATGATTAACGGTAACTTTGCAGCCGTTTTGGTATCTAGGCGCAATCAGAGATTCCTGTTCTGCAAATGGGCCCTGCATACAGAACACAAATAAACCTTTTTAGTTTGATCCTATCCCAAGGATGAAGACCACTGTGGTTCCTGGGCTTGCTTCCCTGCTGAGCCTTGGGGCTGTTCCAGTAAAGGCTTGAATCTTTGGCTTCAAGTGTGCAGTAGCGATTCAATACCACAGCTGTTCTGAATTCAACAGGAAGCATGGATCGAGGGATGAAATAAAACCATTTCCCCCTCAGATAATCAAATGCCTTCCAGGACACATGCTGATGGCACACACAGGCTGGAGATGAGCGGGTGGCATTTATTGATGCATACCTCAGCCAAAAAAAGGTACTGCAGCCCACCTCCAGGAATCCAGATATTGTTTTCCCCTTAAAGCCTCCTGTTCGTCTCAGTTGAAGTAACTCTGTGTAATACTTACTGAGAGAACGCATTATGGGAACAAGTCTTTCTTTCTTTCTTTCTTTCTTTCTTTCTTTCTTTCTTTCTTTCTCTCTCTCTCTCTCTCTCTCTCTCTCTCTCTTTCTCTCTTTCGCGCGCTCTCTGTGTGTGTGTGTGTGTGTGTGTATTACTAGACAACATTCTTTATCCTTTTGTTGTACAGTGGTACCTCGGGTTAAGTACTTAATTCGTTCCAGAGGTCCATTCCTAACCTGAAACTGTTCTTAACCTGAAGCACCACTTTAGCTAATGGGGCCTCCCGCTGCCGCCGCGCCACCAGAGCCCGATTTCTGTACTTATCCTGAAGCAAAGTTCTTAACCTGAAGCACTATTTCTGGGTTAGCGGAGTGTGTAACCTGAAGCGTATGTAACCTGAAGCGTATGTAACCTGAGGTACCACTGTATTGTACAAAGAATGACTATTGGCTTAAGGAATAAGCAAACACTAGTTCTATATTGAGCCACTTAGAATTAAACTCTGATTTGGCCTTGGTTCTTGACCTGCTGTAAGCAAGTAGGAACAACAGGTTTCAAAGCACTGAAAGGAAGATTTAGGATAAATATCGGTGGTCTGACAGGTGGGGGTGCCATGCTCTACACAGGCTACAGAACATCTGTAGGGGGCACGAGGTTGGGGAAGACTGAACTGGAGGGACAATTCCTAAAAGCCTCGTTTAAATTACCGCAGGAGCGTTATTTAGAGGAAGTCAAACCCGCCAAACGAATTGTGTGGTTTGCCGTTAAATGAATTGTGAGCGTTTTTGGGATGACACGCACATGCCTGCCTATGTTTTGTGTTATGTAACTTTATTCCTAATCTAATTTAAAATAACAATTATTTGAGCACTGGCAAAACCACATGTTTTCTTCTAAACCAAGTCAGCCAGAAACTTGAAGGGTAAATCCAGGAGGACTAAATTTAATTCCCACTTTAAACACTGGCTTGTTCATAGTTCTTTGTTGCAGGGAAAAATGTCTCTTTCCTTGCACCATAGTAGAACGCTGCATTTAAGTTGCGTGATTTTTTTAAATACTCTATGAACTGAGAGTGCAGTCCTCAGAAGTAGGTTGAATGGGGTTTACTCCAAGGTAATTGTGTAGGACTGCAGTTGAAACTAAACACAATAGAAGGTGTAGCTTTAACAGGTGCAGTGCTGGCTGTCTTGCAGTCTGAGCCCAAACATTCTTACTCAAAAGTAAGCTGGTTAAGTACGGTGGGATTTGCTTCCCAGTAAGTCTGGACTGTTCTCTACTTATTCTTTGTACTAGGCTAGGGCTAATTTAATATGTCATGTGCATCTAACCTCAACAGAGACAGCTAACAGCATTTCTAATTGAGCAAGAATTACTAATTTACGGGTATTTTCTAGTGAAATGAGAAGGACAGGTTGGTTGTGACTTAAGGCCCATTCCACTGCTTTCAACACAAAGTTGGGACTTCCCCCCCCCAACCCAGATTGCATATTTACTCTCCAGTAGATCCAAGGTGCTTTTTTGGCATAAATTTTGCTATCAATAATAGTGCAGTGTGGTGTGTTTTTGGCATAGCTGAGGAGTGTTTTAAAGTTAACTCCTTTAGTGTTACAAACCTGCTTTTGACTCTCCTTTTCAAATACCACATAGGCAGGCCAATTCAAAGCAGGGAATAGCAGTCACTTGCATGGATGAGGGCTATAATTTAACCTGCGCTGTGTAGCAGCAGGCTGTTGGCAGCTGGTGGTGGAGGCTGCAGCAGACTTGGGTGGGCGGAAATGATTTGATTCTGGAAAGTTGCTGTTTGATAATGCCACGAATACCCGCAGTCTGTAAACCCTCAGCAAATGATTTTTTAAATCCGGCAAACTGTTAACTTCGCAAATAAATTAGTAGGACTAGCAAAGCCTTCTGTGAAGTATTCCCCATGGTCCCAAGCAATGAGGCATTCCAGGGTGGGTTCTGCTGGGTGGACCCCAATTGCTTCTCTCATATTTGTGTTGTTTCCAAATACACAAGCAGAACACACTGGCGGCAAAACTATGCAGCTGCTAATCCAGGCATGTCCAAAGTCTGTTTTGGGGCCCTGTGGCAGTATATGTCCTGGGGTAAAATCCTAAAAAAAGCTGAGCAACTTCAATCCTGAAAAAAGCTCAACAGCTTTGGGGCTAAATCCTTCATCAGATCTGGCCCTCTTCGGAAAAAGTTTGGGCACCCCTGTGCTAACGCATCTCATATTGGACAAATAGGCCAAACCCTACGCCAGAGGATAGTAAAGGTAAAGGGACCCCTGGCCATTATGTCCAGTCGTGGCCGACTCTGGGGTTGCGACGCTCATCTCGTTTTATTGGCCGAGGGAGCCGGCGTACAGCTTCCGCATCATGTGGCCATCATAACTAAGCCACTTCTGGCGAACCAGAGCAGCGCACGGAAACGCCATTTACCTTCCCGCTGGAGTGGTACCTATTTATCTACTTGCACTTTGACGTGCTTTTGAACTGCTAGGTTGGCAGGAGCAGGGACTGAGCAATGGGAGCTCACCCCGTTGCGGGGATTCGAACCACGACCTTCTGATCGGCAAGTCCTAGGCTCTGTGGTTTAACCCACAGCGCCACCCACGTCCCTATGCCAAAGGATAAATGGACATAAATCTGATATCAGGAATCACAAGACAGATAAACCAGTAGAATAACACTTCAATCTCCCTGGACATTCTATACAAGATCTCAAAGTAGCTGTCTTATTACAAAAGAATTTCAGAAATAGACTGGAAAGAGAGGTCGCTGAATTGCAACTTATTATCAAACTTAAAACCATGGAGAGACCTGGTCTGAATAGAGACACTGGATTCTTATCTCATTATACATGATATAGCTATTTTTAGCCATCTCACCCCTTGCTTTTTCCTGTAAGACCAATTGCAGTACAGTCATCAACAGGTTTACCACACCTATTAGCCTATCACCCATTCCCACCACCCTTCTGAGTAATGCCCCTCCCCACCCTCTCACTATATATAAGGGTCTGGTGACTTCTGTTTCAGTGCATAGCTGTCAACTTTCCCCTTTTTTAAGGGGAAATTCCCTTATTCCGAACAGGATTTCCCTTAAAAAAAGGGGAAAGTTGACAGCTATGTTTCAGTGTATCTGAAGAAGTGTGCATGCACACGAAAGCTCATGCCAATAACAAACTTAGCTGGTCTCTAAGGTGCTACTGGAAGGAATTTTTTTTATTTTGCATCTCATTGGGTTGCCTAAAGCTCAGCCAGCCCTATCAGTAGGCAGAGGGGCGCTGGCAGATCCTGGGTGGAAGAGCAGCACTGGAATCCTCGTGTGATGCACATTCTAAACAAGAGTTCAGTGGAGGAGACTATCCCACTGCTATTGCTGATGGGAGATGCAACTTCCAGTGCAGTCAATTTCTGTAGGTGGATTTGGGGGAGTGCTTATTTGCTTTGGGCAGCAAAAAGTCTTGGGATAGCCCTGCTCGTAACTTGTAATTCAAAGTTCTTCCAATTTAAACCGCAAATGGCCATCTTTTTCTGCCCTCCCAGCCCCCCACCCTTTGTAAGGCACTGGCTTCAGTCCCTACCCCCTGCAGGTAGATTGCTCTGTTAAGGGGAGAAACATCCCCTAAAACCATTAACCCCCACTATCAGCTCGGCCTTTCTGTCTATTAGCTAGTTAATCAGCATTTCAAAGTCTGGCCTCTCCCCCACAGTGATCAAGGCTGCCAAACTTAACAGCAGTGCTTTCACCAAGGCTTACAGCTCCTTCCTTGGGTTGCACAGGGCACAAACTGGGATGTTGAGAGCAGCAGGCACCACTTCTCTTTCTGTTTCCCTGCAGCCTGAGGTGCTGGAGGTTCAGTCACAGAATCTTAGAACCTTAGATTTGGGGAAGGAACCCACGAAAGTCATCTTGTCCCTCCAAGGAACTTAACATGCGGGGTGAGAAATCTGCAATTTGAATGCACTTCCTCTTGATCAGTTCGACTGACTGAATGGATCCTGGGATATACCTTCACTAAGATTCCAACCCACCCGCTTGGCATCATTCTCCAGATTACATTTGGATATTCATTCCATGAACTTGTGATATGAGCCCCCCTAACCGCGTGATTTCACATTGATTGGATTTTTGCATACTTTGAGGTTAAGCTATAACCGAGGTATGATTCTGTTTTGCTACATTTCATTGTATGCAGGCTGTGTGCGTGCGTGCATTTAAAAATAAAACCCAATCACGTTGTCTTATCTGTAGGGGCACACCTGGCTCTAATTTGTTAAGTGTGGCTGCAGTCCTGGGATCAACCATCTGAATGCATGGATAGATTTTTCCAAGCAGGGAAGAAATCCTGCTATCTTGTTCATGATGGGGCCCCCATTCTTTGGCCCACTGGGTGATTGCCCAGTGATGCAGATGCCCAGCCCTCACCTTGCCAGATGTGGAAAAACTCTTAGATGTGTCAGGCAGCATCTTCATCTCTGCCTCTTAGCTTTTCCTGCCTTTGTTTTCTTTTACTCATGCCCCCAAATATATCTCAAGCCTGCTATTTTTTGCTGATACTTAGCTACTGGGGCTTTTCACAACACAAGGGTAGTACATTATGTGCAGGATGCAGAATACATAGGACTTGGCTTTCTCTGCAATATATTGAAAAAATAAACATAGCAAACAATAGTAGTTTGGGCTTTTTGTTGCTGCTTGGGCCCTGTACAATGCCACATTAATTGCATAGCTGTCAGGCAAAAGCCTTTGCTAGCTTTCTGACATTTGCAAGGCAGTTCAGTGAGCAGCTGTTTCGCCTCATATTCATGTCACTTGAGGGCATCTGTAAGGTAGCCTCCATCAGTGCTTCGGTGTGTAACAATTTAAAGCATAGTGCTTTGCGTCAACAAACGCCTTTTAGGATAACAGTTTCAGGGTGAGTGGTTGTTTCGGCATTACTGTGTGTGTTTTTAAAGTCTCAAGCCTACTATCTTTAAAGCCATTCATTCCAGATTGCTCCCGTTAAATTCAGGTTGGTGCTGTGGGTTAAACCACAGAGCCTAGGACTTGCAGATCAGAAGGTCGGCGGTTCAAATCCCCACTACGGGGTGAGCTCCCGTTGCTCAGTCCCTGCTCCTGCCAACCTAGCAGTTCGAAAGCACGTCAAAGTGCAAGTAGATAAATAGGTACCGCTCTGGCGGGAAGGTAAACGGTGTTTCTGTGTGCTGCTCTGGTTCGCCAGAAGCAGCTTAGTCATGCTGGCCATATGACCCGGAAGCTGTACGCTGGCTCCCTCAGCCAATAAAGCGAGATGAGCGCCACAACCCCAGAGTCGGCCACGACTGGACCTAATGGTCAGGGTTCCCTTTACCTTTACTCCATAGTAATCACAGCTCCATGGATTCAAAACAACTCTCTTGAATTGCAAGAGGGGTGTCATCAAAAACGAGAGGCTGCTGTGCAGGTATCGGGGCTGGAATCAGGCATAGCTCAGCAGCAAAAGCAATAAATCACTAGAGGCCAATGAAGTTAAATTTTTATTCAAAGAAACAAACTATAGCTCAGGCCTAGTGCTTTCAGTAATGTTTCCAGGAGGAAAGTGAGGACTAAATTGCAATTACCTGGCCTTGCCTGTCATTGACTCTGCAGATCATTGGCTCTGGGGCTTCGCTTGTCATCAACCTCTTTTTTCCATCCTGACAGTCCCAAAAGGCACCAGCCCAGGTGGGTCGTGTTCTTTGGTTGGCAACGCAAGATAAAAGAGCCTTGTCTGTGGTGGCACCCTTTTGAGGCAGCTCCCAGTGTCTATTACAATGTGTCAGGATTCGTCTGTAGTTCAGTTTTGTCATCTACTTAAGATGCACCTGTTCACCTGGGTGTTCAGAACCTCCTGTATGAACTTTTTGGGTGAGCAGCCTGTGGTGTATACCAAGTGTATATCCACTAACTGTTATATTGATCACAGGTTGCATTGTTTGGGCTTTAACGGATCTGCTTTAAATCGTTTGGTCGTCGTTGTATTTCGCTCATTCGTTGTGTGAACCACTCTTGGATTGTTACTGAAGGACGCAAGTAATCACAACTTTGAAATCTGCCAAGCTTGTATTGGCATTCGTTCATTGCTCCCAATGATCTGGGTCAAACAACAAATATTTAGAAACAGGCAATTTTCCACAGAATACACAAAGCCCAGGGATCTTCTCCCACCCCACCCCCAAAGGAAAATGTTCTGCCCCACCTCACTGTTGTAGGTGTGGGGCAGGTGTTCCAAGAGCCTTGAAGCATGGATTTCACAGACAGTTACCCAGGTTTGAGAGCAGAGTGTTTGTTTATTTGAGGAGCAATGAAAACAAATTCACAGCAAACTGAAGTCTGGGATGAATAGGATTAGAACCAGTAATCCCCACCTAAACCATTCCCACCCAGCTAATCCCCTCCACTCTCAGCTCTCTTCCAACTGCACACAGACCAAATTTCTACCGCACCCCACATGAGTGCCATTCCTTCAAACCCCCGCTTTTACTCACCTGTGTTTTCCATACTCCCAACCTCTCTCCTCCCCACATGAGGTCTGCATGATTGAATTCTGGACTTAAACCAGAGTTTAAACTCCACATCAGCCATGAATTTACTACCTCTGCATGGAAAAGGAGATAGGAATGCTCACATTTCCTTATGTTTGGCTTTTGTGTGGGTGGGTGGGTGGGTGTGTCAGAATTGGGATGCACAAATGTCCCTCCTTTTGTCTTTAATAATAATAATTTGTATTTATACCCCACCCTCTCCAGCCAAGACCAGGCTCAGGGTGGCTAACACCAAGTTTAAAAACATTTTATTAAAATACAACTTAAAAGCAAGATTAAAATACAACATTAAAATGCAAACTCATATCAGTAGAAACTCAAATCGAAAACTTTTTGGGGATGAAAACGTCAAATCTTTACAAGGCAAGAGTTTATTGACTTTGGCATGAAAAGTCCCAGTGCTTTTCAAATGCAGAAATTGTTAATGTAGGTTGTTTTTTTTAATGCATGTATACGTTTTTAAAAGGCCTAAGTAGCTTAGATGTACAAATTACCTTGTTACTTGGGAGCAGTGAAATTTGAAGCCACTTGTAAGTAGAAACGAGAAGAGGTGGGGGGGGGGTGAAGACAGTGTTGGGGAGAAGTGGAGGAAGTCTGCAAAACCCACAGACAAAGGTGCTATTTTGCCCCCCCCCCCCTTAAAAGAAAAACTCCATGCAAGAAGAAAACTAGCATGTCAGGGGGTAAGATTCAGGAACAGCCCATTCTCTGCTGTGCTCGTTTTCTCCATCCAGGGTCTCTTTAAAAAAAATGTAGAGGAGCATTAAAATCTGATTTTTCCGTCCTCTCCACCCTGCCTTGCTGTCTGTGCAGCTAATTCTACCACCTTGTTTCTGTGGCATGTGTTGACAAGGCCAAAGGATTCAATATTGCCTCTGCTGTAGATGTTTAATTATCAGCCTCATTATAATTCCTTTATGAGCCTCTTAACACTCTGGGGTGTCTCATGAGCTTCTATACAGCTGATTTTGGAAAGTTGTTTATGACCTAAAATATTGATGTGGTACTTAAGAGTAGAATAATCAGCTGCATGCATGCATGTTCTAGTCCCCTGTGGGCACAGAATGCGAAGGAACTGTGAGAACATTCCTTTCTCTGTTCGCCTATGTAAAGAATGTTTGGGTTTTATGTTATTTGGTGTGGGGTTTTTCTAGTAGACTTACATTAATGCAGCAGCAAGGGGGAGAGGGGAGGAGTCGTCCCCTCGCCACCACTGCTTAAGTATTTATTATGACTCTGCATCACACATGAGCGAGATCCACAGCTGGGAGAGCTCTCTGAGGCACAGCTAATATATTTTTCTCCCTCTGTCTGCAAAAAAGAAAGAAAAAAAAGCTTGAGCGTTTTGGCTTCAAAACCTTAAACACAATTTGGTGCCCAATCAAAGATTTTAGCTAAGGCTGACAGATTGCTCCAGAACATAATAGCATTTTGCATATACATACATACATAAGATGTCACTGTGATTATGGCAGGAGTTTTTAAAATAGCCACTCGCCCAGGGTGAATATGAACAGTGGCGTAGCGTGGGTTGTCAGCACCCGGGGCAAGGCAAGTAATTTGCACCCCCTAACCCATGGATTTGCGCCCCCTAACCTGTGGATTTGCCGCCCCCTAACCCATGGATTTGCCCTAACCCCAGATGTTGCGCCCGGTGCGGCCGGCCCCCCCTGCACCCCCCACGCTACGCCACTGAATATGAAACGCCTGCAGGCGATCAAGCTTTCTTTGTAAGCTGGAAGACGGCTGGAGTTATTTTCTGTGTGTGTGTGTCTCCCAAGCCACTGAAATAACACAAGAGTCTTAGCCGGCAGCCTTTCTCAACCTGTGGGCCCCCAGATGTTGTTGAACTACAACTCCTATCACCCCAGCTAGCAAGGCCAGAGCTCAGGGATGATGGGAGTTGTAGTCCAACAACATCTGAGGACCTACAGGTTGAGAACCACTGGTTATGGCAACTTAAAAGATGGACAGGTATGCTTTTTTCATGTCGTCAGCCTAAAATCACTGGCATGGGCATGGTGGCTGCCACACCTGGGCAAAATAGATTTACCTCCCTCGCACCTGTCCATACACAACCTTGATGTAGTGCAGGCATGCCAAACTCTCACATTTTTGCACTTCGCAGAGTGGCCTTCTCTCTTTCTCTCTGCCTTCGTCCTCAGAGGGAAGGAAGCTAGCATAGACTCTGCAGCAGCCTCAAGCTAAAAGCTCTCTTCCTGTCAAAGCACAGGTCATGCCGATCGCCTTGCACCCTGTGGGTGGCGCATGCATGGCAACTATGGGAAGGTCCATAGCTCAGTGACAGATCATCTGTTTTGCATGCAGAAGGTCCCAATTTCAGTCCCCAGCATCTCCAGGTAGGGCTGGGAGAGACTCACAATGTAGTCCATCAGTGCAGACAGTACGGAGCTAGATGGACCAGTGGTCTGTTTCAGTATAAGGCAGACAGTGTTCGAAATTAGCCAGGCGTCAGGCGCATTTTGCACCTGGCTTTTGACCACTTGCGACCAAGTGTGGATGCCAGGACGGCGCCTGACATTTCCACCACCTGGAGGTGGAATTCTGTTATATTTTATCTGCACAAGCAGAACAAATTTCTGGAACCAAAAAAAGAGAGAAAAAGAGGTCAGAATAGGCTGATATATATGGGGACCGTCCCTGGATCAAGTGGATTTAATTCTTTTAAGTTCTCAAGGCTCTTATCCCAGCTCAAGGTTGTCATCTGAACCAGCCAGGTGTTTCACTGAGAATCAATCACAGTCAGCCCATCATTTGAAAAATAGGACTTGAGAGACATCTAGCCCCAAAATGGCAACAGGTTTTGACAACTGTAACCTTGATTTAAGGAGCAATTTGGTGACATATCTGAGTTTCTCACTGCCTTTACCCATTCAGCTACATCTGAACTCAGTGGACTGTGGGGATGTTATCTGTGCTTCGATTTTTAAACTGGCTTCTAACTTATTCAACCATGGCCCTTAACAGGGTTAACTGGAAGCCTGGGGAATAGGAGACTGGTTATGGGACCTTGCTTTTAACTGGGCAATTGCTGCTTAGTTGTGCGGCTGAGGAGGCGAAGGAATGGGTTTCTGCTGTCTTCTTGTTTTGTTTTACTAGGATCGCTGCATGGATGTGATTTCTTTCTTTTTTTTAATTGTCTCCTTCAACCTGTAAGCCACTTTGGAGCCTTCGCATGATATTTATTATTTGTTTGTTGCATTCACATCCCACCCTTTTCCCGAAGAAGTTCAAGGTACATGGCTCCGCACCCTTTCACATTTAACCCTCACAACAACCCTGTGAGGTAGTTTAGGCTGGGAGGTGGTGAGTGCCCCAAGGTCACCCACTGACCTTCGTGGACGAGTGAGGATTCAAACCCTGGTCTCCCAGGTCCTAGTCCGACACTCTAACCACTGTGCCACACTGGCTGTCAATGTGATAAAATGGAGTAGGTTTTAAATGTAGGTGTGGTTCTCGAAGTTTTTTTTTTTGTTTGTTTTGTTTTTAAGGGGAAAGTTGTAACAGTCAAATGACAACATTTTGGAGGTCCCAAGTCGCAAGGTGATTAGATTGGTCTGAACTAAGGCCAGGGCCTTTTCAGTACTGGCCCCGACTTGGTGGAATGCTCTGCCACAAGAGACTAGGGCCCTGCGGGACTTTACATCCTTCCGCAGGGCCTGCAAGACAGAGATGTTCCGCCTGGCCTTTGGTTTGGACTCAGTCTGACTCTTATGTTTCCCTCCCCTTATGGTTTTGATCTATGGGCTACTTTTAAAATGAGGCTGCACTTTAAATTGCATTTTAACTTGTATTTTAAATTGTTTTTTTTCCCTTTTCTTTTTTCCCCTATTATGTTTTTCTGTAATTTTACTGGTGTTAGCCACCCTTAGCCCGGCTCTGGCCGGGGAGGGCGGGGTATAAATATAAAATAATAATAATAATAATAATAATAATAATAATAATAATGGGCTTCTAAGTAGCTTTACAAATCAAGCCGTCCCAATACACATACAAATCAAGGCATCCTTTGCCCTGGAAAAAAACTTGGCTTTAATTTCCTTATTCCAAAGGGGGTGAAGAAAGCAGGATGTGAGCAGACCCACAGGCCAAGAGGCACTCATCCAGTTGCGACTCAAGAGATTGTGCTCTGGGCTTCCTCTGGTTTCCTTTGGGAAAGCCACACTGGGTTGTCTCCAGTACCAGCCCTACTCAAGAGCAGACCCATTGAAGTTGATGGGCATGCATGTCTGTGGTCCTGCACTGAGCAGAACCTAGTTGGATGCAGCCCATTGCATTTGCCCTCAATCTTGCTCTCCTTTCTTAGCTGTGTAGTAACGGCAGTACAATGTGGCGTTTCTACCTAAAAGTTTTGGGAAACGACCGATATCGGCTTAAATGCAGCCGTTCAGATTGGCAGTTCAAGACTAGGCATGTGGAGAAGCGGGAGGGAAGAGCATCTGTTTTTGATTGGACTTTGTCGTTGGAAATTCTTCATATTTGTTTGTCACATGGTGCTCTCTCTCTCTGTGTGTGTGTGTGTGTGTGTGTGTGTGTGTGTTTCTTTCCCCCTTTCCCTTTCCTCCCCGCTTCACAAGACTTGCAGGAATGTGCACACATGGTTCTTATCTCCCCCCCCCACCCCACCAGGAAAGGGGAAAGAAGGAAGAAAAAAAACACCCTTCAGCTTTTTCTGCTGGTTAGTAATTTGTGACATGAGAACTGGTAGATGCATTAGTCACTTCTACTCCAAATAGAAATCTTAGCGGTTTGGAGGAAAAACCCTAAGGAAGGGAAATGGCCTTTTATGTCGTTTCTTGGCAGAAGTGGTGCTGTTACTGCTTGGAGTTTGAACTGACCTTTCTAGCCAAACAGTTCTGCCTTGGAGATCAGAGTTTGCTCTGCCTGCAGTGAGCGAGGTCGGATTGTCATGTTTGTGTCGGGGCTCTTTCAAAAAAACGAAGATATGGGGGCAGGGGGCGGGGAACACATCCCCAAAGCTCCAGGCACTAAACGCTAAAGTGGAATCTCCTCTGTAGGATCCTTAAGTGAGAGAAGGGAATTTAAACATGTGGCCTCCCTCTAAAGCTCACCAACACTGTTCTGGTAGACTACAAAATAAAATAAAAAGATTCCTTCCAGTAGCACCTTAAAGACCAACTAAGTTTGTTATTGGTATGAGCTTTCGTGTGCATGCACACTTCTTCAGATAGACTAAATACCTCCTTTTCCCGCTGTATTTGGAGATCAAAATGCTTATCTGAATGCAATTCCAGCGAGTTAAATAAGCATCTTTTGAACCAGGGGGGTTGTTAACACTGGATTGTAGCCAATGTTATCTCTACTCAGAGTAGACCCATCAAAATTTATGGGCATGACTAACATAGGTCCATTTGTTTTACATGGGTTTCACGCTGAGCAGGACACGGGTGGCGCTGTGGGTTAAACCACAGAGCCTAGGGCTTGCTGATCAGAAGGTCGGCGGTTCGAATCCCTGTGACGGGGTGAGCTCCCGTTGCCGTGTCCCTCCTCCTGCCAACCTAGCAGTTCAAAAGCACGTCAAAGTGCAAGTAGATAAATAGGTACCGCTCCAGCGGGAAGATAAACACCGTTTCCGTGCGCTGCTCTGGTTCGCCAGAAGCGGCTTAGTCATGCTGGCCACATGACCCAGAAGCTGTACGCCGGCTCCCTCAGCCAATAAAGTGAGATGAGCGCCGCAACCCCAGAGTCGGCCACGACTAGACCTAATGCTCAGGGGTCCCTTTGCCTTTTCTTAACATAGGTCCATTTGTTTTACATGGGCTTCATGCTGAGCTGGACTTAATTAGGCACAACCCTCTGTTTCCCTTTTGCCTTATTTTCAGGCTCAGTCCTGCCTGCAGTCCTTTCTGCCTCCCCACAAACTGGTGTTTATGTGTTCAAGGCACTGATTTGGGGGGGGGGGGGAGCAGACATATGGTTTCCCCACCCCAACAATTTTTCTGCATTGCATGCGACCAGTATGACACCTCTTGTTTCCCTTTCAAGGGTACAGACAACGGCACAGGTGTGAGTCACTGGTGCACATTTCGTTCAAATAACAAGCTTACCTGTGCACCATGCCCCCCATATAAAAGCACACTCATCTATACAAACAATTGCATATCTATTCTAAGATGTTCCTCATGCATAGCTTTCACAACGTAAGCCTCCTCTGTTGGGGAAGCAGCATCGTCTGATGACGATACTCATAAACACTTACAGTGGTACCTCGGGTTAAGTACTTAATTTGTTCAAGAGGTCTGTTCTTAACCTGAAACTGTTCTTAACCTGAAGCACCACTTTAGCTAATGGGGCCTCCTGCTGCTGCCGCACCGCCAGAGCCGGATTTCTGTTCTTATCCTGAAGCAAAGTTCTTAACCTGAAGCACTGTTTCTGGGTTAGCGGAGTGTGTAACCTGAAGCGTATGTAACCTGAAGCGTATGTAACCCGAGGTACCACTGTGTTCTGAATTTACTAGTCCACAACAGCCTCCCTAGTGAAAGCACAGGCGCTTTGCTGAAATGTTTTTCAAAAGCAAGCACACCTCTCTGAATTCTGTCAGATGCAAGAGTGGTTCTATCAGTTACGGATGGGAGGACATCCATGCACTGTAGGATCCCCACTTCACTTCCCGCCAACAGCAGTTGGCTCACGACATTTGCCATAAGCGAGTAAATTGTTCTAGCAGGTTTTCTTTAAGCTGCATGTCTTAAAAGGAGAAGAATAAGCCTACCGCTTTCAAGATTTGTTTGGCAGGGGGGAAAGCTTTGGAGGGAGAGAAAGGGTTCCTTGGAGAGGAGAACTTAAATCAAATCATGAGCTTGCCGTTTTGGTTGTTACTTATTGTGTTCCCTGGCTGGCTTGGTAAACTTTGTCTATGTGGCGTCTTTTAAAATTAGTACAAGCCAGAGAGGGATCCAGGAAAAGGAGCGTTGCTTGAAAAGCAGACAAACCCAGCGTGGAGGTCTTTCGGGGTGGAAAAAGAGCCTTGAAAACTGACCAGCACATCTGCCATAAGAACATAAGAGGAGCTTGCAGGATCAGGCCAATGGCCCATCAAGTTCAGCATCATATTCTTGCAGTGGCCATGCCAATGGGAAGCATGAAAGCAAGATTTGAGTGTTGCAACTGCCCTCTCTCCTGTCTTCAAGAGTCCACTGCCTCCGACAGATGAAGTAAAACATAACCATTGTGGGTAGTAGCCATTAGTAGCCGTATCCTCCATAAAGCAGAGGTTCCATTACAAAGTTGCCTGAGGCAGCTGTGTTGCTGAGCCTCAGTGGAGCAAGGAATTCCTGAACATAGCTGTCAACTTACAGATTTGAAAATAAGGGACCAGCAGGCTCGAAAATAAAGGATCAGCAGCCAAAATAAGGGATTTTCCGGGCACAGGTATGTTCAACTTCTGAGCCCCTCCGAGCCAAAGGCAGAAAGCCCAGCCAGCAGCCAAAACGAAGCCTCATCAATAAGGGACAGCAGCGGGACATGGCATTGGGATAAGGGACTGTCCCGCCAAATAAGGGACACTTGACAGCTATGTTCCTGAAGAAGGCCGTTACTGAGGAGGCAAGGCTTACCTGTACAGAAGCCATGCCAAGCCTTCCTCAGCAAGGCTTGTTCTTCTGTTAAAGCCTCGAAATGCTTCCCACCTTGAGCAGAAGCAAATTCTCTTACAGTACTGTTTCCTGTTTGACGAAAGCCTGGGATTGGGAAATCCCCTGAGCTTCTTGGCTGTGAACCCAGTATCCTCAAACACATCCAAGATTGATATATTATTTCATCCTGTTTGAAGTGCTGCCAGTGATAAAAAGGTCTGCTGCAATCTTTCGAATAAGAAATAAAATCTCATTTTGATTCTGGAAGATAACGTGGGCTCTGGCTTTGACTAGTCCACAGGAGAATGGTATTTTTCCAAGGGAGGGGCAGTTGATAGGAACACCCATCTGCAAGCACTTGTTGTACTGATACAGTAAACTTGCTTGTAAATAGCCACTTGCCTAGTCATCTGTGATGAGCTGGAATTTCCTCCAGGGGAGTAGGCAGGGGGTTGTGTAAATTGGGAGGCATGTGAGTCTTTGGTTTCAAACTGTTTGGTTACTCCACAAATGACTTACATGTAAATACTAAAAAAGAAAGAAAGGGAAAAAATGGTTTCTGAGTTGGCAGCTTGTGTAGACATATTTGGAAGGCAGACCAATAATGTCCTCCCAAGGCTCCATCGTGACCTTTAAGATTGACTTAAGTGGAGCTGAGGCCAGAATTTTATTTGTCTATTTGATTTGATTTCTGTACAACCCAAGGAGCCCCGGGCAATAAACACATCCATAAAATATTTCATTTCATTTCATTTCATTATTTCTTTCTAAATTCTAAATGTTAGACGTGAAGGACAGCGTTAACATTTATGGCGATCATTAACAAGACTAGAGTTTGCACCAGTTGCTCCGAATAAATGTATCTCGCCAGAGAGAAAAGTCTGAGTCAAGCTAATGGGTTTTCCCCCTTTACTTTTTCCTGAGACTGGAAATAGACTTCTGTGTTGCTTCCCTGCAATGGTTTGGATCTGAGCCTTGGGGCTGTGTAGGAAGGGGGAGGAGGAAAATCCTCTTTTCTCTCTGAGCCAGAAGAATTCTGCCCTCTCCTCCTTCTCCTCCTCCAAGGCCTGCTGAAGGACAGCGGATGACTTAGGGCACAGTTGCGGCGCTTCAATTTTATTAGCTCCGGTTAGCAGAGCCCCGCTTGGTTTATAAATAGCAGCCCACAGTGGAGATGGCAATTCCAGAAGTGGCTGCCCGTCACATGGCAAACTTTCCTTCTGTGCTTTTTGGGTGCTTGCGAGGGAAATGCTTATTCCCCAGGCCTCTCACTTTTATTCTCTTGGAATGACGTTCTTTCTGTTGTATTTCTACCCCACGCCCTGTTCATTCCTCTCTATATTTTCTTCTGTGAACTGCCCTGAGACCAGCGGGTATAGGGCGGTATATAAATCCAATTAATAATAATTATATGTGTGTGTATAATAGATAAGTGAAAAACACAGTGCCAGATTTAGGATGTCCCGGAGGGTTTCCCTGTACAGTGGTACCTCTGGTTGCGAATGGGATCCGTTCTGGAGGCCTTTTCACAACATGAAAAGAACGCAACCCACAGCGGCGTGTCTGCACACGCGTGGGTTGTGATTCTCCACTTCTGCGCATGCGTGTGACATCATTTTGTGTGTCTGCGCATGCGCGAGCAGCAAAACCCAGAAGTAACCGTTTCCGGTACTTCCGGGTCACTGCGGGATGTAACCTGAAAGAACATAACATGAAGCGGACATAACATGAGGTATGACTGTACGGGGCAGTTGAGCCAAAGCGCCACAAAACTGAGAAGATCCATGATAGAGAAGATCCATTTGGGGGTGCCAGTTTTTCACCTCCCCCAGGGCACCATATTATCAAAGATTACCAAAGTCCGCCCCCGAACAAACATATAGACACACACTCTGTGAATGGGAAAGGAATCCACGCATTGGACTGTAGTGTGCCCTCAATATCAATGGGGCTTCCCCAAATTTCAAACTGGATAGTATAGACTCCTGATAGTTTAGATCAGCCTTCTTCAACCTGGTGCCCTCCAGGTGTTTTTGGATTAAAGCTCCCTTCAGGCTCCAGGGCAGGGCAAATCTGGTTTAAACAGTGTGATGCAGCTAATTACAACTAGTTTTGCCTAAATGGCTACTAGCCATCCCTCCCCACAAGAAGTTGGTAAAACATAACATATTATGTGAAGAGTGCTGGAACTTAAGCTTTTACAAGCCCCATATGTAACATGTTCTGCATTTGCAAGGAGCTGATCTTTTAGTGTGGCAACAGCTAAACTTTGGAACTCCCTGCCTGTTGACCTTAGGCAGGCGCCCTCGCTATATTGTTTTGAGACACCTGCTGAAAACATTTTTATTTCAGCAAGCCTACCCATGCATATAATTTTTCTATATGTATTTGTTTTTAAAAGTTTTATTGATTTTTTTTTTATCTCTGATCGATTTTTAGCTGTGCTTTATGTGTAGTTGTGTTTTCAGTTTTACCTGTATCTTACTGATAATTTCATAAATGCACACAGCTTGGAAAATTTGGAGATTTACACGGCTTGCACATCTTTTTAAATAAATAAAATTAAACGTGCCAATTTTGGCCAAACCAGATGTTTGGAGACCCCTCTCCAGTTCGCAGAGTTCCAATTCCCAGAGCGGTTTAACAGTCAATCCTTCTTCCCAAGGAACTCTGGGAATTGTAGCTCAGTGAGGGGGATAGATGTCTCCTAACAAGTCTCAGCACCTCTAACAAACTACAGTGGTGCCCCGCAAGACGAAATTAATTCGTTCCGCAAGTTTTGTCGTCTAGCGAATTTTTCGTCTTGCGAATCATGAAATCCCATAGGAATGCATTGAAAATCAATTAATGCGTTCCTATGGTCAAAAAAAGTCCAAACAAAGCCAAATTTGGTACAACAACAGTTTATTAACTGCTCTTTAAAGTCACACATACTGTAAAGAGCAGTTCAAAAATTGAAGGGAAAATAAATTAACTTTATAAACATGACAGAAAAACATTTAAAAATCACAAAAATTCCCAAAAAAACCCCACAAGCTCCCAGATTCCTGCAGAAACCTCTCCAACTGTTCCCCCAGCCACCCAGCCCACAGAAATTCAAATCCAGATTTTTTTAAAAAAAAC
>JAXCMG010000014.1:49114729-49141181 GCA_034642415.1 Podarcis siculus | reverse complement strand
AAAAAAACAACCTTGCCCAATGGTCACAGAAAATCACAAAAATTCCCCAAAAACCCCCACAAGCTCCCAGATTCCTGCAGAAACCTCTCCAACTGTTCCCCCAGCCACCCAGCCCACAGAAATTCAAATCCAGAATTTTTTTAAAAAAACAGCAGAGTGGCCCAATGGTCACAGAAAATCATAAAAATGCAGAAAAAAACACACAAGCTTCCAGATTCTTGCAAACCCCTCCCCAACTGTTCCCCCAGCCACCCAGCACACAAAAATTCAAATCCAGAATTTTTTTAAAAAAACAGCAGAGTGGCCCAATGGTCACAGAAAATCATAAAAATGCAGAAAAAAACACACAAGCTTCCAGATTCTTGCAAACCCCTCCCCAACACCAAGTCCTTGAATTCCAAACACCCCAACCCAAAATCCAAACCCCCCCAAAAAAGTTTTAAAAGCTTAACTTACCAAATGGCTGCAAAAGAAGTTTTGGAAAAGCTTCAAAAATCACCAAAGTCTTTAAAAACCTCAAAAAAGGCTACTATGTACACTGCGTTCTATGAGTTGCTCCTCGAAGTCAAGTCGCAACTGTATTAATGGTGTTAAGAAAAGGGAAACAAACTTGCAAGACGTTTTCGTCTTGCGAAGCAAGCCCATAGGGAAATTCGTCTTGCGGGGCAAATCGCAAACGGAAAAACCTTTCGTCTAGCGAGTTTTTTGTCTTGCGAGGCATTCGTCTTGCGAGGTACCACTGTACACTTCCCAGAATTCATTGCAGTAAGCCATGGCTGTTTAAAGTAGTACAGTGGTACCTCGAGTTACATACGCTTCAGGTTACAGACTCCACTAACCCAGAAATAGTACCTCGGGTTAAGAACTTTGCTTCAGGATGAGAATAGAAATCGTGCGGCAGCGGGAGGCCCCATTAGCTAAAGTGGTGCTTCAAGTTAAGAACAGTTTCAGGCTAGGAACGGACCTCCGGAACGAACTAAGTACTTAACCCGAGGTACCACTGTATGATAGTTATTTAAATGCAAAGAGGGGCCCTAGACAAGCCTGTGCATCTCTAGTCTGACTCTGTGTAAGGAAACTTTTTCTCTTCCCATACAGCTTTATCTTTTTATTCTTGAGAAGCAGGGTGCTAATCAGTATTTTTAAAAGGTGATTTTAAAAAGAAGAAGATTTACTTATGTTTGAGAGACTTTTATATTGCCCTCCATGAGTATTTAGGAACCTAGAAACTGCTTGTTCTTGCTGTTTATTGCAGACAAATCTCATCTTTCCTCCAAAGAACTCTAGTTTCTGCATCTAAATGTATGTATTTGAAATAAATGTATATATTTGAAAGAAAGCTAGATATGTTTATTTCAGTGGAGGATGCATTTACGTGATGTGACATGATGGTGTGATATCGGTGGCAGTGGTTGCTTCTCATTGATAAGCAGTGATAAAGCCAATAAAAACCTTGACATGTTTCTTCTTTGGCATTTCAGAACGATGATCTCCGAAACCTGTCCCTGTCGGGCCATGTCGGTTTTGACAGCCTCCCCGATCAGCTGGTCAACAAGTCAACCTCGCAGGGTTTCTGCTTCAACATCCTTTGTGTTGGTAAGTGATGATAATGTGCTTCTGAACAAAGAGATTATCTGCATGTCCTTCCCGGATGCAACATGCAGGGCGAACAATATAAAATCCCTCCTGCCTGGTGGTACCTAGCATGTAAGACACGAAGCATCACAGGGAATCTTTTAAATGGAAATGCTCAGCTTTTTGTGCAGGTTTCTCCCCACCCCCCAACAAAAAAAGTCTGAAAACCAGCAAAGCATTTGGAACCTCGCATGTTTAAAACTGGAACTAAACTGGGAAATGATGTTGCATGCTTAGCTGATGTTTCCTGGATTTTTGGAAACCTGGGCAAAAGTTTGTTCTCCCTCAATTAAAATTGCAAATGTACCAGATGTCAATGGGAAAATGACACGGATGCATAGACACTGGGGAGCTATAGCCTAGTTGCCACTGAGCATTGCACCCTGTACATAAGAACATCCAGTACTGGCATTTAGGTGTCTGCTTAAGCACCTGGTGTCAGGACACAAGAAGAACAGCGTCCTGTTCTTAATTGTTGGGCTGCCAGGTGCCTCTGGGAATTCTGCAAGCAGAACCTGAGTACAACAGCTCTGTCCCCACATCTGAATCCAAGTGACTGGTATACAGAGGCATAACACTTCGAACAGTGCTGGCAGATCATAGCCATCGTGGCTCGTAGCTACTTCTCCATGACAGACCTACACTTTCCCCAGTCATTCAGGGCTAAGGAATGGGGCCATACCATCCACACGAGGTGTGTAAATGTGGAGCTCCCACACTCTGCCCTGTAAAAAGCGAGCAATTGTTGACACGAATGCAAATACATCTTCTGAAGCATGGAGAATTATGTAGCTAACATTGGGGGGAATGCAAGTAGGAAGTACAAAATACTCTGCAATGACACAACCGTTTCAAACGTCCAGACTTTATAAGGGAACTCCACTGTATCCTTCCGTTTCCTCGCACTGAATTACGCCATTGCCCATATATTGGCAAAGAAAGTGCAGAAGTTTTTTTAAAAAATAAATAGTATTTTCTAGTACCTTAGGTAAATGGCTTAGAGATTTATTTATTTTTTTCATTATTAAGTGGTCTTTAAATTTTGAAAAATAAATAAGCCAATGCTGTAAGGCCAGTTGATAGAACTGGAAATATACATATGCCAAATTGTGCCTCTTCCTCACCCCGGTGAATTCCTCACAAACTTATGTAGCACCAAATTGCAGCCCTAGAGAAACTCTCAAGCAAATGTCCCAAAGACTGGAATTCTCGCTCAGGCGCCCCTCTGGCTCCTGAGATTTCAGCAGGGAATTCCCTCGCACTCCCATCTCTTTGTAAACATGAGGACCAGAAACTTGAGTTTCTTTTCCTCTTTTTTTATTAACAAGAAGGAAGCTCATCAGGCTGATAGCTGCAGTTTGCATCCATTCGCATCGCATCGCTTTGCTTTCTCCGCGATCTAGTGGGAATTGTGGCATCCACACATAGCCTCTCCTCTGAGGCTGCGTACAGGGTGAACTGTCCTCAAGGTTGCGGCCAAAGTCATCCATAGTCAAATTTTATCCGTGGAATGCAAAAGGCCGCTGCCTCTTCTTTTCTCTCCCATGAGGATTAGTGTTTTCCTATCCATCAAATTAAAACAACGGCGAAAAGAGATGTCGTCAAAACCGCAGCAAGCTGTTGAACAAAGTGGTTTGAGCTTCTAGAGGCTGGAGCGATGTTGTTTCCCCGAGACCTTTCCTATTTGCATCCCCTGAAAGGCATTTCTGTGCGTCCGCAAAACGAAACCATTGATCTCTGCACTTCGCTTGGCAGGGCTCAGCTATTCCCGTTGCTGCCTGTTTATATGAAATCCGGTTTTGTTTTTACAATGAAACTTTAGCAGGCAGCTTCGCTGTTCCTTTTAAAAGAGAAAATATTGACTGGGGTTTTATTGCACCATTGTTGTTTCTTTTAAAAAAAGAAAAGGAACATGACTTGCATCCACAGCTGGTTTAAGAACATAAGGAAAGCTTGCTGGTTCAGGCCAGCATCCTTCTCCCACAGTGGACAACCAGATGCCTTATGGGAATATCTCAAGCAGCACCTGAATGGAACAGCCCTCCACAAGTGGAATACGTCAGACAGAAAAATACAAGAGAAGATGAAGAAATTAGGAAAGAATGTACTATGGCACTGACAAAATAGGATTTGCATTTTGTACATACGTACTGGACTTGGTGATCAGCTGAAAAGCTACTTTTTAATATATCATGTCACGAAGTTGATTTCGACATTATGAGAAGCTCTCCTCAATCCCAGCAATTGGCGAAAGCCCTGGAGATAGTATATGCTTGGCCATGATGGCTGGTAGCCACTGGCAGCCTTTTCCTCTATGAGATGTATGGTCTTACGCAGTTGAGCTTTATGTACCCTTGCCAAAACCTCTGTGCCGATGCCTTTTTTGCAGGAAATATGCGGCAGTTTATAATTTAACCAGTGGAAGGTCCCAATTGCCACAAAAAGAAAAGGCCAACCCCAGTTGTGTTGCTTCTCCTTGCTTCCTGTTAGAGTAACATACCCAAACCAAAATGACCTCAAAAAATATATGAGTAAACGTGCCCATAAACCCCCCAGCCCCGCCAATTTAGATTTAGCCTTTCTCTATTAAATTCTGGGCCCTCCCACCCATTTCCAGCTAAACCGACTAAGGTTGAAACCAAGTCCTAATTGGCACATATATATTTTTCCTGCTAAAGGAAAATAAGAAATAGCACGCTAATTGATTCCTTTGTCCAACAACGTGTATCTCTTAACGGAAAGACAAAATGCAACAGTGTCGGCTACATCAGACATTTCTGGAGCACTCCTGGGCTGCAGAGTACAGTGGTGCCCTGCAAGACGAACGCCTCGCAAGACAGAAAACCCGCTAGACGAAAGGGTTTTCCGTTTTGGAGGCGCTTCGCTAAACGAATTTCCCAATGGGGTTGCTTCGCAAGACGAAAAAATCTTGCGTCCCCCTGCGGTTTTTTTCGCTTTCCCCCCCCTTTTCCTAAGCGCTAAGCCGCTTATCAGCTGTTCCGCTGATAAGCTGCTTGACAGCTGTAGCGCTAATCCGCTAAGCTGTCAATGGGCTTGCTTCGCAAGACGAAAAAACCGCTAGACGAAGAGAATCGCGGAACGGATTCTTTTCGTCTAGCGAGACACCACTGTACCGTGGTCTGGGATGGCTTAGCAGTTCCCTATCAAAGAGCGCTGCAGGACAGGGCGAGTGAGAGTGACTTGTAGTCCTCCAGATGTTATTGAACTGCAGTTCCCATCACTCCTGCTAATCACCCATGCTGGCTGCAGCTGATGGAGTCCAAAAACATCTGGAGGGCCATAGTTTCTCCTTCCTTGCTTTAGGGCTTGGTGGTGGGACGCCCAGGGTGCATTGCAGGCTATGTTCTCAATATAATAACAGTTATCATGGCCTGAGCAATGCATCCTACTGATTTCGTAGTTCTGTTATTAATGGAGAAGGTTTGCACCCATGATTGAAAGAACAACAACAACAACAACAACAACAACAACCTGGGATTTTACGCTGCTCTTTGCTTCTTTGCTCTGGCCAAAGGGAAAGTTGTCAGCTAAAAGCAGGCACAGGAGAAAAACATGCGGAAGGAAAGTGAAATCAAGGTAGTAACTAAAAGAATATAGTTGGAAGCTTGCTGCCTCTTTCTGCACCAGCAATGAGGATGGAAAGAAAGAATCCTTGGCAGATGACCATCCAACCTCTGCTTAAAAACCACTAAAGAAGGTGAATCTGCCACCTTCCAAGGGAGTCCATTCCACTGTTGAACAGCTCTTGCTGTCAGAAAGTTCTTCCTAATGTTTAGCCGGAATCACCTTTCTTGTAATTTGAATCTACTGGTTTGGGTCCTAGCCTCTGGAACAGCAGAAAACAAACCTGCTCCGTGTGGCTGCGCTTCAGGTATCTGAAGATGGCTATCGTATCCCTTCTCAGTCTTCTCTTCTCCAGGCTAAGCATGCCTAACTCCTCAATGGCTTGGTTTCCATACCTTAGTCATCTTGGTTCTCTTCCTCTGCACAGGTTCCTGCTTGTCAATAGCTTTCTTAAATTGTGGTGCCCAGAACTGGACACAGGACTCCAGGTTCAGTCTGAGGAAGGCAGAATAGAGCAGTACTATTGCTTCCCTTGATCTGGACACAATACTTCTTTTGCTGCAGCCTATAATTGCATTAGCTTCTTCTTCTTATTTTTTTGGCTGCTGCATCACAGTGTTGATTCATGTTAAGAGTGTGTTCTACTAAGACCCCTAGATCGTTTTTAACGTGCTGAGTTTTGTAAGTGCTGCAAAAACAATGTTGGCATGTTGTTCTTAATAGATTTCTCAAAGTACACACACACTCTCTCTCACACTCACTCACTCTCTCCCCACCCCCTCTGTGTATGTGTCATTGCTGGTCCAGGACTAGCTTCTAGCAGTTGTAGACTTCTGATTTGATGTAACTTTTGGCTGCAATTTTAATTGAGAACTGATGAAATAGGTTTTGCAAATTTTTGAAGCAATGCAAATTTGTGTATAGCTCACAAATAGCAACCTATCTTTAAAAAAAGAAACAATTGTGTCTGTCTAGGCAATGATAAACCTCTTCCCACTTATCGTTAGCCAGGCAAAAGTAAGTCCCACAAGTTAACATAAAAAAAATAAAATACAGCATATCTGGTGCAGGTCCAGAAAGATTCTCCTGCCATATTTAAAAATGAGTGAATGTCTTATGATTTGAGTTGCAAGGTGGTTAAGGGTAGTTTTGAAAATAAAAATAAAATCAGCTGATAAGAGGCAAGCGAATACATACATGCCTGTAATAAATTACTTTAAATAGCTAAGTAAATATTTTAAACCTTTATAAAATCCACACACACATAATACAACTTACATTGATAATTCATTATCTCATCTGTGAGAAGGCATGAAATAATACCACATCAAACTTTTTGTTATCCCACACTCTCCAGTGTATTTCTCCCTCACTTTCCTTACTGCAGAAAGTCCATTTTGTTGCACAGGAGTGCCAAATGCACTTTAACTGTGTAACCTGAACATGCTGGTTTATAAACTAAAGCAGCCTAAGTCCCAAGGAATTCTGACTCACTTGTTTTAACAGTAGCAGCAACAAAATGCCAGGTCAGGTCTAGTATTTGAAACAAGCTCCTGAGCTCAGAATCCCATAACTTTGCGTGTACTTGCTGCTTTCAGTGTTAGCCCTACTCAGAGTAGACCAAGTGAAGTTAAAAAACATGAATAGCCTCATGTCCATTAATTTCACTGGGTCTGCTCCAAGTAGGACTCAAACCTATGACTTTTGCTCCTTACTCCCGTTGGTCAACTTAAGAGTCCTGGTAAAAAAATGAAGTAGCTTCTGCAAGCCTGAAGTTTGCCCAGCTTTGACCTCTTTGCGAAGTTAGGATTTGAACTATAAATTACTTAATCTAGCAGACCATGGAGTCTCATTCCTAAGCAATGCTTGCCTTGCCCCATTCCTGTAACTTTGGAATTCTGATGTCTCATTTAAGCAGAATATCCTTGATTTGGACGCCAGGAAGGAAGTCATTGGGAGGCTAAAGGTGGTGGCTGTGGGCTTCTCAGACTCCTAACCTGAATGTGGTCCTTTTCAGGGGAAACTGGCATTGGCAAATCGACGCTCATGGACACCCTGTTCAACACAAAGTTTGAAAGTGACCCAGCCACTCACAACGAGCCTGGCGTGCGGTTGAAAGCAAGGAGTTACGAACTCCAGGAGAGCAACGTCCGCCTGAAGCTGACAATCGTTGACACGGTGGGATTTGGAGACCAGATCAACAAAGATGACAGGTTAGCATCAAGGCTGCTCCAGACTATTCTTTGAAGGGCCAAGCGCTTTGCAGAGTAGAGAGAAATCACAAGTGTATGCTTTCCTCATCCTGGAAGGTTTTGGTGGAAAGTTTACATGTTCCATTTGCCTCTTGATCTGCAGGGTAAAATGTGGTATGCTTTTCAAGCATGCGATTTCTCCCCAAGTGCCTTTTGAGGTGAGAAAGATACTATGACACAGACAACTTTTGACTCATCCATTTGGGGCAGCGGCATTTGTTAAGTGGAACAATGGATGTGATGTGTCTTACCTTTGCACATTAGACTTTGAAACTCCCTCCACCGGCAGGTGAAGGCTTTGTCGTCCAAGCAGGCTTTTGGCCATTGGTTGCTTTTTACTTCAAAGGGTTGGTGCCATGTTTTTATTGTAATTATTGGTATGTTTTAAAACAAATCTTATATATGTATATAATTTCGATTCTATCCATTTTGGGGTTTTTGACAATTGGTTTTTCTATGTTTTCAGCTGTTCTTATCTGTAAGCCAACTTGAGTCCTGTCAGGGAAAATGGTGTGCTATCAGTAAATATATAGCAATATCAGTGCCCCATTCACACTATACATTTAAAAGACAGGCATGACTTTCCCCAGAGAATTGTGGGATATGTAGTTTATTAAGGGTGCCGAGACTTATTAGCAGACCCCTCTTCACCCACTACAACTCCCAGAGCAGTTTAACCAGTGCTATTTTTCTCTTATAATGGCAATGGTGTCCACCTGAGAGGTGCTGGAACTAAGTTCTGGCTGGGGGGGAAAGCCCTGAATTTAGAAATCAATCCTCCTTCCCAGGGAACTCTGGGAATTGTAGTTCTCTGAGGGAGAATAAGGGTCCCCTAACAACTCTCTTGCATTTTTAGCAAACTACAGTTCCCATCATTCTTTGGGAGGAAGCCATGTCTGCTTAAAGTGGTATGATACTGCTTTAAATGTGCAGATGGGGCCTTGGGTTTCAAACCTTGCTGGGAATGTCAGCCCTCCTTGCTGGAACTCTCCTCTCCCTTCATCAAGCCTGGATGTGTGTAGTGTGTGTGTGTGTGTGTGTGTGCGCGCGCGCACACACACACTGAAACAGCTCTTGTTTTTTTGAAGTGGCACATATGTGCACAAACCAAGGGGGAAAGGACTTTTAAAATGAAAAGCCTGCCCCCCCCTTCCAGGAGCAGGTGTTCCATATGGAAATATGTTGCCACTTTGTCTCCTGAACCGCTTTGCATCTGATTTAATTCAGCAAGAGCCAGCAGCATTGTCTCCCCTCATCTGTCAAGACCTCCTTTGTTCAAGGGTGTACAGCAGGGCTCACGCTATGACCCACGACGTGAATGGGAGAGCCGTTACCTCCTCTGCGCCTTGTCACAATCGGGCGCTTGTCCCAAACGATCGCAAGCTAAGCATCGCAGCTGCAATTAGTCTCCTGCCCTGGCCTGGCTCGTTTTAGTGATTTACAAGGGGGTTCTTCTCTCTAAGCCCAGAGCAGGAAGAACTCTAAGACGTCAACGCTGATTGCTTACAATGCGCACTGTTGACGGAGACCACTTGTGGAGCATATGCGTTGTCTCCAGTTTCTGAAGAAGGCAGGTCTGGGGGGAAAAGATCAGAATCACAAGATGCATCTCGTTTCAAGACTTTCCTTTGTCTTTTCCAGTTTTATGCATGCTGGTGGGTCTTCTGTGGCCATGCAGCTTGATTACCCAGGGCTGCGTTCGGTACCCGTGTTTGTCACAAGGTCAGCCATCGATGGGTTTCTCTTTCAGGCAGCACAAGACATTCTCATCAGCCTTGTCAGCGCTAGCAATATTCTAGAGCGGAGCTTTCCAAACTGGTGACACGCTTTTTAGACATGCATCATTTTGCGACACAGTCATTCAGTTTTACTAGCAAATTGGACCTTTAACAGCCCTAAACGGCCTCGGCCCAGTATACCCCACCCATCGTTCAGCCCATACACTGAGGTCCAGCTCTGAGGGCCTTCTGGCAGTTCCCTCCCTGTGAGAAGTGAGGTTACAGGGAACCAAGCAGAGGGCCTTATCGGTGGTGGCACCCGCCCTGTGGAACGCCCTCCCTTCAGATGTCAAGGAAATAAACAACTATCTGAGGCTGCATGTTTGGTATGGATCAGGGACTGGATAAAACTGGAAAAGGAAGAAGCATTGGACTTAGAAGGCCACAATACTGTGGTACCTCAGGTTACATACGCTTTAGGTTACAGACTCCGCTAACCCAGAAATAATACCTCGGGTTAAGAACTTTGCTTCAGGATGAGAACAGAAATTGTGCTCCAGCGGTGCGGCATCAGCAGGAGGCCCCCATTAGCTAAAGTGGTGCTTCAGGTTAAGAACAGTTGCAGGTTAAGAACGGACCTCCGGAACGAATTAAGTATGTAACCAGAGGTACCACTGTAATAGATTTGGATGGCATGCATATTTATGTCATGTGAAAGGAAAAGTGTTCGATTTTTTTATTGCTTATTATTATTATTCTGTTGGGAGCTGCCCAGAGTGGCTGGGGAAACCCAGCCAGATGGGTGGGGTATAAATAAATAAACAATTTATTATTATTTTACACTAATTCCTTTCCAGCCCCCGAGAGGAACGCGGGAAGCATTTGCTTGACACACCTACACACTGCAGCCGACACGCTTAATGGGTCGTGACACACAGTTTGGAAAGCTCTGTTTTAGAGGATTTGTTTTCCCAGTTGGAGAGGGCTTGAAATGTAAGCTGCTGAGGGGAACCTATGCATAACAAGCTTTCTTAACCTGCATAGATCATAATGCAGCGCTACTGGCCTTCTAATATGTGACCAATACATGATCAAGTATAAGGAACCTGTGAAGAGAGGCAAAATAATCAGACTAAACACTGACTTTTGTTTTGTCTTTTATTCATTTTTACAATTCTGGGGATTTCTCTCCTGGTGTTTGTTATTTATGATGTGCAGCCTTACCTTCTACGAAATCAATATATACATTTTAAAAACATAATCAAGTAAACAAGCAAGGGGATTTTCAGTTGCATAGTAGTCACAAGTGAAATGGGTGCGCCAGTCCCACAGGTGGTGATCCTCGCCAAAACATTTCTTGAAACAATTCGTTTCTGTGTTTGCATGTTACCTGAAACCCGGAATATGTTGTTTGAATGGCTATGTCTCTTTTAAAAACCAGTTTAGCTGGCAGTTTAGCTATTTCCACACAGGAAACCCAAAAATGCTTAAGTTCGTTTTAAACTAGTTTTGGGAACGCATGTTGTAGCTGAACTTTAAAAGCCTTCAGTTTGCTGACTGCACTTTATCTGGCGGCAAAGCTATTTTAATGACTTCATCTAAACTTTCCTAAATAGGAAATAAGCTTTAGCGAGGAATTCTTGGAATGTGTGGCTTGTGGGGAAGAATTTCAAGGATGCCTGGTTTTTAACCCGTTCTGAAAGTGAGGCTTCCATAAAGGCGGGTGAGATGCCACAGCTGCCACAGCACATGGAAGGAGAAAAGGGTATAGCGCAGTCCCTGGCACCATTGCCATGGTTGCATATTGAGGCCTCCATTCACCCAATAATAGTAATAATAATTTATTTATACCCCTCCCATCTGGCTGGGTTTCCCCAGCCACTCTGGGCGGCTTCCAACAAAACACTAAAATACAATAACCTAATAAACATTAAAAGCTTCCCTAAACAGGGCTGCCTTCAGATGTCTTCTAAAAGTTTGGTAATTATTTTTCTCTTTGACATCTGGTGGGAGGGCGTTCCACAGGGCGGGTGCCACTACCGAGAAGGCCCTCTGCCTGGTTCCCTGTAACTTGGCTTCTCACAGAGAGGGAACCACCAGAAGGCTCTCAACGCTGGACCTCAGTGTCCAGGCAGAACGATGGAGGTGGAGATGCTCCTTCAGGTATACTGGACCGAGGCCATTTAGGGCTTTAATGGTCAGCACCAACACTTTGAATTGTGCTCATACTGGGAGCCAGTGTAGGTCTTTCAAGACCGGTGTTATGTGGTCTCAGCGGCCCCTCCCAGTCACCAGTCTAGCTGCCGCATTCTGGATTAGTTGTAGTTTCTGGGTCCCCATGTAGGTAGCCCCATGTAGAGCACATTGCAGTAGTCCAAGCGGGGGATAACCAGAGCATGCACCACTCTGGCAAGACAGTCTGCGGGCAGGGAGGGTCTCAGCCTACATACCAGATGGAGCTGATAAACAGCTGCCCTGGACACAGAATTGACCTTATCCTCACAACCGTCCCGTGAGGTTGGTTAGGCTGAAAAGGCAGTGGCTGGCCCAGAGGTCACGCACCTCACCCCACTCGTAATCTATGAGGAACCTCAGGCCCAAATGTGACCCTCCAGGACTCTGTATCTGGCCTTCAAAAGGTAGCCCCACGTCCAAAACCCTCCCTAGGCCTGCACTGTACCCTGCCTGGGTTTTTCTGCCTGGTTTAACTGTCCTTCAACTCCCAAAGATGCTCTTCGCTTCCCAGGATGCAGGACAGAGTGTGTGTGCATAAAACAGCGGTCGGCAAAGTTTTTGCAGCTTGGGCTGATTCACGGTCCCGCAGACGCCGTGGTAGGCCGGAACGCGTGCACATGCACAAATGCTCCTTCCGGCACTGAGGAGGTGTGCGCAGCTTCCCATTGGCTGCAGGAGCTTCCTGCAGCCAATGGGAAGCTGCCCAGCATTGCGGAAGGCGGTCCTCGCTCTGCTCTGTGCCAGTTTAGCGTGGCACACGGGAGCCGACCGAACAGGTGGCAGGGATCCCTGAGTGGGCGGCGGGGGTCCATGGGCCAGTTAAACGACTCCCATGGGCCGCTTGTGGTCCATGGGCCTTCGGTTGTTGACCCTGGCATAAAACTAGACAGCTGTATAAAGGGGTGTGGGTGGGTGTATGTATGTATATAGATATAGATAGTTACAGTGGTACCTTGGGTTAAGAACGTCCTGCAGGTCTGTTCTTAACCTGAAACTGTTCTTAACCTGAGGTACCACTTTAGCTAATGGGGCCTCCTGCTGCCACCGCGAGATTTCTGCTCTCATCCTGAAGCAAAGTTCTTAACCCAAGGTACTATTTCTGGGTTAGCGGAGTCTGTAACTTGAAGTGTCTGTAACCTGAAGTGTCTGTAATCTGAGAGTATAGTAGATGATGATGATGATGATGATGATGATTTATTATTTATACCCCGCCCATCTGGCTGGGTTTCCCCAGCCACTCTGGGCAGCTTCCAACAAAGTATTAAAATGCAGTGGTCTGTTAAACATTAAAAGCCTCCCTTCAGATGTCTTCTAAAAGTCTGGTAGTTCTGCTCTTTGACACCTGGTGGAAGGGCGTTCCACAGGGCGGGTGCCACTACCGAGAAGGCCCTCTGCCTGGTTCCCTGTAACTTGACTTCTCGCAGCGAGGGAACCGCCAAAAGACCCTCAGCGCTGGACCTCAGTGTCCGGGCTGAATGATGGGGGTGGAGACACTCCTGCAGAAGATAGATATTCATTGCTCCACCCATTTATGCCTCTGGCCCCGCCATGGGCAAAGTCACCCAGAAGGGAATGTGTCACTTGTTCCGAAAAAGCTCCCCCCCCCCCACTTGCTGCAATGACTGCACCATGATGGCTCCCTCTGGAAAGGATATCTGGTTGCAGAGCTGGGGAAGAAACCCAGGAGAGTTGCAACGGGCAAACCTAGGCTATGTTCAAGTCTGAGGTGCTGGCGGTAAGAGCACCGACAAGGAGAGCAATTGTGCTGGTGACTACAGGAACTTTGAAGCGCCGCCTTTATGCCATAGAAACAAAGCAATACAGTTATCTCTAGAACATGTGGGCAAAGGGAGCGAGGGACAAAGAACTGGAGAGTGGGGGAACAAACCACAGAGTTTCTGAGACGTCATGGCTTCAGCATACCAGTTGCTGCGATTCACAGGTGGGCAGAGGGCTGTTGCGCTCATGTTCAGCTTGCAAGCTTCCCGCAGGCATCTGGTCGGCAGTGTTAGAAACTGAGATATGAAGGTTAGGAGCTAAAGGGTGCCTTAAACCCAGGTTATGGGCGCAGCAACGGAATGTCTAGGCGTGCTTTTTCTGTAACGAGAATGCAAAGCTGAAAATGAATGGACTGCAGCTAAAATATCACGTTCATTTTTCATATGGTTTAGTCCTTCCCCTGCCCACCTCCCTAATATTCTTTTTTTTTTTTATAAATTTATTTATTTGGTTTTTCAGATTAAAATTTTACAGTCACATATTGAACATACAACATAAAAACAAGATTCGAAGGAATCTCTTGGAATTTCTTCCTCCCCTTTGTGGGTCCTTTTTTTTTTAAAAAAAAGATTTTTATTCGAAATTTTCCAGAATACAAAGAAAAAGAAAAAAGAAACATACAAAAAGAAAAAAGCATACAAACAACATATAAAACATATAACAAAACAACAATATAACCTCTTGTTCCGAATCTTACTTTCTTTACCAATTGGACTTCCTCACATCTTCCGTTCCTGCTTTCCAAATTTAAAAAGTTCTAAACAGCAATTTGTTATCTTATTTCAAATACTTATTTATATTTTCCAATTGTTATGTTTCCCATTCTACATTTACCTCCAGCAAATTTAAAACCTTGATTTTACACATAATATTATTTAAAAATAAACTTACGCTCCAATTACTTAATAGACTCACAATCTTTTTAACTAATTTACCTAGGCCACACTTATTTTCACTCTTTCACTTTCTTAACATTCATACAATTTACAATATTTTTGTAGGTAGTCCTTAAATTTTTTTCAGTCCTCTTCCGCTGCTTCTTCTCCCAGGTCACGGATTCCCACCTCCCTAATATTCTTAAGAGGGTCTTTTTTCCAGTCTTCAGAGAGTAACTGGAAGTGGGGAAGCCGAAAAAGGTCCTACTTTCTCCCACTCTGCAGTTTTAATCTGAAATATTAGGCACAGTAATCTGAAATATAGTGGACACTCGGGTTGCGAACATGATCTGTGCGGGATGCACGTTCGCAACCTGCAGCATTCGCAACCCGCAGCAGTGCATCTGCACACATGCGGGTTGCGATTCGGCGCTTCTGTGCATGCGCAAAGCACGATTTAGTGCTTCTGCGCATGCACGACCCCCAAAACCCGGAAGTAACCCATTCTGGTACTTCCGGGTTTCAACAGGTCCGTAACCCCCCCCCCAAAAAAAAACGCAACCTGAAGCATCTGTAACCCAAGGTATGACTGTATTAGGCTCAGAGTTCAGAATCTGCTCAGAAATTCTCTGTTGCAAAATGCACCTTAGAACAATGGGAGTTTTGAACACTGCTGGTCAGCCACTGTGAGAACTAGATGGGACATTGGCCAGCAGGCTCACCTTATATTTTTACCTGTTATTCGCAGGCCACCTGTCTTCTGTAGGAGAGTGGCTTCCTTTGGCTGCTGGGATTTTTGCAGCAAGCCTTTGTCCGAAGCAGGAATCCTTATGTTGCGTAGAAGCATTTTCTTTCGTGTGTCTGTGCCCATGCCTCAGTTCTGTGGGAGTGCAGAAGGGGAGTGCAGAATGTTCCATTCAGTGTTAGAAACTCGGGTATATAAGCTAGGCTCCAAATGACACCTTGAATCTAGGTTGCAATCGCCACAACAGAATGTCTGTTCACCTGGGGGTTGGACTAAATAATCCTCTGGGTCCCTTGTAACACTGCAGTTTTATGATTCTATGATCTCAGCTACAATGCTCGACTGTAGCTTGCTCTTACAACAGTTCACTTGTCCCAGTGCAGGAAGGAGAAACACACACAGCGGAAATGGGAATGGTATTAATGATCGACTAAGGCGGAGGCTTTTAAACTGCAGTCACCAACCTGGTGCCCAGAAATCTCCATGTAGTCCCAGCTGGACCTACGGCAGTAGCAAAACGCTCCTGGCGCCTGGCTAATTTCAAACACTGGTTATATTGTGCGCACAATTCAGTTTTTCTTGAGAATCTCTTTTCATGTATTTAATTGAGCAAGTTCCTAGTCCCTAACGTCTGTAGATAGAGGCTTGAAAGTGCATGGATTGGCAATGCATGCCTTAGGAGCCAGAAGTGTGGCTGAGGAACATCTCCAGTGATGGTGGTTGGAACCTGAATGCCATACCTCCACAAAGCTCCTTAACCCCTCCGCATGATCAGCAAAACCAGCGTAAATTACATTTAAAAATGTAGGTACATTATGAGTTGGGTTCATTTGCATTATCAGCACTTCTTGATTCAGGCTTTGAATTGCCTGGCTACGGAATCTTTAGTTATTAAAAGTGCAGAGGGCCCTCAACCTTCTCTGCCACATTTTGGGTGTTCGGACATAGTCATGCTTTTTCTCTGCCTGCCTCTTTTTATAGTCCTTTTCCTTTGCTCCCCTTCGCTTGCCTCCGGCTTCCCCCAGCCACCAGCTGCTCCTTCGCTCTTCCCCCTTCTTTTCCCAGTTTCCCACTCCCCCTTTCCATGCTTCTCCTTAGCTCAGTATTCACATTCCACAGCGATGCAAAAGGCCACAGAAAGAGGCGTTGCAGGCCTCTGCATCATGCCCTCATGCTATGAGGCCCTGTCAGAAATTTGGCTGTGGGTCTTCTGCACAACTGCCCAGCATGAAGTATGGAATCTGGAGCAGAGTTTGGCCTCCTGAGAATCTCAGTTTATGTGGCAAGGAAAGGTCAAATTCCTACAACTGCATATCAAAGCCATCTTGGGGCTAACATCTGAAGGGAACCCCATCCATTAACCCTCTTCACTTTTCCCTACTTTTTACATGTTCACAGCCCTCTGCCCTGTTAACACATTATGGGCTGTCAGCATACATGTCTTTGGTGCGGGAGGGTACTCTCTTATGTATTATGACTATTATTATTAATTCTTACTTATTAAATTAGTGTTCTGCCCTTCAACACGAAGGTTCCCACGGTGTTCCCTAGCAGTATATTAAAAGGCATGCCACAAAACCAACAATATAACACACAATGCAAGAACTGTCAACCAACAATATGATACACAAATCAAAATGAAACATCAAAATACCAAGAAACAGGGATTCAAACAATCCAGCATCAAAGTTTATCTCCTCAAGCAATTAACAAGCCCAGACCTCTGACCCAGGAGCTGAAGAATATCTTGCTTTGGCTTATGTGGGGCCAATGGCTTGAGGTTGGTCGTTCATACAGTCTTGAGAGTTGTCAACCACAGTGTTATCCTACTTGACCCCAAATGTTTTTTGCACTCAATGCCTTAGGCACAAAACTGCAGCTCAGAGCCTTCTCCCCAGAATGCATTTGGTTGTCTAACTGTCTCTCATTACACTCTAGCAAAAAATAAAAATAAAATTTGGCAATCCCAGCAGCACAAGTTTTCCGTTTTTAATCACTAAATCTCTCTTTTTAAGATTGAGATTTGCTGTAGGCCGCCATTCTCCTTACATAAAACCTCCTCTCCCCTTTAAAACCGAGGAACAGGACCTTGGGAACAGCTGTGGGGGGAATTAGCAGGTTTTTAATTTAGCTCCCAGCGTACAAACGGGATGTCCTGATAGCCGGACACTTGATCACAGCAGCTCTTAGCTCATTACAAACTGTTTTGACAAAGAAGGTTCATCTTCAGTTGAACAGCCAGCTGTGGCCAGTATCTCTGTAAAAGCACAGAATTCAGACCCAGTCAGCACATAATCAGGTTGCCTTGCCCTAAGTTGATCTGCTATAAAAGGCTATTCAAAGGTTGTGGGGGGTACACAACATTGCCACATAATTTAGACCCCCTTGGCTGTGGATGAATAAGGGTTCACACAGACTTCCTTTTGTGCCACATTTCTAGGGACAGATCCATATTTCAAAGCTCTGTGTCTGAACACTTTCCCCCCTGCAAAACACCACAGAATCGTATTTTAAATTGTATTATCTTGTATTTTTATGCTGTGAACCTTTGGATGAAGGACGGTCTACTGCTACTACTATTACTAGATCAATGGAGGACTGCACCTTTGGGGGATGAAGTCAAACTGTCGGCAGCTTGCAGCAGGCTGTAGAGACCGATATGTGAAAATCATGGGGAATGGGACTCTTGGGAACAAGGGACCCCAAGGGTCATTTAGTCCAACCCCTTGCAATGCAGGGAGAGACATGTTTTGTTGCAGCTGGGGCAGGTTAAGGTGTCTGGTTGTGCTGCTGTCGATGCACCATGGCGTTTCTTCCCTTTCTGCTCCTCCCAGCGGTCATTCCTCCTCTGGTCACTGCTATTGGCGCACAACGTAATTGTCTTGTCTCCAGAAAGTCAATGAATAATAAAACAAACCAACAAATAATAATCAGACCCAATGACAGTCTGCAGAAAACCCGAATTGCCATTTGTTCCGATTCAGCCGGGTTTCCCTGGGGAAAGCAGTGGGGCAAAAGGGAAGCCCTCAGACACAGCACTTTGAAGCGTGGACCTAGAAAGCAAAGGGTGCGAAAGTGGTAAGGCTTGTATTCACAGTGTACCTTGGAAGTACATCATTTCCTTCAAAGAATCCTGGGCACTGTAGTTTATCCATCAGAGAGTTATGATTCCCAGCAAGCTTTAGCAAACCACAGTGCCCGGAATTCTTTGAAGGGGAAAATGTGCTTTGAATGTGCTTTATAAAGTTATATATAGCATGAGTGCAGTCCAAGTGCGCAGGCTGGGTCACATATTCCAAACATGGCAATACCTACCTGCCCTGTGTAGTGTGCCAGCCAGCAGCCTACTATGTGAAACTTGAGCAAACTCTTGCCAGCCTTCCCACCATCTTGACCTGTAAAGGTAAAGGGACCCCTGACCATTAGGTCCAGTCGTGGCCAACTCTGGGGTTGCGGCGCTCATCTCGCTTTATTGGCCGAGGGAGCCAGCGTACAGCTTCCAGGTCATGTGGCCAGCATGACTAAGCCACTTCTGGCGAACCAGAGCAGCACACAGAAATGCCATTTACCTTCCTGCCAGAGTGGTATCTATTTATCTACTTGCTCTTTGATGTGCTTTCGAACTGCTAGGTTGGCAGGAGCAGGGACCGAGCAACGGGAGCTCACCCCGTCGTGGGGATTCGAACCGCTGACCTTCTGATCAGCAAGTCCTAGGCTCTGTGGTTTAACCCATAGCGCCACCCATGTCCCTCATCTTGACCTGTACTTGCCATGATTTACACAAGATGGTGGACAGGGGGTGATTGAAGGACTTGGAAAGAAACCTAATTCTCTTCCTCTCCCGTTGATACCTTGGCTTTTGGTTTTCGTGTGTTTGAGGGGAAGACTGGTCTTATAACTGCACTGGAAGTCACCTTGACGAAAACCCTATAACGGGAGTTGTATCCGAGTTTGAAATGTGATTCTTCTGTTTTCAGCTACAAGCCCATTGTGGAATACATAGATGCCCAGTTTGAAGCCTACCTGCAGGAGGAGCTGAAGATCAAGCGCTCCCTCTTTAACTACCACGACACCAGGATTCACGCTTGCTTATACTTCATCGCACCTACCGGCCACTCGCTGAAATCTCTTGATCTGGTCACCATGAAGAAGCTCGACAGTAAGGTACTCCACTTCTCACCTTGATGAGACCTTGCCTTGCTAGTCGCACAGTTATAACGCTGAAGCAGATTTCTGTCGCGGAGAATTGTAGAGCGAAATAAAAATGCCATGCTAATTCACTTAATGGTAAGAAGCTTTGAGAGCGAGAGGTGGCGTTTTGATGGAGGGGCAGGATTCTGAAACTGGGGCTGATGCCACTTAATGTGTTGTTTGGCCCTCAGTGTGCTTCTTCCCCCCATCCCCCAAAATTGTGCTTATTCAAATTCAGGCAGATTTACTTGAAACCTACAGTTAATCAACTGAAATGCTGCTTTAAAAAGTAATTTTTAAAATGATTCTGGATTCCGCCCCCCCACCCCCCACCAGAATAGACATTTGCTGAAAATAAGGCCTTTAATTTTGGCACAAGTTTGTTGGGTTTTTGTTTTGTTTTTTTGCTTTTCTTCCAAATAAGGATTAGCGGCACCCACAGGAAGTGAGTTTATATAATATAAGAGGATTGTCAAGCACTGTCTGTAGTTAAAAAGCTCTTGATTTCTGGGTCAATATTAACATCATCTCTACCAGGGTTGTTTTTTTTTTGTAAAAAAATAAATCCTCTGGTTTTATGGAAGGAAATTGCACCTAAGCAGTCCTTAACCTTGTTGCTTACGTGTGTTTCTTTATTTTGCCTTACAAATTATTGACCTCATAAATCAAGAGAGAAACCTAGTTTGTGGCCCTGGAAGCGTATTGTGAATCACTTACATAGCACTAAAGAAAGTCCTCAAGATGCTTTACCTTTTGCACAACCCTGCTTATTTATATAGAAGAAAGTCTCATAGGACCCAGTAGGACTTCCTGCTAAGTAAGTAGGTGCTGCAGCCGCAGCCCTGATCTGCTCTGTTTCCCAGCAACCCTGTGACTATTGTTCCCACTTTATGCATAGGAAACTAATCTGAAAAACAAGTGATATTTCCTAAGACTGTTTAGTGGTCTTGCTTGACTGTCATGGTAAACTGTGGTTTGTTGTGATGCAAACAAGCCTGTGCAAGCCTTGGACTTTCCCCTCCCTTCTTCCAGCACCTTTCTCTTCCATTTTTAGCTGTTCTCATTTTAGCATCATGCCTGAACGCAGAAGAAACTGTGGTTTGCCTTAACTGTGGCTTACTGACGTGTGCCAACTTCAAACCTTGCTTTACCGAAGTAGGATTGTTTCAACAAACCGTTGTTATGATGACAATGGTAATGATCATTACGATGTAATGATAAAGCTAATAAAAAACGAATGAAATGCAAGCTTCTGATCTCCTTGGAGTTGTGTCTGTGGACCGGAACCACATGAACTTGAGGTGTGCACGGGTTTATTCACTTAAATTCTCTCAGAACCAGACCACTGAGCCTCTGGCAGATTTCAAACAGGTTTCCATATGCAGCTGAACTATCTTCTTTCCAGCTCACATTCAGAATATTCATGTGTGTGCACAGATAGCAGCACCCAAGGAGCTCAAAGGCTCTTAGAATTCAAATTCATGGTCGCGCTATCTCCTTTTGTTGGAAATGCGTTACTACAGTCTGGGTGACACACAGCATTTCCTGTTCACCGCCTCTGTAGAAAGCAGAAAGGAAACAGCTACTTGTGTGTGACTTCTATTTATGGCCAACTCCTTTGCCCTGAAATGCAAATTGGTGGATCTTATCTGTTTCACTGCCGGTGTAGCTAATTAAGAAAAGAAAAAAGAAGGAGATGAGAAGATGGGCTGCACAAAGGTTTGCAATTCGCATTCAAGGGTATTTGATAAGGTCTTCATTCACCACAACTTTATAACCTGAATTCCATCACCTGGAAAGCTTGGCTTGGCTTTGCATTGAACAAAATAGACGGTACACGTGACATGGAAGAAGTTAGATCTGCCAGCCTGGCATTTTTATGGGTGATAGCTGTGTGAAGCGAATAGCTTGGGGCAGGTTTAAATGCTAAAGCCACCATCGAGGGCAGTGGCAATTGGCCTTGTGGGATGATAGTTTCTTTGCAAGCAGGGCTCCCTGATGGTGCCGATCAGCTGATTGGTGCTGACAGCAAGCCCCGCTGGAATTGCTTGTGTTATAAACAAAAATCTACTCTTTTTTCCCTTACGGGGTATCCAAGAGCCCATATAGAGTCCTTACGTAGGTTCCCTATTGGTAGGAGAAAATAACAGAGGCCAATCAGAGAATATTGAGAAGCAAAGCAGCTAATAAGCCTGATCTTTATTGATTTGTTGCAACAGGGTCATCACTCACCACACACAGGAGGGAGGAGGAACCCAGAACCAAGGTGTGCCTGCCCTTATATAGACATTTTAAATTCCCTTCCCTGGAGCTCAAGACCACCCCTCCATACATCATACATACATCACAGAAGGGGTGCAACCTAAGACCACCCCCCAGATACATCATACCTACATCACATAAAAGGTGGTCTACAGCAGAAATCTGAGTGTGTTGTTATCTCTTCTGACAGGTAACCTGTTTAATGGTCACTTGATTGGATTGCCTGGGGAACCTGGCCAGTCTTTTGTACTTAGTTCCTGAGCCAGGTCACAGGCTCACACCCTATTCATATCTTAAATGTGCCCTTAAGACAGGATCTGTGAAGGAAAAGACAATGGGGAGGCTTTTCCATTTTCCTTTGACCTTGCAGAGAAAACATTTGGTCAGTTTGGGAATCAAAAATGGTTTCAGGTCAGTCTTCCTGTGCTGATCTATGTACGTGCTTGGTTGGTACATTTATGAACATTTAATATATATCTAAGACCTCAAAATTCCTATCACACTTGCACTGAGGAGTTCCACATATAGGGACTCCCTTGTACAGCTGTGGGGGCTTGCTGTCAGTGAGCCCTGCTCCGTTCATTTCCAGGAATGGAATCTAAACGGCCCCTGCAAATGGGCTTCCAAAGGGCTGGCTTGCCTGGCGTCAGAGGACTGACAGGTATCTGCCAGACCTGGTCTGCAGGGTGTGGGGAATTAAGAAATTGGCCATACCCCTGCCCTAATTGGCAGGAAGCAGCTTCAGTTCTTCATGTCAAACAATCAGAGCTCAGGGTTCAAGTGCAAGGGGCCTCTCTGTGCTGGGATCTTCTCTGTTCTAACTCAGTGAAGCTGGACTTGCTTTCATATTCAGTCAGTTATAGTGGGAGATATTCCAGCACATGTTGTTGTTGTTTAGTCGTTTAGTTGTGTCCGACTCTTCATGATCCCATGGACCAGAGCATGCCAGGCACTCCTGTCTTCCACTGCCACCCACAGCTTGGTCAAACTCATGCTGGTAGCTTCGAGAACACTGTTCCACCATCTCGTCCTCTGTCGTCCCCTTCTCCTTGTGCCCTCCATCTTTCCCAACATCAGGGTCTTTTCCAGGGAGTCCTCTCTTCTCATGAGGTGGCCAAAGTATTGGAGCCTCAGCTTCAGGATCTGCCCTTCCAGTGAGCACTCAGGGCTGATTTCCTTAAGAATGGACAGGTTTGATCTTCTTGCAGTCCATGGGACTCTCAAGAGTCTCCTCCAGCACCATAATTCAAAAGCATCAGTTCTTCGGCGATCAGCCTTCTTTATGGTCCAGCACATAATAAGGGTTAATATTGTCCAGGTAAAAGAAAAAGGGAAAGGAAAACTGTGTATGAGTTTGGTTTTGTACAAAAGGGTTGGGCATCATTTTGATTTGCTGCCATTCTTCTCCTCCTGCTTGCCATTGGAGAGTCCTCTCATCACCAGCCACTGGTTCAGCGTGACTGATTGCTCTCTGTTTGCATTGCAGGTGAACATCATCCCCATAATCGCCAAAGCTGACACCATTGCGAAAAACGAGCTGCATAAATTCAAGAGCAAAATCATGAGCGAGCTGGTCAGCAACGGAGTCCAGATCTATCAGTTCCCGACGGACGAAGAGACAGTGGCCGAGATTAATGCCACAATGAGTGTAAGCCTTGTTTTCCTTGGGTCCTCCATCCCTGCTCTTGAAAGACATGGGAATATAGGAAGTTGCTTTATACAGAGTCAGGCCAGTGGCCCATCTAACTCAGTACAGTCTGCACTGACTGGCAACATTTCTCCAGGGTTTCACATCAAGGTCTCTCTCTCAGACCGACCTGGAGATGCTGGGGATTGAACCTAGAACCTTCTGCATTCAAAGCAGATGCTCTAACCTCTGGGCTATGTCCAGGCCGTGTCGTGTCACTCTTTGGCTGTCTAAGCCAACTACACCTTGGATGCAGCCTAGAGCTTATCCACACTTAACCTTTCCTCCACTCTTTCCAGGAATGTCCCACAATTTAAAACTCTGTGTCCGAGCCTCATCCCACCACCCACCCACCCCTTTTTATTGTTCCAGTGCTTTCTCTGCAAAAACTGCTCCTTAAAGCTCAATAGGTGCAAACATCACCCAGTTGGCATTTGTTCCAATTCAGCTTTAAAGAGTGGTTTCCACTACGAAAGCTCAGAGCCAATAAAAACACCCAAAACCGCTTTGGCATGAGGCATTAAAGCGCTGGTCTCTACCTGGAAAGAGCGAAGCAAAAGGATAATAATAATAATAATAATAATAATAATAATAATAATAATAATAATATAATAATAATAATACAGTGGCACCTCATTTCTCAAATGTAATCCATTCCGGAAGACTGTTCAAGTTCCAAAACGTTCGAAAACTGAGGCGCAAAGGGTTGTCAGCAAATTCAACTGAGAAAATTGAAAAACATGCAGTGGAAGCTGTTCAACTTACAAGGCGATTTTGAAAATTTACTGCTGGGTTTTCAGTGTTCAGGTTCCGAAACGTTTGTCAGCGGAGACGTTTGAGAACCGAAATAGAACTGTAATAATAATAATAGTAATAATAATAATTTATTATTTATACCCCGACCATCTGGCTGGGTTTCCCCACCCACTCTGGGCGGCTTCCAACAAAGTGTTAAAATACCACAACCTATTAAAGATTAAAAGCTTCCCTAAACAGGGCTGCCTTCAGATGTCTTCTAAAAGTCTGGTAGTTGTTTTTCTCTTTGACGTCTGGTGGGAGGGCGTTCCACAGGGCAGGTGCCACCACCAAGAAGGCCCTCTGCCTGGTTCCCTGTAACTTGGCTTCTCGCAGCGAGGGATCCACCAGAAGGCCCTCGGCACTGGACCTATCTAGCAAAACAGGAATTGTTGGTTTGACTGCATTTTAAATATCCCACACCAGGTGTTTCTGGGATGCCCACAAGCAGGACCTGAGTGTGACATTGGCAGCTCCCAGCAACTGGCACATAGAGGCACTCTGCCTCTGACAATGGAGGTGGGGCAGAACCACTGTGGCTAGGAGCTACGGAGAGCCTTCTCCTCCATGAGTTTGCCATTGCAATGCAAGTGAATGGAGAAGACTTCTTTTCCTGGCTTTTCAGCTCTGCTGATGGTGAGAGAGACAGAAGAGCTCAAATGCGTGAGGAGAAGTAGGTGGGGCTGGAGGCTGCCCCAGGGCGGTTCTGCTTGGCCATAGCCGCAGTGTGGAGTAGAAGCTGCCCCAGTGTGGGTGCTTGTGAAAAGGCGACAGGGAGCAGGGAGGAGAGACAGTTATTCCAGCCACAGAAATGTCCAAGCGGCAGCTGTCCTGCACAGCATGTAAGCGAGAGCCTTTCTCCACCCATCTGCCCAGCTCTTGGCTCTTCTCCCGCCCCAGACTGGGCATGGCCCCTGGCCTTCCCCCAAAATGCAAGCCAGCCCTTCAGAATTGCACACAGCGTAATGAAAACACCACCTGGACGAGTCCCGAGAGACCGAAAACAGACCCAGCTTCCTCTTGGCTTTGGCTCCCGTTTCTAAACACACAATATCCTGGACGGGGAAGAATCCCAAGTGCATCTTTTATGGCTAAGCGGGCTGGGCTGGGCGCGTCTTTTTTCGGCACAAGCTCAGCTGCTGTTTACTGGCGGATTCCAAGAGCTCCAGTGTGGTTTTGAGGTTTTTTGGTTTGGAGCTTAGGAAATGCAGGAGGAAATGAAGTGCGCCGTCCTGGCCAGGCCAGGGGGCCGTGTGTCTTGTCTGTCTTAATGCATTGCATGGTTAGAAGCTCAGTGAAGAGTTGACCTTATGCAGAAGTGCTCGGTAAGTAGTGGTCCATAGGCTAAATATGTTACGCTTTCTACCCTTCTGACTCCAGAGACAGAAGTGGGTAGGGTGGGTGGATAAGCAGTAAAACAGTACTTTTCCGAGCACAATTCAAACGGCCTCGGTCCAGTATATCTGAAGGAGCATCTCCACCCCCATTGTTCTGCCCGGACACTGAGGTCCAGCGCCGAGGGCCTTCTGGCGGTTTCCTCACTGCGAGAAGCCAAGTTACAGGGAACCAGGCAGAGGGCCTTCTCAGTGGTGGCACCCGCCCTGTGGAACGCCCTCCCACCAGATGTCAAAGAGAACAACAACTACCAGACTTTTAGAAGACATCTGAAGGCAGCCCTGTTTAGGGAAGCTTTTAATGTCTGATGTATTACGGTATGTTAATATTTTGTTGGAAGCTGCCCAGAGTAATTGGGAAGCCCAGCCAGATGTGTGGGTTATAATTAATAATAATAATAATAATATTTATTATTATTATTATTACTATACAACACTGGGACATGATAGCAGGCCATGCAATGTGGGATGGCTCATTGGAAAGGCTGTGTTCTTCCATCCCACATTCCCTTCTCCAAAGGAGTCCTCCAGCAAAACAAACTGCTGTGCAAAGGACACACAAACTTCAGCTTTACATATCTGAAAGAATGGTTTCAGTTCAGACATCACCCCAAGCCATGTGTTCTCCAGCCACAGTTTAGAAGCCAGGCGATGGTTGGACCCTTCCAACCACATGATCCTGTTTTCTGTGGCCCACCTTCCTCTCGAGGCAGAGATACAAATCAGCTGTGGCTTGTCCAGTCAACACATCGATTCATTCATGAAGCGCTTCCTGTGAAATATCTCAGAAGACAGTTAACAATAAAAACATCGGTAAAACAATTTCGTCTGTACAAAAACCCCCAGTTAAGGCGATGTCACTTATGAACAGTTTGAGAACCAATATGAATGCTTTGGGCCCAACCACACAATGCTATTGCATGGAGGTCTTGTTTATAGGCTTCCCATAGGCATCTGGTTGGCTGCTGCAAATATATATATATATATATATATATGCTTTCGTAGATTTTCACGGGTACAGGAATGCAGGTTTTGGTGTCCTCGGGTGTCTTCCCGTGTAAAAGTTGGGGTGTCTAGGCGACGTTTCGACGAGGTCTCACTCGTCATCTTCAGGCTGGTGCTTTCGGCTTCTTGTTACTGGAACAGAGCAGGATCTCAGTGTTTGAGTTCCTATAAATACTGTTGAGGAGGTGTGGTGTATAGCCTCCAATGTTCTGGGCAGAGAGGAAGTTCCCAGGCTAGTGTGCCTTTTCTTCTTTTGTTCCTTAATTGCTTGAGGGATATCTTGAGTGATTTCTT
>JAXCMG010000014.1:49079641-49114719 GCA_034642415.1 Podarcis siculus | reverse complement strand
AAGAAATCACTCAAGATATCCCTCAAGCAATTAAGGAACAAAAGAAGAAAAGGCACACTAGCCTGGGAACTTCCTCTCTGCCCAGAACATTGGAGGCTATACACCACACCTCCTCAACAGTATTTATAGGAACTCAAACACTGAGATCCTGCTCTGTTCCAGTAACAAGAAGCCGAAAGCACCAGCCTGAAGATGACGAGTGAGACCTCGTCGAAACGTCGCCTAGACACCCCAACTTTTACACGGGAAGACACCCGAGGACACCAAAACCTGCATATATATATATATATATATATAATTTGTACCCCGCCCATCTGGCTGGGTCTCCCCAGCCACTCTGGGCGGCTTCCAACAAAGATTAAAAATACATTAAAATGTCACACATTAAAAACTTCCCTGAACAGGGCTGCGTTCAGATGTCTTCTAAATGTCAGGTAGTTGTTTATTTCCTTAACATCTGGTGGGAGGGCGTTCCACAGGGCGGGCGCCACCACCGAGAAGGCCCTCTGCCTGGTTCCCTGTAGCTTTGCTTCCCGCAGTGAGGGAACCGCCAGAAGGCCCTCTGCCACAGGGGCTGGATAAAACTGGCCGTGGGGTCGTATTAGGCCCCCAAAACAGACTTTGGACGTGCCTCCACTGAGTGATCTTGTTGCATCCTGAACCAGGCTTCAAATATTTGTTATAAAACTCTGCCATTAGTGGTGATTATTAACTCCACGCCAGACTTTTAATGGTGCATTTTCCTGGTACATTTCCCTGAAATATTCTCCCAGATATCTTTGTATCACAGCATGCTTTTTAAATTCTTTTTATCATAGCTTCTTCTACTGTAATTATATCTGTCGAGAACCATTCTTTAATCGCTGCTATTTTCGCTGCTTTATGATATCCTCACTTGCTGCTGCATTGCCTCCAATAACTATTGCTGGCCCTTTTGAAACAAGCATCTACGCATTCTCCTTCCACAGGCTGCCTTGGCTGGCTGGCTAGTTTAGGCGTCTTGGACTAGAGCCAGGCTTCCTTTTTAAAGTCCCCCTTTTCCTTCCTCCTTTAGTGAAAGCTAATAAAATGGGGTGGGTAGAATCTCGACTTCCTTCCATTCACCCTGCTCCCCACTCCCTAGGAAGTGTCAGCGCCGGCTTGTGCTATGGACCATCAGTATGTAAACTGCACAAGCGCATCTAAACAGAATGAGTGAGTGCCTGAGTCACAATGCTCTCCCGCAACCACTCCTTTCCCCAGTCAATTTACGATTCCGTCAGCCCATTTATTGCTAGAAAGGACATCCAGCTACTGCGTGTTTCGGGAGGTACTGTGCATTCTCAGGCCCCACCCATTAAAAAAAAAGTAAATAAAAAAAATTGCAAATACAATGAAAAGAAAGAAAGGGTAGCTAAGTATTAGAAAGGGAATCAGTTACCCACTAGGGGAGAATGGTTATGTAAGCTTTCAGAATATTTAGAATTAGCCAACTTGGCAGATATAATAAGACAAAAACTCAAAAGAGAAGTGGAAAAGGAATGGGAGTGTCTAAACGAATACCTTAAAAGTCAAGGTTCGAGGACAGAAATCTGGCTGAGTCTGGAATAACCTTGTGAAGTGAAAGGATAAGAAAGAGGGATTTATATCTGGATGCTAGGATAGAGATGATAAAGAAAACAGGAGGACACAATGAGAGGTAAAGGTGGTGCTGTGGGATTGGTGGAAGTCAATGTTTGTTTTTCTTTTTAGAGTTTATATATGGATTTGGGGTTTTTTTGTATGTTGGGTTTTGTGTATTGTTATTTATCTATATTTTTCGTGTTGTTGTGTGGAAAATACTTATAAAATTTAAAAAATTTAAAAAGAAAAGAAAAGAAAGAAAGGGGGGAAATAATGATACTGACAATAAAAACATTCCATCAATCCTAATTTGAAGGTATAAGCATTCAGGCCCCTTTCAGATGTTGTTTCTTCTGCTTTTGGGGGCGGGGGAAGGCAGGTACGAGATATGATTGACCCCTCTGCCTTACTGACACTGCTTGCATGTGACTTTCATCCAAAGTCAGACCCACCTGCTCTTTGGCAATATTTATCATACGTGCATCGGGTTTCAGGGGTGATTTATGGGTCGAACTGCATGTGCCGATGTGAAGTTCAGGCGAGGTTCGTAACTCAGTGATGGGGCATCTGTTCTGCATGCAGAAGGTTCTAGGTTCAATCCCCTGGCCTCTCCAGGTAGGGCTGGGAAGGACTCTCATTCTGAAACCTTGGAGAGCTGCTGCCAGTCAGTGTGGGCAGCACTGAGTTTGATGGACCCAAGGGGTGCACTCTTCTTTAGGAAGACTATGCACATGGCTAGAATTCTGCAGGACCACAGAAGAAAGTGGTCTCAAGATTCAACGTCCTGAGAATCCCTGCTTCCGTTTTTAAAAAGCAAGCAGTGATGTACACGAAAGTGTTGCCCATATAGCCAACTAAACCTCAGAAGAGAGAGGAGAGGCTGAAAAACGTTCCCAGTGATTAGGGACATGCTTTCAGTACTCTACCTAGTTGCTTACTGCTCCCCATGTCAAGCATGTGGGATACTGATGAGTACTGAATCATACATTTCCAAGCACAATTCAAAGTGTTGGTGCTGACCTTCAAAGCCCTAAACGGCCTCGGCCCAGTATACCTGAAGGAGCGTCTCCACCCCCATTGTTCAGCCTGGATGCTGAGGTCCAGCGCCGAGGGCCTTCTGGCGGTTCCCTCACTGTGAGCAGCAAAGCTACAGGGAACCAGGCAGAGGGCCTTCTCAGTAGTGGCTCTCTGTGAAACGCCCTCTCATCAGATTTCAAGGAAATATACAACTATCTGACTTTTAGAAGACATCTGAAGGCAACCCTATTTAGGGAAGTTTTAAATGTTTGGTGTTTATCGTGTTTTTAATATTCTGTTGAGAGCCACCCAGGATGGCTGGGGAAACCCAGCCAGATGGGCAGGATACAATTATTATTATTATTATTATTATTATTATTATTATTATTATTATTATTATCTGTATCTAAATACTGCCCAATGAAAATGCTAAGGTTGTGTTTAATTCCTAGGGAAGGAAGCAGTTTCTTTGGGTGTGCATGTGTTAAAACTGTTTATTAAGATCTTCTATAATCAAATGAAAGCCAACAAAGAAACACTAAAAACTTGGGAGCATATACAGTACATGCTCGGGTTGCGAACGTGATCCGTGTGGGATGCATGTTCACAACCCACAGCGTTTGCAACCCACGTCTGCACACACGTGGGTTGCAATTCGGCGCTTCTGCGCATGCGCGACCACCAGAACCCAGAAGTAACCCGTTCTGGTACTTCCAGGTTTCGGCGGTCTGCAACCCCCCAAAAAACGCAACGTAAAGCGGCTGTAACCCGAGGTAGGACTGTACCCCTATACAGTGGTGCCTCGCTAGACGAAAAGAATCCGTTCTGCGATTCTCTTCGTCTAGCGGTTTTTTCGTCTTGCGAAGCAAGCCCATTGACAGCTTAGCGGATTAGCGCTACAGCTGTCAAGCGGCTTTTTGCGATCAGCTGTTAAGCGGTTTATCAGCGGAACAGCTGATAAGCGGCTTAGGAAAAGGGCGGAAAAAGCGGGGGGGGAAACCGCGGGGGGGGCGCAAGATTTTTTCGTCTTGCGAAGCAACCCCATTGGGAAATTCGTTTTGCGAAGCACCTCCAAAACGGAAAACCCTTTCGTCTAGCGGGTTTTCCGTCTTGCGAGGCGTTCGTCTTTCGGGGCACCACTGTACATTTGGTCTCAACAAACCTAAGAGCAAAACAAGCAGACAACAGAAAATCTCCTGCCAATATGCAATTCTAAACCAAGGTTACCAGATGTCCCTGTTTCCCGGGGACAGTCCCCAGATTTACAAATCAGTCCCCATACAAAATCCATTGAAGTTGAAAAGTGTCCCCAGATTCATTGGAAAAAAAGCTGGTAACCTTATTCTAAACACACAAACAAGTAAAAGGGAACCGTAGAATCAGGCCACCAAAGAAGAAGAAACCAGCTCACTCGGCCTATAATACCACTCAGATATTAGGAGACTGTTTTGATCTGCCGCTTTGCTGTCCTTGATTCCCACCAAGCCCGTTCTTCGAAAAGTTAGGCTGTGTTCCAGAAACACTTGGACAACTTCTAAATCGGTGAAAGCCAGCACAGTTGTCTATTGAAGTGTTTTCTTCCCACTGCTTTTACTTCCCTTTTTTTGTTTTTCATTTAAGGAAAATATGTCTGGCAAAGCAACTGAAGGCTCCCATGGTCTTCCTCTGCCTCTTGCCTTGCAGGTCCACCTCCCGTTTGCTGTGGTTGGCAGCACCGAAGAAGTGAAAATTGGCAATAAGATGGCCAAGGCCAGGCAATACCCATGGGGAGTCGTGCAAGGTATGTCGGCTGCAGAGGTGGGGTCGGGTGGCAGATCTGCTTGCTCAGCTTTGGTTTAGCAAAATGCAAGGTGGCGCTATAAAACCTAATTTCTTTGAGCAACAGCAGAAAGAGAGAGTGAGAAAGAAAATGTGAAGAGCATATTAAGATGATAGCTGGGACCCCAAAAGCTGTGTCAGATGCAGAAACCTTCTCTTTCCGCAGAAGCATCTTTTACCAGCTGCACCTGATATGTTCCTGGACTGGGAGAGTTTTAACCACAGTATTTTAGACACCGGTAACTTCAGGATTTAGATTACTGCAGTGCACTTTCAGTGGGGCTGCCCTTGTGCTTGGCCTGGAGATTGCAGTTTCTGGATCTGCTGGAGTTCTTCCACTGGGTATCTGGCTACAGTTTCTGACTTGAAGGCCCGAGTTCAAATCCATACTCATGCATTTGCCTGGGTTAAGTTGTGCACTGTGCTATTTACAGGTGCACTGTACAGTGGTACCTCTGGTTACGAACTTAATTCGTTCCGAAGGTCCGTTCTTAATCTGAAACCGTTCTTAACCTGAGGTACCACTTTAGCTAATGGGGCCTTGCGCCACCGCTGCACAATTTCTGTTCTCATCCTGAGGTAAAGTTCTTAACCAGAGGTACTACTTCCGGGTTAGCGGAGTCTGTAACCCAAAGTGTTTGCAACCCGAGGTACCACTGTACTACACATTACCAGACGCTAAAATGTTTGCAACCTTAACACCATGGGATAGGAATCCAGAGGAGGCCCATTGCTGGAGCATGGAGGCTGAATCTCCTTTCTCTATAAGCTGTAACAATCAACTGGCAAAAGGGAGCATTCACTGGGGGCTCAGAGTGAGACTTTAGAAGCTGCCTTCTGCTTGGGACACATGGGATACTGCAATACTATAAAAGTGAAGACCAGAAATGACAGCTGGGAACAACTGCTGTTTGGAAAGCTATGGCTTGTTTAATATATACACTCCGTTTCTTGTGTCTCTTGCAAAGAAATATAAGCTGGTGCCTTTCAGAGCAGCTGTAGCATAATGATTAAAGGGCCTGATTCATGGAAACTCAACTCATCCATGAACGGACTGGAGCAAACCATTAGCTCTCCAACTTGGCTTCCCGTCTGTAAAGAATGCTGGCCTACTTTACAGGGTTGTTGTAGCTATTGCTGAAGTATCGTGCTTGAAGTGCCTTAAGCTCATAGGAAAATCCTTTGGAGTGATGGAACTGGTCTAAAGACTAGTATCTTCCCAGGGGAAATCAGGGCTTTTGTGTGTAGAAAAGGAATTGGGGCAAGGGGAGGGTGAAGATGGGAGAACCTTGATAAGTTTGAGATTGCTAAAGGAGCCCTTTTGTTTTGTAGTTGAAAATGAAAACCACTGTGACTTTGTGAAGCTGCGTGAAATGCTCATAAGAGTGAACATGGAGGACTTGAGGGAACAGACTCACAGCCGACATTACGAGCTCTATCGCCGCTGCAAGCTGGAAGAGATGGGGTTCAAAGACACAGACCCCGACAGCAAACCTTTCAGGTAAGGCAGCTGCAACACCCAAAGCAGAGTATATTTCTGGAGCAGTTGCCCAAGGCATTCTGCTGTAAGGATTTCAGACGTGATGGGCATAGTGGCACAGCTCGTTTTGAACATTGCCGTGTTCCCAAGCTTCCCTTTAGGCAAGCCAGTTACCACCTGCAATTTTGGGATAATGTATTGACCTACCTTCCAGGGCTGTTGCGAGGATTACAACAAACACACAAAGCACTTTGAATGCTTAAAAGCTCAATGATGATGATGATGATGAGTTCATACCTGCTTTTCAGGCAAGAATGGCTCCCATTGTTGTTTAGTCATTTAGTCGTGTCCGACTCTTCATGACCCCATGGACCAGAGCACACCAGGCACTCCTATCTTCCACTGCCTCCCGCAGTTTGGTCAAACTTATGCTTCGAGAACACTGTCCAACCATCTCGTCCTCTGTCGTCCCCTTCTCCTTGTTCCCTCAATCTCTCCCAACATCAGGGTCTTTTCCAGGGAGTCTTCTCTTCTCATGAGGTGGCCAAAGTATTGGAGCCTCAGCTTCAGGATCTGTCCTTCCAGTGAGCACTCAGGGCTGATTTCCTTCAGAATGGAGAGGTTTGATCTTCTTGCAGTCCATGGGGCTCTCAAGAGTCTCCTCCAGCACCATAATTCAAAAATGGATCCCATAGCAGCTCTTAATTAAATCCACACCAAGGTTCAATATAATTATGGATTTGTAGGGTGTGTGTGAGAGAGAGAGAGAGAGAGAGAGAGAGAGAGAGAGAGAGAGACAGAGACAGAGAGAGAGAGAGTTGGGAGACTGTCTTTCCTTGGCAGTTAGTCATAACAGTTCAGGTTCCAGGTTATTCCTTTCATAGGAAAGGGGACAGTGGCAGCTAATGGTCATTGTGGCAGAAGGCAAGGAGACCAGAGTAAATGGCAAGCAATTCTCCCACCCCACCCAAACTGGTCGTAGGTAAGGAGGCTAACTGTGGACAGGCTAAAGTTGGGGAGGTAATGCCCCATTTGCCCCTATAAGAAGGGGCTGGACTCATCGGCTGGTTGAATAGTAACTATGTCGACCCACAGAACCAGCCCTTCCACTGATCTGCTATGCAGACCAAAGACACTATCCTGTGGCTGGCTTTATAGCTATTAAATAATGATTAACAACTTCCTGATAATGGTTCCCAGCCTCTTGTCACTTCTGAGATGAGGCCACATCATAATCCTCCCCATATGCTTTCAAATTTTATCTCCTTGGCCGTAAAGGGAAAGACGGCTGAGATGTGCAAGATGGTGGACTCTGTACCAAAGGTCAAATTCTACGCTTGCTTGGCAATCCCCATAGATGCAAGGAATGCATAAAGCCCTGGATATATTTTATTAGTGATATGTGTGCATGTCAGCATGGCGAAGAAGTCTACAGAACTTACCAGGTGGCTAGTTTGCCTGTAAACACATTCCTTGGTAATCCATCCATGGCCTAAAAGAGATAATTGATAAAAACTTCCCTTTCCTTTATGGGTAATCCTTACTCTTTGCTGGGCGACAGGATGAGTGGCTATTTGAGCCAGTATTTCTTTTATCAATGTATAAAATAGTTCAGATTTATAAAGCAGCCCTGGTTTATCTCTGAGCAACAACAAGAGTTCTGTTCAATTACACAAGCGTAGGAGCAAAGCATTGGGTCTCATCTACCCACCCAGTTCACTGCCCCCCCCCCCCCGAACATGATGGTTTCTTGGTCTAATCTGCCAAAGGCAGGCTTGGCTCCCTCTGCCAGAGTTGTGCGCTAGCGAGTGGCAGATGATGTCGGGTTTTCGTTCCCCACCTACCTTCTCCTGTTTTGCTCCCCGTCCATGTGGCTAAGCAGGTTCTCCTCACAGCCTGCCAAGCTTTTGCCTGGTCTGGATCCAGACTCTGCTTCCAGCTTATCTGCTACTGCATCAGTCTGCATCTTAAATCATTTTCATACAGAAATAGTATATGAACACGGTTATTTAATTGGGGGAAGAAGCATCCACACTGTTTCCTGGGAATGGTAATTGGATTCATTTGCTGGCACAGAGAGCTAGAGATGGGTGTGTAGCTATAATTGTGTGTACCTCAGTTTTCAAACGTTTCCGTTGACAAACATTTCGGTTTTCGACCACCGTAAACCTGGAAGTAAATGCTTCCGTTTTCGAATGCGCCTCAGAAGTCAAACTGCTTCTGCTGAGTGTATATGTTATTTTTCTCAATTTTCTCTATTAAATTTGCAGACAGAACTTTGCACCTCGGTTTTCAAACGTTTCAGAACTCGGAACAGTCTTCTGGAACAGATTATGTTCGGAAACCGAGGTACCACAATATATGTGTGTGAAAACAGGATGCTGAAGTAGATGAACAACTGATCTGATCTGTCAAGCTCTTTGTAGGTTCTTATGACTCACTGTCAGCATCACGGCTAAGAAAGGATTTTAATCCGGGTCTTCCTGTTGCAAAATCCAACACTATAGCTCAGCAGTCTCCAACATGGTGCCTGCGGATGTATTGATAACTTCAAAGCCTTCTTAAGTGTGTTTACCTTTGTATCCCTTGAAAATACATAGACATGATGGAGAAGGTAGTGAAGCTCTTCCTCTCTTCCTCGTTCTGTTCTACATGGACGCTCGGGTTGCGAACATGATCCGTGCGAGATGCATGTTCGCAACCTGCAGCATTCACAATCCACGTCTGTGCATGTGTGGGTTGCGATTCGGCACTTCTGCACATGTGCAAAGTGCAATTTAGTGCTTCTGTGCATGCGCGACTGCCAAAACCCGGAAGTAACCCGTTCCGGTACTTCCAGGTTTCGGTGGTCCATAACCCGAAACAACACAACCTGAAGCGGCTGTAACCCGAAGTATGACTGTATTTGCATTTCATGGCTCAGATTAGTTCTGCTGGATCTGACTCTTGCCCAGATCCCTTGGAAAAGTGAAGCATGCTTTATTTCTTTCAATCTTTTTTGGGGCAGGGGGATGATCTGGTCTGGGAGGAGGAGGAGAGAGACAAGACCAGAGAAGTTATCACCTACACCACTCCCTCAAAATTCCAAATGTGCCCACAGGCCTAAAAATGTTGGCAAGACCTGTAGATGCTGTCTTGTTAATGGCAGCAATAGCCAAATGTTGTGGTTTTGTAACCAGAGTGCCATGGCACCCTGGGGTGCCTTGAATAATGGTCAGGGTTCCGTGGGCAACACTGGCCTCTGTCCTTCTTTCCTTCTCTCCCTCCTCTGATGCCCTCTTGTGTCTCTGCCTCCCGAAGGTTTGCACAGCTGTTTGTTGCAGCAGCCGTGGCTATAAGCTCTGCAGGCGAATGATGCCTCTGGGGCTGGCCAGGGGGTGCTGGTTTCCAGGAGCTGAGGTGGCCTCGGAGTGAGTAAGTGAGCGGGCGAGGGAGCCCAGCCAGCCAGTCCACCAGACCTTGCTGTTCGGAATGGACAGACAAGTCCCAGGCCCCTGTGGTGCTAGACTTATGTTCATCTTTGGCCAGTCTGTTGGGCCACTAAGGCTGGGGGCATCCTCTTCCCAGGTCCCTGTGGGGCAAACCTCACTTTGGGGCGGGGGGGGGGCAGCTCAGAGACTGGGGTGGCAGCAGCAGCTGCCCAGAAGACTCCCAAAGAGAGGGGAGAGGAGGCTGAGGGAATCCTCCACCAGAGAGGGTGTTTTTAAAGGTGGAGAGATTGCCAGCTCTGCAGGCAGGCAAGGGGTGACATAACTGTGCTCCTGAGCCCCACAGTGATGCTGCAGAAAGAATGTAGTTGGTCAAGGGAACCGTGGGCTCAAAAAGGTTGAAAACCTCTGGCCAAACGGATCCAAAATGGCTTCCGCTTGGCGGTTGCAATGAGAAAATTGCAGGGGTAGGACAGAGCCAAGAGTAGCAATTTATTTATTTTCAAGTTCAGATAGCAAAGAGGAAGTGGAGAAAGAGAGGAGATAGAGGACCACAGATAAGGGCACTTTCTTGTCTCATAGCGCAAGTCGGAGTATAGATGTGAAGTGCAGGCACTTTTAATCTTTTCAAACCAGCCTGGACTCTTCAGCAAGCAAGCCTTGCTTCCTGACAAGGAGCAGAAAGCATTCCAGGAACTCTTGAAACCGAGCTGGATAAAGAAGTGGTGACAAACCGTTTACTTCACGAAGGACCCAGCGCATAAGGGGCGAGAGGAACTAGATGCTTCCCCGGTATCAGGCAAACTTCATCAAGCTCCTTGGCAAGTGATGTTTTGGTGTAGTTCTAAGAAAGGGGGAAGCTGAGGCAGGGTCTGCGCACAGCACAGCATGAGTGTCGCATTTTGCTCTGCTGAGGGTGAAGCAAAAGAAGGGAAGAAGTGTTTTGCACCACACAGAAGAAGCATTGGTAAGGGTGCCTTCTCCAAGCGCTTCCTCCAAGGGAGGTGCAGAGAGTGGACTTTTCAGTAGTGGCCCCCATTGTTTGTGGAATGCTTTCCTCAGGAAAACTTGCCTGGCACCATCAATGTTGGTTTTTAGGCACGAGGCCAAGATCTTTTTTAATTCACTCAGGCTTTTAGGACTGTAGTAGTAATAGTAATAGGAGTAGGAGTAGGAGTAATATAGAAGTTACTCAGGCCTTCTTTGCTTTCCATCCAGTTTTGTGCTTCTTTTCAAAAACACTTTCAACTGAAGAGGACTTGATGTTCCCACGCCAGAAAAATCCTGGCTGAAAGTAAATATTGTTGGGATGAACAGTTATTTATTCAGGGTATCCCATTTTTGTCCTGTCCTTCCTTCAAAGAGCTCTGAGCTATGTATAAGATGGCAAGGTTTGTTTTTTTGTGGGGTGTTTGTTTTTTTGTACATTATAATCTTATTATTTATATGCCACCCATCTGACTGGGTTGCCCCAGCCACTCTGGGCAGCTTCTGGCAATATATATATATAAAACCACAATAAAACATTAAACATTGAAAACTTCCATATACAGTGGTACCTCGTGTTGCATAACCTCCAGGTTATGCAATCTTCAGGTTACGGCTGCGGCAAACCCGAAAGTGTATACTTCCGGGTTTCGCTTCTCGCACGTGCGCAGAAGCACTCTAACACGCCACGCATGTGTGCAGAAGCGGCGCCTCTAGTTATGGATTTTTGGCACCCCGAAACGAATTAAATCTGTAACTAGAGGTACAACTGTACATTGTTGCCTTCAGATGTCTTCTAAAAACCATATAGTTGGTTATATTGGACATCTGATGGGAGGGCGCCACTACCGAGAAGGCCCTCTACCTGGTTCTGTGTGTGTTCCAAGTTCAGTTGCCAATTGCATCTCCCAGATCTCTGCTAATGGGCCTGGGAAAACATACACACACAGACACATACAGCCCTGGGGAGTTGCTTCTTCCAATAACGCATTAGATGGACTCATGGGAGGGTTGCGTGTAAAAGCAACCTCCCATACTCATACACCTTTAATCCTCTCAATAACCCTGCAAGGTATGTCACAGGCTCCTGATTTACCAGGAGCTGCTGATTGATTGATTGATTTTGTTCTTCCTTCGATGTTACTCTTCCTTGATACTAATGAGGTTTGGCTTTCTTTCTGTCTGCCCACGACCACCACGTCCTCTCTCTTTTTTTAACGGGGTGCTTCCATAACAAGTCTGCAAGAGACCTATGAAGCCAAGAGGAACGAGTTCCTGGGTGAGCTCCAGAAAAAGGAGGAGGAAATGAGGCAAATGTTCGTCATGCGGGTAAAGGAAAAAGAAGCCGAGTTGAAAGAAGCAGAAAAGGATGTAAGTGGACTCCTCCCCTCACTCTTAATACAGGATCCCCACCCCCCGACTCTGAATGATTCAGCTTGGAATCGTCAGGGGGTCCATATGAGAGCACTTGTGTGAAGCAGAAAACACAAACCAGGGTTATTTGGGGCTTGATCATGTATAGGGCCCCTCCAGACTGGTGTTTTTTTGTGTGTAGGTGCATTCAGCAACAAGTCATTGTCGCAGTAATAGCGCATTTGTGGTGGATTTATGCTGGACATCCTGCCACTGTATTAGTTGAATGAATGGGCTGTTCCCAGTCTGGAGTTTAACGTTCATCAGGTAGAAGGCACCACTACTGTTATGTACTGAAGTTCTTACCCTGGGCCAGCAGGGGGATACTGTAGATAGTTTTCACTCAGGTCCACATATGCAAATAGGGGATTGAAAGTGACGTTCAGTGATTGGATAGTTACAGAAAATGGTTACAGTTGCGTTGTAGTGGAGCTCTATATAAGCAGGCTGGCTGAACCCTTCAGTTCAGTTCTGTTCTGGCCTGTGAATAAACAAGAGCTGTTTGAAGAATCGCTGTGTCGTCTGAAAAGTTCACCCACAACTTAACAACTACCACTCAACCGCAGCCCAACACCTGGTGTTTATGTCAGAGCGGATCAATTCACAGTCTTCAAACTAATTCCCAATCAAGGGGGGTGATGTTTCACACACCCTGTTCCCTTCTCTGCTTGAAGAGGGTGCTCAGACCTCGCTCAGTTGGTAGAGCAGGAGACTCTTAATCTTAGGGACCCACATTGGGTGAAAGATTCCTACAGGGCTGGACTAGCTGGCCCTGGTGGCCCCTTCCAAGTCTACAATTCTATGATGCTGTGATCTCTGGCCATAGGCCATGAGTCTGCTTGGTCAAGCCCCTTCCATCCTTTTGAGCCTGTGCAGCAGGTTTGGACTATTACAATTTTTTCCTGCCCTTAATGATTCTTTTCTCTCTCTGTGTGTGTCCACGACCTCCCTCTTTCTTTCCGGTTGGGCAGCTTCACGAGAAGTTTGACCACCTAAAGCGGACTCACCAGGAAGAGAAGAAGAAAGTGGACGACAAGAAGAAGGAGCTCGAGGAGGAGCTGGGCAACTTCCAGAAGAAAAAAGCGGCAGCCCAGCTGCTCCAGTCACAAGGGCAGCAGGCTGGCTCTCAGCAAACCAAGAAAGACAAGGACAAGAAAAAGTAAGCCATTGTCTCAGGTCAAGCTCTGTGGGCTTCTGTTCCAGTGTGCTGTCTTCCGTTGCATGTCTGTATTCGCTTCTTCCCATTATCAGACTGGAAACTGGGCTTCCCTCCCTCTCTCCCCGCCCCCACTTTAAAACAACCCTCCCCAGACTGAATTATTTTTTATATAAAAGAAAATACAGGTTTGTTTGCTTTTTCCTGAAAAGAGGAGCGGGGAGGGAATATGACCGGCTTTATTTTTTTATACAGAGGGTACCTAAATAATATTTTGTAAAAGCTTGACTAGCTGGTTCAAAGAAGCAAGAGAGCAGTTGGAGAGCAGAGACCGAAAGCCAGCCCACCCAGCGATCGGCTGAACCGACTTTGCAATAAGTCTTGGATTTTCTGTTGTCGAAGCAAAACACATAAGCGCTCCGTCTCTCACTGTCTTTCCCAGTGATGCTTCAAAAGGTCTGTGCTTAATTCACTGTGTAAAAGCCTTGCCACAATGGGCCAGTGTAGAGATGTCAGTTTTCCTGAGTGTTAGCCGCATGGTTAAGTGTGTTGGGCCACAGGATCATGCCGCTGGGTTCCCTCGCCTCGCCTCCGGGTTTTGCGGGCAGCAGGGAGGATGTGATCCTGTGGCCCCAACCCCCTTAACTGTACGCAACGACTTGGCTCATATTGCATTCCTAACCAGCCAGAGGTATATTCAGCTCGGAGTCGCTTAGTGCCAAAAGCGACTATTTGCAAAAGCGGCTGTTAGAGCGTGCAAGTAACTCTAGTTACAGTATAAACTATCTGGTGCCAGTTCTGCCCCTCTGCTAGCCAAACAAATTAACAGTGCTGGGTATGCTATGATTGCAGTACAATGCTTCTTATTGTAAAAGTAAAAAATAAAATAAAACCAGCAGTCTGGCATCGTTGGAGCAAGTCAGACCCGCATATTTGCAGTCAGACCTTTAGCCGCTGCTTGGCTGCGGAAGTGAAGAAAAGTTTTGTAGGCGCGTAAGGGTACTTAACTGCACCAGCAATGGGAGTGCCGTGCATGGATGGGGCTCTGGAGCTATGCTCATGGGTCTCCCAAGTGCTTCTTGAAGGAGCTGTAGCACATGCAAAGGCAGTATGCTTCCTCTTAATAAATACATTTCAGGGGAAATTTTGAAGCATTGCTGCAGTGTCTCTTGAGAAAGAGAGAAGCATACTAGGCATGAACCTTAACAGGTGTCTGGTCTACAGCAGGACTGTTAAGCCCTTTCTCTTCCCCTGCCGTTGTTCTCCAGACCTTTCTACTAATCCTGGTGGGTGCCAGGGCTGCAGCGGGTTTCCTTTTGATTCTGCACCTGTGCATATGGCTCTGCACTCATAGCACCCATAGTAGATTTGGGTGACATTTGCCACTTACGTAACTTCCCTGGTTGCATTTTTGTAACATTGGAGTCCTCCTGCAGGTCACTTACAAGGTCTCAAGGTACTGAAAAGGGCGAAGTGCAAAAGATGGAGCCATCTACTGGCTTCAGGATTATGTACTTGCAATGTAGGTATACAGATTTGCCTTTTTCATGTTGACCTTTTTTTAAAGGCGTTGCGACCACTGGAGAGAGTTACGGGAGCAATCTTGCACCATAAAAATGTAACCAGGGATGTGCACCCCCAAAGGTCTTTCCTGACCTTATTTGCAAGTTTAGAGCCACCATGGCCAGTTCTGTCTTCCAGGCTGATGCTGCAAGTCCCATCTGGGCACAGGGCAGTCAGCACAGGGACCTGATCCCTTCCCTGCACAAGTCTGTTTGGGAGTGACCGGCAGTCTGCTTCAGAGTGCCGGTCACCCACAAAAACTTTGGTGTGGAAACTCCTTTTGGTTGCACTTCTGCCAGCAGAAGTTGACCCACCAAAGAGCTTCGTATCCATTCCGTCTTTCTCTCTTGTCCTGAATACTGGCTAAGCTTAGTTTCTGCAGTAGCTAAAACAACAGGCACCTTAAAGACATGATCCCTCTTAAAAGCAGGATCTGCACCACACCGTTGCTCTTTGCAGCTCTTCAAAACTTCTAGTTACTCCATCCATCCTTCCACCCAACATTTTGTGGCCATTGACCACACACTGTCCTCACTGAACTGCTTTTAAATTTCCCTCCCTTAGGATCCTTAGGGAAGGTTTATTTTTAACTTGTGCAAAATTTGGGGTCTGTCCCTCAGTCTTGCTGATGATCTCCTCCCTCTTCTTTTATGCATGGATCGATGCTATTTTGGCTAGACAATCAACAACAGTCACATGACATAAGTATCATGTAACGCAAGGGCCAAACTAATTTCCATACACGGTGTTGCCAAATGTCATGGGTTGCAAAGGAGTTCGGTAGAGCCGTTAATTTTTTGTGCAGTGTATATCCCTGCCACTTCCTACATCTGATGAATTGGGCTCATGTTCATGACAGCTCACGCCACAAATTGAGTGCTGGTCTTTAAGGTGCTACAAGGCTCTTAGTTGCTTTTGCTACTGCAGACTAACATGGCTACCTCTCTGCTATAACCGAAGTCCTATTCTGCAATTTGTAAAAATGAGCAGAGCAAGGTCTGTTCTGACTGTTCTAGCTTCTGATTGTGCTTCCCTTGTGGGGGTGGGGAATCAATATGTAGGTTATATTTTTTTAAATGAAGGATTCTTTGAAAGAGTAATTATTTTTGAAGCTGTCTTTACATGGAAGAAACTCTATTTTTTGTATATCTTATAAGCATCTGTAATGGTGATTGCTTGACCTAGTCGAGGAGGTCTGTCTCTGGACTCAGTCGAATTTGCAAATTACAGGAGGGCGTTCCATCTTTGGAAAATTGTACATTTTCGGCATGGGCTGGCTATCTCACCTCACCTTCTGCCCCTTTGGCCTTGTTCACAATGCACCTTTAATGTAGAGCAGTTAAGGAGCTTGGGCGCAATTGAGTCAGACATTCTGCTGTGCAGAACCCACACTGGGGAGCTGTGAAGGAGTATTCTCCCACTGATTGCAGACAAACTTCAGGACGGGTTCAGACCAGGACTAGGAAGCTTGTAGACCTCTAGATATGGCTGGCTCACAGCTCCCATTGTCCTGAGCTCTGCCCATGCTGATCAGGTCCTCAGGTTCCCCATCCATGCCTGGTTCATTTAGTCCCACGTTCAGTGTCCCAACCTCAGTTTCTAAAACGGGAGGAGGTGGAAATGAGCTTCACTTGGAGGTAATTTTTCTTGGATTTAGTCACCCTTCTCCAACACCAGATATCTGTGGCTGGCTGCGGTTCTTCAGTGGTGAAGGAAAAGCACTCTGTGCAAGAGGGATTTCCCTAATGTTACCATAATATCACATCTTCCAGGGCTGAGCCTGGTGATAGGAAGTTTCTGGTACTGATCCCTAGCTCAGAGAAAGCTGTAGATGCTGCATAGACCGTTGCTGTCTATATAAGCACAATCCCTTCTATAATAATATTTCAGGAGGCAGCAACTTTCTGTTTCCCCAAACTAAAGCCATCCACCTTCGACTATAAATTAGGCTGACATTTTTACTTCCTTGTCTGAGATGCGACAGTGAATTTTGTAAAAAAAAAAAAGAGAGAGAGAGAAATGAAATACACCGTAACATCTGACCTGGGTTTCAAACTTGCAATCCCAAACAGACCCCTTGCCCCTCACTCACTATAAAGAGTGATCAGTTAGGGGAAGTGCAGATGTTACATTAAGGAAAATTTAGGAGGGAGGGCAAGGCCTGGACATGCCATTTTCTCAGATGTGTAATGTTTAGAGCTAACGGAAGGGCGAAGCCTGAAAATGGCAACTCTGGCATCCTTGCAGAAACCAACCCTTTTTTGAGAAGCATCCCAAAAAGCTTTCCAGGAGATAAGGCTGAGCCTTCTGAATGGGGGCTACAGGAACTTAATATTTTTTTATCAGGCTCTGTGGACACATTCCAGGTTTTGTTTCGTTTCGCCTTTTTTTGCTGCAACGATAAGGGCCTAAAGTATTAACTTTTGGAGAGAGAGACAGAAAGAGAGAGAGAGAGAGAGAGAGAGGAGGAGGAAAGATGGAATTCTCAAGGTTATTTTTGTAGAGGATCCAATAAAACATTTGGTTGTTATTTCTTTTTACGTGTCTGGAGTTCCCCCACGTGGCGTCAGACTGTCACTGCAGTTGTCAAGCCAGAGGAGCAGTCGCAGGCTTTGCAGATAATACTGTTAAGGGCTGCTGCTGCTTCAAACATGGGGCCAGATTCTGGCTGGCTTAGACTGGCTGGTCACGGTTGTAATGTGTGTTTCACTGCATGTATACATGTGCTAGGAAGCTGTGGTTTGGCTCAGCTTTGCTGTGCACGTGCACGTGCACTATTCATACATGCAACAACACACACATGTAGGACACGCACAGGGCTGCATATCTAAATCACGCCCTGTGATAGGTATTTTCCAACCCCGGTTCTCACTGTCATTTGCCAGAAGTGGAGTTGTGGTGCTGGAGCCTGAAATGCCGTGGGCAGGACACGATCCAGCCTCCTTATAGTTAGGCCTCACCCGGCCAACCCTGATGCTGCATGCTGCCTGCCATTATAGGGTCAGGTGCCCTTGGTGGTTTGAGAGGCTGCCCAGTTACAGCTGGCAATATTTCAGCGCAGATATAAACCCCTGACAGAGCGCGGCCACATTGACACAGAATGCTAAGCCAGGGGCCACACCATGTGAGCACAATGCACACTTGGAAGGCACACACACTCATGCACCGCGACCACACACAGACATGCGCATTAACTCCATGCAGTCGCCAGCAATTGGACTTCGGTGGAGGGGAAGGGGTTTCCACTTTCCCCCCTCAAGGCCAATGGGGTCATATTCTTGGAGGCTGCATCTGGCGAGAAAAGGCTAACTAGCTTCTTTCAAGGTGGGGCCCTCTGGCAAACTGTGGTTTGTCAAGATGCAAGCACATGTGCTAAGCTACAGAGGGTGGTTTATTAATGCAGCCCAAGTGCTCCTACTTTCCCCCTTCCTTCTGCAAGCAGGTAAACAAACGATGAGCTGGTTAGCTTTGCATCCAAACCTTTGTTTTGCCCAAACCACAGTTACCTGTTTTTTTACCTAAGCTATTGTGATTTGCCTGGGTGAAACAAACCATGATCTCCGGCATCACTTAGCTTTATTGACATGCTCTGTATTGAGTATATTTGTATTCTGATGTCTTCTTGAATGTTTACTGTAAGGCACACTGGGCACAGCTTATTGTGGGAAAGCAGCATATAAGTAAACTCAATCCATCAGTCATAAACCTTTCACAGTTTGTGTACCTGCATGCAGAAGGGAGGCATGTCGCCTAAGGGCTTGAAGTGCATGCACACCATGCTTTAATAAACGATACTTCGTGACTTGGCACTGCATGCAAATGCTGCCTGTGTCTGATGGCCACATTTAACAATTCACAATGGGCTGCATGCTCTTTCCTGCGTTGCAGGGAGTTGTTCTGGATAACCCCCTGTGTCCCTTCCAACTGCAGTTCTAGGATTCTCTCCTACAGAGAATCACTTTCTGTGCAGGTAGCTCTTTTCCACTTTTAGAAACAGTTGTGTTCTCAGATGTGCAGTTTGGTGCTTTCACTTGCTGTTGAATGCTTTAAATGGAAAAGTGAGAGTATGTCATCATTATTACAATATATATGCATACATATTTATCATGCACACCCACAGATGTTGCAACCTAGCCTGGATTTCTGCTTTTTAAAGGTTTTTAAGTTTTCTCTTGCCCTTGAATGCAGTGCTCCACTTTGCCTAGGAAAGGGTTTGGACTTTTCTTGGTAACAGAACCCACAGTGGCACGACTGCAGTGTTGTTGAAGTCCATTGACTGGTGGCAGATCAACCTGCTCACTGCTGCCGGCATGACTTCCCTCTGAAACCCAGCAAATTGGAATGCTCCCTTTTAATCCAGAGCAAGAACTAGGCAGCTGAGGTTTTACACTGTATATTTGTGGCAAGGCAGAATATATAGTATCTAGCATTTTTATAACACTTCCGGGAGACAATGTGCTGATCTGGAGCAGAACTTCCAGATCAACTTCTCCAGTTAAATGATTTCAGGAAGCAGGGGAAAAACCCTTGTCCTAAGACAGCCATTGCCAGCCTTCCTCAGCCTGATGCCACAACTCCTATCAGCGCCATTGTGTGCTGACTTAGGCTCTTGTCTTGCATTGCTTTTTTGATGTGGAGAGAATTTGCTAGTGGGAGTCCCTCCATTCCCCCAGCATTCAAACAAGAATGGTGCAGTCCAGGAAATTCTGTACCCCATGACTCCTGCATGTAACATACACTCTTGCAGCATGCATTCCTTTAGCTACAATTTTCAAACATGCTAGCTTGTTAATTCTGGGAGATGTACAGCTTTGTTTGCTTCATCAAGATTACTAAAGATCTTTTCCAAGGCACTTAGTTTGCCCGGTGTTTTGCGGTGGGTGTCTGTTCCTTTGCTCAATTAAGGGTTGTTGGGGTTTTTTTTAGTGCAAAGTACAATATGCTACTCAAGGATAGTGATTTGCCAATTAACTGGTATACGCTTTCTAAATCTGCAATTAAATCACTGTGTTCCAATCTGTCCCAAGGCATGCACAGGCTCCCACTGCTTGCAGAAACTTTTGCATTCATTCCAGTGGAGGGAGCCCACCTGCACATGCATTTCTTTGCACATGAGGCACTGAATCAGTGGCGCATCCCATGCATATCTAAGGAGGGCATTGGAGGGAATGTGTGTGCTTGCACGAAGAAGGGCCCCGGGTTCAAGTCCTGGCATGCCCAGTTGAAAGGCTCTCCAGTAGCAAAGCTGGGGAAAGGCCTTTGCCCTTGGAGGTACACAGAAAGCTGCCTTGTACGGATTATAGGTCCATTTAGCTCGGTCCTGTCTACATCGATTGACAGTAGCTCTCCAGGGTTTCAGGCAAGAGTCTTTCCCCACCCAACCTGGAGACACAAGAGTTTTGAGCCTGGGAACCTCTTGCATACATCCTGTGGCTGAGCTATGCCCCTTTCCCAAACTACTCAAAGGACACTAGCCTTCTCCAATCTGGAACTGCCCATATGTTGTTGGGCTACAAGCTCCCATCAGCCACAGCTGGCATGGCCAGTGCTCAGGAACGGACATCCAAAACATGTGGAGAGTACCAGCTTTGGGAAGGCTGGAACAGACAGGTAGCTGGACCAGTGAAGCCGCCTAGTGGTGCAACATTAAAACTGCTGGCACACTTGCAAAGATAAGCAGGGTCCGGTATGGTTCCAAGTTGGATGGGAGACCATGTGTTGAGAATCCTGCATTGCCGGGGGTTGGAATAGATGTCTCTCAGAGTCCCTTCCAACACTATAACTTCATGAGAGGCAGCTGCTTGTGTCTGTCTCTGGAACCGGAGCATTAACTGGGGAAATGGATAAATTAACCGACCAGACCGTCCTGTTTTTGTCACACATGGCCATAAATTTAAAAATGCTGTGTGGCTTTTGGTCTGTGTTTTATGTCTTTGCTGCTAGGCTTCCACACAATAAGAACTTAGCATGGATTTTAAAGGTTAAGGGTTGGTTGGTTTTCATTCCTTCTCATTCCATAATAATCCCTTTTGCAAAACCCTCTGCCATGAAGCAAGAAGCTGTCGCCAGCTTCCTTGTCATTTCCCACTGATTTTTTTTCCCCAATTTAATTTTTCCCCCTTTTTTGAGTTGCTATTATTTCTAACATTTCTGTTCTCGTGTTTGTTTTTTGATTTGCAGTTCAAGCTTCACATAAAGCCTGCCAAGTCAAAGGATGTTCCTGCATTCACCTGCTTTTGCAGTAATGAGTTTCAGCCATCTTTGTTTTTGTTTTTTTCTCTCTCCTCCCTTTTAAACACAAATCCTTACTATATTAATAATACTGTGCTGGGTGGGTGTTGGAGCAAAGGCTACCTGGCCTTGGGCTTTATTGGGGATATTCCTTCTTCCTCTGAAGAACAGAAACTATAAAATTGATTGGAACGGGAGCTGGAACTAGATTGTAACAATTTTAAACTTGGGTCTTGTTCATTGCACTTGGGTCCACCTTTTGGCCGTGGTCCTCTTGAGATCCTCTTGAGGTGTCTGAAACTTGGGTTGCTTTTGTACAACGGGCTTATGCTTCTTTTTTTCCCATTTTGAATGGCAAACTCCTACCCTCCCACCTCCTGCACCAATGCACCTCTTAGCAAGAACACCATCCAGCGACCATAAAACCCTTTAAAGTCCATGGGTTTCTTTTATGGAAGGTTTAAGTACATGTTTACATTTTCCTCACATTGAAATCAATGGGGCTTTTGTGGGTCTCAGGGCCGTGCCTTGATTTTCCTTCAGAAGAAGATTTAGTACAAAGGGGATAGTATTTAGGGTTTGAAAAGAAGAAAGAATTAAAGTCCCACTACACATGCAAATTGCTGTGTGGTCGTCTGCACCAGGGCCATGATATTTTGAAAAACTTCATCACTTGTCGGAGTGAAGGAGGATTATAGCCATGCTCAGGAATTTTGGCTATGTATAGCACATTCCATTTATACTGAACTGGCTCACTATGGTTAGCTTTTCACACAAACCCTCCCCAACCCCGCAGTTACAACCCATTTCTATAACTAGGACTGAACAAGATGATGGGAGTTTTAGTCCAAAAACAGCTGAAACACTGTCTTAGAGCAGTAGCCTGAGGAGTCCTGTGGGACTACTCTGAAGCAAACTGCTGCCCCGCTTGCCCTATGCATTTAAAACATTCCACTTTCAACAGTCATGGCTTCCTCCCAAAGAATCCTGGGAGATGGAGTTTGTTAAGGGTGGCGAGGCTGTTAGGAGGCCCCTGTTCCCTTCACAGAACTACAATTCCCAGAGTTCCCTGGGAAGAACAATTGATTATTAAACCACTCTAGGAATTGTAGGTCTGTGAGGGGAATCGCGACCTCCTAACGACTCTGAGCAATTTTAAACTACCATTCCCAGAATTATGGGGGGGGCATGGCTGTTTAAAGTGGTATGATACTGCTTTAAACGTTGAGTGCAGATGGGTCCTAAGGCTCTTTCATCCTGACACAAAAGTGTTCTAAACCCACTGGTCCCACTCCGTCTAAGACTCCTTCTGGAAATAGCTTGCAAGTCCGCAGAAGAAGCCCCAGGCTCAGGATTTGTGACATGTCTCTTACTGACATTGCATGACTTCGCACCTGCATGATGCCTTTTGTAACCTCTTGGATGCTTTCCACTTTTGGCGTGTCCTTTTTAACAGGCTCCCCCAGTAAGTTTTGATCTTGCTTTTAACCAAACCTCGCTGCAAACATGATATAACTCACAAACGCAGCACGTGTGCAAACCAGAGCTACACATTATTCTTTTTAATTGATGGAGGACATCCTACTACAAATGTCTGGACACAGAGGAGCCACAAGGGCATCAGATAGCACAGGAGAAACATCCCTGGAATGTTAATAATCTTTACAGCATCAAGGATTTACTAGAAGAATTAGTGGTCTGTTTTATTCTGAAATGAAGAAATTAAACCTACTCCCTTAGGGCTCAGTCTTATGGGTGATGGGTGTTGTTCTTGTCATCTGATTTTAAATGAATTTGTGTAAGTATATGAGCTCAATGTAAAAGATTCATCTTTCATTTCTCAGTTCTTAGAAGTGAATAGCAGTTCCAAATTAGCCTGCGGGTCTTACCATCACAGTGCTCCCATGTGATCTCTCCTGTTTTTAACATTGTTGAAGGGTGGTATGGATGCAGCTGGTGCTTTTCTTCTTTAAAAAAATGTTTAGGGGTACTTTCATTTTGACCCAAGAAAATCACCATTTCATAGTTCAAATCGGGGGAAATAAATACAGTAAATGGACAAAAAGTACAAAGATTTACAAAATGTTTAGGGCTATGCATCCCCCCAGGTAAAAAAGCACTGGATGCAGCCATGGGAGAGAGACAACCATGTTTATCCTACAACGTAAGAACCATCCCTCAGGCTTCAGGCCATTTGTTAAACCATGGTTAGCTGCTGGTTGTTGTCAAAGCTCTGCTTGGGCCAGGACTTCAGAATTGCCGCTGCAAGGACAAGATAGGCTGAGGGAGCAAGGCATTGTCAGACTACAGTCATAGGCACCAGCTCGAGGGCTTATTCACACAAGTTTAGATGTGCACCCAAATCCCCTTTGCTTCGTTTCTGAGCGTGCACCCAAAGTTTTAAGTTGTGGTGTTGAAAAATAGGTGTTTGGGAGCACAGGCATGCTCATCAGAGTGCCAGAAATGGGTGTTGATTGTGTGCATGAGTGGGCTTGTTAATGGTTAGCAGGATTTACACAACAAAAACTGGCAAGTAGGTAGAGAGTAAGAGTATTGTGGGAACGTGAGGGTTTTGGAACGTACAGAGCGTAGAGCAGCGTTCACCAACCTTCTGATGTTTTTGACTACTTCTCCCATAAGAGCCCAGCCAGAACATGATGGGGGCTGATGGGAGTTGTAGCCAGACATTTTGGCGGAGGCGGGAGACATGTTTGTCAAAGGCTGGGCCCACAGGAGACAGAAACAGCTTCAGCACCCTGACTTTCTTCAGAGCAAATAGGCCACATGTATTTTTTAAAATAGGTTTCAGTAACACCTTGTCTGCAACCAATGTACTTGTCCATCCGAAGTTGAGCCAAGCAGGGATAGAAGGAAAATTCCTTTGAATTCCAGTGACTTTCAGATCGATTTCTATCTCATTAACGTCACATCTTTATGAAGCTGGTCTAACCACCACGACTTCCCAGGGAACTGTGGAAGACGTAGCTTTTGGTTCTCGGCACCCTTGTTTAAAACCAGCCTTTGCCAGGTTTCTTGAACAGAACGTGAAGCCGTGTGGCAGCCAAACTAATTTCTAAACTTGCTCGAACTCACAGTGTCAATGTCGAGCTGTGAGGGAAGACAAGCCTCTCCTGTCCAGATTTACTGTTTCCACTTTGAAATTGTATGTGCCAGCCAAGGCAAATATTGGAATGAAATCTCACCCCGTACCCAACCTCCTATTCCTCCTTTGCTTTCCCTCGCTCTCACTTTAACTGTTGTGAAACTGGCTCTGAAGTATTTAACTGTTTGTATTTTTCTGTGCTGGACAGAACATTTTCCTTTCTGACACTTTCCAAGAGATGGCGAGTCCTGTTTACCCTCCGCTTCCCTCAACATTTTCTCTACTGCTGACGTGCAGGCAATTTCCCCTCTGCTTCCAGCTAGGTAGTCTCCTGTTTCTTACCTTTTTTTAAAAAGCACTCTTTGAAATTACGCTCGTCACCAAAGTCACCACCTTCCCTTCACTTTCCAACTTTGCTTGCTTCTCTGCCAAACCGCCAAAGTGTCTTTTTTCTTTTTCCTCTTCCCTTGCTCTTAAGCGGCAAAAAAAGGCTAATCTGTTTGCTAAGAACATAGTTCTTAGCAAGAGCCAGAAGGCTGGTTCACACATCACACTAAACACAGGTTCAAGCTGCCTCTGCAGATGAAGAAGTCTTCGTGTGGCGGAGAGTAAACGTGCCGATTTGTGGAGCCCAGAGGTTGTGCAAACAGACTGCGCTGGTTGAAACATTACATCAACTGTTCAAGTGTCCATCTCAGCTGTCTGCGTGCACAGGTTGTACCTTTGTGGAATATGATGTGTGAACACCCTTAGCAGGATGGCTGAAAACCTGCCCAAAGGGAGGCAGATCAGCAGAAGATAGGACCAGTTTTGCGCTATACTATAATGCAGCATTTGCCAACCTGGTGCCCTCCAAATGCTTCAGAACTTGCAGTCCGAAGCATCTGTAGGGCTCCAGGTTGCCTAAGGCTGCTTCAGTGCAAGCTTGGAGGCCGAAAGAAGGGCTCGCCAGCTAAGCAAGCTGGATGAAAAGTAGCGATCCAAGCAACTGCTTCTCTCTTGGCCTTGAACCGAAGGAGCCAGTTTCCTAACCATGCAGTGCAGCAGCTTCGTTGTGCAACTATATGTTCAAGTTTCCCGAAGCTTGAATGCCTGTGTGCCGTGTTTGCACCAGCCATGTCTGTGTGTGTCCTGATTCCTAATCGGCTTTTGTGCCTGCTCAGTTTGTTTAAAGTATTTTATTTGTTCCGCCTGCTTAGTTTAAGAGACTCCCTCTGAGAAATAAGGTGTTTTTCCCCATCTATAGCAACCTACCAAGCAGTAAAGAGAACTTGACCAGAAGTTTCTTCCCAGAAATAAGGACAGGAGGGTAATAAAATTCTCTGCCCAGCTTGGTGAGGAGGCCGTACAGGCACATGACTTACCAGGCTCTTGACAGCCTTGCAGATAAGCCAGCCTGCCTATGCATGTGAGTGCCAGCCCTTGTGGCACCTAGGCCACCTCCTGTTCCCTCCCCCCGCAGGCCCCTTTCAGTTTTCAAAAGCCTCCTTATCTGATCACCTGGAAGCAGGACTTAGTCACCACAGGTGAGTAGGCAAGTGGCTAATGTTCCAGGTTAGAAGACTGAAAGTAGCCCACAATAGACGTCCTTGCTAAAGCAAGCATTTTGTCTTGTCAATATCCAGCAGTCAGTATAGCTCAGAGGTCAGCAAACTTTTTCAGCAGGGGGCCAGTCCACTGTCCCTCAGACCTTGTGGGGGCCAGACTATATAAGTGCAGGCACCCAGCCCCTGGAGATTCTGCTATTTGCAGCCTAGGTCTAGATGTCTCTACAGATCTCCCGTTGCAAAGCCCTTTGCCAAATGCATTCTGGCTTTTGTCCTCCTTTCTTTTTTAAACTCTGCGGGTTTCTTTCCTTCCTTCCACTAATCCAGAGGATGAAATTCATTCTTGGGAGAGGGGGGATTTAAGAACTATTTTCTTTCCCTTATTTCTCATCTCCCTCCCCTTCAGAAACCCCCATAACGTAAAGTTATTTGTTGATGTATGATCCAATCTGACTCTTCAACGCCCTTTTCGAAACCCACCTTTTAAACGTTTTGAAACACGGCGTCTTTATGGCACCTTAGAGTGGGCTGCAGTCCACCTCTTGTCAGTTGGTTGCTCACAACTAGGTGCACCAGAATTTTAATGCGTGTGCAGTCGAAAGCACCTCCAGGTATAGGGCGGCATATAAATTCAATTAATAATATAATAATCAGTTCAGTACAGATAAGCAGCAGCCACACTCAGATGCAGATCCCAGCGTATATTTGGAGACACACCAGATTTGTCTGCTCCTGATCCAACGAGAGATGCATGGAAGCTGGCTTACCTGCATGGGTTGCCTTAGCTCAGAAAAGTGAAGCACCTGTGGCTTTTTGTATATTGCTGGTCTCCCAACAGTCCCAACCATCATGGCCAGTGCTTAAAGAAGATGGCAGTTGTAGCTCTACATCTGGAGGACCACAGGTTCCCTGGGTGACTTCAGGGAGCTAATTAACTGCCAGAGAGCCAGGATCTTGCCCTACTTTAGCCACTCCCCGGACCACGTTTAGCTTGCTAAATATTGCACTTGCTTCTCCTTTCTGTATCTATGCCTTTCTTCACAGCAGTCCTTGGCTCTGCACGGAATAATGTCTCTCCTCAAAAGCTTTTTGGATGTGCTTTCTCCTTTGCATGTAAGTATAGCTGCACAAGACCATTCCGCCCACCTTTAGGAACTACCCGAAAGGGCTGGGGTTTTTTTTTTTGCAAACGGGTGTGCTCGTGATCTGCAGGGGTGCAGAGATGTTCCAATATTACGTCGGCTAAATTGCAACTCGGTAGTACAGAACAGAAGGGGCGAACCAGCAGGTGGCCAAGCACAGCCACTTCAGTCCAGCAACAGCTGGTAGAACTTGGCTTCCCTTTTGATCAGTGGCGCAGTTTGGTCACAAGTAATGTTCAAAGGGCTTTGCTGCTGGAACCTGTGCATGTTGAACCAGAAATTATATTCAGTTCAGGTGAAGTTATTTCCAAGTAAGGGTGCTGTACTGTACATATTGATTGCAGGGCGATCTTCTAAGTAAAGACGTTTAGGGTTGTTCTGTTGATCTGATATCCAGAAAGTTTCACTGAGAGAGCATTGGAACATACTGCCAAGTAAAAATGCTTAATACCCAAGTGGTGAACGTTTAGTTCACTTTCAGCAGTGGTGGTTATCCAGGAAGGAGTTACTCCTCCCCCACGATTTGGAGGTAGGGCTATGCAATTTGTATTTATTTTATTTTATTGCCTGGCCCTTCACTGACAGGAGCCTCCCGCAATTCCAGCCCTGTTTGCTTTGAGCAACAGCGCTTTCATGGTGCTCCCATTTTTAATTTTTGTGCTAGGAAAAAAGCCCACTTCACCATTTTGTGTGATCTCCCAGCTTAACCGCCCTAAATACCCAGGTTTTACTGGTAGTCCTAGACAATACACAGCTTAGAGACACAAGCTCCATTTTTAATATGCATGCTTACGTGTTTATTTTCTATTTTATGCGTGTTTTAATGTATGGGGCAGCTGCCCATTCCTGCATTGCAGGGGGTTGGGATAGATGATCCTTAGGGTCCCTTCCGACTCTACAATTCTGTGATTCTATGAATACCTGCCATGAGACAACCGAGTTCCCCCCCCCCCAATAACTTCCTGGAGCCAGCTTAGTATTCTGTCACTCAAACCAATAAGTAGAGAAATGATGACCGGCCCTTGAGTAAATCCTCACTCTAGTATTTGGCCAGCTCTGGTAGTGTTTAGTCAGGAAGGTCAAGTGATCGAGAAGTTTACCATTCGCTTATTATTATTTTTTTGAAGAAGTGCTTGCTATAAAAAGGAACAGGGAAACAAGACCCAAACTTTTATTTAATTTGGTTGTTGTTGTTTTTTGTTGAACACAAGAAATGTCCACGGTGTCTTATTCCAAGTGCCAAAGGCTATAACAGCTGCAGCTGTATATATATTTGCACTTGAATAAAAATCATACCCCTTTGCTGTGCCCTGGGAGGGTTGGTGCTGGGGTGGGAGAGGGCTGGTTTTGTTTCTTACAAAAACGTTTGGTGCAATGGCTTCACGTTGCTTCAAAGTAAGACCTGTCTCGGTCTGCATCCCTGGAAGGTGTGATGGATATTAACACAGAGTGGTATTTTGGAAATCGCTCAGTGCTGGCCTGCCCACTTCTGTCGCAGCCAGCGGGGAAATGTGAACGGGAGAAAGAGTGGATCTGGAATCCCGAATAGCATAGCAACAATGCACCCCACCCATTGCAACTTGAACTTGCTTTCTTCTTTCCCTTGTGTAATTTCATATCCTAAGCACCATACAATGGCTGCTTCCTAGAGTTGATTGGTTTTAACCACCACCACCACCCACCCACACCCACACAGGGTTGATGGAGTTAGTTGAGATTCAATAAGGCTAGAGCTTTGCTATTGCCAGTCACAACCAGGGCCGTCTTGAGCATATCCGGCACTGTGGTGCAAAGATCCCTCCAGCACCACCTCCCTTTCCCAGAGTTGTCAACCTTCTTTTAGGGCTGGAGGAGGCAGGCAGCGGCTGGAGGGCGGCTCCTCCGGCAGGGAAAAGGCAGAGGCTGGACACAGCGCCTCCTGGCTCACCTAGCTGCTTCGTGCCACAGTGGCCATGGCAGGCAGCACGCTGAGCGAGTGGGCCTGCGCTGAGCGAGGGCACATGCGCCACTCCCACCAGGCGCCAGGTCGGTTTTTCCCCTTTTAGCCTTCTGGCACCCTGCAGAATTTGGCACCTGCAGGCTAAAAGGGAAAAAAACTGAGCCGACACTTGGCAGGAGCGGCGCCCGCACCCTCACTCACTCAGCGCACTCATTCGTTGTTTCCCGGACTCTCGCCTGGTGCCCTCCAGAACTTGGCGCCCTAGCGCCCCGTGCCACTAGCCTCTATCGGTAAGACGGGCCTGGTCACAACAGACAACTGGTTTCCTATTTGACAGTGAGATTATAAGTGTTTGCCACACATGGTTGATGACTTGCAATCCGAAACCGCCCAATGATTCCCATATTAAGAATGAGTATAAGCAAGTGATGGCCTTAGTTGCTTGAAGCTCTGCTGCCTTGCAGCCTTCCTCCAAAATCCCTGTCTAAAAGGGCATTAACGTGCCATCTCAGCCACACACACACACACAACACCCCTGGGTGCTAAAATGTCAAACACTAATCACCAAACAGGGAGCTATCCAATGAGGGCAATCCCTCCAAAATCACATCACCTTTGTGAGTGTGGCAGAAGTGGTTTGCCCACACACCGGCTGCATTCGGAGGCATTTGCTTCTTGGTCAGCGAATATGTGTCCAGGTCACTTCCATTACGCACTCTGTCACCCGTCTTCCCAATTGGAACTATAGAGGGTCCAATTGAGGGAACATAGGGCTCTTTAAAATAATAACGAAAGGGGAAAGGCTAGACTCCAAACATAAGGAAACAAAGAACAAAGTATTGACGGAGCACCAAAATTCTAAAAAATATATATTGTGCGTTTAGTGTTGACATTGAATGTGATGTTAGTGGCAACTGGTGAGCCAGTAACAGGAGCTAGGAGCTCCTAGACATTAACATATGAATGGGATCCCATGAACACCCAAGATGGGTGAGATCCAGCCACTTCTGTGATATCAAAACGAGCAAATAAACACTTGACAGTGTCAAGCAAGAACGCCAGTGTTAATGGTGATAGTGCGTTGTTATTTGGGACAGCTGCAACCACACTGGTTTACACATTAACCTTAACATAGACTCTTCACTATCTGCGTACTGCAGCTTCAAAACTCCAACACGCTCTTTCTGCTGCCTAGAGTGCTTGCATTCTTACCAGGTAGATGCATACACGGTTTTTGTTTTCAAGCGAGCCCCGTTTAATAGGCAGCCAACACTCACAAACACAGCCAGAGTTTGCAGATTGAAGCCATTTAATACCATTCGCACCAAATCATGGGTTTTCTATGCAGCATGAACATGGGGCTCCCCGCTTCAAGAGCGGCCCTATTTGTTTTACTAGGGCTGATGCTTACAAATGTCTTGTTTTGCTATGTGACAAACTGAGACGCGTGTTGTGAACATTTATTATACCTTAAGAGGTTTGTATCTTTCTGACTTGCCATTCATGAACGCCAACCTGTAACCTTGCCATATCTTTGCACCAAAAGGGGGTGAAAAACCACGGTTGCATTTACGGTAAAGTAGTCCTTACATCTGTGTAGCTGGAGCCTGGCAGTGTAGCCTTGAAACATATATGAAGGGTTCTGTTTTATCTCCTCCTTTTCCCCCAGTTTTATCAATATTGAACTGTGAACAGCCGTAGGAAAATGTCGTTTGTATACTTCTGTTTTGTGGGATTTTGTGTTGTTGTTTTTTTTGGGGGGGGAGTTTGCTGACTGCCTTAAAACTTTTTAGGTGTAGTTTCCTCTATTCATTTCCTATTTTGAAAGTATCCTATGTTTTTACCAGAATGACTTTGTAACCGACTTACAGTGTTAATATAGCGCTATATATATATGTTATGTATCCGTCCATTAGACTTTTGTTAACACTTTTCAATGTCAAAAAATGGTTTTTCCAAGCACACCAACAATCGGCATCTTTGTGCATTTGACAGACACGGGGTTTGGGGTTTTCTTTTGGCTTTGTATATGTTTTTGGATGTTCACTTCTGAAGAGTCCGAACACACAAAAGTGGGAAGGAGAAAATACATTTTAAAAAAGCAAAAGGAAAACATGCATTATTCCTTTTTTTTTTTTTTTGCGGCCTTCATTTTAAAAATATTTTGGTTTGCCACTTAAAATTTCTGGGAGTGATGGGGAGGGAAGAATTGGGAACAGGAGCCGCTGGAGCCCAGCTGGTTTGCAGCCTTTAGGGGTCTCTTCTTTCATTTGTACACACACTCCATCCCCTTTTTCTTTTGCTCTCCCCTTTTCGGTCACAGACCATTGGGCACAGTCACTGCCATTTTAAATTGTCCATTCTGTGCTCTCTTGTTCCCCCTCACAGCATCTTGGCAAGGTCCAGACATCTTTGTGCTTCATTCTCGCATGTTCCAGCCTCTTTATACTCGGGTCTGTTTTTGGCATTCCTGCATTCATTTGCAAAGGGCAGGAGGGCTGCCAGTATCTGGCATGGACTCAACCCTCAGAATCCTTTGCTTCAGTTTAGAAAGGGATAAGTGTAGCAGCTGGAGGGCATTCGGTGGCACAAGGGGAGGGCAGGTGGCTTGCAAAATTTTGGCAGCTGGGGTTTTGACTCTGGCTGAGGTGAGACTGCAGGGCAGCATCCACTGCAGTACCGTAGATTCCGGCGTATTAGGCGACTGGGCATATAAGGACCCCTGACCATTAAGTCCAGTCGTGGCCGACTCTGGGGTTGCGGTGCTCATCTCGCTTTATTGGCCGAGGGAGCCGGTGTACAGCTTACAGGTCATGTGGCCAGCATGACTAAGCCGCTTCTGGAGAACCAGAGCAGCACACGGAAACGCCGTTTACCTTCCCGCTGGAGCGGTACCTATTTATCTACTTGCACTTTGAGGTGCTTTTGAACTGCTAGGTTGGCAGGAGCAGGGACCGAGCAACGGGAGCTCACCCCGTCGCGGGGATTCGAACTGCCAACCTTCTGATCGGCAAGTCCTAGGCTCTGTGGTTTAACTCACAGCGCCACCCGCATCCCTGGGCATATAAGACGACCCCCCAAATTGGCAGCAGTCTTATACGCGGCAGCTTCACTGGGCAGCAGCAGTGGGCGGCGGGCTCTGCTCCACGATGGGAGGAAGCCGTCCAGCGAAGCCGGCTTAGCATTGCTGGGCGGCTTCCTCCTGGCGCGGAGCCCGCCGCCTACTGCCACTGCCCAGCGAACCCATACCCGGCGTATAAGACGACCCCCGACATTTTAGAGGATTTCCCAGGGTTAAAAAGTCATCTTACACGCTGGAATCTACAGTATTTTGCAGACTTGCACAGATTTTGACTGTGCAGCAGAACAGCTCCTCCTTTCCTCTCCCCGTGCACCTCTTAAATCTGTTTGGAGTACTTCTTGAACCTTCTGGAGCAGATTTGGGGCAGGGAGAGGCAAAGAAATCCTTGCCCTAATGTTGGAAACCCCCCTTGAGGGTCGAGATTTGCCCCCCTCTCTCCCCACCATTTGGAACAGAACAAAAAATTTACAAAACAGGCAGAATAAGCATCGTTAGATTGATTCAGATTGCCAAGTTGTGCTTCTTTTTGGGAAGATGCCTGCCAGCCCCGACTATATGAATCCCACCCCAACCTTCCTTCTCACTTTCCCTTCACAGTTTCCTTTTTTTAACAAACAGCTGTTGTTGGGTTTTTTTTGTTTTCCTTTTCGCTTTTATTTTTTGCTTCCCCCTTTTTGGATTCTGAACCTTTTCTTTCTTTCTCTCTCTCTCTCTTTTCCGTAGCTTCTTCTTTATGTAGCTGTCAGTCACCTTGCCAAGGTCCACTTCCCTCTCTCCTAATGGACAGTAGCGCATTAGAGGAGCCAGCATGGCGCATTGCCAGACACGCCCATTGGGAGACAAGTTACCTCATTCTTCCACCACCTCTGCCTTTCTGTCTTTTTCGAAAACTGTGACTCACCGCGGTGTGTGTGTGTGTGTGTATGTGCGTATGTGTGCGTCTCTTTCCCGAGTTGTCCGTCCACTCGCCGCTGGCGACCGATCTTGACTTTTCACACTGCCCAGACTGAGAGACACCAAAGGTGGCAGAGAAAACTTGGGTGGCACCCAAGACATTGCACTGGGAATTTTCTTCTTCCTTTCCTTTTGATACAACGGGCACCTGCCGCTCGACATGAGAACAAGGAAATTGTGGACTGCAAAAGTGTGTGTGTGTGTGTTTGCGTAAAAGAGGGAAAGGGTGTGTGTGTGTGTTTTTGTGTGTGTAAAAGCCAGAGATGGTTGCTCAAGCGTTAAAACCCTACGCAGCTCTAGCACTAAATTTAATCCTCTCCAAGAGACACTGCAAAAAAATGGTTGCTCTGAAAGCCATATGAACTCTCAAGGGTTCCCAGTATTTGTCTTCATAACACTCCCTAAACTGAGGGTGGGGGAAGTAACGACGACACCGGTTTGGACATACCCGAACTTAAGGAAGGAGCCATCCATGTTTCAGATTGCAACCTGCTTTTAATCAGGTTTCATTTGTGTAGGTCGTCCCACAGAAACTCAGGCTTGGCCCTGCAGGTACACTTGGCAGGATGCAGTCACCGATCCCGACTCTCTTTGCGTGTGATGCTCATATTCATCTCGTTCACGCATTGTATTCTCAAGTGTATGCTTGATTATTATTTCTCAAGAATATACTTAAAATGCAATGGGTGAAAGTGGTCTGAGAAGAAATACTCCCTTTCTTTCTTTCTTTCCCTCATCTGGAGTGTAAGGGCTGATTTCTTGGATTTTCAAACTGGCCCACATTTCAGAAATGAAGACAATTGTCCCGGTTCAAGAGACCAGCAGCCCTAGACACTTGTAGGTCTCAGCACCTCTGGTTTCGGTTCAGAGGAGCCCTGAACTTCCATTGAGTCTCATGATCTGCTCTGATAAGGTTGTTGCTGAACTGGAATGGGATGGGATGAAACTCTGGGCACTGTCCTCAGATCACCACCGAAGCCACATGAGACCAAGGACACGAGCACACTGGCTTCGGTTTTAGGTGCAAAATTCAGCAGCCTGGGGCACTTTGGAAAGAGAAGAAATTAAACAGGTTTTTTGTCCTCATGGCTGCAACTAAGTTAGGGTTGAAAGCATATGTAAAATCTCAAAAGACAGAAGGGTATTAAGGAGAGTTTGTACTTCCCAGTGACTAGCAAAGAGGGAATAAGGTAACTTGCACCAATCTCAGGACTTTTGATTTCTGCAGTGCAGCCCATATTGAAGTCCACAGTACACAAAGCTCTGCTTAAGTCACATATAAATTAGAGCAGGGTTTCCCAATCTTGGGTCTCCATCTGTTTTGGGACTACAACTCCCATCATCCCTAGCTAGCAGGACCAGTGCTCAGAGGTGATGGGAATTGTAGTCCAAAAACAGATGGAGAGCCAAGATTGGGAAACCCTGAATTAGAGCTTCAGCGTTCAGTAGATAAATCAATTCCAGCGGGGTGTAGCAATTAAAAACGCGCCCTCTTGTTGATTGGGCACTTTGTCCCTGAGTCATGTTTGAGAACGTTCAGTGGCATGATGAAAAATGTCCCGCAAAATCAAAACGTGTAAGGTGATAGCAACATACAGAAACAATATATGGGACTGTTCTTTTGCTTTGTGCAACTGACAGGCGGCACTGCTGGGGTTGTCCCTTCAAGAAGGCTTTATATATCAACACCAAAACCTTAAACTTGACCAGGTAGCATGTCACCCTGAGAAGGCCAGTTAGCAAACTAGCTGCCACATTTTTCACTAGCTTCTACTTCCAGGCCACCTTAAGGGCCGCCCCACAAAGAGTAGTCAGATCTCCAGATTTAACAAGGCAGGCGCAACTGTGGTCAGGATAGCCCTGTCCAGGAAGAGCTGGAGCTGTCTTGCCAGTGGAACATGGTTAAAGGCAGCCGTAGCCACTAAGGACACCTGGACCTCAATGGATGGATCCTGGAGTACCCCCAGACTACGTACCTGCTCCTTCAGAGGGAGTGCTGCACTGCCTAGAACAGGTAATGGATGGGAACCACTCAAGTATAGCACCTCTGTCTTGTCAGGATTCAGACTCAGTTCATTGGCCAACATCCAGCCCACCACTGCAAGCCGGGAATTGCACGGCTACTCCCAGTTCAGATGTTACAGAGGAAGTGAGTTGGGTATGATCAACAACATTTATAATCAACTTGCATGGTTACTGAGCTGAGATTGTCAGGTGACTGCCCTATAATTAAAAACAACGGGGCAGAAAAAACCCACGTCTGAACATTATGCCAAACCATTGTTTAGTGTGACATGCATGAGAAAAACTACCTTAAGCAAATGCGGGTTTCTGGCCACATGCTAAGGAAGAGTTTGGCACTGATGCCTTTCCTTTAAACTTTGCTTCTTGCGTGGGAACCAGTGGCAGTGATTTACATTAACTATGGTTAGTTTAAACCAACCAACTTGATAAACCATGGTTTGAAGTTGGCTTGCTTTGAAACTGAGTGAGTTATACGAAACACAACCCTCGGTTCACACAATGGAAAGCTGAATTCCAGGTCAACTTAAGTAAACACTTCTCCCATTGTCAGGGGTTCAGGTGCAGAAGGGACGGATGGGGAGGAATCGGAGG
>JAXCMG010000014.1:49062239-49079631 GCA_034642415.1 Podarcis siculus | reverse complement strand
GCTAGCGTTGGTCCTTTGTGAGCGGGACCTAGAGGCAGTCTCTGACACCCATGCTCATGAAGGTAGTGCTAAACCATTGTTTTACATGATGTATGAGCACAGCCAGAGTCCGTTAAACCTTTTAATCTCGTTGATTTCATTGGGAGTTAAGTCCTTTAATTACAGTGTCCAGTGGAAACATCAAGCTGTGAAACTTCCATCTTTCAAGAGACATCTGAACATTATAAACTGTCTTGGGTGCTATTTTGGTGAAGCAGCTGTGTAGAAATGTAAGATTAACCACAGCCCAAAATCCCCACCCCACCCCCCAAAAAACCTGCCATGTTTGTAAGGATTCCTTGCAGATTATGTCACTGCTGTGACTTGGGGAAGTGTAAAGTCAGGGCAGGAACTCAGCAGAGCGAAGGCAGAGCCTTCAGAACATCCGGGGTTCAAATCTCCAGTTAAAATAACCAGGAATCAGGTGTGTGTAGGGGGTGGGCATGTAACTTTTATTCCTTCAAACCCCAGAGAACCACTGCATGTCAAGAGTCGACTACACTGGGCTATATGCACAGAGTTTCTGTTCCTTGTGCCAGTCCCAATGTAGAGATGCCCTTGGCACAAACATTTATCAAGCTACTTCTAGGGTATAATCCAGAGAAGCATATGAGCAACTCTTTATGAGGCTAAGGGGTAGATAGCTCAGCAATAGACTGTCTTGCTGGGAGAGTCCCTGCCTGAAACCCTGGAGTGCTTCTGCCAGCCAGTGTAGACAGTATGGAGCTACATGGACTCATGATCTGTTTAAGGCACCTTCCCGAGTTCCACGGTGAGCTTTTCTTCCCCCACCCACCAAAGTAGCACCCTCACCTGCTCCGTTGCAAGAACGGCCCCTTTGATCTCACACTTTGAAATGCTGCATTTTAATGGGGGGGGGTTAAAAGGTAGGTCCTGGGTTTTTGGGAGGGTAGCGGTTCAAATCCTCGTGACAGGGTGAGCTCAGCCCAGCTCCTGCCAACTTAGCAGTTTGAAAGCAGGCCAGTGCAAGTAGATAAATAGGTACCACTCCGGTGGGAAGGTAAACAGCGTTTCTGTGTGCTGCTCTGGTTTCAGTGTTCCGTCGTGCCAGAAGCGGCTTAGTCATGCTGGCCATACAACCCGGGAAAACTGTCTGCGGACAAACGCTGGCTCCCTCGGCCTGTAAAATGAGATGAGCGCCACAACCCGAGTGGTCCGCGACTGGACTTAACTGTCAGGGGTCCTTTACCTTTAGCAAAATGTTGCATTCAGCAAGATCCCTTGCCAACCTCCACCGTTCGATACGATCTCATTCTGAGATGCCCCTTTCACACGTCAGCCTGTGGCAAAGGGGTTTGCCACTGTAAATATCCGTAAGGAAGCTGAAAACACAGCCAATCCCGATATCCTAAACAGTTAAGTGTTTGTGATGCACATATCTGTAGACACAAGTTGTTCCTGTTCATTGTTCGTATTTTACAAACATCTTGGGTAAGGGTCCTTTTAAAAAAAGAAACCTTTGGTACAAGTCTTTTTTTAAAAAAACAACAACAACCACAAGTCCACATCTGCCCGTGTTTCCCAGGTGGTCCTACAGGAAGCTGGGTTTTACTTGCAAACTCTGATATTTTGCATAGCCATTGGAAGAGTACTTCCTACCCTCCTTTTTACTTTGTTTGTGGGGACGAAGCCTCCTATCCCTTCCATGTCTTTATTTTTTGCTTAATAGCTTACTATAGCCTCTGTATGGGGCATATGCAAAAACAAATTAACTGTAAAAGTGACTGGAATAAAGCCCGGAACGTGCCAAAAATCTTGCTAGCAAGGTAAGCATGGAACGATGATGTATTAGCGTGGTTTTAATGGGTCTGTTAAGTGTGATCTGCTTCTTATTTGTGTTAGAGGAGTTCCTTCGTCTGGGAAGATGTACATTCCCCCACCCCCTATAGTGATCAACTTATCTCAAATCTTTGCCTAACTTAATATATAAAACACACTGCCATGTTCCTGCAACTGTAGTGCCCTTTCGGTGGACCAGTTCACACATTACATTTTTAGGGGCACACATGCAAATACCAGGGACGCGGGTGGCGCTGTGGTCTAAACCACAGAGCCTAGGGCTTGCCGATCAGAAGGTCAGCAGCTCAAATCCCGGCGACGGGGTGAGATAACGTTGCTCAGTCCCAGCTCCTGCCAACCTAGCAGTTCGAAAGCACGTCAAAGTGCAAGTAGATAAATAGGTACCGCTCCGGCGGGAAGGTAAACGGCGTTTCCGTGCGCTGCTCTGGTTTGCCAGAAGCGGCTTAGTCATGCTGGCCACATGACCTGGAAGCTGTACGCCGGCTCCCTCGGCCAATAAAGCGAGATGAGCGCCGCAACCCCAGAGTCGTTCGCAACTGGACTTAACGGTCAGGGGTCCTTTACCTTTTATGCAAATATCACGCCATCCTACAGGTGCATTTGTTGGGGAGCTATGACTGACTGCAGCTCCCTGCACAGTGTACACCTGCTATTAAACCCAGAGTCCTCTCTGCAATGTGTGAACCGGCCCCAAACCCCCTTCTCTCTCTCTGGACCACGAGTTGACGCAGCTACCTTTTTGAGCCTACTCTCAAAACAGAATTTAGGGGCTCGGCAGTGCCCACGTCATCGTTCAAGGATTCCTGAACTGATCTATTGAGTTTGTGCAAGTTTTTTTGTGTGCAAGTCATATGCAAATAAAACACAAACTGGCCTTGCAAACTCATGATGGAGCGGTCTCCGTGTTTGTCTCTGCGTTCAGCCGTCGCCGTCCGGCGTTTATACAGAAGCACGGACACAACCGGAATGGCACGAAGTCTTGCTCCAATGTAACCAAGATCTCGCTGCGAGACAAAACACCATCCCCTCTTCCAGCCATGAAAAGGCCTCTGGTGGTTGTGCTATGAACTGTGCTTCCACTGCAGTAGAGTAATATCCACAGGGGCATTTTGAATTTCTGATAACGAAAGCCATGCTTAGCGAAAGGCAGGCTTGCTTACTGAAGGAGAATGGCTGGGTTTGCCCTCCTTGCATCCTTTCTTGTGTTCTGACTTAGAAGAGAAGAGTTCGGATTTGATATCCCGCCTTTCACTCCCCTTAAGGAGTCTCAAAGTGGCTAACATTCTCCTTTCCCTTCCTCCCCCACAACAAACACTCTGTGAGGTGAGTGGGGCTGAGACTTCAGAGAAGCGTGACTAGCCCAAGGTCACCCAGCAGCTGCATGTGGAGGAGCGGGGAAGCGAACCCGGTTCACCAGATTACGAGTCCACCACTCTTAACCACTACACCACACTGACTCTCTGCAAAGATCTCACACCTACCATGCTCAAGGCTTGTCCTGCCGAGTCAAGGGGGGGGGGGATTGTTCAGACTGGGGGTCATGTTCCCTCCAGTGACCGTGGTGGGCAGAGCACAGAGGCAACAGTGGGTGCAACAAGAAATGCAGATTTTAGCTGTATGCAGGATAGTTTCTGCACAGATCCACACACACCTGGGCAAGCAGGAGCTGTTGTCAGAGTGCAGGGACACTTTCCTGATGGGCATGAACCTTTGAGGGTGATAGAAAGCGGGATTGGTGAGAGGGGAGCCTGGGAAGGGGCCACAGGGAATACACCCAGCCCCCTAGAAATGAGTTTTCCCATCTCTGCCAAGCAATGACTTGCAGGTAGGACATCGGCAACCACACAACCACCACAGACCGTCTTGCACAAACCAAAACTACTTCATGTGGAAGCTGGATGAGGAACTGAGCATGTAAACAGGTGCGGCAAGCAAGCACTAAGCCTACCCAATATGCCCTCTCAACCCATGGGCTGACAAGGGTTCCCACTCCTGGTTAAAAAATGAGTGAAGGCCCAGGCAGGCAAACCCCACAACCAACATATCCTCCAGCCACATCCGGCTTCCTCTTGTGCGTGGAGGTAAGACTTGATGCGTGGTTAAGACCTTTTTACCTTTTTTAAGACTTCCAATGGCAATCCTGGATTTCTAAACACTTGGTAGCTGCTTTGAGACACAGAGTTCACTGCATGTTTAATGCTAGGTTAAATGATTGCTTCAAACTTTTGTGAGGTGCTCCTCATTCTCTCCTCACTCCCCAAGATTTATTGCCTTTTTCACTATAAAAAAGTAGTGTTTTCTCATGCTGGGTAGTTGTTATGCGAGATACTACATACAACAGGTCTCCTGCAGCCGAGTTATTCTATGCATTAGCTTTCTTTAGGTGAACTGGGAGATGCAGCTGTCTTACAGATATCCACACACCACCCCCCACAAAAGGGCCCCAGACGATACAGCGAGCTATTTTTCGCATGTGCTAATTTTGCTGACGTGCAAATAGCTTCTCGTGCTCCCGTCTATTAGGCCTAGGATAATTTTTGGGGGGAAAGGGTAGCAATTGCAAGACAGCAAGGCTGCAGTTCTAATTTGAGTTGGTGGTGCTTCAAACAAAAAAGAGAGCGCCGGGGGGGGGCAGTTGTTCAGGGATAATTTAATATGGCATACAACTGTCATGGATGGGCTAGATGCAGAGGAGTGGTGTGAGGCACCAGCTGAGGAACCCCCGAGGGAAGAAAGCTCAGGGCCAGGGGATTGGGAAGACGACGAGTGGGCAGACAGAACACTCGAAGCCAGAGAGGTAACAGTTTAGTGCAGGGGTCAGCAAACTTTTTCAGCAGGGGGCCGGTCCACTGTCCCTCAGACCTTCGGGGGGGCGGATTATATGGGGGGGGTTGAACGAATTCCTATGCCTCACAAATAACCCAGAGTTACATTCTAAATAAAAGGACACATTCTACTCATGTAAAAACACGCTGATTCCCAGACCATCCGTGGGCCGGACTGAGAAGGCGATTTGGCCGGATCTGGCCCCCTGGGCCTTAGTTTGCCTACCCATGCACTAAGCCTACCCAATATACCCTCTCACAACTGCATGCCATGGGCTGACAAGGGTTCCCACTCCAGGTTAAAAAATGAGTGGAGGCACAGGCAGGCAAACCCATAACTGTCAACTTTCGGATTTGAAAATAAGGGATCAGCAGCCTCACCTGTCCTGGAGACAGTCTGGGATAGCAGCGGGAAACGGCGCTGAAATAAGGGAATTTCCCACAAAAAAAGGGAAGGTTGACCACTATGGGCAAACCCCACAACCAACATATCCTCCAGCCACGTTTGCTCTGGATTCCTCGTGTGTGGAAGAAAGACTTGATGCGTGGTTGTTAAGACCTTTTACCTTTTTAAAGACTTCCAAGGGAAATCCTGGATTGCTTAACACTTGGTAGCTGCTTTGAGACGCAGAGTTCAGTGCATGTTTGATGCTAGGTTAAAGGGGAGGTACCAGCTGGGGAAGCCCCAAGGGAAGGCGGCTCATTGCCAGGGGACTGGGAAGACAGTGGGCAAAGGGAAAACTCTGAGCCAGAGAGGTAACAGCTTAGTGAGTGGGGAGAGTAGCAGAGAAGACTGGAATCAGAGGCAGAGATGAGGCAGGCTGGTGAAGAAGCACAGGTGTGTCCCACTCCTGCTGCAATGGGCTCCCCTCCTCTCTGGTCTTCCAGAACCAGAAGCGGTATGAAGAGGAAGGATCAGAGGCAGGCATGTCTGCAGTCTCCGATTACTTGGGAAGGACCCAGGAAAGGAGGCTTAAGCAGCTACAGGAAGGTGGGGACCTTGAATCTCATAGGTGCAAGATCTACTAGGAAGAGTCACTGTGCTCATTAGGCCTGTCATACCAAGCAGCCTTGTTTCTTCTAATAAAGAGTTAACTTCACTTACTCCGTGTGATTTATTGCTGACCTGCCCCTGACAATAACCTTGCGAGGTTGTATGTGTAGCATGTGAACCCATCTTCCGGCTCAGGCCAAGAAACCCAGCCTTGTCATTCCAGGCATCGCCGTTTGTTCCACGCCCCAACCCCAAATCTCTCGCTTCATTCTCTATACCACCATTGCAAAATCAGATCCCAGAAAAAGCTGTCTCAACTGCCCCTCATTAAAGAAAGCAGTCGGCCACCCAGGCTGCAGGGGCTTGGCAAAAGAGTCTCAGGATTGCAAAAGCAATCACCGCATTGACCTATCCAAGCAAAATTGCTATCTAAACAGCCCACTGCCCCTCCGGCTGTTTTGGACTAAAGTACAGCATCAGGTTTGTGGCCAAAAGGGATGGAGGAGCACCAGATTGTCAAAAGCTGATCTGAACCAGCACTTCAACATCTACCAGCATTAAACAAGCCTTCTGGGAAGTCGTACACCAACCATGAAAGCAATTGCTTCTTCCCATCCTTTGGTATCCAGAGGTATACAAATTGATAATCAAAAGTCTGAAGAACAGCCTAAGAAGGCTTTGAACAAATACATTTCTTCCGAAGATTCTGTCATAGAAGATTTAAAAATATATTACCTGCAGCTATGCTGAATCTTAAACTACTGGCCATAACTCCCATCTTCCGATAGTGATGAGATAGGAGGAGTTTGTAAATGAATTGAGACACCCCAAGACTTTAAAATAAAGTTGAAATAGCACTGATCCTTCTCATAGTCCCAGAACTGTAAAGTTGGAAGGGACCTTGAGGGTTAACTAGTCCAACTACCTGCAATGCGGGAATCTTTCCCCCAACATGGGGCTTGAACCCACAACCCTAAGATGAAGGATCGCATGCTCTACCAACTGAGCTAACCCAGCAGAACTGACATATTCTCTCCCCCCCTCCTTTTTACAAAGCTGAATTTATTTCTCTGCCTGAAATAATTAGGAGGACAAGAGTGACTGAGGCCACAGGAGGGAGCTAGAGACTACATTCAAAGCACCAGGGCCTGGGAGTACATAGCTGGCAGTTTTAAGTTAAGGTTACTAGACGTCCCCCGTTTCCCAGGGACAGTCCCCAGATTTGAAATTTGAAATACTTTATTGTCACTTGTGTACAGTGAGATTACATGAGCACCTCCCACTCCAAGTAAGCTCTTAGTCTTAATTCCCCTTGTTTACTGACGCACACCCACCAAACCCAAGTCAGTTGCCCTGTTGTTATCTTTTCATTCAGCAGCCTAACAGCCCGTGGATAGAAGCTGTTCTTTACCCTGTTGGTGCAACTAATCATGCTTCTATATCTTCTGCCTGAGGGCAGGAGATCAAGGAAGTGCCGGCCAGGGTGTGAATCATCCCTGAGAATTTTCCTCACTCTCCTGAGGCAACGTTCTTCCGCTATTTCATCCAGCGGATTCATGGAACAACCTAGCAGTTCAAAAGCATGAAGTGCAAGTAGATAAATAAGTACCTTCCATGTGCTGCTCTGGTTCACCAGAAGCGGCTTAGTCATGCTGGCCACATGACCCGGAAGCTGTACGCCGGCTCCCTCGGCCAGTAAAGCGAGATGAGCGCCCTAACCCCAGAGTCAGCCACGACTGGACCTAATGGTCAGGGGTTCCTTTACCATCTAAAGCACAGAGAAACTCTGCGCTAAGAGGAGGACAAAAGCCCATGTTATGTAGCAGGACCATTTCTTTCCATCAGTGGACTTGGTAGAGAATGAGGACGGGAGTTTGAATTTTGATAAGCAGACAGGTGCTGCGTTGAGGACTCATTCATTCCGCCCAACCCATGTTGAAAACAAACACAAGACTCGCAAAACTGAAGGACAACATGTTTTGTTTTTTTATTGCTACCAGAAGACTTTCCCCAGCATGACCGCTGAACGCAATACCTTCCAAGGGGGCTGTAAAGGGAGCTTTAAAATCGAGATCCTTACGAGAAGCTCAAATACACTCTTTAGAGGTTTTCTTTGCTCCTCCTTCAAGGCTGAAAAGTTACATTAACATAAAAGTTGGGGAGGTGGGAGAGTGGGGGGGAGAGAACTCTGTGCTGATCATTTTACATATTACAAGTGAAAACACACAATTACTAAACTGCCCCAGCGCAGACAAACAGCAGTGCCAACATCACCAAAGGTTTTTTTCCTCCCCGTTAAATTACATTTTGCATTTGATGCACATTTCATTCAACTTGTGTATGTATACATGTGTGTGCGCTTGTGTAAAAGCCCATTGAAGTGTTTGCTTTGGTCAATCTAATGGCAGCCAGAAAGATTGCTTCCGCTCTTGTGTAAAATTTAAGATGCTCATTCATCTGCCTGCGAATTGAACTACCCAAAGCAAAATACTGTCCGAACGCAATCTCCCATTGCGAAGATCTGGGTTTAAATTTTCTTTAACGCAGGACAGTTCACAAGCACCCTTTCCTCCCCCTCCCCTTTCTCCACCCCCCGATTTTAAATGCAGACCTAATTTTAGATATCACATTTAAAACACCAAAGTGCTAAATGACAAAAAAAACACAAGAGAGACGGATGAGGGGGAGTTTCCTGTCTTGTTTGCGGAGGGGGGATAAAAAAAAAGGCTGCCCGGGTAAAAGTGCAAAAATACAGGAAGTCACACACAAGACATCCAGAAAGCTAAAAAATGAGGATTAGGTGAAGAGGCCACTCTCAGAACGAAACTAACTCAGAACGAGAGGCTGCAAAGCTAGAACTTTGGAAAGGATATTTTGCACACTCCGTGTGAGACCTCCAACGTAGTGGATGGAATTACAACACACAAAACAGCAGATTTAATAAAACAGTGGAATGGAGGACGCTAGAAAGAAACAATTTCCTGCTACTTTTTTTGTTCGGTTTTTGGGTCATTTTTAAAAGGTTTTTTTTATACTTTTTGTGGTTGGTTTTTTTTTTAAGTACTTAAATCATAGTTGAACTATAATTAGCCACACAAGGACAGGAGAGGGTGGGGGGAGGGTGGAATCTTATTTTAAAGGATAACTTAAGCTCCCTTCTGCTTCGGCCCTGAAAGGTACGGCCTTCGCTCCTGTCAGCCCGGTAGCCGTATTGCGGCCCATTCTCACGGGCGCAGGAAGGAACCCCTTTCCGCCAGAGGCTGCGCCGTGCAGCTAGCTACATAACGGAAACAGGCTGCAAGGGAGGGCAGGGCGACGCGGACGCCGCTTGCCGCGACGCGTCGGCCCCGCAGGCGGAGGCGGCCTTGCCCTCGAGGGCTGCTACGGCCTCTGGAGCATTCTCCTCGTTGTACAGGCGCTTGATCCCGTCGTAGAAGTCGTCCACCTCCATCTCCTCCACTTTGCGCTTGGCCGTCGCCTGTTTGCACCTGCCGGGGGCCGGCCGCCGCCGCCGAGAGAGCGCAGCGGAGGTCTTGACTGGCACTTCTGGCTTGTCCTTGGAGCCTGGGTGGAATCGGAAGCCCGGTCCGGCGTGGCAGGTCACCAGGTTGTGCTTGAGGGGGCTGTAGACGTAGACCGAGTTGGGCGGCGGAGACGGCTGCAGGCTTGAAAGGTGCTGTGCTACAAGCTCCCGGCAGTGGATGAGCTGGGAGCTGTCCATCTGGATTCAGAGAGGAGAGGAAGAAGCAAAGAGAAGAGTCATCCACTTGCTGGCTCGCATCGGGGAATAGAGCCACTGGCTTTGCAGGGTCTGCCAGCCAATGTGCCAAAAGCTTTCATCCCCAACCAATCACAAGCTCTAAATATGCGCATGCAAACAGCCGAGCTATATTCCTGTGCAGTTATTCATGTGTGATGCACACAGCCTATGCGCCCAACAGTTCATGGCCTAGGACCATCATACCTACGGGACAGCCTCTCCCGGTATGCCCCGTGGAGGACCTTAAGGTCCATAACTACTAACACCCTAAAGGTCCCGGGCCCTAAGGAAGTCAGATTAGCCTCAACCAGGGCCAGGGCCTTCTCAACACTGGCTCCGGCCTGGTGGAATGCTCTGTTATTGATTGCCAAGAATTGGAAAAGCAGCAGAGTTCCAACTAAAACAGACTGCTTATCTAAAATGATGGAATACTTCCATATTGCCAAACTAACAGGGAGGATAAGAGGAGATATGGTACAAAAAGTGAATAAGGAGTGGGCTATCTTTAAGGAATATATCAAAATTTATGTGGAAAAAGTAGAATTTCTGACTGATATTGAATGAATCCAGAAAATGATTAGAGTGAAAGGAGAGTAAAGTTAAGATAGAAGAGATGAAAGAAGTAATGAAATGTGTTTAAGCTAGTTGGAAAAATAAAGTAGCGTAACAAGAACGGCTGGAAGTCAAATCACATGAAGGTGTCCGTGTGGGGTAAAGGTAAAGGAACCCCTGACCATTAGGTCCAGTCGTGGACGACTCTGGGGTTGCGGCACTCATCTCGCTTTATTGGCCGAGGGAGCTTCTGAGGTACAGCTTCTGGGTCATGTGGCCAGCATGACTAAGCCGCTTCACCCGCGTCCCCCATGTGGGGTAGGTATGTTGATATGTACAGTATAGGTAGGTATGTTTTATGTTATGAATATAAGGTAGTGTGTTATGTACGTGTATTGTGTAATTGTGTAAATGTATATATATGTGTTTTATATGTCAACAAAATTTATTTAATAAAAAAGAAAGAGAAGAGAAGAGAAGGAAGGACAGACAGAAAGAGAAAGAAAAGGCAAGGCTGCTTGTCATTCTCAACGAGGCCTCGGGGCTCTTGTTCCCTCATCGCGCCAGGCCTACCTGTGCCTTCTGGAGCAGCTCGATGATGAGGGCGAGCCAGTCAGGGATGAGTTTCTCCACTTCCAGGCTGACGATGGCCAAGGCCAGCATGGACCCCTTGAACTGGAGCAGCTGGTAGCAGGCCAGGCAGTGGAGCAGCTGCTTGGTGAGAAGAGCCACATGCTGAGACGGGTTCATCTTGGGCAAGGTGGTCAGCAGCTGAGGCCGGGTGGATAAGGCCACCGCGTGGAACTTGGGAGAGAAAGGACAGCATGACTAAGACGGCTTAAGGAACGGCTGCCCTGAGGGCACCAATTCAGCTTAAAACCAGAGGAAAGGCAGTTTAGAGAAGGCAGCGCCAGTTCCCTGCTAGAGATTACTAGTGCCAACACACAAAAGTGCCAACAGACCTGAAGGAGCGTTTCCACCCCCATCGTTCTGCCCGGACACTGAGGTCCAGCTCTGAGGGCCTTCTGGTGGTTCCCTCACTGCGAGAAGCCAAGTTACAGGGAACCAGGCAGAGGGCCTTCTCGGTGGTGGCGCCCACCCTGTGGAACACCCTCCCACCAGATGTCAAGGAAATAAACAATTATCTGACTTTTAGAAGACATCTGAAGGCAGCCCTGTTTAGGGAAGCTTTTAATGTTTAATAGGTTATTGTATTTTAATGTTCTGTTGGAAGCCGCCCAGAGTGGCTGGGGAAACCCAGCCGGATGGGCGGGGTATGAATAATGAATTATTATTATTATTAAGCCTAAAAACAGCCTGCTGGATCAGGACAATGGTCCATCTAGTCCAGCATCCTGTTCCTAACCAGATGCCCATGGGAAACCTGCAAGCAGGATTTGAGCACAACAGCAAAGATAGCCGCCTCCTCCGCCAATTTGTCTAATGCTGTTTTAAAGCCACACACACCAGTAACTCGCATTGCGGTGGCTGGGATTAAACAGCTTTGAAACCAATTTGAAGGGCGTCATTCTGGAAAGCCGGAGTTAGAACATCCTCAGCGTTCATCCAGTGATAGAGCTCTCACCACCTCTCTAGGTAAAGGACGGTTAAGTCCAGTCAAAGGCGACTATGGGGTTGTGGCGCTCATCTCGCTTCAGGCCGAGGGAGCCGGCGTTTGTCCACAGACAGCTTTCCGGGTAATGTGGCCAGCATGACTAAACCGCTTCTGGCACAACAGGACACTGGGACGGAAACCAGAGCGCACGGAAACGCCATTTACATTCCTGCCACAGCGGTACCTATTTATCTACTTGCACTAGTGTGCTTTCAAACTGCTAGGTTGGCAGGAGCTGGGACACGGGGATTTGAACCGCCGACCTTCTGATCGGCAAGCCCAAGAGGCTCAGTGGTTTAGACCACAGCGCCACCCATGTTGGATATCGGCACATCCTCCCAGGCAAACTTACATGTTTTCTCACCTGGCTTCAAAACCTTCAGAATTAGAAAGCCTTTAAAAACAACACCTAATTCTGTGCTGCATGTGCACATGGTGGCATTGTGGAAAACACACAGCGATGGCCCCCGACTACTGATGCGATTCAAGTTTTAATTCTGATTTGCTCCATCCCAAAGGCTCTTCTTGAAAACAACCACACTTGAAAGAGTGGCCTGGCATGAAGGAATATACCTCCCCAGTTCCTGCACGCTGGATAGAGTTGTCCCTTTTTCCACCCAACACCCCTGATAGCTTCCCACTCTTTTTCCCCTCCCCCAAAAGGCCTTTGATTGATGTGCTTACAATATGAAGGAAGTCCAGAGGTGTGGCTATGTGCAAATCCCAGTTCAGCTTGTCCAGAATGATTTTCTCCATCCTGCGAATCTCCGCTGGGGAACAGCCACAAAAGCTGTCCCTGGCCAAGACCTTCAGTACTGGAACCCTCTGCAAAAGTCAGAGCAGAAAGAAAATAGTTGCTATGGGAAAGGCTACAAGTCACAGGTCCAAACCTGTGCTCAGTCAAGAAGCACACTGGGTGATCTGGGAAGAGCAATCATCCCCCAATTCTTGCATGGATGGTGATGATTTTGGTTTATGTCCCACAGTTTTAAAGATCCCAGGGCGGTGTACAACATTAAGGACACATTTTGCAGAGCGTAAAAACAAAAATGCAGTAAAAAGCATACTAATGGACATGATGGATTTTTTGGAGCTGGCCAACCTGACTAGAAGAATTCGCAACCAGAAAGAAGAGGAGACACAAGAGGATTGGAAGAAATTTAAAGAATATTTAGCTAAATACTGCAATATAAGATGATTAGAAAACTCTTGGAAGTAATAAATAGGCTTAGGGGTAGAATAAGAATGTGTGTTAGTAAATATTAAGGATTAGAATATTAATAAAGGAGAAGAGCTTAGTAAATGTTAGGAGTCAATATTATTAGAAATATGAATTTGGAGAACTGTCATACAGGTGATATAATGAAATTCAGTTAGAGGGGATGCGAAGAAGTCAGTTATTAATGTTATGAGAATTAGATATCTGAAGAAATCATTCTTTTTTGTGTTTAGTTTACTGTACTGTAAAGTGTTTATCTTTGCTGTGTGTTTTGTAATGTCTTTTTTTGTCATAAATGTGGAAAACCAATAAAAAAAATTGGGGGAAAAAGTAAAGCCCCAGCTTTAACAGGCCATAGATTATTTAATAGCGAAAGGCCTGGGTAAAGAGGAATGTTTTTGCCTAAAGATATGTAATGATGGCTCCAGGTGAGCATCTCTGAGAGAAGCATTCCACAAGCGGGGAGCAATCACAGAAAATGTCCGTTTTGCTGGCAGGCATTCTGTTTTCCTGGCAGTCAGTAGAGCATGAGGCTCTTTAATTTCAAAGTCATGGGTAAAAGTCCCACACTGAGCGAAATACTCCTGCACTTCAGGGGGCTGGATGTTTCCAAGCACAATTCAAAGTGAGCTTTAAAGCCCTCAATGGCCTCGGCCCAGTAGACCAGAAGGAGCGTCTCCACCCCCCTCGTTCAGCCCGGACACTGAGGTCCAGCTCCGAGGGCTTCTGGTGGTTCCCTCACTGCGAGAAGCCAAGTTACAGGGAACCAGGCACGGGGCCTTCTCAGTAGTGGCGCCTGCCCTGTGGCACACCCTCCCATCAGATGTCAATGAAATAACAACTATCTGACTTTTAGAAGACATCTGAAGGCAGCCCTGTTTAGGGAAGTTGTTAATGTTTGATGTTTTATTGTGCTTTTTGTTATTTATTGAAGTTCTCGCCCTGGCCACTAGGGGTATTGTGTATATAGTTTTCACGCAGGTCCACGTCAGTTAATTTACACGCGAAACCCTGGGTTGTTGTTGTTACAATGTTGACAGCCGGCTGCCTATAAAAGCAGGCCGGCTGAGCTGTTCAGTTCAGTTCAGTTCCAGCTTACTTATAAAGAACTATTTGGAGAAATCTCTGTGTCGTCTGCTATGTCCACCCACTATTTAATAATGTTAATTTTCTGTTGGGAGCCAGCACATACATACATATATATATATATACATACATACATATAATTATTATTATTACCTCTCATGGTCCCTTCCAACTCTACAATACTATGACTTTTGCCTTAAGACTATCGTTACTAAGCGTTGGAGGAAACAAAGGAACGCTTGTGTGTGTGTGTTTGTCTTTTATCAAATTCAGGGGCAAGGGGAGCACAAGAAATAGCGGGTGCTTCAACCTTTATCTGCCAGTTGGCTCAGGGTGCCAACCCCACACACCCCCACGGGGTGCAAGCAGGAGAGGCACCTGCCACCCCATCCTTACACCCACAGGGTGCCCACAACAATCAAAGTCGTGCCGTTCTCACTACTGCTTTGGCAAGGCAGCCCTGTCCGCAAGCGTGTTACGACAGCTTTCCGAACCGGGTGGCGCAATGCAAACGCGGCGGCTCTGGCCCTCCTGCCCCCGGGGAAAGCACTTACCTCATCTTCCTCAATGGTCTTGGCAGCGAGGAAGAAGCAGCTGATTGCAATACAGTTCAAGTACTTTGGACGGGCCTAGGAGAGAGAGGAGAGGAAGAGCTAAGGAGCGGCATCTCCGGAGGGCCAGCTGGCAAGAGCAGCAGGGGGAGAGGCTGTGGTTCAATGGCAGGATGCCTGCCTGGCAAGCAGAAGGTGCCCGGTTCAATGCCCAGCAGCATCCCTGCCTGGAACTGAGGAGCAGCTTGCCACTCTGTGCCAAGAATACTGAGTTAATGGTCTGACTCAGTATAAGGGAGCTTGCTGACCAGGAGGCTAGCTATGTTAGAGGAGATTGAGAGGAGATATGTTAGCCACCTTCAAATATCTCAAGGGATATGAGATGGAAGACTGAGCAAGCTTGCTTTCTCCTCCTCCGGAGGGCAGGTCCAGTTCTAGGTGCCACAATCTAAGAAGGGTATTGACAAGCTAGAACGTGTGCAGAGGAGGGCAACCAAGATGATCAAGGGTCTGGGGAACCAAGCCTTATGAGGAATGGAAAATAGGAGACTGAGAGGAGATAGAATAACCATCTTCAAATATCTAAAGGGTTGTCAAATGGAAGATGGGGCAAGCATGTTTTCTCCTGCTCCCGAGGGCAGGTCCAGTTCCGGGTGCCACAATTTAAGAAGGATATTGACAAGCTAGAACGTGTGCAGAAGAGGGTGACCAAGATGATCAAGGGTCTGGGAACCAAGCCTAATAATAATATTTTTTTATTTATAACCCGTCCTCCCCAGCCAGAGCCGGGCTCAGGGCAGCTAACACCAGTAAAATTACAATAAAAACATAATGGGGGGAACAATTTAAAATACAGGTTAAAAATACAATTTAAAATGCAGCCTCGTTTTAATAGCCCATAGATCAAAACCATAAGGGGAGGGAAACGTAAGGGTCAGACTGAGTCCAAACCAAAGGCCAGGCGGAACAGCTCTGTCTTGCAGGCCCTGCGGAAAGATGTCAAGTCCCACAGGGCCCTAGTCTCTTGTGACAGAGCGTTCCACCAAGTCGGGGCCAGTACTGAAAAGGCCCTGGCCCTAGCTGAGACCAACTTGGGACCTCCAAAATGTTGTCATTTGTGCACCTTAAGGTCCTCCGCGGGGCATACCAGGAGAGGCGGTCGCGTAGGTACGTGGTTCCTAGGCCACATAGGGCTTTAAAGGTCAAAACCAGCACCTTAAACCTGACCCTGTACTCCACCAGGAGCCAGTGCAGTTGGTAAAGGAACAGTTGAGGGAGCTGGGTATGTTTAGCCTGGAAAAGAGGAGACCGGGAGGAGATAGGATAGCCATCTTCAAATATCTCCAGGGCTGCCACATGGAAGATGGGGCAAGCCTGCTTTCTCCTACTCTGGAAGGTAGGACTCGAACCAATGGCTTCAAGTTACAAGAAAGGAGATTCCGACTAAACACCAGGAAGAACTTTCTGACTGTAAGAGCTGATGGACAGTGGAACGGTCTCCCTTGGGAGGCGGTGGACTCTCCTTCCTGGGAGGTTTTTAAGCAGAGGTTGGGTGGCCATCTGTCAGGGATGCTTCAGCTGAGATCCCTGCATTATAAGCGGTTGGATTAGATTATCCTTGGGGTCCTGGCCAAATCTACAATTCTATGTTCCTAATTAGGACAGGTGTTGCCCACTGGAGGTCTAACTCTGTGATAGCTGGTAATGTTTATTGGTTTCATGTTGCAGACATAAAAAAGGCCTGGTTGATAAATACTTTAAATAAAACCAATAAACTTCTTCCTTTACACACAAACTGGTTGTTTTTCTTTTTATTTTTGGCTTCAGCTTGCCCACATAGGAGACAGGGCTGAGGGCACGGAGATCAAGGATTTGATCTTTGAGCAGAAGAAAAACTGCTGCATGAAAAGATCTCACAGGGGCCAAGTCCGGGAGATGGAAGAAGGAAAAAACAAAATTGCTTTTTGAAAACGGCCGGGTTAGGTGGAACAGATCGTTCCCAAGATCCCGATGGTCAAATATTTACCTTCACGGCAGCTAAAAACCTGTCCAAGAGACTGACAGCCAGGGCCAACGTTTCTGGGTAAAGGTGGAACTGGAACTTGAGTTTGACCATCCACTGAACCACTTCGTCCCGCTGGGTTGGAGAAATGCCCGCATCCTGAAGAGAGCAAAGAGGGGGGAAGACAACACAAAACACCCGTGAGAACATCAAATAGCTCCCAGAACACGTACAAAGAAGATGGGGGGGGGGGGGGAACCCATCATAACAAAATATGAAGGCTGCCCAAGAGGCAACTTCAGACATTACAGAACTCCAGCACAGAATGGAAAAAACAGCAAACAATTCATGTGGAGATTCTCACAAGACTTTCAGATGTTGTCTATTATATCCCTGGAAGGTTAAGGGTTCGAAACTGGACAGGGCCTCAAATTGTGGAGGGTGACAGAGCTGAACTCCACTCCACTTCAAGTGCTGCTTTTGCAAGTCAAAATACTGACGCCTGACTCTTTCAAACACCGCTGGAGGAGGGAGCAATACTCCTGCCCAATTCCCCCTCCAAAATCAAGGGACTTAAATTGCTTTGGAAGGGAGTTCTCAATGGCACCAGCTCACCTATGGAAGCTCCCTGCTCCAGCGGAATCTGGTCTTCTCCCCACCGCAGGAATGTTTAGGAGGAGGCCCAAGACCTTTTCAGTTGCCCAGGCTTTGGGACCATAAGGAAATATTATTTTCTGGGTGCAGTTTGGTTGCCAGTAGGTTCTTATTGCACTTTTTGTGACTTTTGTCTTAAATCTTGCATGGCCCTTTTCTTTATTCTTGTCATTAGTCACTTATATGGTCCAAATTGGAGCAGGGGGGCGGGAGGATGTAAAAGTTTTAAAGAAAGAAAGAAAGAAAGAAAGAAAGAAAGAAAGAAAGAAAGAAA
>JAXCMG010000014.1:49039347-49062229 GCA_034642415.1 Podarcis siculus | reverse complement strand
AAAGAAAGAAAGAAAGAAAGAAAGAAAGAAAGAAAGAAAGAAAGAAAGAAAGAAAGAAAGAAAGAAAGAAAGATGATGCACTTTCACAAAGTATTTGGTTGGGGCGTCCCCAAAATCAAAATGCCATTTATTCATTTCATTTCGGAAGATTTGCAGCCCACTAAGTCGTGAAACTCTCTAAGCAGTGTGCTTTAATAAAATTATCTATAAGACACAGTTAAAAAGCTTGTTTTAAAGAAACAAGGCTATGTAAGATAATTATCAGTGAAACACGGAAAAAATCAGCAAGCCTTTTGAAACTAAGAAAGATAACGAAATTATGTATCTGGGTAAGCTTGCTGACACTTGTTTTCATGTTAAGTTCATTAAAGACAGGAGATGTGCAATCTTGAGAAAATGCATTTCAGCTATGATTTACAGGTATTTTTTTGTAAAAAAAGAAAACAGTGCTCCCATGAAAACCCGCAGAGGGACAGAGCAGCCAGCCAGCTTTTCCATAAATCTCATCTGACAGCAAGGCCGTGACCTCTGACTTGCATTAATTTCGGTCCAAAAAGCTTCCATTATTGCTATTTATCTGGGGTAACCTGAGGAGTTTCCCTTCTGAGCCGGGACTGAGAAAAGATCTGGCTGCGTCAACAGAAGAAAGGAGGAGAAAACAAGAGTTTGGATCAGCTTCGGGTGTCCCAAAGAAACTGCACTTAAGCAGCAGGTAATTTATATGGCTGGGCTTTCCTTTGAAAGAACAAATGCTATTGCCACAAAAGTAATTCCTTGGCACAGATCTCAAGGACTCCTTGTCCCAGAGTGCGATGCCCTTTGGAGAGATTCCCAATTCCGCAGCCACCTCTGAGACAGCTCAGGTTTCCACCTCCATTACAACGGACCCCAAACCTGATGCACCAGTTATATTCTTCTTTAGCTGGTTTCTAAAATACCTTCTAGGGATGCGGGTGGTGCTGTGGGTTAAAGCACAGAGCCTAGGGCTTGCCAATCAGAAGGTCAGCGGTTCGAATCCCCACGACAGGGTGAGCTCCCGTTGCTCGGTCCCTGCTCCTGCCAACCTAGCAGTTCGAAAGCATGTCAAGTGCAACCCACGTCCCCCATTTAGGATAGGTGGGTATTTATTTGATTGTTTAATTTGTTAAATCTGTATACCCGCCCTTCATACGAAGATCACAGGGCAGTTCACAAGAGAGAAATGCAAAATGAAAACACCTAGAGGTGTATGATGAAGGAGCCAGGAGGGCCTCCCTGGGGAGAGCATTCCACAAACGGGGAGCCACCACAGAAAAGGCCCTTTCTCGTGTTGCTGCTCTCTGGACTTCACATGGAAGCAGCACATGAAAAAGGGCCTTAGACGATGATTGCAGAGTTGGTTCCTATGGGGAGAGGTGGGAAGTGTTGTGGTCCTAAGCTATTTAAGGCTTTATAGTTCAAAACCAGCACTTTGAACTGGGGCCCATGCGGTGCGGTCTGCATGCAAGCCATGACAAGGGCAAAGGGGTACAGCCCCCTAATCTGTGCCTTCCTTCTGCGTGGTTGTATAAATCGGGTCCAGAGGGAGAAGGAAAATAATGGGTAGGCATGACCTCCTTGACAAGAAGGAAGGGGGCCAGTACAGTGGTACCTCTGGTTGCAAACAGGATCCGTTCCGGAGCCCCGTTCGCAACCCGAAAGGAACGCAACCCGTGTCTGTGCACCCGCGGGTTGCGATTCGCCGTTCCGGCACATGCGCGTGATGTCATTTCGCGCATCTTCATGTGCACAAGTGGCGAAACCCGGAAGTAACCCTTTCTGGTACTTCCAGGTCGCAACCTGAAAAAACGTATCATGAAGCAAACATAACAAGATGTATGACTGTACGGAAAGACTGGCGCACTGGGGCACACCATGCTCAATGCCCCAATGAAGGGGGGAAACCCATGGAGCTGATGGGAGTTGTAGTCCAAACGGGAGTTGTAGTTCTACAGGAACCAGGCTGCAGCGCTTGGGAGGGCAGCTGTCCTGCCTGAACTCTTGACTTGGAAGGAAGTACTAGGTGCTTCGGGAGAAGTTCTCCTCTAGCTGAAGAACCACCAAAACGTCTCACTGGAAAGTTACGGCCAGGTCGGAGGAGGGTTTGCGACGACGCGGGGAGTGGAAAATTTGAGTCCTTTACACCGTTTACACCCACGCTTCCTGAAATTACACAGCGCTGTGGGAGGAGCGGAGTTTCAAGCCCATGAATGCAAGTTGTTCCCACTGCGAACACGGTCCTGGTTCTGTTTGTGCCCAAAGACTTGGCCTGCTGGAATATTTGCATTCAGCTGCCTGGCATCTGTGGAAAAGTCCTGCCCCCTCAGGTGGTTTCTAAGGAACCTGCAGAGCCAGAGTGTTAGCTGGAGCAGCCAGATGAGTGTCAAATGTGCTTTACTTAGCTGTCTGTGACAAAGAGATCTTGGAAGGGCCAAAGAAGGAAATGCTTGAGAAGGAAGCAGCAGCCACTGTAGGGGCTGCATGGTTTTAGGGGGCAGGATTCGGCACTACAGTGGTACCTCAGGTTACATATGCTTCAGGTTACAGACTCCGCTAACCCAGAAATAGTGCTTCAGGTTAAGAACTTTGCTTCAGGATGAGAACAGAAATCGTGCTCTGGCGGCGCGGCAGCAGCAGGAGGCTCCATTAGCTAAAGTGGTGCTTCAGGTTAAGAACAGTTTCAGGTTAAGAACGGGCCTTCAGAAAGAATTAAGTACTTAACCTGAGGAACTACTGTATGCATCTAATGCACTACAATGCTAATTTAAAACACCCCAGGTTTCCCCCCCAAAGAACCCTGGGAGCTGTGGTTTGCTATGGGTGCTGAGAGTTGTTAGAAGACCCCCCATTCCCCCTCACAAAACTACAGTTCCCAGGACTGTGGAAGACTACTCCAATATACGATTCACGTCTACATGCACAAAGATTGAAAGACACGGCATTACCCCTATGGAAGAACGGCTGATAAAATTACTGGTCTTGGCTGAGATGGCTAAGCTGACATGTCCAATTAGAAAGAAATCATTTGTTAAGGTTTGGAAATTCCTTATGGACTTTTTGTGTGAAAGGGAAAAAGGGACTTGTAATATCTGGATCTGAAGACTGAAAAAAATACTGGTTTATAGAAGATCGAATGGCTGGATCTTAAAGAAGGAGTAGAATATGTAGCTGCAGAGAGTCCTTTTATTTTACTGTTTCTTTAGTTTTTCCTTTCTTTCTTTTCTCTGACTTTCTCCTTCCTTAGATTTCTCCTTTTCTTCTATTTTCTTCCTTCTGACTTTGTTCCTTTTTTTAAGATTAAGTAGCTGTTTTATCTCAGTATGTTATAAAAAAGATGCTTTGTAATGGGTATGTATTTCTGTACATCTTTGAATTAAGTATCAATACATAAACATCATAATGAAAAGAACAATTCCCAGGGTGGTTTTAACAATCCAGAGTTGCGCAAGTGGAAGTTTTCTGCCCCAGCAGAACAGCGGCGCTGGATACGACACAGAGCTCTGTGGAGTCTGGTATTGACTGCTTTCAGCCAGGGACTGTGACCTAAACAGGGTGTGCTGCACTGTCCTTAGCTCATGAATGGAGGCGAGGAAATGAATGATTAAAGAACACAGCATTTCACCCCAGCAAAGCAACCTCCAAGTCAGTTTACAGCCTGGTCCAAAGTAAGTGCTTAGGACAGAGTGTAATGTCAACTGCTTACCCCCCACAAACCATGAGATAATGTTAAGAGAATCGCATGGCTTGTGCTAGTGAACAATGGTCAGCACACCCTGTCCTTAGAAGTACTGGTTTTTGGAGCAGACGCCATCCACATAAACATGTAGGCAGGTTTCACGAAGGTCAACATTTGAGATGCTAATGTTGGTTCGGCCACATGTTTGGGGAGATCTCCTGCCTGGTCAGAGGAAGGGATAAATGAGTTAGTATAGGAAGGGTAAATGGTTCCCTTTCAACATGGGAAAGGTTAACTGCAGGTAAAGGTAAAAATAAATAAAAAATTATGGTGCTGGAGGAAGTGAGAACTGGACCATAAAGAAGGCTGATCACCAAAGAATGGATGCTTTTGAATTCTGGTGCTGGAGGAAACTCTTGAGAGTCCCATGGACTGCAAGAAGATCAAACCTCTCCATTCTTAAGGAAATCAGCCCTGATTGCTCACTGGAAGGACAGATCCTGAAGCTGAGGCTCCAATACTTTGGCCACCTCATGAGAAGAGAAGACTCCCTGGAAAAGACCCTGATGTTGGGAAAGATGGAGGGCACAAGGAGAAGGGGACGACAGAGGACGAGATGGTTGGACAGTGTTCTCGAAGCTACCAGCATGAGTTTGACCAAACTGCGGGAGGCAGTGGAAGACAGGAGTGCCTGGCGTGCTCTGGTCCATGGGGTCACAAAGAGTCGGACATGACTAAACAACTAAACAACAACAACAAAGGTAAAAAGGTAAAGGACCCCTGGACAGTTCAGTCTAGTCAAATGTGACTATGGGGTTGCAGCACTCATCTCGCTTTTCAGGCCGAGGGAGCCGGCATTTGTCCACAGGCAGCTTTCCGGGTCATGCAGCCAGCATGACTAAACTGCTTCTGGCGCAACGGGACACCGTGATGGAAACCAGAGCGCACAGAAACGCTGTTTATCGTCATGCCACAGCGGTACCTCTTTATCTACTTGCACTGGCCTGCTTTCGAACTGCTAGGTTGGCAGGAGCTGGGACACAGCAACGGGAACTCACCCTGTTGCGGGGATTCGAACAGCCAACCTTCCGATCAGCAAGCCCAAGAGGCTCAGTGGTTTAGACCACAGCGCCACCCGCCGCACCCAGGGATCAGCTACACCTGAGCAGGTCTAGCAGGGAGGAAGAAGGAACCTCAAGGAAGTTGCAAGAGTTAGCATGGCAGGCTTTGTCCCAAGGTCTTTGCTTTTAGCTGTACCATCCACACAGATCCTTGGGGAAACAGCTGTAGCTCAGTGGTAGAGTCTCTGTTTTGCAAGCAAAAGGTTCCAGGTTTGATCCCAGGCATCTCCAGTTGGGGCTTGGGACGATTCCTGCCTGGGACCCAGGAGACCTCAATGCATCCTGTATCTCCTTATCTGAACGTCTCAGCTAAAATAACTGATCCTTTCAAAATGGCAGACACCATAGGAACCTGGTGCCTGGAACATGGCCCCCTAGAATATCATCGCAAACCAAAATGACACAGAGGGTTGTGTCTGACTAAGTCACACTCAAGAGCAAGCCCACTGAAAACAAGTTAGTCATGTCCATTTATTACAAATGGGTCTACTCGGAGCAGGACTCGCAATGTCAGCAGGGAGGAGGAGGCACACAGGTTGAAAAAGACATTGGATGTGGATCACAGGAGTATTACATGCATCAACTGTGCACCTATTATTATTTGATTAATTAATTAATTGATTGATGTGCTGCCCAATGGCCAAGATGGCATCCATTTACAAGTATAAAACCAATTATGAAAAATGCACACCCACCCACACACAGCCTAACTAAAATGCACGATAAAAAAACCCATCCAAACATTAAAATAAACCGCCAGAATTAAAATGTGCAATTAAACAAGCCTTATCCTGTCTCTCTCGCTCACACACACCCAAAACAAATGCAGATAATGGTTAAATTTTGTTTTTGGGGAGATGGGTCCATAGGAGCATTTTAAAAAACTAAAACGCCTAATCATATATATATGCTCTTAGAAAACATCCTACATAATTACAGCAAGGCAAAAGAAGTTTAAGGTTGAATACTGTCCCGAAGCTTGTTATTCCAGAACGTCACAAACAGAATTTGTTTCTCTGGAAGATTGTTCGCCTGCTTTTCGTTATATGTTTCTTTAATAGCACCTGTTTTTATACCTGTCTTGCTAATATAGCACATTATTTCGGGCAGTTGTGATATTCCAAATTGTATTAAAGCATTCTAAGACTGTAGGACTGCTACTCCACCCATTAGCAAGTACTGTACTTTTCTGTCTATAAGATGCCCCCATGTATAAGACGCCCCCTATTTGGGGGGGGGCTCAAATTTAAGAAAATGGGGGGAGATGGTGCAGAGTTGTCGAGCTTTTTTGGGGGGGGGGTGCGCGCGCCGATCCAAATATCACTCAGTGGCAAACGCTAACAATTGCAAGTGACACAAGCCTAATTGCAGTCAATCAAAAGCAGGCCTTGCCACATCCGCTAATAACCCACCCATCTGACGAAGCAGCAGCCAATCCAAAGCAGCCCTTGCAGCAGACACCATTCACCCACCCAATCACTAGATCCTGCTCGCGGGTGCAACCAATCGCCCGTCCCCTCTGCACCACCCATGTATAAGACGACACCCCTCCCCATTTTTTATTTATTTTGTAGTAAAAAATCCCCCTGGTATAATGCACGGAAAAGTACAGTTGCCCCTGCAACCCCCGAACTCTGAGCGTCTTTCGGTATGCGCAGCTCTGGAAAAGGCATTTCCCTTCTTCTCCAGTGCGCTTCAGCGACAGATGTCAAATGAGATATGCACACTAATCTTCTAGCATAACGCCGCAAGAAGCGTGAAACATCGTAGAGCTAAACTACGTACCGTATTTTTCGCTCTATAACACGCACCTGACCATAACACGCACATCGTTTTTAGAGGAGGAAAACAAGGGAAAAAACATTCTGAATGAAACAGTGGATGTATCATTTTTGTGCTTCATGCTGTGGCCACAGACATGCGATCTGATGGTGAATTTGTGGTGACCCAATGCAAAAATCCTGAGAATCCCTGTGGATCCATGCTTTGTAACCACATTTTTGCACCATTGCAGCCCCAGGCAACAGTGGGTGCATGATTTTTTTGGTGCAGGCTGTAGCCATGGACATGCTATGTGATCTGATGGTGAATTTGGCATGACCCAATGCAAAGATCCTGAGGATCCATGTGGATCCATGCTTTTTAACCACGTTTTTGCACCATTGCAGCCCCAGGCAACAGTGGGTGCGTGATTTGGGGGGGGGGCAGGCTGTAGCCATGGACATGCTATGTGATCTGATGGTGAATTTGGGGTGACCCAATGCAAAGATCCTGAGGATCCATGTGGATCTATGCTTTGTAACCACATTTTAAGTGGGGAGCGAAGGAAAAACAAAGAAGGGACATGAGAGGGGTGTGCAGAGAAGCAGCTGGCTAAGAATGCAGGAGAGGGATTTAACGGGAGGGAGGAAAGAAAGGCAAAAGTTTCCCCCCACCCAAGCCAGCCATCTCTCTCTCTCTCTCTCTCTCTCCCCCTCCCTCACCCCCCTCTCTCCCTCTCCCCCAGCAGTACAGAGTACAGCAGTACGACACTTTCCCCTCTGCTTGCCTGGAGGGGAGGGGCTTTCCCTGCTCTTTGTTCCGTTTGAGCAAACACAGCAAGGAAACAGAGGAGGGTGGGCAGTAAGACCCTGAGGCAGAATGCAGGAAAGCAGCCGCTTCCTCTTTTCAGGTTTCCCTTCTCCGTGAAGCGCGATTTGATTTTTGCCTGATTTTTCTGCTCCAGGGACCACACATTCGCTCTATAACACGCACAGACATTTCCCCTTCCTTTTTAGAAGAAAAAATCTGCGTGTTATAGAGGGAAAAATACGGTATTTATTTACACACAAAGGTATCATAGCGTCCTCTCTCCCCAGCTCCGAGACCACAGGACAGAGTAAAAGCAAAAGTACAGTCCAAAAGCGAGAAGGCTGTCTTCCGTTCCCACGCTCTTCCCAGACAGGCATGTGAATTACACCCATCACATCTGCCGCACCGAAGGCATGAAATACTAACAGAGCATCCAGCCATTTCCCTGATTAGGTTTCTAGCACTGAGCCACACAGGTCACTTGGTCAACACAGGAACGTAGGCCAGCTGCCTTAATCCAACCCACACCATTTGGTCCTTTTAGCTTAGCATTCTCGACACTGTGGCTCTGTGGTTTCAGGCAGGGGATATTCCCATCCCAACTTGGGAGATGCTGGAGGTTGAAGCTGAGACTTCAGGCAGGCAGAATAGATGCTCTACCACTGATCTATGGCCCAAGTTACAGCCTTCCCCGCTACGGTGAAATCTATTGTATTTCTATTTAAATTATAGCAATTATTTATAAATATGCATGCATGCACGCGCACACACACACGCTATCCCCCTTTTCTTGGAGGGGGTTATTATGCATTTCCTGTTCTTTGGCAACATGAACGCACCCACCACACCAGCCTGAAGAACAGCAGAATTTCACCCTGCATAAGATTACGTAACTATAACCAGGTTTGTGCAGTCTGGGCTGCGGGGAGGTTAAAAGGCTTTCAAGCTGCTTAAAGGATGAGCTTGAGCATATAGCAAAGGTGGCACGGATCCAGAAACGGGACTTTGCAAAACCGTTTTTGCATTTCCAAGTGCCCCCATCTGGCTCTCGGCAAAAGCCGGGTGTGCGCTAAAGCAGATGGCTCAGCAGCTGCAAAAAATAAAAATGTTTTCAGGATTGCCCCGGGGTGAAAAGCCCCCAATCGTACTCATTTTGCACCCCCTCCACCCAAATCAGCTGACACTCTTGCAGCCCGACTCTGAACCAGCTGCAGATTCTGAAACCTTTTCAAAGGCAGCCCCATGTACAGTAATACAGGAGGCTTCCAAACCATAGGTGTTTCCACACATGTCCAAAGTATGCACACCTAAGACAAAGAGAGGGAGATGTTCTGACCAGCCGCTCCGCAGCCTGGGTACCCCACTTCTTTTTCCTGTACTAGCCCCCCTGTGTTAATTGCTACCCCATTTTTTTTAAAAAATGAACAGCTGGAACCTGACGCAACTCTCCTGCACCTCGGGGTCATAGTTTTAACAGCTGCCTCGGAGACCCTTGGCCCTTCCTGCCACCCAGGCTCCTTAGATCCGCACCAGCGGGGCCCGGAAATCCAGGATAATCCGTGGTATGTGTGTTATGCTGGTGGCAATCCCTGCACGCTGTCCGGATGCCAGGACACAGGAAACCTGCCTGGGCCTTGAGCCAAGGCGAAAGCTTCTTTAAGAACAGCTATGCCAAAGGGGAGAAGGCGGCTGGCTGGCTAACTATATTAGCCATATCACCCATATTCATTTTCCAGTACAGTCATACCTCGGGTTACAGACGCTTCAGGTTGTGTTTTTTTCAGGTTAAAGACCCGCCGAAACCCGGAAGTAGCGGAACGGGTTACTTCCGGGTTTGGGGGGCCGCGAATGCACGGAAGTGCTAAATCACGTTTTGTGCATGTGCAAAAGCGCCAAATTGCAACCCATGCGTGCGCAGACGCAATGCTGTGGGTTGTGAATGCTGCAGGTTGCGAACGTGCATCCCACACGGATCACGTTCACAACCCGAGCGTCCAATGTGTCTAATGCAGGCTTGTAAATAAAAACAATACAACGAACGCACACCTGGTTGCCAATGGCAAGTCAAGATCTCCTCCAGGCAACCAGTTAGAATTCTCTTTCTATCTTTCTCGTTTAGGTCTTGGGATTTTCCACACATACCTAATACAGTAGTAGCTTCGGTTACATAACCCTCTGGTTACGTAAACTTCAGGACACGAAAGCGGTAAACCCGAAGTATTTGACCAGGTTTCACTGAACGTGCACGCACAGAAGTGGTCCTCAGGTTGCGGAAACCCGGGGATCCAACTGGACCTCCAGAACGGATCCTGTCCGCAACCAGAGGTACCACTGTATAAGTATGTCCTGGGGAAGCGATTTGCTTGCACTTGTGGTGAACGAGTTTCATTCAGGTGGTCCTGAACAGTGTGTCTGTGGATTTGTGTTTGAAGATGGGCGGTAGCCCATCCATCGCATTTAAATTTTTATTGAGATTTTCCATTAAAAAATTACCAAACATATCCATTTACATATCACATAGTTTGTCTTTTTTGGACCTCCCTCAACTTCTCTGACAATCATTCGTAATTCAAATCCTATCTTCACATTCCTTTATTTCAATATTTCCATCAAATTTTATATTTCTATTCTTATTTGCCTTTTGGTAATATTTCCTTATATTTTCACAAAGCTTCTTTAAAACACACTAGCGTTGTACAATCCTCACATATATTTTCCAAATACTCCGTAAATTTCCCCCAGTCCTCAAAGAATCTTTGGTCTTTTTGGTATCTAATTTTTCCAGTTAATTTATCCAGTTCTGCATAATCTATTAATTTTGTCCTCCATTCTTCCACGGTCGGAACCTCTTCTTGTTTCCATCTTTGGGCCAACAATGTCCTTGCTGCGGTGATCGCGTACTGAAACAGTTTGCAGTCTCTCCTACTTATATCCATTCTTGTTATTCCCAGCAGGAAGGTTTCAGGTTTCTTAACAAAGCTATATTTTAGCATTTTCTTTAATTCATTGTATATCATCTCCCAGAACCCCCTTACTTTCCTGCAATCCCACCACATATGCATCGCATTAAATATTTTGTATAGATTTTCACTTGTCTTTTTCTTGCTTTCTTAACTTCCTTACACTGCATTTTGTAGTATCACAAACTGAATTCTGTGCAAATGGAATTCAAATCCGAACACAACTGTTGCTGGCATCCGTCTGAAGTATTGTGCCCAGTTCTGGGCGCCACCATTTCAGAAGGATATCGACAAGCAGGAATGTGTACAGAGGAGGGCGACCAAGTTGATCAAGGGTCTGGAAACCAAGCCTTATGAGGAACGGTTGAAGAGCTAAGTTATGTTTAGCCTGGAAAAGAAGAGGTATGATAGCCAGTTGGACTCCAGGTCCTTTCCAGTTCTACAATTCTATGACCAAATGAGCCATTGGCCTGATCCACTGTATGAATCTTATATTCTTATGTGTATAGGATTGCCACCCAAGACAATTACCTTCAAGCTGGTACCAGTGAAAATATGCAAAGGTTTTCACTATTTGCGTGCCACTTTTAAGTGCACAGGCCAGGAGCCAGCTTTTTTATTGCAGAATTTTAAAGTCACCTTGGGCAGAGAATTTCACTTTTACAGCAGGCTCAGCCTTGCAAATGCCCTGTCAATGATCGGGACATTTGCAGCAGTAAGCACAGTGTTAACAGGACACCGTTTCCTAGTGCAATGAACTGAGAGAGTGTTAATAAATACGGTATCTTCAGATTAGTTAGTTAGGAGACTGTTGACCTTTGACTGGGAAAATAAAAAATCAGTATCTAGCACTAAGCTGTAGTACCTTGTTTCAACAGAAAAGTCCAGAGTCCCTTGTGATATATTCTGCATGCGTGCCAATTCCAAAACGAATGATTTTATATCGCTGCAATAAACCCAGGATTGACAAACACTCAAATATATTTCTCTGTGGTGACATATTTGGTATTTTTTTTGCCTCAGGCCCCCAAGGTTTCCCCCCCCCAACCCCCCATGAAATGCACTCAGGAATCCTAAACACTTTAAAACGTGTCCTTTAAAAAAAAACCACAACAACTTACATTACATATTTGGCTCAAAGCAATTTATCAGAATTGCAGCTTCTAAAAGCCCAGTCTGAATCAATGCCAAACAACTTAACGCTAACGCAGGAAAGAACCTGATAATCCAGTGGAAACACGGTGTTAAAAATAAATGCAAGTTGCTTCCAAGCGCAGATGCTGACCTAGTGAGTAGGAGGAAGCACACTTACTTAAGTGGAAACTTTCAGGTCCTAAGTTGGTGTCCCGTTAAAATGCTTATATAGAGACTTCTCTGTCTCCCCCCCTCTCCCTTTTAAAGGGAGCTACAATCAACAGACACCTATCAGGCACAAAGTTCAAATCCTTGCACCTCCATGTAGTTGGCGCTCTAAGAAAGTCCTCCGCATTAGATCCTAGAGAGCTATCGCTGGCAGTGCAGACTGAACATTGCCGCTCCCTTAACACGACTCAGCCCCATCTGCTATAAACACTTACAGCAGTATTAAAGGTAAAGGGACCCCTGACCATTAGGTCCAGTCATGACTGACTCTGGGGTTGCGACGCTCATCTCGCTTTACTGGCCGAGGGAGCCGGCGTACATCTTCCGGGTCATGTGGCCAGCAGGACTAAGCCGCTTCTGGCGAACCAGAGCAGCGCACGGAAACACCATTTACCTTCCCGCTGGAATGGTACCTATTTATCTACTTGCACTTTGACGTGCTTTTGAACTGCTAGGTTGGCAGGAGCATGGACCGAGCAACGGGAGCTCACCCTGTCGCAGGGATTTGAACCGCCGACTTCCCCTCGGCAAGCCCAAGGCTCAGTGGTTTAACCCACAGCGCCACCCGCGTCCCTTTAAAGCAGTATCTGGTTTTGAAGCCAGATAGTCACACCCACATGGGTTTGGGGTTTTTTATGCCTGACAGCTAGCCAACGGCAATCCCAAACTAATCAACCTGAACGCAAATATGAAACCACAAAGGATTCCGTTCTGCGAAAGGTGGGAACAAACAAGCTTGGCTCTGTGGCTTGACAATGACCGGCTCCACATAATTTTTGAAAGGGACAATCTGTCCCGGCAACAATTTAAAGTGTTTGACACGGAATCCATGCCTGCAAAATGCCTATGGCTTGGGATGCAAGACCATAATAATTAAACCTATGAACTGCCGCTGGAACACAGATGAAAGCATCCCTCGGTTGCCGTGGATACCATGTGGGCGAATGGAAACACGCTCCTCCCATTGCAAATCTCTGACAGCCCATACAATGCAGTGGTTATGGGACTGAACTATGCAAGGCCACAGCCACATCACGGATTCAATATAGTGAATAATCTATCATGGCATCTTAAAAAGCAGAGACATCACCTTGCCAACAAAGATCCATATAGTTAAAGCTACGGTTTCCCCAGCAGTGATGTATGGAAGTGAGAGCTGGACCATAAAGAAGGCTGATCGCCGAAGAATTGATGCTTTTGAATTATGGTGCTGGAGGAGACTCTTGAGAGTCCCATGGACTGCAAGAAGATCAAATTCTCCATCCTTGAGGAAATTAGCCCTGAGTGCTCACTGGAAGGAGAGATCCTGAAGCTGAGGCTCCAATACTTTGGCCACCTCATGAGAAGAGAAGACTCCCTGGAAAAGACCCTGATGTTGGGAAAGATGGAGGGCACAAGGAGAAGGGGACAACAGAGGAGGAGGTGGTTGGATGGTGTTCTCGAAGCTACCAACATGAGTTTGACCAAACTGCGGGAGGCAGTGGAAGACAGGAGTGCCTGGCGTGCTCTGGTCCATGGGGTCACGAAGAGTCGGACACGACTAAACAACAACAATCTATCATGAAGCTGTTCTCCACAAGGCCTAAAGCAACGAACAGATCCAGCTGTTGCCAAAAGCACCTTATTGTGCCTCATCCTAAGTCTTCCTCCAGATGCTCTCATCAAATTTTGGCCCCTTCTGCACTATGTGTTTAAAAATACATTGAACCGTCATGACTTTCCGCAAAAATATATATATCCTGGGAACTGTAGTTTGCTGGGGGTGCTGAGACCCCAGATCTCCTCACAGAGAACTCTGGGAACTGCAGCTCAGGGAAGGAGAGGGGAGGAACAGAGGTATCCTAAGAACTCCCAAGCAGCCTGAACAAACTACAGTTCCCAGCATTCTTGGGGTGAAACCATGACTGTTTGGAGCAGTAGACAAGTATTTTAAATGTATGTTACCGGTGTTTCCTGAGCCTTTGGGCAAATCTTACTAAGTCAACGGAGCCTTTGGCAAGCCATGTCCTCCCAAGACATTTTTGTGGACTCTCGTATCAGGGTAGAAAGTGGATTCATTGCAGTAGGGCAGCAGATCACCTTGATCCACTTTAATTGCGCAAATCTAAATTCCTGCTGTTCTGCAAAATACCAGGAGCCTTTAGGCAGCCACAGAAATCAAGCGTAAGGCATTTGCCAAAAGTGTTGCCCAGCAGCGGTCAACTCCTTAAGTGTGAATTTTAGTAATCCAATAAATATGGGAGTCAACATCAATTAGGCTGTTCCACATGTGTGCTCCTTGCAGGAATGTTTTAACAACTTTGGCCGTACAGCACAGCCTGTTCTTTAAAGCGCTGTGCATCCGCTCCCCAAACAAAGCATTACTCATGTGGAGGAATTAAGTGTCACGGTCCCACCTCAATATAAATAAATGGACCTCTTGATTGAATGGGTCGAGCTACTTGAAAAGAAGCCATGTTAAAGGCCATCCCCCCAGTCTCTTGAAAATGTGGGGTGGCTCCTGAAGATTCCTGATATCAGGGTTTCCCAAAGTAGTTAATACTGACCCTCTCCCCCCTTATACGGGGTGAATAAAGGCTAGGATCAAAAAGGACTTGGGGTGGGGAAAATACTTCCTATTGTATAGTGTTAATAATAATAATTACACCCCACCCATCTGGCTGGGTTTCCCCAGCCACTCTGGGTGGCTTCCAACAAAATACAGTCGTACCTTGGTTGACGAACACCTTAGCAGTCAAACGTTTTGGCTCCCGAACGCCGCAAACCCGGAAGTGAGTGTTCCAGTTTGTGAACGTTCTTTTGTAAGCCGAACGTCTGCCAGGTCTTCTGATTGGCTGCAGGAAGCTCCTGCAGCCAATCAGAAGGCGCGCCTTGGAAGTCAAACATTCTGGAAATCGAATGGACTTCCAGAACATATTCGGTTCGGCTTCCAAGGTACAACTGTATTAAAAATACAATAAAACATCAAACATTAAAAACTTCCCTAAACAGGGCTGCCTTCAGATGTCTTCTAAAAGTCAGATAGTTGTTTATTTCCGTGACATCTGGTGGGAGGGTGTTCCTCAGGGCGGGTGCCACTACCGAAAAGGCCCTGTGCCTAGTTCCCTGTAACTTGGCTTCTCACAATGAGGAAACCACCAGAAGGCCCTCGGAGGTGGATCTCAGTGTCTGGGCTAAGCGATGGGGGTGGAGACGCTCCTTCAGGTGTAGTATGAACAAATTAAAAAGGAACTATGAGCCTCAGAAAAACAGAATGCACCTCCCCTCCCAGCAAGGTACAACGATAGTCCATATTTTTCACATTTTAGGATTTCTAGTAATGGTGATCGATGATTAAGAAGTGTTGCTTGGCTTCATTTCACTTCCAATGCCTGTGAATTTGCACTGGGGTTGAGGAAAACTTTGCAAGCTCATGAAGGGGGTCAGTGAACTCAATCCGTTTGGAAAACCCTGCGCTAAACCGACAAATCAACCCACTCAACTTTACCTGACTGGGCTGAATTCTGCGCAGGTGCACCTTCCATATCTGAGCTTCCCTAGAGATTGCCGTCTCCAGAAGGAGACTCAACCTCTGGCTCTCCAGGGGTCCTGAAAACTTCATGGTACCCCGAGGGACTGCCGGCCACCCAACTGGATACAGCTACCTGCAAAGAAAAAGAACATAGCAGAAAGTTACTAGTGGGCCAAAATGGTTGATCTGGTCCTACTGGTCGATTTCTGGATGACTTGCAGCAAGTCGGCAAAGGTTTCTGACACCCAACAGTTCTACCAATATTTGAACTATTGAGAGCTGCATCTGCAAATAGTTTACTTGCGCATTTTATACCTCCTTTTATTCTACAAATAATTTTATTCTGTACAGGCAAATACAGAAACAGAAGACAAGTCAGAATATCAATCAAATCTATCGCAAAATGCCAACTGGTGAGCCAGGCAACGTAAAACCATCGACACCGATTTTTGGAACTAAAAACAGGTGTGGTTGCATAAGCATGTTGTGAACAGCCAACTAAAGATGTCAAATAGGGAGAGGGCACATCTTTGGGTAAGCTGTCTGCTAAACCTTGAATTCTTTTAAGAGATGCAATGGGCACGTAGTTTGGGCACCCCAATAAGTAGCCAAACTTATTACAAAAGCTCTGGTTTCTGGCTCACATGCAATGCACTGCAGTAACCCAAATTTCTGCATGCAGTTCAGGTGCTCTATCACTTAGCTATCTATGGCTCTTCCCAAGGTTTCGGTGGAGTTTTTGTTTGTTGTTTTTTTTAATAGTGTTTTTTTAAAATGAAGCACCATTTACATTTCATTCATTGTTAACTAAATGTCAGTTGAGGTGCTTTTAAGTAGAAAAACAGCTAGCAAACACAGTAAAGTGGGGGGAATCAAGAGGATGTGACCATTCAGTAAACGCAAGAGTATACCTGGGCAGTGCTGGATCTTCCATTGAAGTGAATGTGGAAGCCCAGGCCGGCAAGACTCTGGGTCTTGCAAGCTCTAAATTGCTGCACACAGGTCCAAAGGAAGGCCAAGCCTTGTTTTCGCCTCTGCTTTTCTGCATTTGTCAGTGGAAAGTCCCGACATAAAATGTGGAAGTCAGTCAACTGAAATTATGACACCTAAGTACACAATCTGCTGTGCCCAGATTTCGATTCTGCCTCGTACCTGCAGACCGGTCAGCAACAAGTGCTACGCTATACTGCTTTGGCACGGAAACTTTTTCTGTGCATTTAAGAGCCCGGGCACACCTCCCTGAAAATGCCACCCCCCTTGTCCATCTGAAATTGCTAAGAGCAGCCAGCTGGAACACAGCCTCGAATGTCAGCATGTGGAATATTCCATGAGACGAGAGAGTTGAGCTTCAGGTCTGGCCAAAAAAGCAGGATTCTAGAAGGGCAGCAAAACTGTTCAAAGGAGGAAGCTTGTTTTTCCAGCGTTTTGAGACCGGCTTGCTCCAGCTGAACGGAGTTTCTGCTCTCAAATCCCTACATGCAAAGAGGGACTTTGCCCCCGACTTAGAAAGAGGCCCAGCTCAGTCCCTGTGCCAAAAATCAGTGCAACCTTCCAAATTGACAACTGGCAAATCAAGTTTTGAAGGTGTGTGTCTGCTTTCAGGTGTAGTTTCATTGGTAGTTTCTACGTTCCCTCCACACTTTCTGCACCTGCTCCTGTCTCCTCCACTAGGTTCCGGCGTCTAGAGAGGAAACAGTGGCCGTGAACTGTGGTTTTTCTCTATTCAGGCATCACAACAAACCATCTGTAGCGCAAACCATGGTTTGCACACCCATTTCAAGCCATGGTTTCCGATTCCACTTTGCGAGCCCTGGAGTTTCTCAACATTACACCAGCCTTACTTGTTCCATCTGAAATAGGACTTTTCCATCCATCACCCCTGGACATTCCTTTATAGTAACAGAAGGGGGGGGGGAGACATTGATACAGGATTCCTGTTTTTCCACATATCTCCATCATTCCCCAAACTAAGTGAACTTTGGACAGATATACTTTCTGGCTTAAAAACACCTTAGCAGAGTGTTTCAACAAATCTGTGTCCTTAGGTTTTCCAACAGGGGTGGAGAACTTAAATATCACAGAATTGGAAAGTTGGAAGGGACACCAAGGGTCATCTAGTCCAACCCCTTGGAAAGCAGGAATCCTGTCCATTGTCATTCCATGGTTAGGTTCGAACCACTGGCCTTCTGGTTAACAGCCAGACGCACTGACCCATTGTGCCCTGTGGCCCTTTCCGGGGATGATGGGAACTGCAGTCCAGCCACAACGGAGAGGGCACTGGCTCCCGATCGCTAATTTAAGTTGTATAAAACCAACTGTTTGGGTCTGTTCAGGAAGTCAGCTTAAAAGTGGCCCCCAGACTCCAGGTGGTGGCGCTCACCTGACCTCCCAGCAGCCGAGTCACTGCTGCTTGCTGGGACGCTGAGAGTTGGGCGGAGCTGGGCGCAGAGCAAACACGTCAGCAGGAATGCTGCAATAGCTCTGCCAGTGTGTCTGCACTGCACTGACCTCCCCAATGCCTCATCCCTCTCCTTCTCTATAGCAACAGCAACAGCTGTCATGGAATCATGGAACTGCAGACTGGATTTGATTTAAATCAAATCGATTCAAATCAAGACTGAAATCCCTAGTCAGTAAGACTTGATTTAAATCATTTATTTTTTACAGAAAGACTCGTCCTTGCTGGTATAATCTTAATATTTACAACCAGAGGAAGGTTTCATTTTTGGAATAATAAATGTTCAGAGTAGTTTTTACAGTTAAATCAGAAATTACTGATTTGGTTACACTATTAGAAATACATAAGACAGATAATTGTGAAATTATTGTGAGGTTTAAAAAGTTAACTGTTTATATTTGGACAACTTTTCTGCTGTACTTTATTGGAAGGAGAAAAAGAATCACTTCCTTAATAACAATTTAAACAATTTATTTAACTAAAATAATAATGTTATAGTATATGTATCCATGTTTGTTAACTGATGTGGTTACTTAGACTGAGTTTTAGCTCACATGAAAAACAAATCCTTATTTCCTGATGAATAGCCTTTGGACTATAATGTAACTTAAATAGAAAAAGTATCTTCAGAAAGGTTTTTCCTACAAAAGCATTTTATTTTAAAAATCCAATTTGAAATTTAAAAAAATCTTATTATTTGATTTTTACCCACCCTGCTTCGAAGGGACCCCAGGGGTCATCTAGTCCAACCCCGTGCAATGCAGGAATCTCACCTAAAGCATCCATGATAAGAGGGCCATCCAGGTCGGATTCTTGCCCCTCGCCATACCCCTATCCATGCCCCCCAGCAGTTGTTCACCACATGCCCTGCCTGCCTCCCTTCCCCCACTGCAATAAATATACTCTGGTTAAAAGGAACCCGTGGCTGCAGGCCGAGGTCCGTGGGAAAGCACGTTCAGCTTGGAAAAGCTTCTGCCAGGTTGCGAAATCGGACGCCTAGGAAGTTGGCCAGCTCTTTGGTCAAGCTGCTGACAAAGCTTGCAATTGTGAGATTCACAAATAGCCCGGGTGCACCTGTAGGATCTAAACGGCGTTCTCTCTGTCTGCTTTCAGGCAAAATGATGAAAGTCTGCACTGGAAACAAACTAATAATAATACAGTGGTACCTCGGGTTAAGTACTTAATTCGTTCTGGAGGTCTGTTCTTAACCTGAAGCACCACTTTAGCTAATGGGGCCTCGTGCTGCTGCCGCACCGCCGGAGCACGATTTCTGTTCTCATCCTGAAGAAAAGTTCTTAACCTGAAGCACTATTTCTGGGTTAGTGGAGTGTGTAACCTGAAGCATATGTAACCTGAAGCGTATGTAACCCAAGGTACGACAGTAGTACAGTGGTACCTCATGTTACAGACGGTTCAGGTTACAGACTCTGCTAACCCAGAAATAGTACCTCGGGTTAAGAACTTTGCTTAAGGATGAGAACAGAAATCGCCTGGCGGCAGCGGGAGGCCCCATTAGCTAAAGTGGTACCTCAGGTTAAGAACAGTTTCAGGTTAAGAATGGACCTCCGGAACGAATTAAGTTCTTAACCCAAGGTACCACTGTAATAATAATTTATTATTTCTACTCCGCCAGCCACTCTGGGCAGCTTCCAACCAAAGATTAAAAATATATTAAAACATTGGTCATTAAAAACTTCCCTAAACAGGGCTGCCTTCAGGTGTCTTCTAAATGTCAAATGGTTGTTTATTTCTTTGACATCTGATGGGAGGGCGTTCCACAGGGCAGGGGCCACCACCGAGAAGGCCCTCTGCCTGGTTCCCTGTAACTTGGCTTCTCGCAGTAAGGGAACCGCCAGAAGGCCCTTGGAGTTGGACCTCAGTGTCCGGGCTGAACGAGGGGGGTGGAGACGCTCCTTCAGGTATACTGGACCGGTTATACTTGAATGGTTAGCACCAACACTTTGAACTGGGCTTGACAATTCTAGCACAACAACAACAACAACAGCAACAACATTGCAGGACAAAACTTTCCATCTCCCCAAAGTTCGTTGAGAGAAATCTTTATACACCAAATTAATCTTGTAGAGACAAGAGTTTTTAAAATGGCCATAGGTCAGGGTGTGGTCTTCCAGATGTTGCAGACCACTTGCAAGGGCGGCTGGGGTTGATGGGAGTTCGGTTTTAGCAACATCTGGAGGACAAAGGCTCCCCATCCCTGCCCTAAGCAACTGCAGCAAGGGACTTTTAAGATATGCATCTGTAGAAGATCTTAACAGTCCAGCAACTTCATAAGCCAAAAAACGGAGAACCGATTTGCACAAAGGCCAAATTGCTTATAATTAAACATGTGCCTTAAAGCTCTGAGGAGCAATTGCTGGGCATCACAAATAGAAGAGAGTGCTAAATCTTGCTTGTGGGCTTCCCAGAGTCATCTGGTTGGTCCCCTGAGAAAGGGATATGGGACTAGATTTATTACACTTTTAAAAAACTGCATTTACTTGATTGCGAGAAAACCTCTAAGCCGTGGGTAGGCAAACTAAGGCCTGGAGGCCGGATCCGGCCAATTGCCTTCTAAATCCGGCCCACAGACAGTCTGGGAATCAGCATGTTTTTACATGAGTAGAATGTGTCCTTTTATTTAAAATGCATCTCTGGGTTATTTGTGGGGCCTGCCTGGTGTTTTTACATGAGCAGAATGTGTGCTTTTATTGAAAATGCATCTCTGGGTTATTTGTGGGGCATAGGAATTCACTCATTTTTTTTTCAAAATATAATCCGGCCCCCCACAAGGTCTGAGGGACACTGGACCGGCCCCCTGCTGAAAAAGTTTGCTGACCCCTGCGTCTAAGCGGTTTACGCATGCGCACACGCAAAGCATTTAAACTATTGATTAAAAAAAAGGACCAAATGATCCAAGAGATAATACAAATCTACAGTAGCTAAAAAGAAATAAAACAAACCCAACTTCTCTCGGCATTTTAAGAGGCGGGAAGGAGCCTGCCTGGTGTAGATAACACAGGCAGTCCCAAAATATGGTGCCACCACACTCAAAGAAGGACCAAGCTTGTTTTCTCCTGCTCTGGAAGGTGGGACTTGAATTGAATTGAAAGGAGATTTCGACCAAACATCAGGAGGAACTTTCTGACAGTGAGAGCTGTTTGACCGTGGAACGGTCTCCCGCTGGAGGTTGTGGACTCTCCTTCCTTGGAGGTTTTTAAGCAGAAGTTGGATGGGCATCTGTCCTGGATGCTTTAGCTGAGATTCCTGCATCGCGAGGGAATTGCACTAGGATGACCCATTTTTGCAAGGCAGAATTGCACTGTAGGCTTTTTTTGCAAACAAGATCTCAGACATCTGCAAGCAGGCTGTGGGCCGGCTGGGGCTGCCCTAACCCCACCCCGTTCCACATGTTCCAAACAGACATATGCGGAGATGGACTGGTTTCTAAGCAGGGAGTCTACTATCCAGCTGTGTTCAGACTGAAACTTCCTCTTAGCATATTGAGCTTTTGGGGGGGGGGGGGGAAGGGAGTCAGTTTGCTGCCCCCAAAGCTGCTTTTCTAAGCAGCTAACCCAATACACTGCAATTTGGGGGGCCTGGTTGCCCAAGAGGACACTTGAGAGCAGCACTCTAGTTCTGAACTTGAAGCATGGGAAGTCCTATTAAAAATTTATAATTTGGCAGAATATTCGGATTATTTGATATGTAAAGGTCTGTATAGTAAAAGCTATGGTTTTCCCAGTAGTGATGTATGGAAGTGAGAGCTGGACCATAAAGAAGGCTGATCGCCAAAGAATTGATGCTTTTGAATTCTGGTGCTGGAGGAGACTCTTGAGAGTCCCGTGGACTGCAAGAAGATCAAACCTCTCCATTCTGAAGGCAATCAGCCCTGAGTGCTCACTGGAAGGACAGATCCTGAAGCTGAGGCTCCAATACTTTGGCCACCTCATGAGAAGAGAAGATTCCCTGGAAAAGACCCTGATGTTGGGAAAGATGGAGGGCACAAGGAGAAGGGGACGACAGAGGACGAGATGGTTGGACAGTGTTCTCTAAGCTACCAGCATGAGTTTGACCAAACTGCGGGAGGCAGTGGAAGACAGGACTGCCTGGCGTGCTCTGGTCCAGGGGGTCACAAAGAGTCGGACATGACTAAACGACTAAACAACAACAACATATGTATAATGTGGAATATTTAATGTGATTGGACTGGATTGTTAAAGTGGAAAATTTAATAAAACTGACTTTTTTAAAAAAGAGAGTAGCACTCTAAAACCGCAAAGACAGAAAGTAATGATTAAGCTTCCCTGATGATAAAACAGGGGAGAAGATTCCCTTCGGTTCATTCCATGGCGTGACTTCGGTTGGAAACAAAGGGAACTTCCCACCCTGCTGTGTTTTGTTTCGCAGCATAAAAAGGAACCTGGGCTAGTTTTGCTTTTTTTAAAACCAGACTTGTTCTTTTTGGAGTTGACAGAACTCCACAAATGAAACCAGAAAAAAGCCAAAAACTCCCTGACGCCTCCATTGTGGTTTGCAAAGATATCTGTCGAATGATCTAAGGCAGGCTTGCCTTCTCCCCTTCCAGCCAATGCAGCGGGAGTCGGGAATTTGTGGGTCACAGAATCTTAGAATTGTAGCACTGGAAGGGGATCTTCAGTCTGTTTAATTCAGTGTTTTCTACACTGACCGGCAACAGCTCACCAGGAATTATTTGTTTTATTACTGCATTTTATACCCCACTCCTTTCTTGAAAGGAGCTTAAGGTGGTGTATGCAATTCCTCGCCTACTCCTCGTTTCATCCTCATGACAACCCTTTGAGGTCCAGTATACCTGAAGGAGCATCTCCACCTCCATCGTTCTGCCCAGATACTGAGGTCCAGCTCCGAGGGCTTCTGGTGGTTCCCTCACTGCGAGAAGCCAAGCTACAGGGAACCAGGCAGAGGGCCTTCTCGGTAGTGGCACCCGCCCTGTGGAATGCCCTCCCACCAGATGTCAAAGAGAAAAATAACTACCAAACTTTTAGAAGACATCTGAAGGCAGCCCTGTTTAGGGAAGCTTTTAATGTGTAATAGGTTATTGTATTTTAGTGTTTTGTTGGAAGCCGCCCAGAGTGGCTGGGGAAACCCAGCCGGATGGGCGGGGTATAAATAATAAATAATTATTATTATTATTATTATTATTATTATTATTATTATTATTATTAT
>JAXCMG010000014.1:49008638-49039337 GCA_034642415.1 Podarcis siculus | reverse complement strand
ATTATTATTATTATTATTATTATTATTATTATTATTATTATTATTATTATTATTATTATTTTAAGTAGGACTGGGCCGAGGCTGAACAACTGGCCCAAGGCCACACAGTGAGCTTCGTGGCTGTTAAGGATTTGAACCCAGTCCATCACTCTAACTGCTACACCACCCTTAAACCACAGCCACCGGTGGCCTCACCTGTGCACCTAAGTTCTGCCCCTCACCTTGGCTTCCTGTGAACAGTGGGTGTCCATGCCTTCCTTCCTAGCGACCTTCTTGAGGCTTCTGCGGGGCTCCCCATATTTTCAAGGCCTCTGCCGCTCTGCTCCTGCCATGTTTTCAAAGCAGGGGCAATCTGGCGTTTTTGCTTTTATACAGAAGGGCAGAGACAGGAAGTCACTCGCAAGCAGAAGCAAGAGATGAGGTGACTCACTGAGGGAGGGAGGGTAGTTCCCTGTGTCATATCACCACTCCCCACCTTGGGTCAGTTCCTGTGATGATGCAAAACATCTTACTTCTTGCCCGCATGCATCTTGCAAAAGGAGATAGCTGCCGGTCTAATAAATACTCAGGACTGCTTCAGACATTACGCTGCAAATGGTATTTTAAGTGCGCACACACGTAATGTGTAAATGCCACAAACAAGCTCTTGGGAATCTCTTAAAGTTTGTTTTATGCCAACAGGCCTTTGCAGCTGTTTACCTATCGCTTTTTCGAACGGCTAGCCGCTTTTATGACAATCTGCCTTGCGTTTACAGTGGTACCTCGGGTCACATATGCTTCAGGTTACAGACGCTTCAGGTTACAGATTCCGCTAACCCAGAAATATTACCTCGGGTTAAGAACTTTGCTTCAGGATGAGAACAGAAATCGTGCGGCGGCAGCAGGAGGCCCATTAGCTAAAGTGGTGCTTCAGATTAAGAACAGTTTCAGGTTAAGAACAGACCTCCGGAACGAATTAAGTTCTTAGCCGGAAGTACCACTGTAAGTGATTTTTTTGCGCTCGAATGCTGTAAAATGGTAAAGGACCCCTGGATGGTGAAGTCCAGTCAAAAACGACTATGGGGTTGCAACGTTCATCTCGCTTTCAGGCTGAGGGAGCTGGCGTTTGTCCTCAGAAAGCTTTCCGGGTCATGTGGACAGCTGGACTAAACCGCTTCTGGTGCAACGGAACACTGTGACGGTTAAGTGGTGCTTCAGGTTAAGAACAGTTTCAGGTTAAGAACGGACTTCCAGAACGAATTAAGTTCTTAACCCGATGTACCACTGTATGTGAAAACAGTCAAGATCCAAGGATCTCCAGGTACACACCTCCAGATGGTGGAGACGCCTAGGCGCCATCCTGGCACCTGGGCATCTTCGCTTGGTCGCAAGCGGCTGATAGCCAGGTGCAAAATACATCTTGCGAATTTCGAACGCTGTCTCCGGGGCTTTTTTCTGAACAACCGGCAACTGCACCTGCATGCAGCCAACCTCTCCTCCGCCCTTTTCATGCCTCTCCTGGTTCTGGGAGACCAGGAGGGAGAGGAGCTTATCGCAGCAGGAGGGAGACCCTTCCTGTGCCTCTTTGCCAGACTGACCCATCTCTGCCTCTTGGCCTCCGTCCTCTCCTGCTGCAGCTTCTGCCTCTAATTCTGGACTTCTCTCTTCTGCAGACTCTCCCAGCTGACTAAGCCCTATGACCTCTTCAGCTTCTAACACCACCTCCTGTCAGACTTCTCCCTCTGACCACTCATTGTTGTCCCACCCCCAATCCCCAGGTTCACAGCCCCTTCCCACAGCCGGAGAACCCAGGGAAGGGCTTCTAAGAATGATCTCGGAAAGCTCACAGGGGAGAAAGCAGTCCTGAAGGTACCAGGGTGGGTCTCATGCTGTTTAGAACTTTAAAGGTTAAAATCCAGAACTGTGTCCTTGGAAGGGACAAGGCGTCTGGTGGGATGTGCAGAGTCAAGCTCTTAGGAGGGTCCAGCAGGGATTTCTCCTGTGCAAGCTCCGTTGAAATGAAGGGGGTGTCAGAAGCAAGCCACCACTAAACCACCACTTCTTTATTAGAAGAAACAGGATGTGCTCAGGTCTGCCAGGCCTAAAGTGCACAGAAACTCTTCTTCAATAGATCTGCCCCTATGAGGCAGTTGCAGAACCTTCCCACAGCTGCCTAAGATGACTCCTCTCCTGGGTTTCCCCCAAGCAATCTGAGACTATGCTGGTGTTGCCTGCCTTACCTCCTCCCTCTTCATGCCTCTCCTGGTCCTGGCAGACCAGGCAGGAGGGGAGCTGGTCACAGCAGGAGCGGGAGACCCCTGTGCTTCTTCTCAACCAGAGACAGGGCTTTTTCAACACTGGCTCTGGCCTGGTGGAACGCTCTGCCTCATGAGACCAGGGCCCTGAAGGATCTGATTTCTTTCCGCAAGGCCTGTAAGACAGAGTTGTTCCATCTGGCCTTTGACTTGGGAGTCAATTTGATTCCCTCCCCCTCCTTCTTGTTTCCTTTCTCCTCCTGTGATGAGGCTGCGTTTTAATGCTTCAATGTTTTAATGTTGTATTTTAATCTTGTTTTCCAGTTGTATTCATTCAACTTGTTTTTATTATTGCTTGTTAGCTGCCCTGAGCCCGGCCTTGGCTGGGGAGGGCGGGGTATAAATAAAATTTATTATTATTATTATTATTATTATTATTATTATTATTATTATTATTATTATTCACCAACCTGACTCATCTCCCTTGCTTCAGCTTCAGCTTCTGGACTGCTCTCTGCCACAGACTCTCCCTGCTCACCAAGCCCTGTTGCCTCTCTAGCTTCTGACACCTCCTTTTCCCATTCATCTTCCTCTGACCACTCATGGCCGTCCTACTACCACTGCCCAGGTTCTGAGCCTTCCTCTCTTGGGGGTTCCCCAGCTGGTTCCTTCCACCATTCCTCTGCGTCAAACCAGCCCGTGACGTACAACCACCATTGGGGCAACCAGGGATCAGGCAGGAGAAACATAGCGATTTCAGAAATCCCTGCAGCAGATGGAAAGCCTCAGAGAGCAAGTTAAATGTTAACGGGGAACCGAGCCAATTTGGTCCTTTACTATTTAAACAAGCACGCAACCCAACACATGCTTCATTCATTATACAGGAAGAGAGAGGTCTGTGGGCAAAATCTCTCCTGGGTGGGGAGGACTTCGGGACACACTGGGAGGGGCAGTGGAATTATGCTGACGCAAAAAAACAACAACAAGAAAATGCTGTTGCAAAAACAGAGTTATTAAATAAACAGATAAAATTAACTTACTCTGTAATAAAACCAGGGAGAAATAAGGGACAAACAAACACCAGTGCAAAGGATCGTCATCCCAGTAACTTTCCATTCATCTGTGAGAATCCAAGAGGCTGGGAACAAATCTATTCCTGCTGAGCAACTGAGGTAACAGAGCAGAGATACCTTTTTATTTCCACGGGCAAAAGTAAAATTGCAAGAGAGGGAAACTGCTGTCTAGATTCGGCCTTTAAGCCATACACTGCCTTGTTATGTTTTAAAATGTAACCTGTGAGATCGCTTTGCCCCATACATGCCCAGTCAACTCCTTAGGTCAGCAGTTCCACATACTACCTGCAAATCTGTAAGAACTCGATTGTTTTGTGTGGCAACTTTGGAACTCCCTGCCTATTGATAGCAGGCAGGAACCTTCGTTGCTTTCCTTTTGGCCATTGCTGAAGCAGTTTGTATTTAGACATGCCTGCCCAGACGCTCAGAAAGTTTGTATGAGCTTTGGCTTTTTGTTGTTGTTGTCATTTAAATTTGTGTACCGCTGGTCTCGGGGCGCCTACAACATAAAATCCCAATATATAAACACAAAATACATAATAAAAATAAAACGAGAACAACCCACTAGTCCTCCCCTCCCCTTTTGATTTGTTTTAGTCTACTATTTTGCCGTTTTTACCTTTGAATTACAGTGGTAGCTTGGTTCTCAAACTTAATCCGTTCCCGAAGTCCATTCCAAAACTAAAGCGTTCCCAAACCAAGGCGCACTTTCCCATAGAAAGTACAGTGGACCCTCCGGATACGAATTAAATTTGTTCTGGGGGTCCGTCCACAACCCGAAAAGTCCGTAGGCAGAGGTGCCACTTCTGCACACACGAGTGCCGCGACTGAGCACTTCTGCGCACGTGCGCAGAGCACTTCTGCACATGTGGTGAAACCACATGTTGCCGCATTCGTAACCCAAAAGTTACAGATCCAGAGCGGTACATAACTGGAGGGTCCACTGTAATGCAAAATGGATTAATCCATTCCAGACTTTTAAAAACAGCAATTTAACATGAATTTTACTATCTAAGAAGACCACTGATCCATAAAATGAAAGCAATAAACAATGTACTGCAGTCACACAATCAATCAATCAATCAATCAATCAATCAGTAAGTAGCTGAACTGGGTTCCACGCAGTCACAAAAACAAAAATCATAAAACAAAAACGCAAAATAAATAGCAAAAACAGACCACAGCGTTAACACTCAAAACGGAAGCGTGGCACTCAAATCAGAAGCACAACACTCAAATCGGCGCACGTTCACAAACTGGAACACTGACTTCTGGGTTTGCAGTGTTTGGGTTCCAAGTTGTTTGCGTACCAAGGCATCTGAGAACCAAGGTACCACTATGGCTGTGAATGTTTTAGCGAATAGTTTATGGTTTCATCTTTTGGGGGGTAATCCGCCCTGAGGTTGTTGGTTTTTTCCTGCAGTCAAGCAGTATATACAAAACCAAAACCAATCCCACACTCCCAGCTGCCATTCATTCCAAGGAAGCATTTGCAAAAGTGCCTGAACGTTAATGAGCAGAGAGAGTGGTCTCCAGCCTTCCTCTCTTGGGATTAGAGGCTGATCCCAGACCCAGCTGCTTGGGGTTGGTTCTTCCCCCCCTCTCAAGACCTCAGCAGGTGCTCAGAAGGAGCAGATGTGCTCCAGCGATGCTGCGGGGCACCCGAAGGGCATTTTCCCACACCGCTCTTCACAGGCAAATCCCAGGCCCCTTAGAAGGGAGGGGAAGGCTGGCAGGCAGAGCCCGCCAGCCCCTCCTAAAAAAAAAATAAAAAAATGTTAATCTTGGAGCCCGCTGCCAGTTTTCTAAATTGAACATCTGCCAAATGGAAGACACAGAGAAGGATTCAGGTCTGTATTAGGAAAGTAAATCAGCAAGAAAGGGGGGGAGGGCCCCCCTATCTATATGCAAGCACTTAAAAAGGGACATTTTCAAGTCAATGCAAAGCACAGGCTCTGTGGAGCCAAGGGTTGCCCTGGCGACTTGCCAACCTGCCTGAGGACTGCAACTAATTTCCAGAGATATATATATATAGAATACACACGCATGGAGACAGTTTTTGATCAGATGCATGCTTTAAAAAGTAAAATTTTAAAAACAAAACAGGAATTATGTCTAGCAGTTCAAAAGGCATGCATGCAAAAGGAGGGTTTGTGGCAGAGGGGGAACTTATTTTCATTTTCTTGCAATCCTAAGTGGCTGCAAGGCTCCTGTTCCACAGTGCCAGTCAAAAGCGGGCACACAGCCTTCTCTTGGGAGAGTGGGCAGCCGCAGTCCAGTGGCACAGCGTTTGTTCCGCAAGCAAGAGGTCCCAGGTTCAATCCCCAACAATTCTGGGTAGTTGTAAACCGCTTTGGATATTTTGAAATATAAAGTGGTATAAAAATGCTTTTACATAGATGAAGTTAATTGAAATTACATGACAATGTCTGCTTTGGTACGCGTCTTCATCTTAAAAAAGATGATTCAAGACAGAGGAAATTGAGCAGTAAAGTGTGAACGCCCCACCCATTAAATCTGTATCTCACCTTTGCTCTCGCCATTCGCTCTGTTGGCTAAAGATGGTTAGGATATAAGCAATGTAAGTTGCAAACTTATGCACACTTTCCAAGGAGCAAGCCCCACCGAGCACAGCGGAGTTTACATCTAAGTAAGCATGCCGAAGTCTGTGCTCTAGCACCGCAAGCCTAGATAGGTCTACTCAGAAGTAAGCCCCGGTGAATTCAGTATGACTCACTCCCAGGTAAGCATGTATACGACTGCAGCTATACAGTGGTACCTCGGGTTAAGTACTTAATTCGTTCTGGAGGTCCGTTCTTAACATGAAACTGTTCTTAACCTGAAGCACCACTTTAGCTAATGGGGCCTCCTGCTGCCGCCGCCAAAGCCCGATTTGTGTTCTTATCCTGAAACAAAGTTCTTAACCTGAAGCACTATTTCTGGGTTAGCGGAGTGTGTAACCTGAAGCATATAACCTGAAGCATATGTAACCCGAGGTACCACAGTAAAGCAATACAATAAGTAAGTAATTTTGAAGCCCTGGTTGTGCAGAAGAAAATGATGACCCATTGTAAACATATACATTTCCCCTATTTTTTATATTATGGAGGATGACAAACATTATTTGCACTTGAAGAAAAGAAGAGCTATTTTACCTCTTGCAAGCTGAAAAATTCAGCCAGCATCTTAATGGCATGCCATCGAGGTTCATGAAATAGGAAGCAAGTATTTAGATTGGCACGTAAAACGTAAGCTCTTGCCATTTGTTCATGATGACTCATCCCCTGGCCTGGCTCTCAAGAACACCTCTGAAATGTTTTGGCAAATCTTCACAACTCCTGGGTTCATTTGCATCACGCCACCAGACCTAGCCCAACTCTTACCATGCTATTCAGTGCAGCTGATCTTTGGGTGTCAACTTCCCAGATTTAAAAACCTCCCCGGCCGGGGAGGTGTCACGAAAGGACCACGTTCAGAGCATCTGTGAAAGGACTGGGGCACCATTTGTAGTTTGAGGGCCACACCCCCTTCTAGGCAATCTTTCTGGGGCCACATGCCAGTGGTGGGCGGGGCCAGAAGCAAAACTGGGCGGAGCAAGCAATGCAAATTTTACCTTTGTGCAGTAGGCTGCTTTCTACATGCACTCACACACCACTGTCTAGAAGTTAGAAACTCAGATATAGTTCATCGCCAAATGGCGCCTTAAACCTGGGTTACGGTCGCCCCGACAGAATGTCTAGGGGCCTCTTTTTTTGCAGTGAAATGTATTATTTCTATTATTATTCTTTTCATTTCTATGACGCTTTATATTTTAAAGGAGGGGAAATCTCAAATAGGTTTACTACGCATTATAACGTCAAATAAAACAATCCAGAATAAAACAAACAGCAGCAGGAAGCTAGTGTGGTGTTGTGGTTGGGGACTGGACTAAGACATGGGAGATCAGGGTTCAAATCCCCACGCAGCCATGAAGCTCACTGTGTGACCTTGGAGTCAGCCACAACCTCTTGATCTACATCGCAGGGTCGTTGTCGGGATTAACTGAGGTGTGGGTGTGTAAACTATGTCCTCCTCAGAGAAAAAGGCGGGATATAAACTCAATAAACAAGCTTTTCTGCTTACCTGCTTAAGAAAGCCGGAGAGGCCAGCCAGATGGGAGATGTCAGTTGCCAATTTGGCATCCACTGGTCACAATCGGAACCCGTGCCAGTTGCAAAACGCACCTGGCGCCTGGCTAATTTCTAACACTGCTCTCTAGCCTCCAAACAGAAGATGAAGCACCACCAGAGTTCACTATCTAGCCACACATCTTAGCTCAGTGGTAGATTTTGCTTTTTATGAAGGACGCCCCAGCCAGCATCTCCGGGTAAAATTGGGAGATTCCTATCTGAGAAACTGGAGTCCCGCTGCCAATCTGTGTAGACGATATTGAGCTAGATGGACCAATGGTATAAAGATCACTTCCTGGTGCAACTGGACTTCTCCGCGACCCTTCCCCTCTGCAGGGAGGTGGGACCGATTCGGATGGTCCGCCCCCGCTACTTAATGGATCCAATTGGCTTCCAGAGAGTGGTAGGGGATGTTTTATCCCAAGTTGATGGCCTTTCAGCTGATTCCCTGGTGGCCCGCTGGAATGCGGAGTTAACCAGGGCTATTGACTGTCTGACTCCGAAGCGCCCTCTCCGATTGCATGGAGCCCGGGCAGCCCCGTGGTTTTCCCCGGAACTGAGGGCGATGAGGGCGGTTCCCTCATTGCGAGAAGTGAGGTTACAGGGAACCAGAGAGAGGGCCTTCTCGGTAGTGGCGCCCACCCTGTGGAACACCCTCCCTTCAGATGTGAAGGAAATAAGCAGCTATCCTATCTTTAAAAGACATCTGAAGGTAGCCCTGTTCAGGGAAGTTTTTAATATTTAATGCTGTACTGTTTTTAACATTTGATTGGGAGCCGCCCAGAGTGGCTGGGAAACTCAGCCAGATGGGCGGAGTATAAATAATAAATTATTATTATTATTATTATTATTATTATTATTATTATTATTAAGGCAGTTTCCTATTAGCTCAGTCGTTGGGGCATGAAATTATTAATCACAGGTTCATGGGTTCGAACCCCACGTTGGACAAAATTCCTGCATTGCAGGGGTTTAGACAAGATGACACTCGTGGTCCCTTTCAACTCTGCAGTTCCAGGATTCTGTAAATGAACTCAGGCTTCCATGCAGAGCAACTAAAGGCTGCTCAGCTCTTTGAAAGATGAACTCCGCTCCCCTCACTGGAAACGTTCAGAGTTAATTGCCAAGGAGATTTCTTTCTTCTGTCCGGGGACCCAAACCAATGAGCTGACGAAGAGCGTCGAACGTCAGCTGGGAAGCCCCTGGTTGAAATCCCACATCAGTCACCAATTCAATAAGGCAAACTGCTTGCCACCATTGCCTTAGCATCACATCTCCAATACGGGAGATAAAGACTACCGAATTGCCTTATTAGGTTCTTCCAAGGATGGTTAAGAAACTGAAACAGGACAACCCCCCCCCAAAAAAATTATATACCTTATTTTTCGCTCTATAGGGCGCACTGGACCATAGGACGCACCAGACCATAGGAGGGGGAGAACGGGGGGGGGGGGGGTTCTTGTTCTCCACCTCTAAAACAAGGTGCGTTCAAGAGCAGGTCGGGGAACAGCACAAAGGCTGGGCGCAGCCTTGCCGCTGCCCCTCGAGCTTGTGGGGCTGGCAGTGGGGGGAAGCGCTGTGTTCCCCCACCGCTAGCCTCAAAGATCCCTGAAGCCTTTGGAGCGCAGTGGGACCTCGCGCTGCGCTCCAAAGGCTTCAGGCTTCGGGAACAGCTTTGTAGCCATCCCAAAGCTAGAACAGCGAGACGGAGGGCTGCGCAGCGCCGTCTCACTGTTCTGGCTTCAGGTACAGCCTTTGTAGCCTCCGCAGGGCAGCGGAGTGCCTTCACCCCGCTGCCCTGCGGAGGCTTTGTGCACCTAACCCTGAAGCCTTTGGAGTGCAGCGCGAGGTCCCACTGCGCTCCAAAGTCTTCAGGCAGCTATCCCTGAAGCCAGGAGAGCGAGAGGGATCGGTGCGCACCAACCCCTCTCGCTCTCCAGGCTTCAGCGAAAGCAACGCATAGCCTCTGGAGCGCGCGCTGAAGCCAAGGAGCCTGCATTCGCTCCATAGGACGCACAAACATTTCCCCTTCATTTTTGGAGGGGGGAAAGTGCGTCCTATAGAGCGAAAAATACAGTAAGTGCCAGGTATGAGAGAAGAACATAAGAAGGCTCAAACTAAAGGCCTGTTTAATCCAGCATTCTGTTTGCAAGGGTGCCAGCACCAAAAAGCCCATTTGTGGCTTCTAGCAATGGTCAATCAAAGGCATACTCAGGGCTTTTTTTCAGCCAGAGCTCACCGGAGCTCAGCTCCAGCACCATTGCCATTCTAAGAGAACAAGAGAGAATGATAATAAATAATAATAAAAAATTATTTATATCCTGCCCTCCCCAGCCGAAGCCAAGCTCAAAGCGGATAACAACAATAAGTTCATGGTAAGCTCCAAACACCTCCTCTTCTAGAAAAAATAGCACTGGGCACACTGTGTACTGAACCCGGAGGTATAACATCATAGCTAGGAGCCATCAATTGTCTCGTCCTCCATGAATTTATTGAGCTTTCTTTTAAAGCTGTCAAAGTTTACGGCCGTCGCTATAACTTGTCGTAGCAGTTTTCATGAGCTGTGTGCAGAAGTGTTTGCTTTCTGTCTGTCCGGAAACTCTCACCATCCAGATTCATTTGATGATCCTAGGTTCCCAGTATTATGAGAGATTGGGGGGGGGGGTGAACACTTCTTTCAATCTGCTTTCTCCATGCCTAATTTTATATACCTCTATACTCTTGAGCTGAAAAAGTCCTGCTCCTTCCTCGTCCGTGTCAACATTAAGAGAAAGAGGTAGGAATAGGAACAGCGATATATATGCCGACTGTCCCTGGATCAAGTGACTTTCCTTCTTTAAAGTTCTCAACGCTCTTAACCCAGCTCAAGGTTGTCATCTGAACTTGACTGATAATCAGTCACAGTCAGTCCATCATTTGAAAAATAAGATTTTAGAGCCGTCTTGCCAGAAAACGTCAACTAGACATTCTGCTTTAGTGACTGTAACTTTGGTTCAAGGAGCCATTTGGCACCTAGATTACATGTCTGAGTTTCTAACACTGTTCTAGAATTGGGGGTGAGCAGTACCAATACCTTCATTTAAGAACAGCTTAGTTTATGAACAACTTGGATTAAGAACGCTGCAAGCCCAGAAGAAGTAGGTGTTTTGGTTTGTGAACTTTGCCTTGGAATAAGAACATGTTCCGCTTCCTGTTGAGTGTATTCCATTTGTAAATTGAGTCCTCCGCTGCCATGGGAAAGCACGCCTTGGTTTAAGAACGCTTTGGTTTAAGAACGGACTTCCGGAACGGATTAAGTTCCTAAACCAAGGTACCACTGTACTAAACTGTTGAGGGTCGTTTAAAACATAAGGAGACTGCCTGCCCTAGCGCTCTAAAGAGGACCTCTCCAAAACTGAGTACAGTGGTACCTCGGGTTACAGACGCTTCAGGTTACAGATGCTTCAGGTTACAGACTCCGCTAACCCAGAAATAGTACCTCGGGTTAAGAACTTTGCTTCAGGATGAGAACAGAAATCGCACAGCGGCGGCATTAGCTAAAGTGGTGCTTCAGGTTAAGAACAGTTTCAGGTTAAGAACGGACCTCCAGAATGAATTAAGTTCTTAACCCGAGGTACCACTGTAAAATGGCAAATGGAATTCAATGTAAAACAAGTGTGATGTGATGCACGCTCCTGGGGTTTGAAATGGAGGTGACTGACCAGTAAGCAGCCGAGACCTTGGGGTCGTAGTGGACAGCTCAATGAAGACGCTGGCCCCGTGGGCAGTCTTTGCAAGAGGTCTTCCGAACCAGCCAGACAACCCCAACAACTAGTACAAGCGCAAGCGGGGAAAGCAGGTTGTTGGGGCGGATAATCTGCCTGCCCTGACCACAAGGCAAACAGGTTAATTCCACGCTCTGAACACCACCAGGTAATTCTGTACTCCCAACCATTAGCCACACACACCCGGAGGCAAAATGGCCCATTCCCAACCCTCCCCTACAATAGACCAGTCCGTTCCGCTTCCAGTCCTGCCTGCTGGGAAAAAGGCAGTGGGGCTGACCTTCTGGTGGTTTGCAGGACGCTTTGTTGCCGGATTTACCAAGAGGAGTGCAAGCCTGCACGTCCTGCTGCCAAATGCCCCTGGAGTATTTTGTTATCCTGATGGTGGGCTTTATAACGCTCCAGATTTATTGCAGGACACATGTGGGGAGGGAAACAAACAAACAGAAGAGTCTCCAGAAAAAAAACCCCAGCAATTGCTGGCCAACTGACTCAGATGAAGGGATTCCTTTGCAAGGAAGAATCTGCTGGAGGGAGGGTGCTTAACCCTTTACCGACTCAAATTAGAGGCTGACACAGGATTGGGAATTCTATAGAGATGCTGTCCAATATCGATTTCCTCTCCCTGAGTGAATACAGTGGTACCTCGGGTTAAGTACTTAATTCGTTCCGGAGGTCCGTACTTAACCTGAAACTGTTCTTAACCTGAAGCACCACTTTAGCTAATGGGGCCTCCTGCTGCTGCCGCGCCACCAGAGCACAATTTCTGTTCTCATCCTGAAGCAAAGTTCTTAACCTGAAGCACTATTTCTGGGTTAGCGGAGTCTGCAACCTGAAGCGTATGTAACCTGAAGCGTATGTAACCTGAGGTACCACTGTATTCAGGTTTTTGAGGGTTGTTGTTGTTGTTTTTTGAAAAAAGAAGACGTGTACACACACTTTGTATTAACCCTAATATTATTCAATTAAAATCTTCTGGGTTCCATCCCATATTAAGCAATTGACTATAAGCACGCAAGGAAACGGCTGAGACAAGACAGGGCAGGTTAACCATTAAGCAAAGAGACTCCAAAGTTCAAGCAAGGAGAAAATAACGTGATTTCAACAGCTTTGGGATTGGAAACTGGAGGCCTGGAAAGAGGCTAAATAAACATCATAAATGTAAAGCACATTGACTTGCCTGGGAATTGTTGCTGGTGAAGGGTGCTGGGAATTGTAGCTCTGTGAGAGGGTAAACTACAGTTTCCAGGATTCTTTGGGAGGCTGCGTGCACTTTAAATGTGCAGTGTGCATGCAGACTGAGACTCAACTCATGGTAAGATTTCAGCAAAGGAAAGAGAGATTCTGCAGTGTCTAATTTGGGTTACAATCTGTGGTGTGGTTCCCCCTCCAAACCATACACACCTTTTTGCAATACATCTTAAGGCCAGACCGATTTGCTTCCCTGGGGGACCAGTTGATTATTCCAAGCACTGTTCAAATTTATGAGACGCCACACAACACCTGCAGGCAGGGAAAAACCCTGACACAGCAACAAAAATCCGTAAGCTAAAAAAAAAAAATTAAAGATCCAAGCAGCACATATGAAGACCGAGTTCACGCGCAACAATACTAAGTAGGCAACAGATGCCCGCAGGGCCAAGTGAATATGCTTTGGTGCTTGAAACAGACAATTCGAACTGCGTTCCCATCATTCTCATTAGTGTGGGAATAATCTATCAGGATTATCTATCTATCCACAAAGCCTAAAGAAATGAACAGGCCCAGCTGTTTCCAACATCACCGTATTGTGCCTTGTGGCAAGTCCTCCCCCAAATGCTGCCATCAAACTTGGGCACCTTCTGCACGACACGTTTACAACATTATTAACTGCCATGAGTTCCCCCAAAGATTGCTGGGAACTGTAGTTTGCTAAGGGCGCTGAGACTCCTGCCTTCCTCACAGAGCTACAATTCCCAGAGGGTTTAACAATTCTGTTGTTGCTGCTGCTGCTTCTCTGTATATTAGTAGCTGACCAGTGTGACTGGGGCAACCCAGTCAAGATGAGCAGTGTACAAAAAGCAAATTATTATTATTATTATTACTATTATTATTACACCTCCCAGGGAGCTCTAGGGAAATACAGCTCAGCGAGGAGCATAGCTGCCAACGTTTCCCTTTTTTTAAGGGAAATTCCCTTATTCCGAATAGGATTTCTCGCAAGAAAAGGGAAAAGTTAACAGCTATGAATACGAGTCTCCCAACAGTTCTTAGCACTCTTAACAAACTACAGTTCCCAGGATTCCTTGGGGCAAGCCATGACTGTTTAAAGTGGTATCATTGTGCTTTAGATTTGTAGTGCGGATGGGGCCTTGCAGAATCACAATTCATACATGTAAAAGACAGCAACAAAAGCAGTACATATGGTGGTGGGAGGAAAGGGAATAAAATTATTTTCCCCCAAGAAAACAAATAATATTTTTCTGTTGGAGTGTTTGTGAAGAACACCTTGGGAGGTACACATCTGGATCCCTCCTCAGCCACCCAGAACTCCATACTGGCTATACGTTTTTGTTTTTTTTTACATACAAAATGCAATAATCTGGAAAGGGCCCAAATACAACACACCTTAGGTTTTGGTTTTCCCCCTGAAAGCTGAAAGCCCCGGAGGCAAAATACCTTCAGATGCAAACATCAAAGGAGCAATTGCTTTCATCCAACAAAGTGCAATTCTGGGCTGCATCAATAGGAGTATAGCATCTAGATCAAGGGAAGTAATAGTGCCACTGTATTCTGCTCTGGTCAGACCTCACCTGGAGTACTGTGTCCAGTTCTGGGCACCACAGTTCAAGAAGGACACTGACAAACTGGAACGTGTCCAGAGGAGGGCAACCAAAATGGTCAAAGGCCTGGAAACGATGCCTTATGAGGAACGGCTAAGGGAGCTGGGCATGTTTAGCCTGGAGAAGAGGAGGTTAAGGGGTGATATGATAGCCATGTTCAAATATATAAAAGGATGTCATATAGAGGAGGGAGAAAGGTTGTTTTCTGCTGCTCCAGAGAAGCGGACACGGAGCAATGGATCCAAACTGCAGCAAAGAAGATTCCACCTAAACATTAGGAAGAACTTCCTGACAGTAAGAGCTGTTTGACAGTGGAATTTGCTGCCAAGGAGTGTGGTGGAGTCTCCTTCTTTGGAGGTCTTTAAGCAGAGGCTTGACAACCATATGTCAGGAGTGCTCTGATGGTGTTTCCTGCTTGGCAGGGGGTTGGACTCGATGGCCCTTGTGGTCTCTTCCAACTCTATGATTCTATGATTCTATGCAGATTATTTTGCTGCTCCTGTTTATATATCGCCAGAGAAGATTTGGGATGTTTCACTAAAACGCAGGGCCTCAACTGCACCACAACCAGAGGTGATGTGGGGCACACAACGGCCTGCCTCAGTTGAAGCAAGTTCTCTCTCCCCAGCAACACATAGTATTTACTTTAAAGTTACACACATCATTTCCCCACCGGTGGATGATGTGGGGCAGAGCAGGGGAGAGATGCGCAGAACTCCAGAACATCACCAGGGGGAACGCACCTGAAATAGGTGGACGAAGGCACATAAAACTATAGAGCTGTAGAGTTTGATGGGACCCCAAAAATCATATATTCTAACCCCCTGCAATGCAGGAATTGCAGCTAAAGCATCCACGACAGATGGCCATTCATCCTCTGCTTAAAAACCTCCAAGGAAGGAGAGTTCCCCTCCGTCGAACCAGTCTTGTTGTCATAAAGTTATTGCCATACTTCCATAAGGTAACAGGCAAAGGTAGAGGGACCCCTGACCATTAGGTCCAGTCGCGGACGACTCTGGGGTTGCGGCGCTCATCTCGCTTTATTGGCTGAGGCAGCCGGCATACAGCTTCCGGGTCATGTGGCCAGCATGACTAAGCCGCTTCTGGTGAACCAGAGCAGCACACGGAAACGCTGTTTACCTTCCTGCCAGAGTGGTACCTATTTATCTACTTGCACTTTGACATGCTTTCGAACTGCTAGGTTGGCAGGAGCAGGGACTGAGCAACGGGAGCTCACCCTGTTGCGGGGATTCGAACCGCCGACCTTCTGATTGGCAAGTCCTAGGCTCTGTGGTACTACAGCGTAAAACCCACCTTAGAAACCGTGACAGGTGTACTAGCAATATAACCAGCAAAACTAATGCAATAAACCCCTCATCTGAATGCAGCCCTCCGAACCTGGACTCCAAGAAATTTAGCACTAGTGTCTAAGAACATTAGCTATTTTTCTAGACCATGGGTAGGCAAACTAAGGCCCAGGGGCCGAATCTGGCCCAATCGCCTTCTCAATCCGGCCCGCAGATAGTCCAGGAATCAGTGTGTTTTTACATAAGTAGAATGTGTCCTTTTATTTAAAATGCATCTCTGGGTTATTTGTGGGGCATAGGAATTCGTTCATTTCTTCTTCTTCTTCAAAATATAGTCTAGCCCCCCACAAGGTCTGAGGGACAGTGGACCGGCCCCCTGCTGAAAAAGTTTGCTGACCCCTGTTCTAGACCTTCTGGCAAAGAGACAAAAATAAAGGTTTTTTTTCCAGGACAAACTTCACACCTGACTTGGTGGCTCAGAGATTGTGTGGTTGTTTCAAGGTGCACTGCTGCATCCCTGCAGACCTTTTTCTCAACAGAAGAAAAAAAATATTGTTACCAAGATCTGAAAGAGAATCCCTCAAGACAGCAATTAATTCTCTGCGGTTGCTTCGCAAGTTACGTTTGAGGCAGGCTCACGTTGCAAAAATATGCACACACAAAATCCTTGCGCCCGCAGGGAGATTATAGGGGCAGAGGGGGAACTGCTGCAATCAGCTATATCCTAAAGATCCCAAACTCTCAAACAACAAAGGCATCACTACAGAAGGAGGGGGGAGATGAAAGAACTTCAAAGAAAGCCTTCTATTACACCAATAGGGTTGAATGAGGTTGTTAAAAGGGGTCCCTACTGCACAAATTGCAGGCAGTTGTGACATACCACAGTTCACAGGTTGCACATCCAGAAATCACTGGACGTACACTTTCCAAACTGTATTAACAAGACACCTTTGCAGCCACAAGCCATTTTCAATTTACAATGGTACCTTGGTTTACGACATTCCGGAAGTCCATTCTTAGACCGAAACCGTTCTTAAACCGAGGAGTGCTTTCCCTAATGAGGGCTTGTGCCGCCGGTGCCTTTCCACAATTCTGATTCCGTTCTTAGAACGTGGTAAAAGTCGCAAACCGGGACACTATTTCCGGTTTTGCGAAGTTTGTAAACCAAATCGTTCTTAAACAGGACTGTTCTTAAACCGAGGTAAAGGTAAAGGGACCCCTGACCATTAGGTCCAGTTGTGGCCGACTCTGTGGTTGCGGCGCTCATCTCGCTTTATTGGCCGAGGGAGCCGGCATACAGCTTCCGGGTCATGTGGCCAGCATGACTAAGCCGCTTCTGGCGAACCAGAGCAGCGCACAGAAACACCGTTTACCTATTTATCTGCTTGCACTTTGACGTGCTTTCGAACTGCTAGGTTGGCAGGAGCAGGGACCAAGCAACGGGAGCTCACCCCGTCGTGGGGATTTGAACTGCCGAACTTCTGATTGGCAAGTCTTGGCTCTGTGGTTTAACCCACAGAGCCACCCGCGTCCCTCTAAACTGAGGTTCCACTGCATTATAAAGAGCTGGAATGCTCTGATATATAATGAAATGGGGTGGGAATGTTTAAAATAACTTTTGTTAAAAAACTTGTGCATGACAACAGCTGCACGAACGGTTACTAGCCCAGAGATGGAAGGAAGAGACAGCCCCGACCAGAGAAGAATGGCAAATCAAGTTGATGGACTATGCCGAAATGGCAAAATTAATTGGGAAGCTCAGGAACTAAGAAGACAAGACCTTTAAAAAAAGAATAGAATAGGAAACGTTTATAATGTATATACAGTGGTACCTCGGGTTAAGTACCACTGTACTTAATTCGTTCCAGAGGTCTGTTCTTAACCTGAAACTGTTCCTAACCTGAAGCACCACTTTAGCTAATGGGCCTCCAGCTGCTGCTGCAATGCCAGAGCACGATTTCTGTTCTCATCCTGAAGCAAAGTTCTTAACCCGAGGTACTATTTCTGGGTTAGCGGAGTCTGTAACCTGAAGCATATGTAACCTGAAGCGTATGTAACCCGAGGTACCACTGTAACAAGATTACTGCAAGCAGATTGAAACTTTGGCGGGATTTTAAACATATTTGTAATGTATGGATAACTTAGAAAGGTTAGAATTTTGGGGGGAGAAGTAGTGATATGCAGTTGAAAATAGGATTAATAGGACCCATGGAAGGGATGGGGGGCAGTCAGGAGATTCAGAGTAATCTCAGCATTTGGATTCGGAATTGGTTTTGCGGTATGTTTATATTTTTGAAAATCAAATAAAAAATATTTTAAAAAGAAAGAAAAGGAGCTGGAATGCTACAGCAGATGACTGCCATCCTGTGCACATCTACAGGATATGATCCTCTGAATTCATTGGGAGGTAAATTTGGGAATCTGGCCTGAAACATTGGAGAGCTGCTGTTAGTGTAGACAATACTGAGGCAAATGGACCAACGGTCTGACACGGTATATAATGCAGCTTCCTCTGTCCCTGTTAAGGAGAAAAGCCAAAATCTGTTTCAGCCCCACGAAATCTGCAGGAGCAGGGCAAAAATACCGATCTATCTTACAGGGATGGAGTATGGATTGCAATACGAGAAGCACAGATCACTGGGGAAGTTTTGCAGTTGGTGTAGGTCGTATTTTAGGATCTATGGAGTGTTTTTATTGAAATACATGAATCATCAGCAAAGCAGGGTTTTTATTGAAAACATTTCCATTTGTCACTCATGAAAGCTAACCCCAAGCCAGGTTTTTTTTTTGCTCCAAGCGAAGGAAAAGGTTTAACATCCTTTGCCAAAGAAAGATGAATCCTTTGAGTCAACGAGGCAAGTGGAGCCAACATGCCTGGTTCAAGGAACATAACAAGTTGATTTATACAACGCCAGACCAATGGCCAATCGTGTTCAATATGAAGCAAAGCATCCTTCACAGCCCTACCTAGAGGCAACAGAGACTGAAACAGGGATTTTCTATACACAAAGTGGTACTCAACCTCTGAGAAATACCATTCTTCTTCTTTGGATCTGCACAATATTTTCAGCAATGGTTACCATTATGCCCAATTTATTTTGGCTTTCCTAGTTGCGGGGAGCGGCAAGGACTTCTGCCAGAAACCTAACTTTTTTAAAGTTGAAAACGGATACCCAGAAAGTTTTAAGGATATGCCCAGAAGCACATTCTGTGCTTCGTTTACACGTGTGGCAGAACTGTTACATAAGCGAAACGAACACCTCGCACTGGCGCAAACTAAGACACATCTATTTAAGACTATAAAGTCCTTGGAGCGGGGACCCCTTTTTGCTTTTCGCTCTGCAAAGCTTACAGGCGAGGAAGAATTACACTGTGTAAAAAACCAAAACAAAAAAAAAACATTTGGCACCCGGCAATCTGTTTTGGCTACAGGTCTTGGCACGCTGGGCTTTCTTTTTTTAGTTAATGCTTGCATTTGGGTGGTTGCAACATGACACCAGCGAAAGGGGATCTCTAGTCCCTGTTGGCAAGGATTGAACTCTGCGCTAAGCGTGGCCACTCCCACCTCCAGCCCCTGCCACACACCTCTCCCTCTGCCCACAGCTGGCATGCAAAGTTTTTGTGCAGTGGCACTGTCCCAAGGGCAAGATCCTGGGTATTTTACTGCAATGTTGCACTGATTAGGGCAGGGGTCAGCAAACTTTTTCAGCAGGGGGCCGGTCCACTGTCCCTCAGACCCTGTGGGGGGCCAGACTATATTTTGGAAAGGGAAAAAAAGAACGAATTCCTATGCCCCACAAATAACCCAGAGATGCATTTTAAATAAAAGGACACATTCCACTCATGTAAAAACACCAGGCAGGCCCCACAAATAACCCAGAGGTGCATTTTAAATAAAAGGATACATTCTACTCATGTAAAAACACGCTGATTCCTGGACTGTCTGCAGGCCAGATTTAGAAGGCAATTGGGCTGGATCCGGCCCCCGGGTCTTAGTTTGCCTATCCATGGACTAGTGCAAGCCCCCATTCCAATTCCTTGTGCAGACCCAGGAATTAGGCCTTTAATGATACAACCATTCGCTTGCAAGGATTGGCACCCCCTCCAGACAAGAGGGATGCAACCTAACTCTGCAAAAAAAAAAAAAAAAAGGCTTCAGTCACCCCAGGCATCGCCCGCTGGGCTCCTGGGGCATCCCTGCTGCAGATGAGCTCGACAGGACCCGAACTGCCTTTCAAATGCAGCGGCTCCCAGACTCTGCAACGCCTCTGGCAGCCACAATGACGTAACCAGCAGACGGAACTGTGCGGGCCGCTTGGACATAAACAAGCGCTAACCTGGAACTGAAACTACAGGCACGGCCAGGATTAGGAGCGGGGCTGGAGAGAGCCACTTTTCCAAAACAGTCACTCGCTGGGGGCAGCCGAGTTTGCACCATTTAGGGTCTTTGCAGCCAAATGCACAAATTCCAGGAAACAATGCAAGGCCTCCCGCTAGGTGTTCTCTGCAGAACTGACTCCCCCCCCTTCCTTGCCACGGCTGAGTGTTTTCCGTCCCCCCACTGAACCAAACGGAGTATGCACCACTGAACTTGCTCCAAAGGCATTCAAAAGAAGGTCAAAGCGCGCGCAAAGCAGACGCCGGATCCTAACCACGTATAAACTCAGGTGCAAATCCCAGAAGAGTACAATGGGTTTGGCTCCCTAGAGAGCTTGCATCCGACCGCAGCCTTGACTGCTCACCGCCCGTTTCCTTTACATTGCGCCTTGCATGCAAGCCGCAGCCGTCCTGCACCGGACGCATAAAACGGTCTGCACCCCGTTTCTTGGGAGACGCGCAACGCCGAGTTGCAGCAGCGCGAAAAGAGCGCGCTTGCTACACAGCAGGCCGCCCGCGGAAGGGTCCCCGCATGTATTATGTAAACAACAACACGGGCAACGGCTTAGGCACCACCTCCCTCTTAAAGCGCACACGCGGGGCGAAAAATATGGAACAATGCAGCAGGGGAGTGCGAAAAAATAATAATAACGTAATCCGGCAGAATGCAAACAGGAACCGCTTTCCAAACACCAGCGTTGCGTATCTTTGAAGTTGCTCAAGTCCTGCTCTGGCCTACTCCGCACAAATGGTTTGGGCATGGAGGTTTGTGCAGATCAAGGGTGCAAACACAGGTCAATGCAAAGATAGAGAAATGCATACAACAGGCGAACGTGGCCAGGATGCAACCTTCGATTGCAAAAGGAGTCTTGCTTGGATTTCAGACTCTATCACGGCTATCAACAAAGAGGCTTGCATCCTGATCTGCAACGGCCAAGTATTTATTATTATTATTTATTATTAATTTGGCTCACCTCCCCTGCAAAGCCGTAGAAATCCCCTGTTGCAATTGGCCAGCATCCGGTCCATTAAAACCCCATGGTGGCAGCTCCAGGCGTGAAAGAGAGATGGTTTGCTTAGTTGCTCTTCGTTAGTTTCCTGCTCGGTCCATGGTTGATGGGGAAGAAGAGGCGGCGGCGGGGCTGCAGCTGCCTCCGGTGTTCATGCCTCCATGGTGGCGGGTGCTTCGCTTGGGGCTCTCCGTTGCGCTTCGGAGGGAAAGCAAAAAAAGGAAGAGAGAGAAAAGGGGGAGGTGAGGAAGAGAGAGAGAGAAAAACTGGCCCTTTTGTTGTGGTTGGTGCAGTTGCTGCCCCCAGGGCAGAGAAAAGCGCCTTGCTTGCTTAGGAAGGGGAGGCGAAAGGAAAAGGGGAAGAGGGGAGGAAAGAGGGAAGGGGAAGGGGGGTGGAAAATAATAATTAAGGGGGGGGGATAAAACAAGAAAAAGAGAGAGAGTGAAGCAGAGAGCAAGCCGCTTCCCGGGGGGAGCAGGGGAGGGAAAGAAGAGCCGGCAGCGGGCAGCTGAGCCTCCTCCCCCGGCCTCGCTGCTCCGCCTCCTGCGCGCAAAAGTCGTGCGTAAAGGAGAGGAGGAGGAAGCGGGCGGGCTTTGCGCAGGGATCCTGGGCCGCCGAAGCTGCGCCGAGACCCGGGAAAGAGGAGGCGGAACTGCTGCCGCCGCCGCCGACTCAGAAAGCAGAGGAAGCTGCCTTGTGTAGTTCCAGTCTCCAGCAAAGATGTGTTCTCCCAAGCCCACGTTTCCAGCATGTTTGCCTTCCTGGCTCTACGCTGGCTTGGTCATTTCCACAGAATGGAAAAGGGCCGGGTTCCACCACGGAAGTGAAACCAGTTCTGTGATTGCAAAGGAGTCTTGCTTGGGTTTCAGAGGTGCGCCAACTCCGTGTTGCAAGGTGCAGAGGCGTGCCTAGGCTCTGGCGCTCTTGGCAAGGAGATGTATTTGTGCCACGCCGCGGGGCTCCTGTGATAGTCCACACCAGAGACCGGATTTCTCCACCGAGGTGCCTGGAGGAGCCAGCGCACCTCACCCAGCCACCCAGAGGAGCAGGCAGGCAGGCAGGGTTCTAGCCACTCCACGCCAAAGTGGACAGGTGTGATTTTTGCCCCTTCCTGGGCCTGGGCCTTTGGCAGGCCCAACCTGAAGGTACGCCCCATCAGATATGTCTGCAGACATGACATGAAGGCTGGCAACGTTAACCCTACTTGATGGGAATTCCTTGCAGAAGACACAGGCCATGTATCCACAGCAGTGAGCAGAAGAGGAGCGACAGCTAGGAGGACCACAGAGAGAAGAATCAGCATCGTGCATCTGCAGCAGCACAACCGGACACCTTCATCTGCCCCAGCTGCAACAAAATATGTCTCTCCCGTATCAGTCTCTACAGGCGCTGCAGCCTTCCAACAGTTTGACTTCACCCCCAAAGGTGTCTCCCGAGACAGACTGATGCCAACTACAGATAGGTAGCCGTGTTGGTCTGCCATAGTCAAAACAAATTTTTTTTTTCCTTCCAGTAGCACCTTAAAGATACTGAATAAGTGTGAATTTACTTATTACAGTACTTCTTCAGATACTGAAGAAGTGTGAATGCACACGAAAGCTCATACCAAGAACTAACTTAGTTGGTCTTTAAGGTGCTACTGGAAGGAAAAATTTTTTTTGTTTTGATGCCAACTAATCACTCTACCTAGAACAAGGCCAGCACTGCCTGGCTGGGGGCTCTCCAGGGTTTCAGACGAGCGACATTTCCAGGTCTAGCTTGGAGATGCTCTTGAGGAATGAAGCTGGGACCTTCTGCCTGCAAAGCAGAGGCTTTACGGCTCAGCTGCAACTCTTTCCCCATGGGGTCTTGAGCTGCTGCAGCTCTCAGACTTCCTGATGCAAGATTCTTCCTGTGCCTGCTTGGAGATGAGCTGGAGGCCTCTGCTGTGCAAAGCAAGATGCTCCGCTGCCAAGCTGTTTGTTGCATTTCATCCTGCCCGTTAGAGAAAAAGCTGCCAGATTTACTGGGGCAACCCTGTCCAATGAGCAACATATAAAAAATAAAATTATTATTACAGTCATACCTCGGGTTACAGACGCTTCGGGTTGTGCACCGCACCAAACCCGGAAGTACTGGAACAGGTTACTTCCGGGTTTTGGTGCATGTGCAGAAGCGCTAAATCGTGCTTTGTGCATGCACAGAAGCGCCAAATTGCAACCCGCTGCGGGTTGCGAATGTGCATCCCGCACGGATCACATTCGCAACCCGAGCGTCCACTGTATTATTATTATTATTATTAATTAGCGATAGAGCTAAATTAATACAGTCTGATCTGATTTAATTGTGTTTACTTCTACAATGAGCTGTGATCATTATGTCTTTACAGAGCCATCAGAAGCAACTGAGGGTTGCTACTTTATGCATGGCAGAGGGAAGGACATTTCATAATACAGGGGCAACAGCAGAAAATGCTTGGTTTTGGGCCACCACTCTATGTTATTCTTCAGGATGCAGTGCCAGGAACAGAATTTACCCAGATCTAAGTTATTTCTATATTAGATGGCTACCAGTACTTCTAATGATTTTAAATGACAATAGCAGTCATTTGAGATAACAATGTTATATACATTATATATAATGTATTGCTGAATTAATGTCACCTCTAACACAATAGGAAATGCTACACATCATAAAGAGATCGTATACATTATAAAAGCAGTAACCAGAAGCGCGTGAATTTTAATCACAGGCAAAGCAGGTTAGGATAAATAGGATCATTGCTTCTATGCATTGCTGAATGCCACAGAAATGATAAATAATGTTTATTACATAATAAGAGGTTCCAAACTGGGTATGAAAGCAACCATGTGACTTTTGTTCTTCTCACCGCATGTTAATTAATCTCAAAAGCTTGCTCGCTATTTTGTGGCACATTGGTTGGTCTTATTTAATAAAGGTTTGGTATAGTTATTGAATGAATGAAAAGGTTCTTTGGCGAGGTTGAATGGACAAGCATAATTCTTGTGTGTTCCTGTTGGCATGTTACATACCTAACAGATAAACATGGCCTGATTTGCTGCTTGCATCAATTTGACCGATTAACATGATCTCAAATTATGAGAGCCCTGCTTTTTAATCTGTTCCACTCAAATCCCTTTGTGTGTGCTGTTGAGAAGGGACTTGTTTGCTCATTCAAGCCTGAGCGGAAGGATCAAGTAGGTAGCAGCTGTGTGCTGAGACATGTTCCCTTCCATCCTTCCCCCCCCCCCTTCAGAGAGAGCTGAGTGCATGATGCATGCCCAGCAAGGCAGCCACTGTTGGCAGAGAGAGGAAGAAGAAAATGCCAGAGAATCAAAGCTGTGATAAGCTGGTATTATGTGTGGGGAGCAACCCTGGATGTATTGAATGTGTTCATGATATTTTTTGATGGGCCAATTGAAAGGCTAATTCTGTCCTAGGAATGGATAAATCTGTCGTTTTTTGGCTTCACTCAGGTTTTTCCAGTGCTGAAATGAGTTCTCCACATTTCTGTGGGATAACCAGCCTCACAACCAATGTGCCAGTGCATGAAGGGGTTAATGCCATAGAGTAAGCTGTCCTGCCATGTTTAGCTAGGTCACTCCCCCTCACCTTGGGAGGAAGGTAATCAAGCCTATTGTTCCCCATCTGTCTACCTGAGAAGCTCAGTGTGTAAAGAGCTCTGAGCTGGTTGTTCCAAGCTCAGTAACTAAGCCAAGTTGTACTGCCTGTGTTTTCTGACTGATGCATGGAAAAACATATGAACCTGACCTTTGAAGAGTTTGTAAGTACCGGTAAACCATTTTTAGCTTACTGAATGTGTGGTCTTTTTGTATGCTTACAGATTCTCCACTGCTGCTCTTGGGCAAGGGCTTTTGACATCACCCAAGCAACACAGGAAGGAGCACTGTACGGTATAAATAAGGTAATGTTGGGAAGATATGTAGCTGAGTACTAGAGCATCTGCCTTGCATGCAAAAGGCCTTGGGTTCAGTCCCAAGCATCTCTAGTGAAAGGGTCCTGCCTGAAATTCTGGGGAGTCAAAACCACTGCTGAGCCAGATGAGCCAATGGTCTGAATCAATATAAACCAGCTTCATTGAAAATCTGAGCAAATAAACAATGGTAAACACACCTCTTAGGTTGCTTAGATGCTTGTGTTTGCTTCCAGAGCTGTTTCTTCTCAGAGACTCTTCATGTGATATTAGAGGCCTGTCCGCTAATTGTACCACTGCTTAATTTCACAAAAGGCTTTGCATAAGGGTCTCCCACGGAATCCAGTGCCTCAGGAACAGTTGCTCAGAACTGCTCAGCATTCTTTGCTTTTAACGCAAGCCAAACAGGCGTGGAAGCGACTGTCTGCACTGAGTTCGTATTTCATCCCATTAGCATTAGGAAACCATTATGGATGAAAACTGAAGCATGACTCACGCTTTCCTGACCAGCCTTGGTAATGGACACGAAGAGGAGCCAGAGGCAACCAAAATACTGCTAGAAATGCTCACATTTTTCCAAGTATAACTAAGACAGGAGAGGTGCGACTGCAGTCAAAGCACATTTCATCTCCAGTGAATACAGAACTCCCAGTTCTGCTTTCGATGGCAGACAAGCAACTTCCCCCCTCACATTTCTAAAGAGTGTACAGCCACCTTGTGAGACAGGTTTGGGTGCAAAAGTGTGGAAGGTCTCTTGCTGAGCAGCAAGAATGAAGTGGCGATGGGAACCCGTGTCTCCCTGGCCGAAGTCAACATTGTGTCTGCTTCACTGTAAAGGTAAAGGTACCCCTGACCATTAGTTCCAGTCACAGACGACTCTGGGGTTGCAGTGCTCATCTCACTTTACTGGCCGAGGGAGCCGGCGTACAGGTTCCGGGTCATGTGGCCAGCATGACTAAGCCACTTCTGGCGAACCAGAGCAGTGCACGGAAACACTGTTTACCTTCCCGCCGGAGCTGTACCTATTTATCTACTTGCACTTTGACGTGCTTTCGAACTGCTAGGTTGGCAGGAGCAGGGACCAAGCAACGGGAGCTCATGCCGTCGCAGGGATTCGAACCGCCGACCTTCTGATTGGCAAGCCCTAGACTCTGTGATTTAGACCACAGCACCACCAGCTTCACCATAGTGGCTCACAAATCATTCAGATGGCCAGCTAGTCTCAGCTTCTCACACACCATGCTGAGATTGTTAATGTGGCTGCTCTTTTTATAGGCAGGCCCTGAGTAGTTACCTACTTTCGAAGAATTGTTGGTAACAGTCAAGTCCTTGGAAGCATGAGACCCACTGTAAATGAGACAGTGGAGCCAATTTGGTGCATCACAGGTGTAGCCAAAATGGTACCCTACAGATGTTGAATTCCCAACTCCCATCAGTTTAAGACAGCATTGTTGATGGTCAGTGGTGATGGGAGCCACAGTCTAGCAACTCCCAGAGGGCCAAAGGCTCCAAATCTCTGGTATATTGGCTTGCACAACTTGCGTTCCACCACCAAGCAAAAACAAGTGATCAAACCTCTGGTGACAACCATTCATGGCTGATGAGTCACAATTGGCTTCTTGGGTGTACTGTGGTACCTTGGTTCTCAAACTTAATCCGTTCCTGAAGTCCATTCCAAAACCAAACCATTCCAAAACCAAGGCACACTTTCCCATAGAAAGTAATGCAAAACGGATTAATCTGTTCCATATTTTTAAAAAACAACCCCTAAAACAGCAATTTAACATGGATTTTACTATCTAACAAGACCACTGATCCATAAAATGAAAGCAACAATCAATAAGTTGTACTATAAAGTAAATAAGACAGTATTGTAGATGATTAAAAAAAAAAAATTCCTTACCTGCACTGATGATAGTCATTGTTTGGATGGGGGGCTTCTATCCATTTCCGCAATCAGTCAATCAATCAATCAATCAATCAATCAATCAATCAATCAGTAGCTGAACTGGGTTCCACACAGTCACAAAAACAGATTAACCAAAAAAGCCTCAAAAACAAAAACTCAAATAACAAAAACAAAAGCAGCAAACTTAATCCATTCTGGAAGTCTGTTTGATTTCCGAAATGTTCAAAAACCAAGGCACAGCTTCTGATTGGTGCAGGGGCCCAGAAACAACAGCCACATCGGATATTTGGCTTCCGAAAAACGTTCAAAATCCGGAACATTTTCTTCCGGGTTTTTGGCGTTTGAGAACCAAGGCATTTGAGAACCAAGGTATATTGCCAAGCCAGACTAGTGACATGCACAAATATCCACATCTTAAAAGCACAACAGGGTTCCAACCCTCGAGAGATTTGGTCTTAAGGTCAAATATGTATTGTTAGATCTATTTGATTATTACAAAACTTGTTCACCCGTGCAAGTGGATAAACTCGGGACTGGGATAAAACAACACCCAAGGTTAAACTATGCAAGCAAGCAATGAAAGTAACAAGGTGCCTGGGAAAGCATGCGTTTAAAGGCTTTTTTTGGTATGTGCATGCGTACACTTCCATAGTTTAGAGCATTTACCAGACTCAGTTTGGTTCTCAGTTTGTGGGCAAATCCTGCAGCTTGGAATGTAACATATTTCTCTTGGGTAGACGAAAGGGAAATTATTTTAACAAAGTCATCAGAATTGGCCAAACCGGCACATTTAATTATTTCTAATCACCCTTTGTCTCCATTTAGTTGCTTGTTTAGCGCTGCAGAGACTGCAAGTGGAAGCCAAATACTGGGTGCGTCAAAAGCAGTTTAGTCTCAGACAGGCAGATTCATGCCCAGTTTCCCTACAGGCTGTAGTTAAGATTCCTTCAATTACATGCATGTTCAGGAACTGTACAATTCATGACAAAAGGTGCTGCTGATGCACATGGTATATGGACCTCTGAACTTGTTTTATTGTGGCAAAAGCACACACTGGGTTTATATACACTGTACACTGGTCAGAACTGCTGTGTTCTTTAAAGCACTCCTTGTCAGGGGCCATTACCGTGGGATAAGTTTTTCATGAGCAGCTGATCACCATCATTTGGCTGCTTTGCACCAGGCCACAGCAAAGCTTTCAAGGCCTCTTGATACGTCTTTTTATGGTACATTTCTGATGATTTGTGCCCATAATCTTATAGGGACAGTTCTACACAATCCCATTTTCAATACTAAGAAGAAGCAAAGATCACTCGTGTCGAAGCAATGGTTCTTCAGCATCATGGTCATGGCGGATGCCTAATTATCGTTTTCCAAAGCAACTACAGTGGTACCTTGAGTTAAGTACTTAATTCGTTCCAGAGGTCTGTTCTTAACCTGAAACTGTTCTTAACCTGAAGCACCACTTTAGCTAAAGCCGCTGTTGTGCGATTTCTGTTCTCATCCTGAAGCAAAGTTCTTAACCCGAGGTACTATTTCTGGGTTAGCGGAGTCTGGAGCGTATGTAACCTGAAGCGTATGTAACCTGAGGTACCACTGTACTCTGTTCTGAACTTAAAAATGGAAAGAGTAATGCTGGTGGTCAACAAAAGAGGTTTAAAGACTCAAGGCAAATCTTTAAAAATGTAGTATAAACACCGACAATTTGTTTGTTTGTTTGTTTGTTTGGCCAATAGCCTTTACCAATGGTGTCATGGGCTTTGAAGATGCTCGAACTTAGGACGAAAGGGAGAAACTTGCTAAGAGGAAGGCATGTCTGGCAAACCCTCACCGTGATCAACTCCTGCCCAGAAACCTGTGTCCCCACTGTGGAAAGACGTGTGGATCCAGAATTGGCCTCCACAGTCACTTACAGACTCATTATTTTAAAATGCATCTCTGGGTTATTTGTGGGGCCTGCCTGGTGTTTTTACATGAGCAGAACGTGTGCTTTTATTTAAAATGTATCTCTGGGTTATTTGTGGGGCATAGGAATTTGTTCATTCCCCCCCCCAAAAAAAAAAATTAGGCCGGCCCACCACAAGGTCTGAGGGACAGTGGCCCGGCCCCCTGCTGAAAAAGTTTGCTGACCCCTGCACTACATTACTGAGTCACTGAAGCTAGCTGAGACTGAAGCCACTTCGAAACCAGGTGTATCTTTGTTGGCAAAGGAAAGCAGATAAAACCCGGAGTCACAATGATTCAGTGATTTCCCACTCCTGACCCCTGCACCTTGGAGGATGTTACTGGGTAAGGCTGGTATTTTTGCTTTGTCGTCATATGGTATTTGTTAATCATTACTGGTGAAACTGCTCTTCCAAACTGTCTGCTCAGCCTGTCATTCTTCCTTCCAGTTTTCTTCTACAGCAGCTTGTTTACAATCATTCCTACATGAGAATAAGAAAGAGAAGTATGTGGCTTGCATTTATTTATTTTTTGTAAGTGCCAAAAAAGTACTTGTCACTATATTAAGCCCAGAGAGGCCCCACATCCCCAAAGGAAACCAAACTGGCTGGATCTAGTCATGTTGGAGTCTTTGGGATGGTTTTGCAGAAAGGCTGGGCGGTGAATTCCTCTCCTACACACATTGGAGTCTGTTGCAAATGATTTATTTACATTGGAGTGAACAAGCTGAGCAGCTTCTTTTCATGCAGGCAGCAAGGAGGGAGGAATGGGGGGTAGAAAGGGGGTGACATAGATTAGAGGGGTTCACTACCCACTTTTGACTCTGGTTCCACTCACTGCTATCTTCAGCCCTGTCTATTACCAGCATTTAAACCCTTCCCCCTGTCCAAACCCCCAGGCAAGAAGTTGACTCACATTGTGATAAGAGATGACGGCTAGGTGTCTGACACATTGTTGGCTGAGAGATACGGTAACTACGCTCTCCAAATATTAATTCAGTAATTTTTTAGGACTGACATAAATGAAGAATATGCCTTTGCTGGACTTGACGCGATGAGAATGCACACTTTTATCATCCCATGGGCTCCCTGCAGGTAAATATGGAGAGCTCAAGGTTATATTTTTATTACACACACAAAACAAACAAGGTAAATTAATGCCAAAGTGCCTTTTGTCAAACTGTCTTTCTGAATTCTCTCTTGATCTGCTCGGTGGTTCAGATCCTTAATGGCTCATTATCTGTCAGGGAGAGAACAGCTAAATGGATGCTCCGTGTTAGCAGGAATACACACAAAACCAATTTGTCTCCTGGCCAGACTGCGCTTCCAAGGGCCCACCCACACAACCCAAAGGACAATCTGGAAGGCGCTGTCAGCAATCCTTCAAAGAAAGCAGCTGCAACAACCAGGCATGTGGGCCTTGCTCTTATGTCGTGATGCTAAGGCCTTGCCCTGGTCATCTTTTGTGTGCTGATTCTGGAACAAAACGTGACAGAGAAACTCAGAGAGTGCCATCAGGGCCCCAGGTCAGGCCATTCACCAGGTGTTAAGATTAGGGAGGAATGAATCTATCGATTGCAGTTTCTCCCAGTTTTTCATGTTCCCATTCTTTAATTCAATTTTCCACAGCAGCTTGCATTTTTTAAATAGTCATGAAAATACTTTCCTAATATACATGTTCCTCACAACAATTTTCCAATGATAATTTTTTAGATATGCTGTAAGCTGCCCGGAGTGGCTGGGGAAACCCAGCCAGATGGGTGAGTATAAATAATAAAATTATTATTAATATTAATATCTCATCCTTCCTCTCAAAGGCACCCATGGCATTTTTAATTTCCCCCAATAAAAAATGCATCTTTTTGCATACTTTATTCTAATACAGTGGTATTCTAATACAGTGGTACAGTGGTGCATTTTTCTACACATTACTTACCGTATTTTTCGTCCCATAGGACGCTCCGTCCCATAGGACACATCTAGTTTTTTGGGGGGGAAATAAAGGGGGGAAAAGTTTCCTTTATTTCCCCCCCCCAAACCAGGTTGGGGAACAGCGGGATGGCGGCGCTGCGCCTCCGTGCTGTCCCCCGAGCTTGTGGGGCTGGCTGATGTCTGCCCAAAGCGTGGGACGCTCTGCTTCAGGGTGCCCTGCGTGCC
>JAXCMG010000014.1:48921103-49008238 GCA_034642415.1 Podarcis siculus | reverse complement strand
GGAGAGCGAGAGGGGTCGGTGCGCACCGACCCCTCTCGCTCTCCAGGCTTCAGGAAGCTATCCAAGCTTCAGCGAAAGCCTTTATTCGCCCCATAGGACGCACACAGATTTCCCCTTCATTTTTGGAGGGGAAAAAGTGTGTCCTATAGGGCGAAAAATATGGTAGTTGGCAAATTTCACTGCAAATTTTCGAGAAGTGTGAATTTCAAAGAATACATTTCGTCTTGAGAAATGTGTGTGGGTAAGTTTGCCTTTAAATAAAAACTGAATCAAATTTATCCCCTATCCCTCTTGATGGTTTCGTCCCTTTTAAACTATGAGGAATGGCATCCTGAGTGAGGGCTTCCCTCGTGGAAGCCCCTGAACAGTACAACTCCCTCCCCACAAAGGTGTGTTTAGTAAAGGGCCATAGTAACTCAGTAGCAGGACATCTGCTTTGCATGCAGAAGGTCTCAGGTTCAATCCCTGGCATTGAATTGGAAGGGATGGGAGAGACTTTCTGCCTGTAACCCTGGAAAGTAACTGCCACCATAGCTGTCAAGCGTCCCTTATTTGGTGGGACAGTCCCTTATCCCAGCGCCCTGTCCCGCTGCTGTCCCTTATTGACGATGTCCCTTAAATAAGCTACTGAAGGTAATGGGGCCCTTTCTATGTCCAGCTGTCCTTTGTCAACAACAAATCATTGCTGTTTTTTTGTGTTGAATATATGCTATATGGTAATTTATGGACCTAATAGGTATCTAAAGCCATTTGCATGCAACAAAATATGTATTTTATCAAAGTTATTGTTGATCCCTTATTTTGGCTGCTGATCCCGTATTTTCGAGGCTGCTGGTCCCTTATTTTCAAATCTGTAAGTTGACAGCTATGGCTGCCACTCTGGGTAGATAGTGTGTCTGGCTCAGTAAAAGTAGCTTCTTATGCACCTTCCTTGTATAATTTTTACCACATGCTGAAGAAGCACCTCTTTACCCCGGCCTTTGACAGTTAAGATACTTAGTTTTTATGGGATCCACCTCTTTGGCTGAATTTATATTGTTCAGTTCCATTTGGAATGGTTTTAAGCGTCATGGGTTTTTGTTGTTTTCATAATTGCAGATGCTGTTGTCGTAACCTGCCCTGGGACCTGACGGCGAAGGGCATGTAAGGAATCCTGCACATATATACACAAAAGAAAGAAATAACACGTGAGCAGGGATTTTTCTTGCATTATGAAATCCAGACCCGGCCCAACATTATTATTATTATTGGCCACAGATGGGCTGGTCTCTGCCTGTTGGTGCAGTGCGTGCAGTGGCTGAAAGCTGGAGACAAAAAAGGAACATGGCATTGCTTATTTATTAATTTCACTTATGAATGGCATCCTTATGAATAACTTCAAAGTGATTTCACAATGGAAGAAAAACATATAAAACAATTGCATATATAAGAACAGTTAAAACACACAATGCGTCATGATTTAGCAGCACTTGTATGAAACAACAAGCAGATTACAAAGACGTTAATAAAATTATTCTATATTGTATTTTTAATTAGTTAATCATCATTGTTGTTAGGATGATTGACTATTATTAAGTAAGTATTATTAGGGACGCGGGTGGCGCTGTGGGTTAAACCACAGAGCCTAGAGCTTGCCGGTCAGAAGGTCGGCGGTTCAAATCCCCGTGACGGGGTGAGCTCCCGTTGCTTAGTCCCTGCTCCTGCCAACCTAGCAGTTTGAAAGCACGTCAAAGTGCAAGTAGATAAATAGGTACCGCTCTGGCGGGAAGGTAAACGGCATTTCCGTGCGCTGCTCTGGTTCACCAGAAGCGGCTTAGTCATGCTGGCCACATGACCCGGAAGCTGTAGGCCAGCTCCCTCGGCCTATAGAGTAAGATGAGCTCGCAACCCCAGAGTCGGTCACAACTGGACCTAATGATCAGGGGTCCCTTTATCCTTTACCTTTAAGTATTATTACTATTATAAAAATGACCCAGGGGGAAAAATATTCTAGTTGTCTGCAATCCTATATACTTTGTTTTATTCAATAATTTAAAAAAATCAAAATCAAACAAAAACTAAAAAGTTACATATATGAAAACAATTTCAAATCCAATGCAGCTACTGACTGTATTTATTATGACACATATTTTTAAGTTTACTCCCATATTTGTATGTGTTTCTATCTAGAGAAAAATAGGCTAGGTTGTTTTCCCTCTTATTTTAATCTTGTAATTGCTGTAATTTAAATTGCACTGCAGAGATTTCCATTTCTGATCATAGTGTGTTCAGGAGTGTATGGGGTGTTAGTAGAGGGGACACATCATGCTTCTTCTGGGGTAGTTTGTCCACCTTTGGTCCCCACCCTGCACTCAGCTCTTACCTGTGGCTCCTAGAAGCTGTCAGCATGCAACATTTTCACACCCTGGGGAATGGCTTTGACTGGTAAGGGTAGCCAATGGGTCTCAAACCCTCAGTGAGTTAGGCATTTCCTCTGCATTTGAAGACATCTGCCAGTAGATTGAGCAGACGAGACCAGTTGTGGGTCCAATGGCCAAGAAGGTGTTTTCTGCATGTGCTGTGGAAGGAAGTGAGGTGCAGATGGGGATCGGAAACCTGGGAACATAGCCCATCTAAGAGATGGAAAACTGACCCTAAAGCTCCGCTGCCTTGCAGGTTGTCTATGGGAGAAAAGGCTAAGGAGTAAACCCTACGCAAATCCAGAGTGGAGTCCCTAAGGCAGTTGGATGGCGCCCTGTACGCCTCCTTTTGGCAACTCCTGCAGCCAAGCTGGAGCCAAACACATAGCTCTGCTATCCTTTGGACCATATCAGCTGAGGTCCTCCCTGCATACTGTCCTGGCTTCTGCAATGGGGAAGTCACTTTGGTGCTGCTAACACAGTGATTTGACTTCACCCCTGAGGGCACACTCCATTGTCTCTTGAGACAGATGGATGCCAACAAAAGGGGTTTTTTTGTTGGTGGTGGTGAATCACAGCAGGGGAAGGGAGAGCTAACTCTCTTCTCCCCAGTTGTAACCTCTTGACCCAAAATCACCACCCCCATTTTGTAGTCAATATAAAAAGCCTTCTATGTATATATTATTTCAAATAAAAGTGGGGGGAAGGAGCGGGATGTTCCAGAGGCCTGTATTCAAATTGCTAGTAGCCCTGTCTAGCTCAGACACAAGCTAAGGGTTTAGTGAAACATTCAGCTCACTTTCATACAATTTAACTTGCATGGAAGGCAACTCATCACTAGGAAAGTACAAAAAGCAGATTGTTCTGGCATCTGCATTGCTGCAGTTCTGTTGACATGAACAGAAATGGCGTGAACAATTGTTTACACCTCACCTCAGTCCTGGAGAGTAGAATTTGAGTTTTTGAATTGGTTCTGGTGGAGAAATGATACTCAGAAGTAGGGTGGTCAGGTCATGAGCTCAGGGGAAGAGGATTTGTTCTTACACAAAAACATATTTAACAACTGTGTATATTTTGTTCAATACAACTGCCCCCCTTTAAACTAAGAATCACTTGGGTAAGAAGCAAAGTCCCAAACCAGATGTGACAAATGGGAAGTTTTTATTTTGAAGAAAAAACAGCCACAGGGCCCCATTCTGGAATGTGTTTCTGTTCCAGGTTGGTGTCCTGCCAAAAATCACTGAACTAGGTGCTATTTACCCCAGAAAGTCTTGTTTACTCCAAACAGTCCCTTTGAGGGCAAAGTAGCTATGGAGGAGGTTCAGCAGAAAATTGGCACAGACCCCCAAGTTCATTCCAGATTGGGGTTCTTTCTTCAAAATAAAAGTATCCAGTTTAAGTGCATACTTCTCTTAACATGTCGTTTGGCACTGAAATGTAAAGCCATTGGGATAAAGATATACAGCTTAGAAGAGGCTGAGCAATAGGCTCATGTATGCAGAAGAAGTCTGAGATATTCATTAGATACACAGTTGAAGGGGAGCCTTTATTCAATGCCTGTGATATTACCCCCATATTTGGGTGGGGGATGGGGAGATAAACCAGCAAGAGTAGATCTTCAAGTAGATCTTGGAGATGTAATTAAAGATTGCCTCTCGACATATGGAAATATAAACATACTGAGATTTTTCAGAAATATATTAAATAGTATAGAAGTGATATTTGTGTATGAAATTCTATTAGAGATCATTGCAATCCGTGGATAATTATAGTTATATGTGTTCTTATTATTTTGTTGTACAGTTTAAATAACATCCATCTTTTAAAAAAATACTCCCTAGTTTTGCTTTGAGTTCTACATTAATCTTCCTACTGGAAAAAGTACTGTATATACTTGGTAATATATTTGGAAAAAATGGCTCAGATTTTTCACCATGTGCCATAGCTGTCAACCTTCCCTTTTTTTTGCGGGAAATTCCCTTATTCCAGCGCCGTTTCCCGATACTTCCCGCTGCTATCCCGGATTGTTAGATATCCCGTAGACTGTCCCCTGGGCAGGTGAGGCTGCTGATCCCTTATTTTCAAATCTGAAAGTTGACAGGTATGCCATCTCAAGAAACCACCACTTGCATTAGATTCTCAAATTCATGTACTGTACAGTATTGATAATGATACAGCATTTACATCGTCTTCTGAACATGTACACAGAGAGGTCTCTCAGAGGCAGAGGGACAATACATAGTGTAGGCCTGAAGGCCATGTCAGTGTTACATAGAAAATACTTTTATGTAGGAAAAAGCATGTAACCCTTGTATAAATAATTGCACATGAGAATTGCATGTACACCAAGATGCAACAACACTGTGTGGCCACAGAATACATGTACAACATGGTCACATATGACAATCCACTGTCTGTTTTATACTCCACAGCTGTGCCTTCTGCTCAAGAAGAATTAAAGCTATCTTAACTCGGCCAATTATAAGAGTCCTTCACATGGTTTTTAGATCCGTCCTTGTTTTTTAGCAAAATGGTTAATTCCCCAAATGAGTTGTAATTATTCCTTTTGTTTTCAGTTAATGGGTATTTTATCATCTTGAATTATCCCACTCTGAGTCATGCCCCTGGGTAATTTGCCCGCTTGTTAACGCATTTTTGGAAACCAGACTGTTCAATCAGAATGACTACTTTGTGATCGTAAGTAACCCTTACCATAATTTATTTATTTTTCAAATGCTTGGATTATTCAGAAGACAATTGTGGCATAACTAACACTTCTGCCATTTATGGGCATGCCTTTTATGCAGAAAAAACGGTTTGGCTTCCCATGAAATTTTTGCTAATTTCCTTTTGCTTGGTGGCCTGCGACTCTCTTATTGTACACAGAATCACACTGATGAAACCAAATCCTTTTCCTTGTAAGAACAGGCATGGTTTCCTTCTGAATCATCCCACACTAATTTTAAAAATATGCTGGGAGGGTAAACCCACACAGGTCATATCACAGCTTAAATCTTAAATCTAATTAAATATCATGTGTAGAGCTGGCCTTGTTCCAAGTGAGACTAACATTATTTCTGCCACCTCCCTAAACATACCTGTCTTTCCTTACAGCAAGTCTTTGGGTTGCTCAGTCAAGTTTCTCTGACTTGAGGGAGAGTTTAATATGAATCCATTTATTTTGCTCACTGGAGGAGTGTCTTCAACTTATGTTATTATCCTCGGTGATATATCAGAGGTGATAATCTTCCTATGCTGTGCTGGGTGAAGTCATAACACAGTTCATTTTGAAGCACAGACATGGCCTGTTAGACTTCACTAGTGTGAAGCGTAGTCAATGACCAATGAACCCAGTTTCCATTAATGGTAATTAGTTTTTTCAAATACAGCAGTTGCAATGCTGGAGCCATTATCTGAATCATGGAGATAATGTGTGATAGCCAAGGTAAGTCATACTCAGAGTAGACCCACTGGAATGTAAAGTATCTTGCATTTCAGTGAGTCTATTCTGACTTAGTCGGCTCTCACCTTACGTGTTCAATTAAATGGCGACATATCTGACAGCTGTCCTAAGCCTACTTACCTGTGAGCAAGACCCATTGAATTAAATGGGACTGACTTCTGAGAAGAAATGGCAAGGACTATGCTGTTAGTGTTGCTTTCATTCCAACCAGTCTCTCTTATCTCACTGCAATGAAGGAGAGTTCCCTTGCACACAAAATGGGATGGAGGCTTTGCACTGCAATTGCGATAAGAGTTGTAACTAAATGTTCAATACACACCATTAGCTAAAAACGTATATTGACGGATAACCCCAAGGTAGCATTTGCCACTGGTAAGGAAAACGCATCACATTTGGTTTCCTTACTGTTTTGTATTTTAATATTGCATTTCAATCTTCTATTTATGCGAATTGCCCATATTTCGTATGCTATTGGATGTCCTACAGTAATATATTATATACAGTGGTACCTCGGGTTAAGTACTTAATTTGTTCCGGAGGTCCGTACTTAACCTGAAACGGTTCTTAACCTGAAGCACCACTTTAGCTAATGGGGCCTCCTGCTGCTGCCATGCCGCCGGAGCACGATTTCTGTTCTCATCCTGAAGCAAAGTTCTTAACCTGAAGCACTCACATAGTATGTAGCTCCTTTTGGCTCTCACACGTGATAATGAATTTGGAGTTTGGAGTTACAGGAGTTTCCACTATAGCCGGTAGTTCTATAACATTAGGCTCTTGATTGGGCAAAGCAGTGATTGGCAACTTTGCTCATTGGACAGCCGCCACCTCGCCAGCCAAGCAGCTTAGGAGTTGCAAGACTCCTCCAGTTATGACATTATCACCTAACTCTGGTAACCTTAAGGTTGGTGCTTGTTTTAAAAAGATGGTTGTTCACTTCAGTGCTGGCTGGTTCCCATTGGGACTAGTAGGGCGGAAGGCAGGAAGCCCAACAGTGTGCAGAGCCAAAGCCAATAACAGGCAGAGCCAACTAATTATAGTTTTCTCACCATCCTCCTCTCTGCTGAGTTGCACAAGGGACTAAGGAGGAGGAAGGAGCTAACAGGTAGTAGCACCCCCACAATGGGTCAGTGCATCTGGCTGTTAACCAGAAGGTTAGTGGTTCGCGCAAACCCAGGGACGGCTGTGGGAAGAATTGCAGGGGGTTGGATTAGTTGACCTTTGGGATCTCTTCCCACTCTATGATTCTAGGACTTGAAGGAAGTAAGAAGGCAGGCTGAAGTTGCTGGGGAAGTGTCCCATTCGCCCTAATCAACCAGCCTCCACTGGTACTCATGAAATTTCCTTTTTTTCCCCAAAAATTTTTTTAATCATTTTATAACACAAATAAAAAACACAGACAGAAAAGACAAATAATACGAACAAATTCTTGTCATATCCTTATTTTTCTAAACATTGTTAAGTTGTCTTCTCCAAGTCCCACCTATCCGATTTTCATTTTACTTCATCTTTAGCAGTTTACATATATCATATAAATTCTAACCATCTTTTTTTTAATCATACTTAAAATAACTTCACATTTTATCACTTACAAATAATACTACAGTGGTGCCTCGCAAGACGAAATTAATTCGTTCCGCGAGCTTTTTCTTCTTGCGAGTTTTTCGTCTTGCGAAGCACGGTTTCCCATAGGAATGCATTGAAAATCAATTAATGTGTTCCTATGGAGACTGCAGGGACGCGGGTGGCGCTGTGGGTAAAAGCCTCAGTGCCTAGGGCTTGCCGATCGAAAGGTCGGCGGTTCGAATCCCTGCGGCGGGGTGCGCTCCCGTTGCTCGGTCCCAGCGCTTGCCAACCTAGCAGTTTGAAAGCACCCCCGGGTGCAAGTAGATAAATAGGGACCGCTTTCTAGTGGGAAGGTAAAACGGCGTTTCTGTGTGCGGCTCTGGCTTGCCAGAGCAGCGATGTCACGCTGGCCACGTGACCCAGAAGTGTCTCCGGACAGCGCTGGCCCCCGGCTTCTTGAGTGAGATGGGCGCACAACCCCAGAGTCTGGCAAGACTGGCCTGTACGGGCAGGGGTACCTTTACCTTTTATGGAGACCGCCTTCAGACCAGGTCCGGGGACAGCGGGGAAGACTGTCCCCGGAGATTGCGTGGCTGGCGCTGGGGAGAAGGGCTCTTCTCCCTGCCGCCCACCTTCAGAAGAGGTCCGGGGACAGCGGGGAAGACGCGCTGCGCTTCCCCGCTATCCCCGGAGCTTGTGGGGCTGGCGGTGGGGAGAAGGTCTTTTCTCCCCGCCGCCAGCCTTCAGAAGAGGTCCGGGGACAGCGGGGAAAACGCGCTGCGCTTCCCCGCTATCCCCGGAGCTTGCGCGGCTGGCGGTGGGGAGAAGGGCTTTTCTCCCCGCTGCCAGCCTTCAGAAGAGGTCCGGGGACAGCGGGGAAGATCCGCTGTGCTTCCCCGCTATCCCCGGAGCTTGCAGGGCTGGCGGTGGGGAGAAGGGCTCTTCTCCCCACCACCAGCCTTCAGAAGAGGTCCGGGGACAGCGGGGAAGACGCGCTGCGCTTCCCCGCTATCCCCGGAGCTTGCGGGGCAAGCTTCATCTTGCGAAGCAAGCCCATAGGGAAATGCGTCTTGCGAAGCGGCTAAGAAAACGAAAAACTTTCGTCTAGCGAGTTTTTCGTCTTCCGAGGCGTTCATCTTGCGGGGTACCACTGTATTTTAAAATACCCTATCTTCTACTTCTAACCCTCCAGCCTATATCCGCTTCCAAAGCTATTCTAAGGTTTAAATATTAACATATTTTTTCACATATTCCTTAAACTTCTTCCACCTTCTCTTCTCTCTGGTCTTGGTGTCTCCTGGTCAGTTCGGCAAGTTCCATATAGTCCATCATCTTCATCTGCCATTCTTCAATAGTTGGCATATCTTGTTTCTTTCAATTCTTTGCTAACAATGTTCTTGCAGCTGTTGTGGTACTCTTGAAATTTCTTATTGCCTTTTATTTGTCTTATGTGTTTTTAATGTTTTAAAATTTATATATACTCAGTATTCAACACAGAGATACATACTTATGTTGAGATGGGGGGGCAAAGATTAACACACAAAATTAAAAGCAGGGATTTTTTCCCCAGGGGGAACTTACAGGAACTCAGTTCCGGCACCTCTCAAGTGGGACCATTGCCATTCTAAGAGAACGAGGGAGGTGTTCATGGTGACTTCCGGCATCTCTTTTTCTAGAAAAACAGCACTGACTAAAATAAAGAAATGAGGAAAAGTATCATGCGTCTTGGTTGTTGATTACTGTGGGTTGTATTCAGCTGATGAGCCCCTTGCTAGTGGAAACCCACACCAGAACTTCTGCTAGAACAGCAGGGCTTTCCCCCTGTGACCCCCACCTATTGGCTAGAGGTTAAAAAACAAAAAAGGTAAAGGACCCCTGGACAGTTGAGTCCAGTCAAAGGTGACTATGGGGTTGCAGCGTTCATCTCGCTTCAGGATGAGAGAGCTGGCGTTTGTCCACAGACAGCTTTCCGGGTTACGTGGCCAGCAGGACTAAACTGCTTCTGGCGCAATGGCACACCGTGACGGAAATGCCGTTTACCTTCCTGCTGGAGCGGTACCTATTTATCTACTTGCAGTGGCGTGCTTTTGAACTGCTAGGTTGGCAGAAGCTGGGAAAGAACAAGAGCTCACCCTGTCATGCGGATTCAAACCGCCATCCTTCTGATCGGCAAGCCAAAGAGGCTCAATGCTTTAGACCACAACGCCATGGAAGAAGAGAGGGGACATTGCCCCATCACGCCACAATCTCCTTATCACTGCATCAAACTCCTCCCTTATACGACTGTTTACTCTCCCCAGTATCTGTCTAGAAAAAAAGTGGGCTAGAAATTAGTTTTACGTAACTAAATAATTGTCCATTAAAGAATCCCCACCCAGGCCCTAGATTTAAGGGCCTTCAAGGCCATTTCCCAGCAGGAGAGGTATCTGCCCAAAGAGTGAGAAGCAATGCCTCTCATCATCCTGGTTTGTAGCAGCTGTTTCCACTCTTCTTGGCTCAACCCTGCACTCATGAAAAGGGCACGTAGCTCCATTGCAAGCTATCCATCTAAATGAGGTTGCTTGGCCATCCCTGGTACCAATGTATTGCTCTGCTCTGTTCCACATTTCCATTGCTGGTACACATCAGCACCTTTGAGCTATTATTTCCATAGCTAAATATTGCTTTGATGTTTCAACTTCCAAATGCCCCCAGCAAAAAAAGGTCTTGCACCCCCAAATTATGTTAGGCTGACTTAATTAATTAGCCCAAATTATGTTGCGCTGACTTGATTAAGTGCTCCAACACCCCTGAACTGGGATTGTGTCATTGTAATCATGTTTTACAACTATTGCTGCTTTCAGTATTATGCAAAAAAAACCAGCTTGGTGACCATCGGGAACATGATACTCCTGTGGTTTCTTTTAAAATAATCTATGTAACACCAGCCTGCAATTTAGCAGCTAAACAACAACAGAGGGATTAGAGCCACCCAAAATATTCTATGTAAATACTGCGTTGCTTTGTAAAAATAACATTGTCTATCCCTAAAACACACCATAGCCCTGAAAAACCTGTAGAAGCTCAGATTGCTAAATAGTTTCCATGAATGGTTTCCAAAACATTTACCTTTAGAACAAGAAATGTCCAGCCTTGAAGGCCTTTGTTTAAAAGCATGAAGTTGCACTGGAAAATTCCATCTTGCAACTGTCCTGTGACCAAAACCTTTTGTTTGTCCTCATTAAAACTGATGTTCCGTTGTAGTTTTTTACTTTGTGTGTGTTTTAAATTATGGCTGTAAAGGCTGGGCTAGATGAATCCCAAGCCGGAAATAGCAGGGGAAGAAATGGAGGCAGTGAAAGAGTTTACTTTCTTGGGCTCCATGATCACTGCAGATGGTGACAGCAGCCACGAAATTAAGAGACGCCTGCTTCTTGGGAGAAAAGCAATGACAAACCTAGACAGCATCTTAAAAAGCAGAGACATCACCTTACCAACAAAGGTCCGTATAGTTAAAGCCATGGTTCTCCCAGTAGTGATGTATGGAAGTGAGAGCTGGACCATAAAGAAGGCTGATTGCTGAAGAATTGATGCTTTTGAATTATGGTGCTGGAGGAGACTCTTGAGAGTCCCATGGACTGCAAGAAGATCAAACCTATCCATTCTGAAGGAAATCAGCCCTGAGTGCTCACTGGAAGGACAGATCATGAAGTTGAGGCTCCAGTACTTTGGCCACCTCATGAGAAGAGAAGACTCCCTGGAAAAGACCCTGATGTTGGGAAAGATGGAGGGCACAAGGAGAAGGGGACGACAGAGGATGAGATGGTTGGACAGTGTTCTCGAAGCTACGAACATGAGTTTGACCAAACTGCAGAAGGCTGTGGAGGACAGAAGTGCCTGATGTGCTCTGGTCCAGGGGGTCACGAAGAGTCGGACACAACTAAACAACAATTGCTAAAAAAAAATTAGCAATAATTTCATCGTTTGTTTCTTTCCTTGTAAGCCACTGAGGTTCCCCCCACACACACTATTTTTACAAAAACAAATAAATATAAATGGAGTTGGGAGTTCACCTCTGGAGACCTTGGTACAATTTAAACAAACAAACAAACAAACAAACAAACAAATAAATAATGTTTGGGGTTGAGGAATGCCCTCTGGAGACCTTGACTCTGAAAAGGCTGCAGCTGAGCAAGAGGTGAAGCTGCGCCCCTCCATTTTCTTCTGCCCAGCCCCCCACCCCCAGAAAATGACAGTTGGGAAATGGCAGTTGGGCGCTTCTCTCCCCTCCCCCACGTCATCCCCGCCTCGCCGTAGAATCAGCTGGAGGAGGAAAACAAAAAAGAGCCCCGAGGGAGGGAGAAGCCAAAGGTCTCTCTCCTCATTGGCTGAGCTTGACAGCGAGCTGCCGTCACCTCCCACCAATCAGCGCCAATTCCTCTGAACCACAAAACATTCGGATGGCCGGCGCAGAAACAACAAAAAAAGAGGCCCGCCCCCCGCGCCCAATCACCGCGCTGCAGCCGCCGACCAATCAGCAAGCAGCCTTTTGGGCGGACTTTTCAAAACGAAGGTTTTCCTCCCGCCCCCACCTTTGTCCCTTTAAAAGGAGCGATGCGTCCCGAGGCATGGAGTGTCCTTCCGCCTCTCGGTTAAAAGCAAAAGGCAATCATTTGCGCGATTGATGGGAGGAAGCATTCCCGCCGTTCCCCAAATCGCTACTGGCGTTCGATGAGGTATATTCCATTCGTGGGGGGCGGGAGGTGAGAAAACGAGAGGGTTTATTTTTCCCCCTCCCCCTCCTCCTACAGGACCGCATCGCCGCCGCGGGTGCGAATCCCTCCGCCCAAAGCAACTCGAGGGAAACAAAACAAGGAGGAGAGAAGGGGCGGGCGGTCACGTGACGGAAAGAGGGGCGGGGCCCGGGGCTGCTCGGCTCTCTTCCGAGCGGACTCCATTTTGATGTGGGTCTGAGGCGCCTCCGGCTCGGCTGCCCCGCGGAGGTCTCCGGGGCTTGGGGAGCGGGAGGCGATGGTGCCGCTGCTGCTTTCGCGCTGACGCCGGGCCGGGAAGGACGGGGGAAGGTCGGGGCTTGGAGTGGGCGGAGGGCGGCTGGATGGGTCGGTGAGGACGGGGCGCCTCGGCCGTTCGCTGTTGTCGTCGCCGCCGCCGCTGAGGGGACAACCGCCCGCCGCCTCCCTTCGCTCCAGCCCCCGGCCTCCCTCCTCCGTCCCTTCCGGGGTCCCGAGAAGACGAGAAGCGGCGCCCCTGAGGAGAGGTATGTCCGGCTGAGAGATGGAAAAATGGGGGGGGGGTTAAGCCTTTTGTAGCGCCGCTTTCTTCCTTTAAAAGCGTCCCCTGTAAACTGCTTCCTATTCCGAAAATCGGCTGAGCAAGGAGTGCTCCCCGAAACCCACGAAATATATATCATGAGAACAAATCTGGCATATTTCCCAAAATGAACCCGCCCCCCATAAACGTTTACAAGCTGCTGTGTCCTGCCTATTTTGATAGTACGTTCGGGGTGATTGTGCATTACACCCCCACCCCCGATCTATCGATTGTATTTATTTTTAGGAGTTGTTTTTAAAGTACATGAAAAAGACTTAACAGGCTATGTATTTATGTGTGGTGATAGTTTCAGATTCCATAGCATGCATAGAGAGAGATTCATATGAACTGTCTTATATACACACATTCCCCCCCCCCCAAAAAAAAGGAAGAAAAAGACAAGACTGGAATAAAACGTCAGAATGCCAGGAAGAGGAAATAATTGGCCGAAGGCCTTTTTGTTTTTGTGCACCCTTGTCCTCGCCAGTTTCTTAAAACAGTACTATTGGGGGGGTGGAGGACGCAGCTTTTTTGGAGATACATTTTTATTTAATGTGTTCTTCTGTGTTTGGGGGAGGTGTGATTTGTGTGTTTACAGTTTGCTTTCTTTGTTGCGATGTGAACCACTCTCAGATGTACAAAGTTAAATCTGTGCTGGGAGGGGGAAGATTGAAGGAGCGTTGTGGGTGTCCTGTGAAGAACGGATTTTTAAGAGAGCTTGAACCGATTGTTTATTTACTTATTACAATTATTTGTACCCCTTTCGGATCCAAATCTTTTCAAGGCAGCTTGCAAGCAACATGAAGATAAATGAGTAAAATTGCACAGTAACAGTATCAAACTATGACAATCCGCCAGTATTAAAATATTACACTAAAGCAATGTACCAAGGTGATACTGAGGTGGTCTCTGCCTGCCTGCTGCTCACTCAGTGGCTGCAAGGATATTTTCATTTTCCAAGTGCCTTTCAATCAGTCTAGTAAGCCTTGGTGCAAAATAAGGCAAGCCAGTAATATCCATATGAAGGGGAGGAGCTGACAGGGAGTGGAGCGCAGTGATTTTGGGGGGGTGAGGAGACAAGGCTCATGAGGGAGGAGCCCCATTGAAAGCTTTTGTCTGTCACAGATCCCTGGAGAGCTTTAATGGGAGACAAGTTTTAGAAAGGTTTGGGGGAGGCTGACGGGTGTAGGTTTGCTTAAGAGGGTGAGGTGTCCTGTGGGGTGAAATGATTTTTTAGTGATGGAAAGCGATCGGTAATTGGGAGGGCAGAGCCCCCCTGGACCCTAGGTAGGACTGCTGGCTTGCAAGGGATCAGTGGGAATTGAGCCAAACCCTATTGCTGTGTTAGTTACAGGTAGGTAGCCATGTTGGTCTGCCGTAGTCGAAACAAAATAAAAAAAATCCTTCCAGTAGCACCTTGGAGGCCAACTAAGTTTGTTTCTGGTATGAGCTTTCGACGAAGGCTCATACCTATTGCTGTGTGATTGGGAAGAGTTTGCTTGAACTCTTCACTATGGCTATGGAGGTGAACAGAGGACACCAGAAAGTATTTTGCAATAACTGTCCAGGCACTAATAGCTGGGAGGAGGCACGTAGAGCTGGACAAGTGCGTCACGGGTTGGGGGAGGCCCCATGTAAGTTCCCCAGAAAGGAGGAGATGGTTGCATGTGGGATAAGCAGGAGATGTTGGGATGTGTATTTGAGGGGAATGTGTGTGGCAGTGCTGTAGGTGGGGCTTTCAAGAAAAATATCAGCGGAACAGAAATAGAGAAGTAGGGCAAAAAATGAGAACTGAGGGAGATTTTGGCTGGTTTCACATCCAGCAAAGAGGATTAAAAGTGATATCTTGTGTTTTGGGGTGCCCTTGTGCTGGATGCAGACTGAGTAATCCTTTTCAGCTTCAGTTTAAAGGGCATTTTCTTAACCAAACCCCAAGCTGTTGGTTGAGAGTAAAACCCTTTATGTGTTTTACAGGTTTTGTGTGTGAGGGCTTGGTTGAGGATGGCAACAGATGATCTAGGCCTTGGGACAAATGTTTTGATAGTTCTCCATCCGTCCCTCCCTGCCACCACCCACCCATCTCTGCTCCCCAGATTTTTGTTGTTGTTTCGAGGTTGAACATAGATTATCCCTTTGCTTAGGGTGGAATTGAAAACAGGCTGACTCAAAGTGAGTGATTGGGTGTGTGTGTCTGACAGATTACCTATAAGGAATTTAAATTGTTATTTTTTCTTTTGTAACGGTCTAAGGACTAGAAACAAACAAATTAATTTGAAACCTAATAAAGAAAGAGTAGCAAGATACTGCAAAGCTCCCACTGTATTGGGATCACAGGAAAGCCAGATGGGTAAAATCCAAAATTTAGCAGGTAGAATTGCAGAGTTATATGCTTAAGGGGTCAGGAGAGTTTATTAGAATGCCTTATCATTTGGGCAGCCTGATATCATCATGCCAGGTTACTCAACAGTAAGCTGGCTTTATTATGGTATGTCTGCTTCCCAGGGAAATATTCAGAGTGTTGTAGCCTGATGATGTTTCTTACTGGTGAGTCGGTATGTCTGTTCTGCTGCTGCCCCCTTCAGTCATTTGGAAGCTGCTTCCACTGTGCGTACGTGACAGCATTCAGCTATGCTCCACCCCCCCTCACCCCCCCCAACTCCCTATGCACTGGCCTCTTAGTGAAGCACTGGGTGAAAGGCCCAGGTTTTCAGCTGGAGAGAGAGGAGTGTTTTTCCTCTCCCATTGCATGGTTTTAGTACGATACACTGTAAACAGTTTAGATAGATGGGCATGTGGGCAGTTCAGAGAAATGTGTCATCTGAAATTGTCAAATCATACTATGCTCTTTAATTGTAAGGCTTGCTATCTCCCTGGTCTCAACACAAGTTGGTGAATTGGAAATACAGCATTAATTATTTGCTTCTGGGTGGTGATTATGTTGCTGTTGTAACACACATTTAACCTCTGAAATGGATGTGATTTTTCCCTCCTGAGAATGTTCATATTGCCTTTTCTTCCTCCTCTCCCCTACTTTCTAAGATGAAGGACATTGGAGTTGAAGAACAGATGAGCAGTTGGCTCTTCAGGCAGCTGAAAATCCATTTGGAGCAAGAATGGAAATACCAGCCTCGGGAAAAGGGGCTTAGCTTGATTGAGTGCACTGTTGAGGTGAGGAAAAGCTTTTCTCTGGGTCTGGGAATTAATGATTCACATGATTGAACTTTGGTTGCATGTGAGAGATTTGATAGGGAAATGACCAAAATCATAGATTTCTCTTAATGTAGCTTATTAAATATATATTCAACCTTCTCTCAAAGGAACTCAAGGTGGATTATTGATTCTCTTCCTTCCCCTTTTATCCTTACAACAACCCTCTGAGGTAATTAGCTCTAGGTCACCCAGTGAGCTTCATGGCTGAGTGGAGATTTGGAACTTCCAGGTCCTAGTCTAGCACTCTAACCCCACTGGCTAGCTTGTAGGACTGGTATTAAAAGTGCTATAGGGTGTTCAGATCACATCACATACAGTTGGCTTGATCAGATGTAGCACTCGCAATGTAGAATGATCACTGTGCACTCGTTCCTTTCCTTTGCTGAATTTATCATGCTTTGTTCCAATGACATTATACCCAAACTGGTATAAATATTCATTTTGTGGCTTGTAGTCCAAGATTAAACCAGGACTTCTTCTGAACTGCATTTCATTTCCCCCCAAAGGTTCCTGTTCAAACTTAGGTTCAGAAGAAAAGCAATTGGCACATACTTCATTCTATATATTGTGTTATTTTGTAAAGAGATTTTGGGTTGTATCCAGTTAAGTTGTCCTGTTGGTGCAAAGACTTCCAGTGGTGCAACGGAACTCCCCATCCCCCCCAAAAATCTGTTATTGACAAGCTGTTTGGCGAATCAGTGACATGTTGAGGGGAAGGGCCTTCTGGCTTCTGGACAAGTTAACTATGGAGTACTTGCCTACACTCTTCATCCCCATTCCAAATCGCCATGAGGTTGGCTGTCACACTACATCAGAATGTATAGATCAGCTTCTAAGACATTTCTGTGCAGGGTTTATACATATAACACGAAGCTATTTCTCTTGCTACACAGAATGAAAACGCCTTATGTCCAAGACTGAGGAATGCAAAAGTTGAAGATCTCTGGAGTCTTACCAACTTCTTCGGGTTTGCCACAGAAACATTTGTCTTGGCGGTCAACATCCTAGACAGATTTTTGGCACTCATGAAGGTACATCTAGAAGGAGCAGCTGCATGAATTTTTGCACATATTCAGTGACAATATGTTTCTATTGTCTTTGGCATTTGTTTTTGACTTTAAGGCAATACGGTAATCTTAAGATAATTGCCTTATTATAGGTGTGTGACAGAAACAGAAAATAGCATTCCCACGTTTTCCTTGTCTTCCTCAGTTCCCTGTCTTTGTCTCTCACTTTTTTTGCTCCAAAGCCAAATTGCAATCATATTACACTTCTTAGTGAGGTTATCTGAATCTATGGCACCATTCCAGATGACTGAATAATAATAATAGTGAATAATATTGCTGAATTTGTAGTAAATGCCCACTACCAGCAGGAGTACTGTTACAGGCTGAACTTACTAAACCTTGTCCTAGTATTGCATAGTACGAGCCAGCTTTCTACTATAAAGGTCTTATTGTTCTAGGCAATAAGGTTATGCAGCAGAACCCAGATAATGAATGGATTTTCAGTACCTTTTTTCATTATTTGCCCATTACACATTGCTGCTAGGTAGCTTACCATCCATGCTACTAGTTGTTCCCAACGTTCTTTTCCTTCTCCCTAGGTGAAACCTAAGCACTTGTCCTGCATTGGGGTCTGTTGCTTCCAGCTGGCTGCTCGAGTGGTTGAAGAGGAATGCAACATCCCATCCCTCCATGATGTCATCCGGATTAGCCAATGCAAATGCACTGTCTCCGACCTGAAGCGGATGGAGAAAATAATCTCAGAAAAGCTGCACTTTGACTTCAAAGCTACTACTGCCTTAACCTTTTTGCACTTGTTCCATACTATTGTACTCTGTCATACCTCAGAAAGGTACGTGTGGGATCAGTCTTATTCCCTGTTGTTCAGTCGGTAGTTTGAAGTCCTCATTCTGTCTGTTAGCCTTCTGGGTCATCCCTCTCCCATTGCTGCCTGTACTTTCCTGCTTGCTGTGGCTGCAGATGCTCCAGTTATTGTTTCCCAAGAATATGTGCTCATGCACAGTGAGACAAGGAAATGCAGCCAAGATTGGAGAGCCCGTAGTCTCTACAAGATGAATGGGAGCGGTCAGGTGCATTGAGGGTTGTAGACTGGGAAATAGGATCAGTGCACCCGCCTTACATTTTGAGTAATGCTGCAGGCATCTTAGCTGAGTTGAACTCTGCCACACTGCTAGATAACCCAGGTTTACATTTTCCCATCTTGTCCCTTGAATAGGAAAGAATTGTTGAATCTTGACAAACTGGAAGCACAACTTAAAGCTTGCAACTGCCGACTAGTCTTTTCAAAAGCAAAAGTAAGTAAATAACAAAAGCATAGGAGGAGTATGGGCAATATAATGAATGGCACAATTATATTTGGCCATTAAATTGGAGATGCTAGCAAACATACAAAAGTGATAACAGCACGAAGAATATTGCCATATTTTTCGTCCCATAGGACGCTCCGTCCCATAGGACGCACCTAGTTTTTTTTGGGGGGGGAAATAAAGGAAATTTCCCCCCCAAAAGCAGATCGGGGAAACCGAACCAGGTCGAGGAACAGCGGGATGGCGGCGCTGCGCCTCCCTGCTGTCCCCCGAGCTTGTGGGGCTGGCCGATGTCTGCCCGGCGCGAGGGGCGCTCTGCTTCAGGGCGCCCTGCCCACCAGGCGGCAGGCTGCTATCCGCAGCGTGGGGAGCCCTGCGGGGAACTCCCACAGGGCTGCCTAGGCTGTGGATGTGTTCCCGAAGCGCCGGGCGCTCTGCTTTCAGTGCGCCCGACGCTCCAGGAAGCAGGCTGCTATCCGCAGCCTAGACAGCCCTGCGGGAACTCCCACAGGGCTGCCTAGGCTGCGGATGTCTTCCTGAAGCCTGGAGAGCGAGAGGGGTCGGTGCGCACCGACCCCTCTCGCTCTCCAGGCTTCAGCAAAAGCCTGCATTCGCCCCATAGGACGCACCCAGATTTCCCCTTCATTTTTCGAGGGGGGAAAGTGCGTCCTATAGGGCAAAAAATACAGTAAGTTGGCTTTATAATCTCAGTAGTTTGTCTTCTTGTAGTGGGTATGAGATCAGTCTTAATTTGCCATTGCCACCTCTTTCTCATGGTACACTCTGGAATGATCCCCGGGGATAAAAAGGAAATATTACTATATCATTAATGTGAAATATAAAACAGTCATTTACTTGTCTCTGTACTATGGCTTTTATGTGTTGGTGGTGGTGGGAGTAAATTATTTATAAGTTAAAACAAAAGTAAACCTGAAGTGGGTAGTTGACAGGCAAAAGATGGAATCCAGTAATGTGTTACTGAGCTAGATATGTGTGTTTGTACTTTCAGCCATCCATCTTGGCCTTGTGCCTTCTGTCCCTGGAAGTGCAGGCTCTGAAATCCATTGAATTGTTCGAGATGGTTCTGTATGTTCAGAAGCACTCAAAGGTAAGAGATTCAACCATTTTTGCTTTATATCACTTGGACCCAGCAATCCTAATACAGTGTGCTCCTCTGAATATGGGAATTACCGTATTTTTTGCTCTATAAGACTCACTTTTTCCCTCCTAAAAAGTAAGGGGAAATGTGTGTGCATCTTATGGAGCGAATGCAGGCTGCACAGCTATCCCAGAAGCCAGAACAGCAAAAGGGATTGCTGCTTTCACTGCGTAGCGATCCCTCTTGCTGTTCTGGCTTCTGAGATTCAGAATATTTTTTTTCTTGTTTTCCTCCAAAAACTAGGTGCGTCTTGTGGTCTGGTGCGTCTTATAGAGCGAAAAATACGGTAGTTTCCAAATGCATGATGCTGGGAGATTGGGAAGGTCACATGGCTGAAAAGCTTTGAAATAGCTTTGCAGAGGCAAGTATCAGAAGTAAAAGTGTAACAAGGACTCAAAAATGAAAGTCATTCCCATTTTACCATCTTGCATCATATGATTCTATACAGGAGACATTCGTAGCAGTATGAGATTTCACATACTTCATCTGCAACCGCAAGCATTCTGTAAACTGTCATTAACTTCAGTACCTCATCAGTTCACCCAGTGCCAGTGCTGGGATTTCAGTTAAATAGGTAAAGTCTTTGCAGATGTGGTGTGTGGCTGAATCTGCAATTGAGACTAAGTGAGGGTCTTTTAAATGACTGTTCTTTTGTAGAATCTTAGCACAGTATGTTAGGGGAACTGTATGAGAACTAGGCCAGAAGCGAAAGTTGAGCTCAGCTGACACACACAGTGTTTCAGAATGCAAACACTGCAGTGTGTTTAGGCATCCAGCTTTTCAGGTGATGAGCTTTTCAGCACATCCCTCAGACTGCGATTCCAGTTGGTCTTTTTTTGAACACAAGCTCCACACTCGGGTTATTGTGCATGAGATTACAGGCATAGTGGATTAGTAGTAGAGGTCTCTTGAATGAATACAAATAAATATAAGTGTCTTCTCTTGTTTTTAGATAAGTGACAGCGATTTGCTCTATTGGAGAGAGCTGGTTTCAAAATGCTTAGTGGATTACTCATCTCCTGCCTGTTGCAAACCAGACCATAAAAAACTAGTTTGGATTGTTTCAAGGCGTACTGCTCAGAATCTTCAAAACAGCTACTACAGTGTTCCTGAGTTGCCCACAATCCCAGAGGCTGGATGTATTGATGAGAGTGAGAGGTAGGTATATCCCATGGGGCTTTCTCTACTTACCTGCTCATCTTTCAAGTAATGGCATCTCAATAAATTTAATGGTAACTTTCTTTTGTGGCATGTGTGTAATTTAAGATTAGATGATAACCAAGTAGTATTGGTTTGTTAGCATTTCAAATATTGGAGCTACATTTACTATCTTGGTGGGTTCCAGATCCCATAAAACCAAACAGGTTGTATTGCATCAGTTGTGATGGTGTTTACATACATTTGTGGGGAGGAATCATACCTCAGAGCACACTTCCTTTTACATGTAGAAGGGCTATTGATTCTGTAAGCAAGTGGAAATCACTACTGCAATAGCAGTAAAGGTAAAGAGACCCCTGACCATTAGGTCCAGTCGTGGCCGACTCTGGGGTTGCGACGCTCATCTCGCTTTACTGGCCGAGGGAGCCGGCATACAGCTTCCGGGTCATGTGGCCAGCATGACTAAGCCGCGTCTGGCGAACCAGAGCAGCGCACGGAAACGCCGTTTACCTTCCCGCCAGAGCAGTACCTGTTTATCTACTTGCACTTTGATGTGCTTTCGAACTGCTAGGTTGGCAGGAGCAGGGACCGAGCAACGGGAGCTCCCCCCATCGCGGGGATTCGAACCGCCGACCTTCTGATCGGCAAGTTCTAGGCTCTGTGGTTTAGACCACAGCACCACCTGCGTCCCTTACAATCTTAATTCTTAAACTTAACAAGTGACGAAAACATAGGTAAATGTTAATAACTTACTGCAGATTCTTTGGAGTACAGTGGTACCTCGGGTTACATACGCTTCAGGTTACAGACTCCGCTAACCCAGAAATATTACCTCGGGTTAAGAACTTTGCTTCTGGATGAGAACAGAAATCGTGCAGCAGCGGGAGGCCCCATTAACTAAAGTGGTGCTTCAGGTTAAGAACAGTTTCAGGTTAAGAACGGACCTCCAGAACGAATTAAGTTCTTAACTCAAGGTACCACTGTACTATAATGTTGGTCTCTCTGACAGTAAATATTTTGAGGAGACTACAAGCACTCTGTGCTGCTTAAATTGGTTTAAAGCAATGCTGCATTTTGAATTGGCCAGTTAAGCTTTGAGGCTGCAGGAGTTGGATGCTCAGAAATGAAATACGAGACCAATGTGCAGTAAGACAGTTAGCAGTTGTGCAGACCTTGATTGACCTTATCTAAAGTGAAAGAACTTATTTGAATTATAGCAGCTGACGCTGCTTAGTTTAGAATTGTAGACAGCGATGAACATTTTAATCACTTGAGAAACTGATAATCAGAGTCAAGTTCTTGTTGATTTTGCGCTGGAAATTCTGTGCATAATGTCATTAACAGAACCCTCACACCATGAAAGCAGAATCTATTCTTAATGCAGTTGGGTGCAGTGCAGACTGCTAGGGAATTAAAAATAAATAAAGAAGCACTCGTGCTAAGAAATGTGATGCAAATAATGCAACCCAAAAGCAGAAAAAGACCCTCATAAACAGTGTCTATTTGGGGTGGGGTTTTTTAAATCTTTTTTTTAAAATCATTTTTTACTTATGTGAACTGTATATAACTCTTCATATTTTACCCCCTAGTGAGGACTCCTGTGAAGATATGAGCTGTGGAGAAGAAAGTCTTAGCAGTTCTCCACCAAGTGACCTGGAAAGCACCTTCTTCTTTGACCTCAAGCCAAAATCAGCTCCGTGTGCTAGGCTGAGCTTTTAATGCATTATAGTACTATAGGCAACAAGTATCTAAGCACCCTCTGTACCTTGATGCAAGGTCTCATGCAGTACCCAAAACATACACACCACTTACTGTGGCAAAAGTCAAATGTAGCAGGGTTGATCCAACCAACCATTTAGGTCTTTATCCAGTGAGGAGCATGAACAAGTACACACTGTGTTTTAGTAGGCTATAAGAGAGCTGTAAAGCTTAATATGTGCTTGAACGCCTTGCTGAAATTAGAGTTTGAATATGGGGAACTATTTTTGGGATAGACTGAGTTGCAAAGAAGTGTATGCTTGTCTGGACTGAAGTACTTTTAACCAAAACTTTAGTTGTGCATTCTTTTTTAAGAAAGGAGTTTCTCTCTCCTTTTTTTAAAGCTTTGTTGAATTTCAGGAAGTGTATTAAATAAGGAATATGCTTGTGTTATTTAGGGATGAATAATGTCCCCTTTTAAAGTGAAAACCAGAGGGTAATCTGGTTCAATGTGCCAGGTATATTTTAGTGTTAAAACTTCTCAAGGGTCGGCTTTCCTATCCATTTTAGGAACTGAAGTGTATTCAGAAAACCTTAGTGTTAATGTGAAAAAGCAAACTATTAAATTAGAAATTTTGACATTCAATGTAAAGTCTACTTTCCCTTTTACTACTACTAACTCCTGTAGCTTTTTTCCAGTATTTTACATTGTCATAAATAATTTCTTAATCATAACACGTTTGCATGCTTAAGTGAAAGCTGTTAGCGGAAAGGCTATTTGATTATGCAGAAGTGTTGGTAAATGTGAAGTTGATGAAAGTGGTTGTAATGACACTTAATTGCTTGCCATTTTCTTTTCTCTTAAAGCACAGACTTTTATGGTTGCTTTACTTAATATTTTCAAATATATGCAAAGTGAGCAAAAGAAGAAATTTACTCCGTAGTATAATAATGTAAAAGCAATGTCATGGTAGAAATGAAGGGGCTGCGTAAGTTAGGATTTTGTAGCATTGTGTGGCCAATGTGTCTAGGCTGAAGTGCAGATGTGAATGGTGATGTATGGTGTGCTCTGATTTTTATAAAGGAAAAAAAAGTTTACAAAAATTGTGTAAAAATGTAAATTAAAATCTGTATAAAAACTTTAAAAAACAAAATAAGCTGAAAAATATTGTATTTTTACAGTGTGTATGTAACTTTCATGTATGTTGCATGTAGATATTAATTTATTGTATTCTGTATATGATATAAATACTGTACATTGAAGATTTGCCTTTTTGGTACTGCAAGCCAGAGTCTCAAAAGATGTTTTCTGAAAGCTATTTTCTCTCAAAGATAACTCAGATCTCTTTGCTTCAGTTCAATAAAACCAAATGCTTTTCCTAACTAAGTCTCAGCTGTGATTTTGGCAATCAGCATGGAAATATGGCTGGGAATAAGTCAGAAATACCAGGATGCCCTTTCTGGAATATGATAGCTTTTTATCAATTAGAATGTAAGTAATGGAAACAAAAGCTTTCGTAATGGGGAAATGCCCTTCCCAGAATTTGGAGGCAAACTACTAGACCCATGGAACAGATTGGCTCCCAGGACTTGGCAAAAAAATGTGCAGGAACCGTACTAGGATTTCAGGGTGAGAAAGATTTAACTATTCTATATAGACTAAATGGAGGATATTTGGGTCACCCCATGATCCAAGCCATATGATCTAATTGCTTTCAGATACTTGGGAAAAAATGATTATTTACTTAACACAATGTATTACCCTAACGAATCATGGCATATTATTTTATGTAAAAATGGCTACCTTTATTATATTCTATTTAATTATATATATATATTAATGGTCATGCTCAATTGTCTCCTATCTTGCTCACATAGAGATTTCTGATTGACTACCCCTACAACAGAAGCAGCACTTTCAATTTATAAGTTAAGTAACTGGTCAAAACATTTCAGTACAGTCAAAGACAGCCCTGTTACCACCCAGACTACCTAAGGCCTGCATGATTTTTCTGAAATCTTAGGGTGGCCCGGTGAACTTCATTAGGGAAAAATAAGTCTTGGTCAAAAGTGCAGGGCAGGAGATGTTTTCCTTCCCTGAACAGGAGGTAGGAATCTATTCGAAGGCCACAACGTAAATTCATGTATACTAAAAAGGTTCTGTGTGGTGATGCCTCTCGGATACTCAACTTCCAAATAGCTTGACAAGGAGAGCTGAAACCTGAAGAAGGGGAATTTTGGGGCATATATTAAAAGGGCATGTAGGAAATTGGATTACTGTGGAAAGTTGAGAGCATTTATTTACTTGATGCTATTTATGAATCACAGCCTATGAAACTGAACTGTAACAAGGCCACCTCTGTCCAAACAGGGCTCTAGTTCCTAAATCCATAGAGCAAAACCATCCCAAGACAGTGCTGGGTCTGGGAGAAACCCCAGAATTGTAGAGAAGTACAGTCATACCACATGTTACTTTGCTTCAGGTTGCGTTTTCAGGTTGTGTCCTGCGGTGACATGGAAGTACCGGAAAGGGTTACTTCGGGGTTTCGCCACTCACACAAGCGGAGACGCGCAAAATGACATCGCACATGCACAGAAGCGGCAAATTGCGACCTGCACGTGTGCAGACACGGGTTGCATTCTTTTCAAGTTGTGAACGGGCCTCCGGAACGGATCCTGTTTGCAACCAGAGGTACCACTGTAGAGTTGGAAAGGATCATCTGATCCAGCCTTCCTCAACCTGTGGGTCCCCAGATGTTGTTGGACTACAACTCCCATCATCCCTGAGTTCTGGCCTTGCTAGCTAGGGGTGATGGGAGTTGTAGTTCAACAACATCTGGGGACCCACAGGTTGAGAACCGCTGATCTAGTCCTACCCCATGCAAGGCAGGAAACATTTGCCCAACGTGGGGCTCGAACCTACGACCTTGAGATTTAGAGCATCATGCTCTACCAACTGAGCCAGAAGCTGTTAAATGTAAAGCTGGTTCCTTTAGGATGGGAGGGCATCCCCATCCAAAGGCGTTGAAACCACCTAACTTGGTAGATGAATCCCACCCCCGCCATCCCCTTGTTGAGAGGGAGCCAGATTCTGTCCTTGTCCTTTAAAAAGGGCCAGGGGCTAAATTTAACCCTTTGGCCACCTTCATTTGGCCTTTGAGATTCTCCCAGGCCACGCCCCCTCTCCCTAGGCCACGCCCCTCTCTCTGCCCCCACCAGCCCTGCTTTGCACCTTCCTTGCATGCTTATGCCTCCTAAACAGTATGGGAAACAGCCCTACTAGAAAAATTAACCAATAAACTGAAACTGACACTGGGACAAATAGAAGAAGACGCCTTCACCCCGCTTTGGCTCCCCTTTATCACATATAGTGGTACCTCAGGTTACATACGCTTCAGGTTACATATGCTTCAGGTTACAGACTCCGCTAACCCATAAATATTACCTTGGGTTAAGAACTTTGCTTCAGGATGAGGACAGAAATTGTGCTCCGGCGGCATGGCAGCAGCAGGAGGCCCCATTAGCTAAAGTGGTGCTTCAGGTTAAGAACCGTTTCAGGTTAAGAACAGACCTCTGGAACGAATTAACTTAACCTGAGGTACTGCTGCACGCAGCCCAATAAGACAACGGCAAAAATCCACCAACAGCATACAAATCAATATGGCTAACCTGATCCAACTCCTTCATGGATCACTGCCTTGCCGGGGCTTGCAGGGGCTTGAATAGCTCAGAGAAGCTATGAGCTATGCCGTGCAGGGCTCACTGCAGATGGGGACAGCAGTCACGAAATTAAAAGACGCCTTCTCCTTGGGAGAAAAGCAATGACAAACCTAGACAGCATCTTAAAAAGCAGAGACATCACCTTGCCAACAAAGGTCCGTATAGTTAAAGCCAAGGTTTTCCCAGTAGTGATGTATGGAAGTGAGAGCTGGACCGCAAAGAAGGCTGATCGCCGAAGAGTTGATGCTACATAAAGAAGGCTGATCGGCAAGTCCTAGGCTCTGTGGTTTAACCCACAGCACCCACTCGCGTCCCAAATTTAAACCCAAAAGTCAAGTTGCATTGGCCGGGAATCGAACCCGGGCCTCCCGCGTGGCAGGCGAGAATTCTACCACTGAACCACCAATGCTATATATGTGACATGTCCATCACATGTGACGACTTTTACTGTCGTTGTGTTTTGCTGATTTTTAGGCTGCAACTGTTTTACGGATGATTTGTTGTTCCGTGTGATTTGGGCTGCATTTGCGATGCTCTATTACCGCCTTGCTATTTATTGCTCGTGAGCGGCTTTGAGAGTCGTCTGAATGAAAAGCGGCATAGAAACATGTTGCTTCTACCCAAGAATAAAAAAACCCTACCTTCGCAGCGCCGAGCATGCGCCGTGCGGCAACATGTAGCCCTGGCGCTGCCCTCACTTCGCATCTCCTGCCCGCTTCCCTCCCGCTCTCGCTCTCCTGGCGAAGCAGGACGAGGAAGGGCAGAGGCTGGGCTTCAGTTCCGCAAATGCGCATGCGCTTCCCCGAGCAGCCCCTGCTTCCTGCAAGCGAGGAGATTTGCTTTCCAAATGCTGCAAAGCAGCTTCGCGGACCTTCTTCCCTGGAGCAACCTGCGCGGCGGAGTCACCCTCACAGGTACCCCTTCCTGCAAAGGTCCTACTCCTGCCCTGCTCGCTGTTCCTCCCCATTATTTACTTCTGCTCCCTCTCCTTCCTGGAACGAATGGTCATATCCGGGCTAAATGCACATAAATAGAAAGGTGGGCACGTGTGCACATGAAATGCACGCAGTTTAGTGGTGGTGGTGGTTGTTTGGTCGTTTAGTCGTGTCCAACTCTTGGACCAGAGCACGCCAGGCACTCCTGTCTTCCACTGCCTCCCGCAGTTTGGTCAAACTCATGCTGGTAGCTTCGAGAACACTGTCCAACCATCTCGTCCTCTGTCGTCCCCTTCTCCTTGTGCCCTCCATCTTTCCCAACATCAGGGTCTTTCCCAGGGAGTCTTCTCTTCTCATGAGGTGGCCAAAGTACTGGAGCCTCAGCTTCAGGATCTGTCCTTCCAGTGAGCACTCAGGGCTGATTTCCTTCAGAATGGATAGGTTTGATCATCCTGCAGTCCATGGGACTCTCAAGAGTCTCCTCCAGCACCATAATTCAAAAGCATCCATTCTTCGGCGATCAGCCTTCTTTATGGTCCAGCTCTCACTTCCATACATCACTACTGGGAAAACCATGGCTTTAACTATACGGACCTTTGGTATGATGCCCCTGTTTTCATTGGAGAAATGTTGGCGGGAATGTCTATTTTCATTGGAGAAATGCTGGAGGGTATGGAATAGGGTATGCATAGAGCCATAGAACTGTAGAATTGGAAGGGACCCTGAGAGTGCAGGAATGCATGACGGCTGGCCACCCAACCTCTGCTTAAAAAAACCTCCAATGCAGAAGTTTAGTCATCGTTAAGAGTGGATTTCTGTCAATCCTTGTTTGCGCGCAATCTGCTTCTGCACAGTGACAGCCCGGCTCCTTCCTTCCTTTCCTTGCCATCCATTTTTTTCCAAAACACTTCCTGATTCTCTGCTCCATGTCCCTGTTGCTGCTGCAACTCTGAGCTCCCAACAACAGAGGGACAGCCCTCTAGTTATTCCCAAGCAGAGCCTTCTCTTTCAGCAGCAGAGAGAGGGTGGGGTACCTCCTTTCTGCCCCACCCTGGGACTCACCTCCCAATTTATTCCCACCCCCAATCTATTCAATACAGTGGTACCTCAGGTTACATACACTTCATGTTAAAGACTCCGCTAACCCAGAAATAGTGCTTCAGGTTAAGAACTTTGCTGCAGAATGAGAACAGAAATCGTGCTCTGGCGGCAGGAGGAGGCCCCATTAGCTAAAGTGGTGCTTTAGGTTAAGAACAGTTTCAGGTTAAGTAAGGACCTCTGGAACGAATTAAATACTTAACCTGAGGTACCACTGTACTCCGTCTTTCCAGTTTTTGCTTGGGTCTTATTTTACCATCTTAATAATAATAATAATAAAAATAAAAATAAAATTATTATTATTATTATTATTATTATTATTATTATTATTATCATCATTATCATTATCATTTATACCCCGCCCATCTGGTTGGGCTTCCCCATCCACTCTGGGCGGTTTCCAACAAAATATTAAAATACAGTAATTCATCAAACATTAAAAGCTTCCCTAAACAGGGCTGCCTTCAGATGTTTTCTAAAACTCTGGTGGGAGTTGTTGGTCTCTTTGACATCGGGTGGGAGGGCGTTCCACAGGGCAGGTGCCACTACCGAGAAGGCCCTCTGCCTGATTCCCTGGAACTTGGATTCTCACAGTGAGGGAACCGCCAGAAGGCCCTCGGCGCTGGACCTCAGTGTCGGGGTAGAAAGATAGGGGTGGAGACGCTCCTTCAGGTATACAGGACCGAGGCTGTTTAGGGCTTTAAAGGTCAGCACCAACACTTTGAATTGTGCTCTGAAACGTACTGGGAGCCAATGTAGGTCTTTCAAGACCGGTGTTATGTGGTCTCGGCGGCCGCTCCCAGTCACCAGTGTAGCTGCTCTTTCCGTGCAGATTCTCCTCTCTCAGTGTATTGTGTGGCTCTGACTCTTTGTGAGTGTATGCTAAAGGTGACTTAGGAGTGTGTGTCTCCTCATCTGTTTGTGTGCATGCACGCAGGCTGTGTGTTAGAACTCTGTGTCTGATTTCTTTTTCTATGTGTGCGCACAAAAGGTGTGATTTTGGAATGCGTACCTCATTCTGTGTGCATGCATGCATGCCTGAAGGATGTGAGTAGAATTGTGCCTCTGATTTTTTGAGTTAAAAGTGTGAGTTAGGAGTGTGTGTGTGTTGGGAATGTGCCCTGTTCTGTTCTAAGGTTATGCGTTAGAAATGTGTGTCTGATCGTGTTTATGGTTCTGCATGTCTGGTCCTGCCCACTGTCGAAATACAGCCTCCGAGAGGTTTCCACTTAAGTAATCTGGCCCTCAGGCCGACAGAGGTTTCCCAACCTGTTCTTGCATGTAACAGGCTGGGGGAAATGGCATCCCTGCCCAAGCAGCTCACAAGACGAGACCCGCTTAGCACCAGCTATCAAATTGCATTATGTACCTTCTACACCGTTCTCTCAGATTCCTAGTTTCCCTGCTTCTGGCCGTGTTTCCCAAGCAGCTTACAAAACAAGACAAGGAAGCTCCACTAATCAAAAGCCAGGCTTCAGCTTTAACTGTAGTCATACCTCAGGTTACGACGCGGGTGGCGCTGTGGGTTAAACCACAGAGCACAGGACTTGCCGATCAGAAGGTCAGCGGTTCGAATCCCTGCAACAGGGTGAGCTTCCGTTGCTCGGTCCCAGCTCCTGCCAACCTAGCAGTTCGAAAGCACGTCAAAGTGCAAGTAGATAAATAGGTACCGCTCCGGCGGGAAGGTAAACAGCGTTTCCGTGCGCTGCTCTGGTTTGACAGAAGCGGCTTAGTCTTGCTGGCCACATGACCCGGAAGCTGTATGCCGGCTCCCTCGGCCAATAAAGCGAGATGAGTGCCGCAACCCCAGAGTTGCTCACGACTGGACCTAATGGTCAGGGGTCCCTTTACCTTGGGTTACAGACGCTTCAGGCTGCGTGTTTTCGGGTTGCGAACCGTGCCGAACCCAGAAGTACTGGAACAGGTTACTTCCATGTTTCAGCGCTCGTGCATGCACAGAACCACTAAATCGCACTTTGTGCATGCGCAGAAGCTCTGAATCGCAACCTGCGCGTGTGCAGACACAACACTATGGGTTGTGAACGCTGTGGGTTGCGAACGTGTCTCCCGCACGGATCACATTCACAACCTGAGTGTCCACTGTACAGGCAACTCCCCACTTGCACATGATGTACTTCTGTGCAACTGCGTACACATGCGGCACAGGGAACCCAGAAAGGGAAGTAGACCCTCCGCAAAGCCTCTCCCAGGTGCTCCCCGCTTCTAGGTTCCACTTCCGGGTTTCCAGCGCTGCGGTGTGCTCAATCACACACAAGCAGATCATGTGCTAGTGGGGAGCTGCTTGTATTATTATTCTTTTAAATTTGCTTTTCACCCTTCCTTAAAAACTGTGATGTTGGTCAGCCTGGAGAAATCTGCTTTGTGGCCCAATTTTGAACCCTTGCCAATGTTTGCAAATATGTTTTGGGTGGTTTTTAATTGCTTTTAATAGGCTTTCCACCTTATTTTAAATTGTATTGTTTTGACATTTCGATGTGTGCCACTCTGGGCTACTTTGTTTTTTTGTTTTTTTAATAATCTTAATTAATTTAAATTACACACATATACAAAGAATTTACAATCTCATACTACAAAAAGAAAATTAAAGAAAAAACAATTAAGAAAAAGGAAAGGAAGAAAATACAGAAAAAAGAAAGAAGAAAAAGCAGATTTACATGCATAAAAACTTAATCTTCATAATTAATACTTAAATAAAAAAGACTTCTGACAAAACAAGTCTTCCAATCATTCTCATTGTACTGTTTATACTGTCGTTGTTTTCCCCACACAGTTTTAAATTCATTAATATTGTTCCCGTCTACTCCACAAATGGTATTTGTTGTGTTTACAAGTATCACTCAAGTTCTGCTAATATGGTGCGGTTGGTACAATATGATCTTATATAATCTGGGCTACTTTGGGTGGGATGCAAATTGAAGCATGGCCGGCAGGCCAAAGGGTTCCCCCATCACTGGGTAAAATAGCGAGGCCCTTGCAAAATGCTAATACCAACTGACCTTTCTCTGCCTCTTACTGTCTCTTAAACAGGGTTGTTTGCTACTTATGCAGAGCTCTGTTGATTTGATTTGCATCTGAAGAAGTCGACAGCAAGGCAGGAGTGGCCGTGAAGGATGGCTCAAGTCTGGACCAGCAGTGGGATCCGCTTCTTGTTTTAACACCCCCCTCTCAAAGAGACCCAAATATGGCGCCACATCAGACATTATGGAAACGGATCCTTTCTGGATTCCTCAGGAAAGAACTCCTATTCAGTGCTGCGTTCACCATCAGGCTTGCTCTTGTCTTCTATGGAGTTTATCAGGACAGGACGATGCTGGTGAAATATACAGACATCGACTATCAGGTCTTCACTGACGGCGCCAAGTACGTCACGGAAGGGAAATCTCCCTACCTGAGAGCCACTTACCGTTACACCCCGCTGCTGGCCTGGATCTTGACCCCAAACGTTCACTTGACAGATCTGTACGGAAAGATCCTTTTCATTGCTGGGGATATGGTTGCCGCTTACCTCATCTACGAGATCCTGCTTCTCAGAGGCCTGGGGGACAGGGAGGCTTGTGGCTGCTGTGCCTTCTGGCTCCTCAATCCCTTGCCGATGACTGTGTCCAGCCGGGGCAATGCAGAATCTCTTGTCGCAAGCCTGGTCCTTGGCACCATGTACTACGTGGAGAAGAGGCGCTTGGCGACGGCGGCCGTTCTTTACGGCCTCTCTGTGCATATGAAGATTTACCCGGCGACCTATGCGTTGCCGTTAGCCCTCCATCTGCAAAGCTGCGGGAACCCCGAGCGAAGAGAAGCAGACGTTTCGAAGCGGAAGCTCTCTCTCGCCGGCGACTTCCTGCGGCCTCTCTTAAGGCTGTTGTCCAGCCGCGACGTCCTGGTTTTCGGGACGGTGGCCGGTTCCACGTTTGCAGCCCTGGGCCTCGCGTTTTACCTCCGTTACGGCTGGGAGTTTCTGGAGCACACCTACCTCTACCACCTGACGCGCAGAGACATCCGCCACAACTTCTCGCCTTACTTTTACATGCTGTACCTGACGGCGGAAAGCGAGTGGAGTTTCCCCCTCGGACTTGCGGCCTTCCTCCCGCAGCTCCTCCTCCTGTTGGTCATATCCTTGGCTTATTACCAGGACCTTGTCTTCTGCTGCTTCCTGCACACTGCGGTGTTTGTGAGCTTCAACAAAGTGTGCACATCACAGTATTTCCTCTGGTACCTTTGCCTCCTTCCACCTGTCTTGCCTCGCTTGAGGATGTCTTGGGTACGGGCCGCCACGCTTCTCCTACTGTGGCTTCTTGGGCAGGGCCTGTGGCTGGCGCCAGCCTATTTTCTGGAGTTCAAAGGGCAAAACACTTTCTTGCTCATCTGGCTAGCTGGCTTGCTCTTCCTCCTTATCAACTGCACGATCCTCGTTCAGATTATTTCTCACTATTGTACGGCGCAGGTGACCAGGAAAGTGAAGCAGCGGTGACTCCTCACAAAGGAGGAATCCTGCAGGTGTTTCTCTGAGAGGAGTTATTCACTGAGCAAGACTGGGTAACCACAGACATTTTTTTTAAAGTTTGGGGGATTTCTTTTTCGGTATCGTTTTTGCACCGTTTTGGAAACTCTCACCCTTCGTTTTGAGAAAGGCAAAGGCTTTTTTTTTTTGAGGTCTGCTTCTTCTGAAACATGACTATTGATGTGTATTCATTTGTTACGTAACTGGTTCCCATTTCTTTCTTTTTTTAAAATAAATGAATTTTATTAGTATTTTCCACACAACAACAACAACACGAAAGATATCAAAAGATAACAATACACAACACTCAAAAATCAACATTCGAAAACTAAAAAAGACCAACAAAAAACCCCAAACAAATCCATATCTTACAAGTTAATATTATAAACACTAAAACAACAAGACATTGACTTCCACCAATCCCACAGCACCTCCTTTATCTCTCATTCTGTCTTCCTGTTTTACTGTTTTCTTTATCCTCTCTATCCTAACATCTAGATATAAATCCTTCTTTCATATCCTTTCTCTTCACAAGGTTATTCCAGACTCAGCCAGATTTCTGCCCTCGAACCTTGGCTTTTGAGGTATTCATTTAGGCACTCCCATTCTTTTTTTACTTCACTTTTTGGTTTTTGTCTTATTATATCTGTCAATTTGGCTAATTCGAAGTATTCTGAGAGCTTACATAGCCACTCTCCCCTAGTGGGAAACTGATTCCCTTTCCAGTACTTAGCCACCAGGATTCTTGCTGCAGACATTGCGTATAAGAAAAAATAAGTTTTGTCTTTTGGAATATCGTCGTTTAAAATTCCTAAAAGGAATGCCTCTGGCCTTTTACTATATGATATTCTTAATATTTTCTTTATTTCTTCGTGGATCATGCTCCAAAATTTCCCAATTTCGGGGCATGTCCACCACATATGGTAGAAGGTTCCTTTTTGTATCTTGCATCTCCAGCACTTATTATTATATGTTTTATTCATTTTTGAATAAAATGAATAAAACTGGTTCCCATTTGTACTGCATTGCACTGTTCAGATAGTTTAACGGCACTTGATGTCAGGAGCTGGAGTCTGGAGTAGGTCAGCAATAAAAAAACCACAGGTGTCAGTGAAGTTAACGCTTTATTCAAAGAAACCAAAACAGCTCAGGCCTAGTATCACAGCAACTCTTCTCTGTAGGTCTGGCCCCAATGAGACAGTTGCAAGAGCTGGAGGTCACCCAACTTCCCACCACTCTCTAAGATTCCTCCTCTCCCTGGTTCTTCCACAGCAACAGCAAGCTGAGGCTCTGTCTAGTCTCTTTGCTCTGCCCTCTTCATTCCTCTATGGGAGACCAGGGAGGAGAGGAGCTGGTCGCAGCAGGAAAGGAAGACTCTCTGGTTTCTTCAGCAGCCTGCCTCATCTCTGTCTCCTGGTCTCCCTCCTCTCCAGCCTCTGATTCTGGACTGCTCTCTGCCACAGCCTCTTCTTGCTCACTAAACCCCGTTGCCTCTCCAGCTTCTGACACCATCTCCTCCCAGTCTGCCCCCTCTTCTCCCTCTGACCACTCATCGCCGTCTCACCACCAGTCCCCTGGCTCAGAGCCTTCTTCCCTAGCTGGTGCCTCCCACCATTCCTCTGTGTCCAGCACAGGTGTAATATGTGCAAGTCCAGGTATAATATTATATTTGCCCCAAAGCGCCAACTGGACTCTCCGCATATGAACCAGCCCTTCTCTGTGTTTCCCACTTGTGGGAAACGCAGGGGTCTTGGTCAGGCAAGAAGGGTCTTGTCAGTGTTGGCCCCCTTGCCTATGGGATGTTCTTTCTACCATCTCTGGCAGCTTTTAGGTACGAGGCTAATCTTTTCCCTGTTTATCCAGGTCTTTTGTTAATTAATAATGCTGCTGTTAATTAATAATGCTGGTGGTGCTCATCTTTTAGATGGGTGGTTAGGACTAGATCCTTATTTTACTGTGCATTTGTGTATATTGTATTGTTGGCGCTTTAATTTGTCTCTCTTAATTTTTTTTCATATACTGTGTTTCTTGTTTTTTTTTGTCAAGTTCCTTTGAGACTGTAAAAAGCCACAATAAATGATAATAATAATAATAATAATAATAATAATAATAATAATAATAGACGTTTATTCACATTTCCACCACATTCTTGACCTCCTGCTCTATAAATTGGCCAGCCATGGCAAGTACAAAGGTTTTGATGTTTCTGTTGCAAGTGTTTAACCTCTGCCTGGTTGCATTGCTAAGCACTCCCAAGAAACCCCCGTAGGTCAAAGAGCCTTCTGGGTCAAAGGAGTAAATTCTCTGGAAAATTAAACTAAAGTAATTTCAGGGAGTTTCCAAGCGATGGTTCTAAGTTTCTTCATCCTCTCTCTTCTGTAGAAGTTGTTGAGTTTCCTGCATCCCACAATAGCAGCCGTTGCTGCAATAACACAATTGCTCTGGAAAGCAAATCTTTATGAGCCCCTGAGCCGAAGCTATTTTTGTGATGGTTGATTTTGAAATTTATTCCTTTTTTGTGTGTTTGTTTTCGTTTCTTGTAATGTATTCCTTTGTTTGTTTCTTTTTTTGTAAGCTCCTTTTAGCATTTTTTTTTTGCGTGTTGAAAAGCAGCATGCCAAGAAAATTATAAATGAACACATATGTATTTAGGACCAATCTTGTTTTTATGATTGTAAATTGCTTTGCATATTTTCTAATATTCTGTTTTAATGCTTTAACCCACCCTGGGGCCTTCCCTTTGTGTCAGGTTAGGGAACTGCCTCTCCTGTCCCTTACTGTACAGGAAAACACTGCCGGACATTTTCCATTTGATTTAATTTTGATTTATTATATTTCTATGCTGTTTTTCATTCAAATGAACCCCAAAGTGGCTTGCAAACAATAAACAACAATAGCACAGTAGCACATAATGGAACATCACAAATACAGCCCAAATCATATAGAATGATTAACAAATTGTCGTTGAAACAATTACAATCTATAAAACACTGTTAACGAAGCAACAAGAAGAAGCTAAGGCAAATGTCCCATTATCTGCTTAACAATTTGATACAGCATTTATAATTTATAAAACAACATTAGCAGCATTAACGAAACAGAAGATAAACTAAGCGCTATTAAGCTCATAAGCCACAAACATGAGTCTGACCAAACTGCGGGAGGCAGTGGAAGACAGGAGTGCCTGGCGTGCTCTGGTCCCTGGGGTCACGAAGAGTCGGACATGACTAAACGACTAAACAACAACAACATTAAGCTCATAAACAAACCCTCCACAAGCCACGTACTGTTGCCTGGTTGCATTATTGAAATTTTCAGTGGATAAACCAATTTATCATTAAGGACGCGGGTGGCGCTGTGGGTTAAACCACAGAGCCTAGGACTTGCCGATCAGAAGGTTGGCGGTTCGAATCCCCGTGATGGGGTGAGCTCTTGTTGCTCGGTCCCTGCTCCTGCCAACCTAGCAGTTTGAAAGCACGTCAAAGTGCTTAAAGTAGATAAATAGGTACCGCTCTGGCGGGAAGGTAAATGGCATTTCCGCTGCTCTGGTTCACCAGAAGCGGTTTAGTCAAGCTGGCCACTTGACCTGGAAGCTGTACGCCGGCACCCAGTATTTAGTATTGTGTTTAGTTCTAATATCTGGGAATGCTGAACTCCCTGCTGTTACCAATTTTATAAAAAGTGTTTTGGCTGCTCTGCTTAGTCTTCCCCTTGACCAAAACAGAAATCTAACAGAAGTTTTGAGGCACAGTTCCTTTCTTTCACCATTGGGTGTCAGTGTGGGGCTACTGTCTTTGGCTAGGAACTTCCTTACTCTGTGGGAGAAGCGCTAACTGTTTTGGCCAAATTTCCCAGGGGAAATGCTCCAGGTCTGTTATTGTTGTTCTGTGTGTAGCTGGACATAAAATGTGAAGTTGGGAAAAATGCATGCCTTTGGAAAGCTGATGATCTGCAGCTGAAAAAAGGGGCACGTTAAGGCTATCTTGTTTATTAAGCCCTTAAATGTCAAGCAATTTCAGGGGCACCATTTGCACGAATTACATGATGGTAGAATGAATTTGGTTCCATACTTAAAAGACCCAAGCCATATTAAAACACCACCTTCTTTTTGGCCAGTACAGTGGTAACTTGGTTCTCAAACTTAATCCATTCCGAAAGTCCGTTCCAAAACCAAAGCATTCCAAAACCAAGGCGGGCTTTCCCATAGAAAGTAATGCAAAACGGATTAATCCGTTCCTGGCTTTTAAAAACAACCCCTAAAACAGCAATTTAACATGGATTTTACTATCTAACAAGACCATTGATCCATAAAATGAAAGCAACAATCAATAAGTTGTACTATAAAGTAAATAAGACAGTATTGTAGATGATTAAAAAAAAAAATTCCTTACCTGCACTGATGATAGTCATTGTTTGGATGGGGGGCTTCTATCCATTTCTGCAATCAGTCAATCAATCAATCAATCAATCAATCAGTAGCTGAACTAGGTTCCACACAGTCACAAAAACAAATTAAATGAAAAAGCCTCAAAAACGCAAAATAAATAGCAAAAACAAGAGCGCCAAACTTAATCTGTTCCAGAAGTCCGTTTGACTTCCGAAATGTTCGAAAACCAAGGTGCCGCTTCTGATTGGTGCAGGCGCCCCGGAAACAATAGCTGACAGCCACATCGGACGTTCAGCTTCTGAAGAACATTCGAAAACCGGAACACTTACTTCTGGCCTTTTGCTGTTTGAGAATCAGGGTACCACTGTATTACTCTGTGGTTTTAACAGCTCAGATTGAGTATCAGGTGGTACATCTTCCACTTTGAAACGGAAAAGCTTCTCAAAGAGGTCTAATTTGCATTTGTAAGGTCTTTAAAACATGCACTAAACATCTCTGGTATGTTTGGACCCTTAATGCATATTGCAGAGGGTTTGGTTTCCCCCCTTGCTCAGCAAGTGTAAGTGTGTCTGGAAAAGCTTTAACCACCCCATAAGAATTCATACAGTATTGCGGCATTGACAGTGCAGGTGGTTCTTGCCCCCCTTTGCAGCTTCACATTGAGATCTGAAAGATGACCAGTAGTATCAACGAGGAAAATAAGGTAAAGGTAAAGGGACGCGGGTGGCGCTGTGGGTTAAACCACAGAGCCTAGGACTTGCCGATCAGAAGGTCGGCGGTTCGAATCCCCGCGTCGGGGTGAGCTCCCGTTGTTCGGTCCCTGCTCCTGCCAACCTAGCAGTTTGAAAGTACGTCAAAGTGCAAGTAGATAAATAGGTACGGCTCTGGCGGGAAGGTAAACGGCGTTTCCGTGTGCTGCTCTGGTTCGCCAGAAGCGGCTTAGTCATGCTGGCCACATGACCCGGAAGCTGTATGCCGGCTCCCTCGGCCAATAAAGCGAGATGAGCGCCACAACCCCAGAGTCGGCCACGAGTGGACCTAATGAGTCAGGGGTCCCTTTACCTTTACCTTTAAAGGACCCCTGGACAGTTAAGTCCAGTCAAAGGTGACTGTGGGGTTACAGCACTCATCTCGCTGTCCACAGACATCTTTCCAGGTCATGTGGCCAGCAGGTCATGTGGACTAAACTGCTTCTGGCACAATGGGACACTGTGATGGAAACCAGAGTGCATGAAAACGCCATTTACCTTCCCACCGCAGTGGTACCTATTGATCTACTCGCACTGGCGTGCTTTTGAACTGCTAGGTTGGCAGGAGCTGGGACAGAGCAACGGGAGCTCACTCCATCCACGGGGATTCAAACTGCTGACCTTCTGATCGGCAAGCCCAAGAGGCTCAGTGGTTTAGACCACAGCGCCACCCACGTCCCAACAAGGAAAGTACGGTCATTGAGCCACTGGGGAACACTCAGATTAGGTAAAGCCTTCCCTTTGGTCTCCAGGAAGTTTAACCTCCTCCCTTCATGCGTAGAAGCACTTCTTCAATGTATCTTCCCTACCTAGTCAGCACATTTCGTAGCAGTAAACGAAATCTCCAGATGCTGCTTCAAGGTTTTCAAAGAAGCTCTTTGAACTGGTGACTGTGCAGAGCTCTGCCATTAATGAAGTGTATGAATGAAAGAACAGCAGAAATGGTGCTTTTTCAGACCAAGAGAGTATTGCAGATACTGCACAGCTTGAGGCATAAAAACTAACTCCTTTTGGAATGAAACATTGCCCAGGCCCCTCAGTTTGATTCAAAGCTTTACTTTCTATTTCAGTGTGAATTAAACAATTATAAATAGAGATGGATGCGTAGGAGATCTGAAGGTTGGGCCAGGCGGATGAGGCTCTGATTCTGGGTGTGTTCCTTTCCACTGCTAGCAAGCTGGGAAATAAAATATGGGGGGGGAGCCCCCTTCAACACTGTGCAACTAAATAATATCCAATTATAACCACAAAAATGTAAAAACAAATACCTTAAGGCATAAAGAATAGACAAGCGGAACACTCGCGTAGGAGTGGCTGGGGAAACCCAGCTAGATGGGCGGCGTATAAATAATAATAATAATAATTATTATTATTATTATTATTATTATTATTATTATTATTAACCAACAATGGTTGTTATCAGTGGTGTTTCAAAGTCACTCTCAAGTTCTTACATATACATATGCCAAGCTAAACCATGCCTCTTAGCCCAATATAGAAAAACACATCACCATATAACAGGGAGGTTACTACTTTAAAACAGCTGCCACATCCATAAGTAAGAAAAGTGCTGAGAATATTTACCGTATTTTCCCGTGTATAAGACTAGATTTTTTTCCTTTTTAAAAATGTCAAAAATCAGGGGGAGTCTTATACACGGGGCCATCTCCCCCTATTTTCTTAAATCTGAGTCCACCAAAATAGGGGGCATCTTATACATGGGAGCGTCTTATAGACAGAAAAATATGGTAGGTAAAGGTAAAGGGACTCCTGACCGTTAGGTCCAGTCGTGACCGACTCTGGGGTTGCGGCGCTCATCTCGCTTTATTGGCCGAGGGAGCTGATGTACAACTTCCGGGTCATGTGGCCAGCATGACTAAGCTGCTTCTGGCGAACCAGAGCAGCACACGAAAATGCCGTTTACCTTCCCGCCGGAGTGGTACCTATTTATCTACTTGCACTTGATGCACTTTCGAACTGCTAGGTTGGCAGGAGCAGGGACCGAGCAACGGGAGCTCACCCCATCGCGGGGATTCGAACCGCCGACCTTCCGATCAGCAAGTCCTAGGCTCTGTGGTTTAACCCACAGCGCCACCCGCATCCCTTAGAAAAATATGGTACATAATTCCAAATCTGAACTGCCCTGTACGCCACCAAAACCTCAAATCCACTAATGCAGGCTTCCTCAACCTCGGCTCTCCAGATGTTTTTGGCCTACAACTCCCATGATCCCTAGCTAGCAGGACCAGTGGTCAGGGATGATGGGGATTGTAGTCTCAAAACATCTGGAGGGCCAAGGTTGAGGAAGCCTGCAGATGCATGAAAGGTGGCAGAGAGCTTTCGGTACTGAGGAAGCTTCCCCACGCGTTTCAGAAACGTTGCCTAAGCGAATAAGTTAAAAATAGAGGAATCACAGGACACCCTAAGAATTCCCAGCAGACGGTTGGAGTTTTTGGAGCTAGCCGACCTGACTGGAAGAATCCGCGATCAGAAGGAAGAGGAATACCAAGAAGACTGGAAGAAATTTAAAGATTATCTAGCTAAATATAGTAATAGAAGATAATTAGAAGATACTTGAAAGTATCTGATAGGCCTAGGACTGGAATAAGAATGTTGTATAGTAATATGGATTTAAGTCAAAAAAGAAAAGAGATGAAGATAGTTAGTTGAAGGAGTTAATTGTATTAGAAGGAGGATTTTGGAGACCTGCTTCAAAGGAGATACAATGAAATTCAGTTAGGGGGGAATCGAGGAAGTCAGACTACAATGAAAGTTAACTTGGATTTCGGAAAGTAATGACTGTTTTTACTCTTTTTTCTTTCTTTTAGTGTTGTAAGATGTTTTGTTTTATTTTTTTATATGTTAAATTTGTTATAAATGTGGAAAAGCAATAGAAAAAATTGCCAAAAAAATAATAATTCCCAGCAGACAACAGTACTTGGGCAAACCTATCAAAATAAATACTTTGGATTGTGCATATGCAATATTCTCTCTCTGCTGGCACAAGGGCTCTGGCAATAGCAGAGGGCTGTTTCCCAAGTTGGCACAGCAGGGGGATCCTAAACCAAGGTGCTGTAGTGGAAGCCACTTGTGCAATGGGATGGTGCTAGCGGAACTGCTATTGCAAAACATCCAATTCAGTGGAACGGTTTTGCTTACATTTATTCAGCATCTTCAGGCAACATTCAGAAAAGTAGAATGTTCATCACATGCTCATTCGTATTAAGATTCTTTATTCATAAGCAAAATGGGAAGTAAAAGCAGTTGTGGAAAAGGTGGAGTGTGTGCAGAGGAGGGCAACCAAGATGATGATGCCAGAATCACCTGTCCCTTTCCTTCCTTTTCCTTCCTCGATGCAAAGTCCTTAAGCCCTAAACGGCCTCGGTCCAGTGTATCTGAAGAAGCGTCTCCACCCCTATCTTTCTACCCGGACACTGAGGTCCAGCACTGAGGGCCTTCTGGCGGTTCCCTCATTGCGAGAAGCCAAGCTACAGGAAACCAGGCAGAGGGCCTTCTCGGTGGTGGCACCCACCCTGTGGAACGCCCTCCCACCAGATGTCAAAGAGAAGAACAACTACCAGACTTTTAGAGGACATCTGAAGGCAGCCCTGTTTAGGGAAGCTTTTAATGTTTAACAGACCACTGTATTTTAATACTTTGTTGGAAGCCGCCCAGGGTGGCTGGGGAAGCCCAGACAGATGGGCGGGGCATAAATAATAAATTATCATCATCATCATCATCATCAATCTTTATTACGGTCCAGAGACCCAACAAATCAATACACAATTCATACAGCCTACCTCCAGGTTAAACAAGCATTTTGTTCAGAATATAGGGATCATTGGTTCTTGCAACCACCGATAAAAACTTTGCCACCGCTAATGTTCTAGCGTTTGTCCGGTCTTCCAATAGGAACCTGTCATAGTGAGCCTCTGATTTTCCCGGGAAAGGTACCAGCAAGGGTCATATCAGTTCAGCCTTGGCTTGCTCATATTTTGCACAGTGCAACAAAATATGTTTTATGGAATCGATGTCTTGAGCACACGAGCAAAGTCTGTCCTGGTAGGGAACTCCTCTCAACCTGCCATCCAACACTGCAGAAGGAGTGTTATTATTATTACAGTGGTACCTCGCAAGACGAATGCCTCGCGAGACGAAAAGCTCGCAAGACGAAAGAGTTTTCCGTTTTTTGACTCGCTTCGCAAGATGAATTTCCCTATGGGCTTGCTGCGCAAGACAAAAACATCTTGCGAGTTCTTGCGAGTTTGTTTCCTTTTTCTTAAAGCCGCTTTTTCTTAAAGCCGCTAAGTACCGTTAATAGCCGTTAATAGCTGTGCTTCGCAAGACGAAAAATCCGCAAGATGAAGAAACTCGCAGAACGAATTAATTTCGTCTTGCGAGGCACCACTGTATCTTCACCTAGGGATGGGTGAATTTGTCAGTCTCAGTTTCTCAGTGTTTCCAAATCTTCTGTTGTTCTCCATATTTCCACATCAGTCTGCAGTTTTTTCTTTAGAAGGCTTCACGAAAGCTCATCAGCATTTCTGGGCACACTTCTCCAAATGCACAAATTCGTGCCTGATATTTTGCCTTAATATACGCATGTTTGCAAAGCAAGCTCCCCCAATGTAATGTATTTTGCATGTATTGTTACAGGGTTTTTTGGGGGGGAGGGCCCTCTAAAGCCTAGAAATTAATAAATGGTAGGACTTATTTGTGAAGGGAGAAATTCCTGAGCCAGCCTATGCAAAATGACCTGGCCAAGCTAGGGCCATTAAGAAACCATTGAGGGCCATTCGCCTTGCAAGAGAACTGTCCTCGCCCCTTGCCCTGAGGTGTGAACAGAGACTGGGGTTTGGAAGGCTGCCAGGGTGTGAGGTGTGAGGTGACAGGAAAAGAGAGTTTTTAGCAGGGTGTTCTGGGAAGAAGAAAGACTGGGATCCATCTTGGGCAGGCTGGCTGAAGGCTGGCTGGGAGAGAGGCCTTGGACTCGAGGGCTGCAATTCTGTGGAGGACAAGCCCCTCTTGAAATGACCACGCTGTAAGATCTGGGCTCATTCCATGCAGACTGAAGGTGTAAATAGGTGAAAAAATCATATTTCTTCAAGCTACGACAGTCTCTGCCGCTTCTCAGTTCTCCAAAGGAACACACACCACCCTGGAACCCTCTATGATCTTGCTATTGCTCAGAAATGTGTTTCCAAATCTTCTGTTGTTCTTCATGTTTCCATATCGGTCTGCAAATTTTTTCTTTAGAAGCCTAAACAAAAGTTCACCAGCATTTCTGGGCACCCAACAGCATTTTAAAAACTGAGGTCTGCGTTAATATGGCACACTGTACACATTGGAGAATTTTGCATTGCAAAAATTCAGAGAAGTGTGGAATTTCAAGGATGTCTGTATCCCAATTTGCACTGTTCCCCCAGAAAGCACAAAATAAGTCTGTGAACCTTTAAATATGAACTGAATCAAGTCTCTCTCCCATCTCCAAGTCTTCCTCAGTCCCTTGATTTTCTTTTATGCATGAATCACCTTCAGATTCTCAATCTTCTGCCTGACCTCCATCTTTCCCTCCTTTTCCCCCATTCCCTCCAATGTCAGTGGTTGCTTTGCCTCCTGGCCATTTTCACTTCTCCACCCCCACTTGGCAACTTTCCTTGTTCCTTCTCGCGCCGCAGCCTCCTCCATGCTCCTTCCACACGAGACCTTGCACAATGCGATTAGCCAAGACTTCCAACCGGCGCTCAGTTGCAGCAGGAGGCGTGAAACCCCTCACTGGTGTCCTCTGCAAACGTGCTGTGCATGTGCTTCTACAGCTGGGAGCTGGCCTGCACTCTCGGCCAAACATATGGACGCAGCAGTGTCCTCACAGGACCCAGATCTGCTTCATGACCTTCCAAAGGATCTGACAGCTCAGCAGAACAGCAGTCGAGTGAATCAACAGCACAGTGACAAAGACTGCGAGCCTATTGGCGCTTTTTGGTCAGAGGAACCCTCCACCTCAGCAGCAGGGGAAGATACTTACGGCAGCGAAGAGTATTCTTACATTGAATCATCATCACCAAAGATATCTTCAGGACAAAACTGAGGCAGGCAAGCCAGCTGGATTTGGGAGAAAGTGATGTATGGAAGTGAGAGCTGGACCATAAAGAAGGCTGATCGTCGGAGAATTGATGCTTTTGAATTATGGTGCTGGAGGAGACTCTGGAGAGTCCCATGGACTACAAGAAGATCAAACCTCTCCATTCTGAAGGAAATCAGCCCTGAGTGCTCACTGGAAGGACAGATCGTGAAGCTGAGGCTCCAATACTTTGGCCACCTCATGAGAAGAGAAGACTCCCTGGAAAAGCCCCTGATGTTGGGAAAGATGGAGGGCACAAGGAGAAGGGGACGACAGAGGACGAGATGGTGGGACAGTGTTCTCGAAGCTACCAGCATGAGTTTGACCAAACTGCGGGAGGCAGTGGAAGACAGGAGTGCCTGGAATGCTCTGGTCCATGGGGTCACGAAGAGTCGGACACGACTAAATGACTAAACAACAACAACAACAAGGGCTTAATAGACAGGTGTATTGAGTACTCTCATAGAAGCATAGAATTGTAGAGTTGGCCATGGCGGGATGTCCAACTGGTAGATCATGGTCTACCAGTAGATCCCCAGCTGATCCTGGTAGATCAAGGGATCCTTATGGTGTACAAAAAGTTATGGGGGGAAAGCCAAAAAACTCTGTGCAATCCTCCCCCAAAAAGCTCAACAACTCTGGGCAATCCACCCACCCCACGCACGCTCCTCCTCCCTCCAATGACAATGGGTAGATCACCGCCAGTTTTTTTATACTAGGAGTAGATCACAGTCTCTTGGGAGTTGGATATTCCTGAATGCAGGAATCTCAGCTGAAGCATCCATGACAGATGGCCATCCAACCTCTGTTTAAAAACCTCCAAGGAAGGAGAGCCCACCACCTCCTGCTATTTCTGTCAGAAAGTTCTTCCTGATGTTGAAGAATCTCCTTTCTTGTATCTTGAAGCCATTGGGTCAAGCCCTACCGTCCAGAGCAGGAGGAAACAGACTTGTTCCCTCTTCCATGTGACAGCCCTGGAGATATTTGAAGATAGCTATCCTATCTCCTCTCAGTCTCCTCTTTCCCAGGTGAAACATGCCCAGCTCCTTCAACCGTTCCTCATAAGGCTTGGTTTCCAGACCCTTGATCATCTTGGTCGCCTTCTTTGGGTTCAGTCAGTCAACCATCTACAAATTTGCCTAAAAGGTATCTCATCCAGTCCATATTAGGTTCTCCACAAGAATATCATAGGGGACTTTCTCCAATGCCTTACTGAAATCAAGATACACTACACCCACAGCGTTCCCCTGATCCATATCTCCTCTCAGTCTCCTCTTTACCAGGCTAAACATACCCAGTTCCCTTGACCATTCCTCATAAGGCTTGGTTTCCAGTCCCTTGATCATCGGGTCACCCTCCTCTGCACACGTTCCAGCTTGTCAACATCCTTCTTAAATTGTGGGGCCCACAATAAGTAGAGCTGGATGAGGCCAGTAGCTGATCTAGTCCAGCATCCTGTTCTCACTGTGGCCAACAAGATGCTTGTGGCAAAACCTAGAAGCAGGATCCGAGCACAAGAGAGACTCTCCCCTCCTGTTTTTTTCCAGCAACTGGCATTCAGAAGCAGAGCATGGCAAGATGGTGGACCAAAATGCAACTTTGGCGTGTCAGGCCCAAACTCACAAATGATACTATCCTCTTATAAATCCCTTTCTCCCCCCATTAAATATCCCTGGGTACTCTCCCTGCTAATTGAACCAGGGCCGGATTAAGGTTTGATGAGGCCCTAAGCTACTGAAGGTAATGGGGCCCTTTATATGTCCAGCTGTCCTTTGTCAACAACAAATTGTCACTGTTTTTTGTGTAAAATGTATGCTATAAGGTAATTTATGGACCTCATAGGTATCTAAAGCCATTTGCACATAAGAAAATGTGTCTTTTATCCAAGTAATTGTTGAACTAAAATACAATTAAGAAGTCTATTAATAGCGAAATAATTATTAAGCTCTAACTTAAAATGATTTTTTATTCATAACAAACTTAATAATGCAAACACATTGGCATTTGGCAATAACAAAAGTTCCTTTAGAAACACAATTTGCAAAGACTCATAATCTAGGCTCTAGAAACTTGCTATAACATGAAATAATAATAGGAAGCCAGTGATATTTCAGGGAGCAGGCTAGCAGGCGGGGCTCATTACTTACGACATAGGAGCCTACACAACACAAAACACTGTTGCTGTATGTAGGTTTTATTCTATTTGTTTTTTATCTTATATTTTGGAAATGTACATCCAGTTTTTTTCTCCTTTCATTTTTGGGGGGCCCCCCAAGAGAGTGGGGCCCTAAGCTATAGCTTGTTTAGCTTATACGTAAATCCGGCACTGAATTGAACTATAAAGAAGTGTAAACTAAGATGGACGTATTGACAGTTTTTGTATTGTTCGTGTGAGGTGAGGCCCCTCACTCTTTCTCCCAGTAAGAGCTGTTCGACAGTAAGAGCTGTTTGACAGTGGAATTTGCTGCCAAGGAGTGTGGTGGAGTCTCCTTCTTTGGAGGTCTTTAAGCAGAGGCTTGACAACCATATGTCAGGAGTGCTCTGATGGTGTTTCCTGCTTGGCAGGGGGTTGGACTCGATGGCCCTTGTGTGGTCTCTTCCAACTCTATGATTCTATGATTCCCTGCTTTTTAAAAATAAATTTGCAGTTAAAACACTTCTTCTGTTTTTGCATTAAAACAAGAATGAGGAGAAACACATGAAATTGTCAAAAATGACAGGGTCTGGATGAGAGATAGATGATGCTGCGTGGACAATGTGGAAGAGACACTTGCACTGGGTACACCAAATGAATTTTAATGTGCTGTGTGTATTCAGCCTCTGTAGGAATCTCATCAAACAGCACTGGGGGCACAGACCTCGCACATTTATCCCCACAGACTTCCTGTCTGTGCTTACCTAACATGTTTTGGAACATCTGCATCACCCTGTAGACACCCTGTCAAAGCGAAATTCCTTCTTTGACCAGACCATCAACTGAAAAATTCTGATTTACATTACTACTTACGATAACCAGAGAATGTTAAGCTATAACAAGAAGACGGAAGTTTTGTGCATTCACACAAAAATGCACAGCAAAAGCAAATATGCCAACATTAAAAAAAAAAACTTAACCAAGGTCATTGTGCCAGTTTGAAAGAAAGAGGAAATAATGGGATTTGGTTCTAGGGCATGTTAGATGCTAAACTTTTCGCAACTCCTGTACAGAATTTTCAAGTCTTTCCATTATATTGGTAATAGCAGACCGTCTCGAGAGAAGATCCTTGTGCATCTATGTTGGCAAAAATTCATTTACAATTTTTATTTGTTTCATTTCTTTCCGAATATGTAAACTGCTCTGCATTTAAACGGAACAGAATATAGAACACAATACAAACCGTAAGATAATGTTAAAAACATGAAGCCAACAAAGATTTAAAGCTACAGAAACAAAATACACTTAATTTGGGAAGACTTGGGAGGTGGGGAGTAGAGGAGCAGTTTTCAATGAATGTCAAAAACACAAGTATCGGGCTTGCTTCATGTCTAAGGCAAGAAAATCCAGAGATCTGGGGTCACAATACAAAAAGCTTTGGATTGCAGCATGCTTTACCTAAGAGGTATTCAGAGATCTAAGTGTCTGGGGTGGAATGTTCCAATGTTTTATTTATTCTTCTATGCTCCTGTTCTCTCTCTCTCTCTCTCTCTCTCTCTCTCTCTCTCACACACACACACACACACACACACACACACACACAACTATTTTTTTCCTAATTTACATTTCAAAAGATTCATTTAAACTAAGGTTATCAGATGTCCCCGTTTCCCAGGGACAGTCCCCGAATTTACAAATCAGCCCCCATACAAAATCCATTGAGGTTGAAAAGTGTCCCCAGATTCATTGAAAAAAATCTGGTAACCTTAATTTAAACAACCTTAAATCAATTACTTCCCTTCTTCTCTTTCCGCGGTTCATTTTGCATACCATACATCCCTGCATATTTTACATGAGCTAAACCATTCAGTATTCCACTGTTACATCCATCAAAACTTATTTACACTGTTGAATTTATCTTAACGCTACCAGCGTTTTTAAATGAACACAATGCCCTCCATATCTTCAGTAAACATTTTCCAGTCTTTCTTTAAACGTATGTTCTTCTCGTTCTCTTATTCTGTATGTTAAATTTGCAAGTGGCACATATTCCATCAGTTTAAATTGCCATTCTTCTTCGGTTGGGACCTCGCTCGTTTTCCATTTTTGGGCTAGCAAAACATGGGCCTGTGTTTTGCTAGCTCCTATGATCCCATTCAAGGGTGTTTGCAGCTAATGAACATGGCTAATTGCTATAAGGTATTTCTCGTAACCTAATTGAGAGGGGACAGTTGCAGAGCAAACACATATGTGAAAAGTGAGGAGGCCATCTTCTGCTATTGTTGACAGATGACACACCTCCCATGGTGCCATAAAAACGACAGGCTGTCATGAGTTTTCACAAGCATCCTATAACTTAGGGGAGGGGGCCCTGTGGCTGTCCAGGTGTTTCTGTCCAGAAACCAAGCCTGATGAGGAACGGTTGAAGGAGCTGGGTATGTTTCGCCTGGAAAAGAGGATGTTGAAAGGAGATATGAAAGCCATCTTCAAATATCTCAAGGGCTGTCACATGAAAGATGTTTTCTCCTGTTCTGGAGGGTAGGACCTGAACCAATGGATTCAAGTTACAAGGAAGGAGATTCGGACTCAGCATCAGGAATTTCTGATGGTCAGAGCAGTTTGACAGTAAAACAGACTCTGCTTCTGAACAGGGTCAGATTTAGGTTTGAATATATGCTATATGGTAATTTATGGACCTTGTTGTTGTTGTTTAGTCATGTCCGACTCTTTGTGACCCCCTGGACCAGAGCACGCCAGGCACTCCTGTCTTCCACTGCCTCCCGCAGTTTGGTCAAACTCATGCTGGTAGCTTCGAGAACACTGTCCAACCATCTTGTCCTCTGTCATCCCCTTCTCCTTGTGCCCTCCATCTTTCCCAACATCAGGGTCTTTTCCAGGGAGTCTTCTCTTCTCATGAGGTGGCCAATGTATTGGAGCCTCAGCTTCAAGATCTAAAGCCATTTGCTCATAACAAAATATGTATTTTATCAAAGTAATTGTTGAACTTATCTTATATTTTGGAAATGTACACCCAGTGGTTTTTTTCCTTTAAATTTTATGGGGGCCCCCAAGAGAGTGGGGCCCTAAACTATAGCTTGTTTAGCTTATATATAAATCTGGCACTGCTTCTGAAGATGAATGGATGTGCACACTCCATACATTTCAAAGCACGTTATTTCTCCTGAAGTATCCCGGATCTGGTAGGTTGTTAAGGCTGCTGGGAACTGTAGTTCTGTGAGGGGTGAACTACAGTTCCCAGGATTCTTGGGAGAAAGGTTCTTGAGAGCAGAAGCAGGAAGGCCAACAAGACCTACACAATTATTCAAGCCTGCTAACTGCTGTTAACAGCAAACTGCTAAGTCAATGTGACTCACGACCCATCTTGGGTGATGACGCATTCTCCCTATAAAAAGTAGCCAGCCGATCTATGGGCCTTAGTCAGAAGCTGTATGGATTGTGTATGGAGTGGTCTGTGGAATAGTGCTAAGGCAGACAGAGTGGCTCCAGGACTCTAGGAAATCAGTCTTAGTTCCTGTGCATCTGTGAAGGGTCAGATAGCTGCTATGACCACTCTGTGCATGCACTTTAACTATGCTGTTTCTGAACAACTGTATTTTTGCAAGAAAAAGTTTTATTCTGTTTGTGAAGAAGACTCTGCCTTGATTAATTTACCGCTGCGCGACAGGGAGGGTGTGCTTTACAGGTACAGTATGTAAGCAGTCAGTATCAGGGTCATTGGTATTTAGGCTGCCTGGCAGCCATCATCAGGTCTACCCTAAAAAGCTATTTAGCACAAGATTTTTCTGAATTCATCAGAGACAATATATCCAGCTTCCAGCACAAATTCTGACTTTTCTGCACCTTCTGTTCCCCACTTGAACTGTTGATAAGACATTTTTCTGCTGATTTCTTTCGATGGTGGTTGTAAATCCCCTCTCACAAACATTCTTCAGAGGCAGCAAACTTTTGAAGAGAGGGGCATTCCCAAGAAAGCTGTTATCACGACCAAAGAGGAAGGGGACGAGCTCTTTTCTATTGAAGATGCCAAAATGCCCTGTTTGCGAGAATAATTAGGGTAGGAGAAAGGGAAATGGAAAAAAAGTGCTGGTTCAGTTTACAGATTAGACCCCTAACTCTGCCAATAACCATCTTAGGGGCTTTTTTTTTCCAATTTCAGAATGCATGCATTCAAACCAGACCAGTAAGAAAGCAAGTTCCCTTGTCTGAATGATTGTGGGAGATCAAGAGCATAACTTCCTTTTAAACTATTGTCTTTTGTCTGAAGGTTTGTTCTGCTGTTGCACCCCACTTTTTGGGAACCATTTTTTCTACCGATAGATAGATAGATAGATGATAGATAGACAGATCGATAGATAGAGATAGATAGATAATGTTCCAAACATTTAAAAAACAAAACAAAACACCAGAATGAAAAATGTGAGTAGTAACACTTCCTTCAAATATGTCTGGCTGCTCGTGCCTTTCCTTGTTTGTAGCCACTGAGTCAAGTCAGAGCAGTGACTGACAAGTGAGTTGTTTAGTCATCAGACAAGAGGAATCATTGGGGTTCCTAAAGAATGTTGTTTCCCCCTCCCCTTTAGTACACTTCTGTATCATTTCCTAGTCCTTGGGATCACTGCAGTTCGCCCTTCCTTTTCTTCTAGCAACTGGATATTTCCTGTGGTGGTTTTCTCTGAGATCAGGTACTCTCTAGAAGTTAAACAAAAAAACCGCTACACAATGAGCTTTGTGGATATCAAAGAACCCCACACTCTCCCCAAATGGCGATGCAAACTGAATTCTTTGCAGAGATCCTTAAATGTCTTCTGCTGCAAAGGTACTCATTAAGACAGGCACATGTCCAAAGTCCGTTCTGTCAATCCTAAAAAAAGGTCAACAACTTTGGTCAGCCTGCACGCATGTTCACTTCATCAAATCTGGCCCTCTTTGAAAAAAGTCCCTGGTATACATGCAACGGTATATGTGTTTACTCGGAAGTAAGTCCTTTTGCTTGTAATGGGGCTTACCTCCAGGTAATTGGATGCAGGACAGTAGTCCTTGTGCCTTTAAGAATGGTGTGGTAGATACCTAGCATGTGCTTGGTTGTTGGGGCTGCCACTGTCTTTCCCCCCCCAAATTCTTTTATTGGTTTTCACAAAATTGCAAACACACAAACAAATAAACAAACAAACATAAACCATAACCTTATTAAAATTAATCTTACTAACATTGTTAAGTGACTTCCTCGCATCCCCCTGGTTGAATTTCAATGCAGATCCTTTTAACTGTTTTCCAAACAAAGTTCTTATAAGCTTAACTTAAACACTTAACATCATTCTATCTTACCAATTCAACATTAAACATATTGATTCAACACTTAACTTATTTAAATCCTAAGCCAATCTAGTAAAGGTAAAGGGACCCCTGACCATCAGGTCCAGTCGTGGCCGACTCTGCGGTTGCGGCGCTCATCTCGCTTTACTGGCCGAGGGAGCCGGTGTACTGCTTCCGGGTCATGTGGCCAGCATGACTAAGCCACTTCTGGCGAACCAGAGCAACGCACGGAAACGCTGTTTACCTTCCCACCGGAACAGTTCCTATTTATCCACTTGCACTTTGACGTGCTTTCGAACTGCTAGGTTGGCAGGAGCAGGGACCGAGCAACGGGAGCTTACCCTGTCACAGGGATTCAAACCACCGACCTTCTGATCGGCAAGTCCTAGGCTCTGTGGTTTAACCCACAGTGCCACCCGCATCCCTAGCCAATCTAGTACTTGCAAGCTATTTCCAATTAATGTAACTTAACGTATTTAACTAAGGGGCTGCCACTGTCTTGCTCTGTGCTGCGATCTGGTGGCTTAAGATGCAACAGCAGCGCTTCTGGTCTCCTTTCCTCCTTTCTTGACAGGATCGGGCTATAATTGTTGCCCTCGGGGAACCAAACCACGTCTTCGGGCGAGGTAGAGGGCTGTTCCCAGTGCTCCTGAGGATCATGCCAATGGCGGCAGAGAACTGCAACTCTTCAGATGTTTAGGGACTGCAACTGCTCGTCGCCCCTGACTATTGGCCATGTTTGCTGGGGCTGATGGGTGTTGAAGGACCACAAGCCAGCCATTCCTGGTCTACAGACTCTGTGATCCCTATTCCTCTTGCACAGCTACAGTTCCCAAAGTAGTTTAACAGGGAACTCTGGGAATTGTTGCTCTGTGAGGAGCAATGATTCTTCAACATCCACTTCGTTGGACTGGTCATGTTGTGCGGATGCCTGATGATCGTCTTCCAAAGAAACTACTCTATTCCAAACTTAAAAATGGAAAGCGTAATGCTGGTGGTCAACAAAAGAGATTTAAAGACTGTCTCAATGCAAATCTAAAAAAATGTGCTATGAACACCAACAATTGGGAAACACTTTCTTGCTAGCTCTCCAATTGGAGAACAGCCTTTACCAAAGGTGTCATGGGCTTTGAAGACACTCAAACTCAGGACGCAAGGGAGAAATGTGTTAAGAGGAAGGCACACTTGGCAAATCCGCACCGTGATCAACTCCCACCCGGAAACCTATGTCCCCACTGTGGAAGGACGTGTGGATCCAGAATTGGCCTCCACAGACACTTATGGACTCACTGTTCAAACCGTGTTTATGGAAGACAATCTTACTCGGCTACGAGTGATTACCAAAGAAGAAGAAGAAGATGATACTAGCAGAAGGGAGGTTTCAGAGTGTTTTGCAGCCATGAGCGAGAGACAGAGAGCACAGAGAGGGAACTTAGAAGTAGAATCACAGGAGCTGCTTAAATAGGCTGTCATTTCCCCCTTGCTACTTGTTGTTAGAATTCCTGCTCCATGATTGCAGTCATGGGATTTTGTCTATCACATGATAGTATATGTTCTGACTCCACAAAGTGGGAAGTGATGGAGACAGGATGTTTGTGTTACTGTGTTCCGTGACGTGGGACTATTGTCCTTTGTTCTTTTTCTCTTTGCTGTCTGATGCTAGAGAAAGAGGAGCCATGTTGCAGTGCTCCGTGTGTGTTTATATGTAGATTTATAAAGTAGATTAGCCAAAATGCTGAGTTGCTGAGGTCTGTCATGCGAAATACGCAAACTCTGTGGATCCCTAAGTGTGCCGGTGTCTGTTGGCATCGGTCGCTGTGATATTCGGGCAGAAGAAAGCTTATGAAACTCCCGATTGACCGACCAGGAGCGAGAGAACATGCCAGTCAGGCATGTATCTCTGCCAGAGTCCTACTCAAGTGTAGGCTGAACTCCTGATACTTATATGTGTTTCTTTTCTGCCCACCTCAGGTTTGGATGCTCCTCACTAATCATAGAATCATAGGAATGTAGAGTCAGAAGAGACCCCCAAAGCTCATCTAGTCCAACCCACTGCAATGCAGAAATCACAGCCAAAAAATCCTGGACAAGACAGCCATCCAACCTCTCTTTAGAAACCTCCAAGGAAAGAGAGTCCACCATTTTCTGAGGGAGCCCATTCCACTGTCAAACAGCTCAGGAAGTTCTTCCTAACGTTCAGTTGGAATCTCTTGGGCTCTGTCTACACAAGACATTTATAAAAGCAGCCTCATGCCAGTTTAAACAGTCATGGTTCTCCCCCCAAAGCATTATGGGAACTGCGGTTTGTTAGGGGCGCTGACTGCTGTTCGGAAAAAACTGTTCCGCTCAAAGAGCTACAGTTCTTACAGAGGTTCCTGTGAAGAGGGATTGATTTGGGAAACCAATTTGAGTGCTGTAGCTCTGGGAGAGGACTAATAATAATAATAAAATTATTTATACCCCGCCCTCCCCGGCCAGAGCCGGGCTCAGGGTGGCTAACACCAATAAAATCACAGTAAAAACATAATAGGGGGAAAAGAGAGAAGAAAACAAAACAAAACAAGACAATTAAAATACAGGTTAAAATGCAATTTAAAATGCAGCCTCATTTTAAAGTAGCCGATAAATCAAGACCATAAGGGGAGGGAAACATAAGGGTCAGACCAAAGGCCAGGTGGAACAGCTCTGTCTTGCAGGCCCTGCGGAAAGATGTCAAGTCCTGCAGGGCCCTGGTCTCTTGTGACAGAGCGTTCCACCAAGTCGGGGCCAGTACTGAAAAGGCCCTGGCCCTAGTTGAGACCAATCTAACCACCTTGTGACCTGGGACCTCCAAAATGTTGTCATTTGTGGACCTTAAGGTCCTTTGTGGGGCATACCAGAAGAGGCGGTCCCGTAGGTACGTGGGTCCTAGGGGTGTCTTAACATCTCTCAGCACCCTGAACAGACTACAGTTCCCAGGATTCCTGGCAGGGAAACGACGGCTGTTTAAAGGGGCAGAGTAGTGTTTCAAATGTGCAGAAGCTGCCTTCGTACCATAGGGTGCCTAGAAAAAGAGACGACAGAAGACCAGCAGCGGCAGCAGCAAAATAAAGTAAATTATTGAAGCAGTGAGAAGACAGAAGCGATGGAAGCTTTAAGGAGAAGGTGGCAAGACCTGTAATGGAAAGGTAGCTCAGAAAGGAGAAGTGAGAAAGGACATCGGTTTTTTTGGAAGTTTTCTGTGCTTCAAATTGCCAATTCAGCAATGCAAATTCTGAGGCAAAGGGTGGGAAGTGGACTATGATGCAACTTTGCGTATATGATTTCTAAAAATAGCCCCTTGGCTGATGATGTAAAGGCCGGCTCTATGGAATAAATAGAGCTCGTCTTGGCCACCAAAACTGCATCCCGGCAAGCGCTGAAGGCTGATTTCTCCCTTTGCTGAGTGTGCAGCTGACAACCGAATCCAGAATGGGATCTCGCTTCCTGGCTGTGATGCTTGCCCTGCTTCTTACCTCCCACATCAGCTACGCAGGTAAGTATCATCGTGGGGTTTTCTTCTCCTGCTTCCCCCATCTGATCGGTCATTCATGGTTGCCCCTTCGATTCGTTTAATGTATTTCTATACTGCCCAGTAACCAAGGTCCTCTGGCCACTTTACAGAATGGAGGTTAAAAACCACCAGATTTATAAAGCAAACTGCTTTTGTCTTTTGTTTCCCTGCCACCCTTTTGTCCGTGGAACTCGATTCTTTGCCGCACAACAATCCTGTGAGGGAGGGCTGGGCCTGAGAGACAGTAGCCACCCTTTCTCTTCGAGGTGGGCAGAATTCTGAACCTGCCAGAAATGTTATTTACTTTTACATTTCTATACTGCCTTTGCTCCAGAGAGTTTGAGGTGGGACAGGCCTCCCCCCCAACTGCTTGCTTGCTCGCTCAGAAACTAAAGGCCAGACCTATCGAGTGAGGTGGAAGGAAGCAGCAAACATTGACTGTACTATTGTGCCTCCTCTAGAGCATTTGCCCTTCTCCTGGTTTTCTCCACCCCCATCGTTCTGCCTGGACACTGAGGTCCAGCCAGTGGCGTAGCGTGGGGGGTGCAGGGGGGGCCGGCCGCACCGGGCGCAACATCTGGGGTTAGGGAAAATCCATGGGTTAGGGGGCGCAAATCCATGGGTTAGGGGGCGCAAATTACTTGCCTTGCCCCGGGTGCTGACAACCCACGCTACGCCACTGGGTCCAGCGCCGACGGCCTTCTGGCGGTTCCCTCGCTGCAAGAAGCCAAGTTACAGGGAACCAGGCAGAGGGCCTTCTCGGTAGTGGCACCCGCCCTGTGGAACGCCCTCCCACCAGATGTCAAAGAGAAAAACAACTACCAGACTTTTAGAAGACATCTGAAGGCAGCCCTGTTTAGGGAAGCTTTTAATGTTTAATAGACTATTGTATTTTAATATTCTGTTGGAAGTTGCCCAGAGTGGCTGGGGAAACCCAGCCAGATGTGCAGGGTATAAATATATTATTATTATTATTATTATTATTATTATTATTATTATTATTATTATTATTATATTGGCAGCCTTTGCCCCCCTTCCCAAGAAATCAGTGAGAAACTACAGTGGTACCTCGGGTTACATATGCTTCAGGTTACAGACTCCGCTAACCCAGAAATATTACCTTATGTTAAGAACTTTGCTTCAGGATGAGAACAGAAATCGTGTAGCAGCGGTGCAGCGGCAGCAGGAGCCCCATTAGCTAAAGTGGTGCTTCAGGTTAAGAACAGTTTCTGGTTAAGAACAGATCTCCAGAACGAATTAAGTTCTTAACCCGAGGTACCACTGTATAGGATTAGTGCTAAACAATGTAGAGATGCTGTTCTCAGTAAGCAGCTCTGCCAAGTCCCAGGTGTTTTGAAATGCCTTTATGTCTGCCTAGAGATCTCTCAAATTCTCAAACGCTGTATCTTCTGCCCGCAGCTATCTTTGATCCGACAATAGGCTGCAAATGTGCAAAAGTAAGGTCCAGATTCATCCCTCCTTCTCAATACGAAAGTGTCAGTATTTTTCCGCCCGGAAGCGCCTGCAACAAGATGGAAGTAATGTAAGTGACCTCAGTCATGCATGACCATCATAGCAGAGATCCAAAATAACTTCCACATTTCCTACATAACTTAGGGTTGCCATACGTCCGGAATTCCACCCCCCCAACCTCTCTGGAATGCTGCAGTTGGAAGCAGAAATTGCTTAAAAATGTCTGGGGAAATCTGGAGGCATGGCAACCTGTGTTTTCTTTAAAAATACATCAAACAACAAAAAAATAGTTCAATGATTTTGGGCAAAACAGCTCAACAACTTTGCCAGAAAAAGTTCAACAACTTTTCTTCTCTGATTTTCACTGTTATGGCAATCAAATCATAACTAATTACTCCCCCGACCTCCATCTTTCAACTGATGTCTGTCTTCTGGTGTGGAAACAAGCCCCGTGTAAGTGTTCTGTATATAAAAAGAACATGCTAAAGTTATTTGTGGTTAAGCCCAATGGGTTAAGTTCACTGACACTTAAAAGTGCAATTCTCTGCATGTTTACCTGGAAGTCAGACTCACTCTCTTCAGTGGGTCTTATTCCCTCATTAGCAGATTTCCTCTATTTCCTCTTTGCAGACTGGCAATTCCTGCGCTGCGACGGCTCAGTCGGCAGAGCATGAGACTCTCAGTCTCAGGGCTGTGGGTTTGAGCCCCATGTTGGGCAAAAGATTCCTGAATTGCAGGGGTTGGACTAAACGACCCTCGTGGTCGTTTGAGCTGGCGTACAGCTTCCGGGTCATGTGGCCAGCATGACTAAGCCGCTTCTGGTGAACCAGAGCAGCGTACGGAAACGCCGTTTACCTTCCCGCTGGAGCAGTACCTATTTATCTACTTGCACTTTGACGTGCTTTCGAACTGCTAGGTGGGCAGGAGCAGGGACCGAGCAACAGGAGCTCACCCCATCGCGGGGATTCGAACCGCCGACCTTCTGATTGGCAAGTCCTAGGCTCTGTGGTTTAACCCACAGCGCCACCCACGTCCCGCTGTCCGCATTACTTGCCATTAAATATCACCCTGGCATGTGCTGTATCATGCCTATGGTGGGAAACCTCTGGCCTATGTGGTCCTAACTGACCTCCCCATTTGGCCCATGAGGTCATTCTGGTTACAAGAGATGTTCACGCATTATGCATCACACATGTAAAGGTGCTTTATGTGAATAACATTCCTGCATCTCAGGGGGTTGGACTGGATGACCCCCGGGGTCTCTTCCAACATTCTATGGTTCTATGACTGCACAGATGCTGGTTTTCAAAGTCAAAATAGCAACTAGATGCCTGAAAAAATGTAGAGTAGCAATTGCAGGTGCTGCTATACTTGCATTGTGGTTCTTGTGTGCAGGCTGCAAGTTGTCCTTCCTTATTATCATAGAAGGAAACACAAAACTGATTAGACAAATAGGTGGGTGACTTAGCCAGCGTTCAGCTCATAGCTTAGCAGGGGGCTGGAGATTGGTCTCTGTGGCCATCAAGCAGTCTCCTCTCAAAGGTTTCTTGACGAGGCTTCCAGTTCAGCTTGTCTGCTTTGCACAAAACTGCTAATTCCAAATTCTTTGCTTGTTTTACAGAATCACAATCAGGGAGAAAGGAACCAAAGTATGCGTCAACCCCGAAGTAAAATGGGTGCAGAATTTAGTGAAGATAGTTAAAGGTACGTAAGTTCCAATAGACATTCCCCTCCTTGGCTGCCTTTGAGCCTGCAAACTGGTCTGTCTAGCCGGCCCAGCATTCTCTAACAGCCTGGAAGCAACATTCAATAATAATAATAATAATAATAATAATAATTTATTTATACCCCGCCCATCTGGCTGGGTTTCCCCAGCCACTCTGGGCGGCTTCCAACAGAACACAGAACACTAAAATACAATAACCTATTAAACATTAAAAGCTTCCCTAAACAGGGCTGCCTTCAGATGTCTTCTAAAATTCTGGTAGTTGTTGTTCTCTTTGACATCTGGTGGGAGGGTGTTCCACAGGGCGGGTGCCACTACTGAGAAGGCCCTCTGCCTGGTTCCCTGTAACTTGGCTTCTCGCAGCGAGGGAACCACCAGAAGGCCCTCGGCGCTGGACCTCAAGGTCTCTGCTCTCCTACTTGGAGATGCCCCTGCCCCCGCCCCCTTCCAGTGCTGCTAAAGGATGCATATCAGATAGCATGCACTTTGGCCCTAGAATGGAATTTCCCCATCTTTTAAACAAGCAGCCTGCAGAATGTGCAGGCCGCCAAGCTGACCACAGTATTACTGGATTCTTGCCCACAGGCCTGCCGCGAAAAGAAAAGAGGAAGTTTACTGATCCTTAGCCTCTCGGTTCACCTTGGCTGGGGGTCACAAGTTCCGCAGGGCTGTGTCAACACAGAAAACACGCTTTTGTGATTTTAACCATATTCCATTTCTTTTTTATTTAAACGCAGGAACTCAAAAGTCTGCTGCTGCTGCTGCGAACCGAAGTCTGTGATGGCCTCGGAAGGCAAAAGGATGGATGGTGCCCCAGCCAGTCCCAAATGTGAAGCTTGATACCTTTCCTCTCTGCTTTTCAAATTCTGTCTGCCCAAGGAAATGGTGGGAGGAGGGGGGACCCAGGGGCGGAGGAAGGGAGGTGCAGTGGGGACGGGCCACCCCACTGAGGGGGGTGACAAAATGCTGGGTGGCACTCAATGCGGGGCCTGCAGTGTGCCCGAGCCACGTGTGTCTCCTGGGAGCGACACAGTGGCTTGGGTGCACACAGGTTCTGCGCTGCCCCATGTGCTGGTCCTGGGGGGCTAACCGAGAGGCGAGGTCTGAGTCCAGTCCGAGGTCAATGGTGCGGTATGGAGGCTGTCCGTCAAAGCTGTAGCTGGGTCCAAGGCGGGGAGTCGGGTCGGGTCAGGAACTCTGACAGAAGAGCAGGACAGGGTGCAGGCAGGAACAGGCTAGCAACAACGTTGCTCCCACAACGTGGGACTGGGGCTGGCTGGCTTTTATCTGCCCTGAGGCATAGGGCGGCCCCGGTCCACACGTGACTCGCTTCTCCCGGCCTGGAGGAGAGCACTCCTCCTGCAGGAACTTAGTTCCCTCCGCCTGTCTGCCCTGAGCCTCTGCAGCTCAGGAGAGGCTGGAGGGTTACCGGACCCAGAGGCAACCTCAGCTTCCCCTGATGGGGCTGAGAGTGGAGCACCTGCAGGCAATGGGTCTTCCATCCCCTCTGGGGCCAGAGCAGACTCAGCTGGTGCCTGCACCTGAGGATCCGGCACCACAAGTGAGGACCCTTCAGGCTCAAGCCCCAGCCCCGGCTCAGCTGGTTCTGGAGGCGGGGACTCCTGTGCAGGCTGGGATTCCTCAGGTTCAGCCTCTGAGTCCGAATCCCAGGCCATCACACCCCAAATGGTCCGCTCACCTCCTCCCCCTCAGCTGTAGGGCGGTTGAGTGGGAGGAGACAGGCAGACAGACACTTCAGAGCCCCCCAGAGTGTCCTGCCCCGGCTGGCCCCGCCCCCATGGCAGCTGGTCCTGCCCCTGGGCACATGGCACACACATCACCCAATCGGCTTGCTCCACCGCTGGGGAGACCCCCAATCTTGTCCGAGCCGTAAATTAGACTGGGCTTGCATTTCTGAAAACCTGCCTCTCTCTCTCCAGCTCTCCAGTTCTGTGATTCTAACTCCACCTCTCCGCAAAATTGTAGCTTTAGGTGAGACTTAGGGAGACTTCTGCAGATCCTCGGGATACCTTAACACGGCGTTAGTATGAACTGTGCGAGATTTTCAGAAATGCAAAATTGCGATAAACTATATGGGTGGTTGTGGGGGGGGGGGGGGTTCGCCTGAAATTGAGAAGTGGCAACTGTTGTCCCACCGTGTGGTTGGAAGAAAATCTGATTTGGTTGGGGGTCAAGCAGGAAAGTAGAGATGTCCCAGTTCTGCTTGCCTTTTCCATATGTGCCATTGTAGCCCTATATCTCTCCTCCACCTGCTTCCATTTTTCTCTGTCATTCTATGTTTTGAAATGCAGGTCTCTCCCTTCCCATAAATGCAGTTCCCAAAATTCTCAGGTTTGGCCTTTCTTGGTTTAGCCTGTTTTCAGAAGCCTGACCACTTGCTTTCTAGCAGAATTGAAATATATTTAAAATACTGCTGGAGCAGGTACTGCGATATGATTAGAACCATGGAAGAATAATGTGGCAATTCACTTGTTAGCATAAATGAAGGCAATTAAAAAAAACAAAAATGTGCTATTATATCTTCTAGCAGACTGTTGCTGTTTCCTGTAATCTGTTGTTGTTTTAATTTACAATCCCGCTAGAATGTGATTATATTTAAAGTGATTGGGTTGTGTGTTTTTTGTTACTCTATGTTTAAGTACATAAAAGTCAAACAATAAAATTTATCTCGCTAAGTGATGTGTCTCCTTTTAATCGGATTTTAGAGAGTACTGGGTGTTGGGCATTTACACACAAGTATTTGGTGCAGCTACAGAAGTACTCAGAAGTGAAAGTCTTATATTTTGCTAGCAGGGCAATTCTATGAAAATGTCAACCTACAGACTCTCTTTATTTTCATATATAAGTCTGTATCTTTCTAAAGATGATTTTTCATTAAGTTTTATTACCTGGCAATAGTTTTTGAAACAGACATTTTACTTGTGTGTAAAACAACCAAAAACATGGCATGCAATATGACTAAGAATTTATCTGTTCCCCACCCCCTAAAGTTGTGTTAAAGAGCTTTCCAAGAGGTTAATTATCCTTTGTTTTATTGATACATTTGCCTTCTTGTCTACTGAAATGACAATAAATTTTATGTTAGGAACAAAATCAGATGCACTTAGGGCAACAAAATTTGTTTGGTTTAGCCTGTTGCATTAGTCACAAAAACACACACTCCTCCCTCTCTCAGACAACAAATGAGGATTCCTTGGGGTTGTACTTTAGCAAGGTGTTGAGCAGTGCTATTTCTCTAAAAAAAGAGGTGCTGGAAGTCACCATGAACACCTCCCTTGATCTATAATAATAATAATAATAATGATGATGATAATAATATTTTATTTATATCCCACCCTCCCCAGCTGAAGCCGGGCTCAGAGTGGCTAACAACAGTAAAATTACACAGCATTCTAAAATCAATTCATTATAAAATCAGTTCAAATCAAATTAGTGGCAACCATTGGGCTAGAGTTCTGTGAGGATTGCTAAGGGAGGGGGGCTAGGCTGTGCCCTGGCCAAAGGCCTGGTGGAACAGCTCCGTCTTGCAGGCCCTGTGGAAAGATGTCAAGTCCCGCAGGGCCCTAGTCTCTTGTGACAGAGTGTTCCACCAGATCGGGGCCACAGCCGAAAAAGCCCTGGCTCTGGTTGAGGCCAGCCTAACCTCTCTGTGGCCTGGGACCTCCAAGATGTTTTTATTTGAAGACCGTAAGGTCCTCTGTGGGACATACCAGGACTTTGAATTCTGTGACTCAAGGGCCAGCCTATGCCCAGGATTTTCTTGCACATTTTGCTTCATCCTGACATGCAATAGTGATGCTTGCAAGCAAAATAATAATAATAATAATAATAGGCAATAATAAAATGGCTGAAATCCAGGACTATGCATGGGGGAAGCAGCGATTTCCTAAGCAAGACCCTCTTGGAGCAACGAAACACCTTCTCCAAAGCCTACCAGTTCAGTTTTGTTTGAAGAAGTTGTGCTGATATGGACAAATTATTGCAGGGATCATTCCACACGTATGGGAGCTGTGACGTGTTCCTGGGCATATGCAGAGTGCATGTCCATCCTCAGGCAGGGATGAGCAACCTGCAGCCTTGCAGATGCTATCCAGGTGAGTAGCCTCCAGCCCTCCATGCTATCTGGGGCTGATGGAAGTTGGAAATCCAATAGCATAGGGAGGTGCTGCATGTCAAGATCCTACATTGGCTCCCAGTACGTTTCTGAGCACAATTCAATATGTTGGTGCTGACCTTTAAATCCCTAAACGGCCTCGGCCCAGTATACCTGAAGGAGCATCTCCACCTCCATCATTCAGCCCAGACATTGAGGTCCAGCGCCAAGGGTCTTCTGGCGGTTCCCTCCCTGAGAGACGTAAGGTTACAGGGAACCAGGCAGAGGGCCTTCTCGGTGGTGGCACCTGCCCTGTGGAACGCCCTCCCATCAGATGTCAAGGAAATAAACAACAATCTGACTTTTAGAAAACATCTGAAGGCAGCCCTGTTTAGGGAAGTTTTTAATGTTAGATGTCTTATTCTGTTTTTAATCTGTTGGGAGCCACCCAGAGTGGCTGAGGAAACCCAGCCAGATGGGCAGGGTATAAGTAATAAATTATTATTATTATTATTATTATTATTATTATTATTATTATTATCCCCACTGGTTAGGGGGTCAGGGTCTCTATGGAAGCTTGAGTCCTTTCGAGTTTTAAAGGACTCAACTTCTCGCCGAAAAAACCCCAGCAAACATCTTTATCACAGGGTACATTTTCAAGAGGAGATGTAGGGAAGCAGAAATGTTCAAGTTGCGCTCCCTTGTGTGGCTTTCAACCTTGTTCTCTACTTGTCGGAGGCGTCTGAGAACATTGAACTTTCCTCCATAAACACAAGGCCACACTGCGCTCTGGTGGGCAGAGAGATCTCTGCAAGTCCCGTTGCCATGAGTTCTTTTCAGTGACTAGCAGTTCATTTCCCAAACGTTGTGCAAATCAGCCTTGCAAGAGGGTTAAGAAAAACAGCCCTCCTCTGAGCTAACTTGTAGATCTCTTGGGCTATCTGTAGACTTTGAATTCTGTGACTCAAGGGTCAGCCCATGCCCAGAGTGTTCTTGTACATTTTGCTTCATCCTGACATGCAATCCCCTTCATGGATCACTGCCTTGCCGTGGCGAAGGGGCTTGAATAACTCAGAGAAGCTATAAACTATGCTGAGCAGGGCACCCAAGATGGACAGGTCATAGTGGAGAGTTTGGACCAAATGTGATCCACCTGGAGCAGGAACCGGCAAGCCACTCCAGTATCCCTGCCAAGAAAACTCCATGGACAAAGACAACAGGCATATAATTTGACCAAACTGCGGGAGGCAGTGGAAGACAGGAATGCCTGGCGTGCTCTGGTCCATGGGGTCATGAAGAGTCAGACACAACTAAACGACTAAACAACGACATGCAATAGTGATGCTTGCAGGCAATACTATTCCTAGTCACAACAGACCCGTCAAAGCTCTTTGTAATGGCGATCTTAAATTTATTAATTTCAGTGGTTCTGCTCTGAGTAGGGCTAGCCTTGGCTCCCTTTATATCCCTTCTGAGCCAAAGGGATCTTACTGAAGATAGGCAAGACTGCTTGCTAGTTTCTTTCTTTAGAGATGCCCTACTTCCACATTTAAAGGTAAAGGGACCCCTGACCATTAGGTCCAGTCGTGGCCGACTCTGGGGTTGTGGCGCTCATCTCGCTTTATTGGCCTAGGGAGCTTCCGGGTCATGTGGCCAGCATGACTAAGCCACATCTGGCGAACCAGTGCAGCGCACGGAAATGCCGTTTACCTTCCCGCCGGAGCAGGAAGTACCCATTTACCGTATTTTTCGCTCTATAGGATGCACCCGACCATAGGACGCACCTTGTTTTAGAGGGGGAGAACAAGGGGAAAAAAATCTCCCCCCCTCTGCTCAGCGCCCCTTCGGCGAAGCGGCAGGAGAAACGGAGCCCCTTCCACTTCTCCTCCCGCTTGGCTGAAGGGGCGTTGCGCAGCTCTCCCTCTCTGCTGAAGCCAGGAGAGTCTCGCTCTCCAGGCTTCAGGGATGATTTTTTTATTCGTAACAAACTTAATAATGCAAACACATTGGCATTTGGCAATAACAAAATAGAAACACAATTTGCAAAGACTCATAATCTAGTCTTTAGAAACTTGCTATAACATGAAATAATAATAGCAAACCAGTGATATTTCAGGGAGCAGGCTAGCAGGAGGGGCCCATTACTTACATCGGAGGAGCCTACACAACACAAAACACTGTTGCTGTATGTAGGTTTTATTTTATTTGTTTTTTGTCTTATATTTTGGAAATGTACATCCAGGTTTTTTTACCTTCACATTTTTTGGGGCCCCCAAGAGAGTGGGGCCCTAAGCTATAGCTAGTTTAGCTTATACGTAAATCTGGCACTGGGGGAAATAGGGAATCAAACCTTCTGGGGTCAAATCAGAAGCTGGGACGGCGTTCGTAATTCCGGGACTGTCCCTGGAAAATTGGGACCTTGGAGGGAATGGCAAAAGGTGGGGGAGAAAGTTCCACAGCACAAGTGGAAATCCTTGCCCTGCCGCAACTCTGAATATTGACTGCAAAATTTGCTCTGATGTTTCTTCAATTTGCACGGGTTTTGCAGCATTCGCTGTTTGACGTCCACTAGTCACAGGCGAAGGGTTTTCCCACTGCAGTTTTTCTGGCCCTGAGACCTTGGCTGGTCCTGTTGTAAAAGGTGAAGACAGAACAACGACTTCCTTTGTGGCTCTGCTTAGGTCTTGGCAAGAAACCCCCTGTTTTCATCCTTCCCTGTTTCCTTTCTATTGCAGAACTCAAAAGGAAGAAACGTTTTTTGCTAAGAACAAAAATAACCTGAGTTGCGTTTCTTTCTTGTCCTCCTGCGTCTCAGAGAATAGAAAATCAAGACATGTTCCGTATCTCTCCCACACATTTGGCTACGCAGTCCATGGCCATTACTAGTTGTGATTGCTTTATAATTTCCAGTATTAAAGACAAGATGCCTCTGAACATCAGTTTTTGGGGATCACAAGTGTGGGAAATGCTGTTGTGCTTGTGAATAAGGCACTGTGAATATTTCAACTTTCGAATTCCAAAAATGAGAGGTGCTAAGAAGTTGTAACCTGACTTGGGAATGCAAAAGATATTTGGGTTAAATTTAAAATGATTGCCAAGTACTTGCAGTTATACAATAGAGTGATGATGAAGATGATGATGATGATGATGATCTAGTTATACCCCGCCCATCTGACTGGGTTGCCCCAGCCACTCTGGGTGGCTTCCAACACATAAAAAACCCACAATAAAATATCAAGCATTAATTGTAACAGTCTGATCCAATATAAAAGTCACAATAACTTTAAAATAAACAGCTTATATCAAACAAAGCAATATTCAACAATCCATCAGATTCTAATACTAAACAGTAAAATTAAACACCAGCAAATAATAATTTAACAGTTCACACTTATCAACCACAATAATTACCAGACTATAATCAATAAAAATAACAGCAAATCACAATTCATAAACTACCGGTACTACAAAACATACAAAACCTTGTAAAGGGATCAAACTGAGAAACAAAAACACACAACTTATAAAACTTTTTATTTAAAAAAATCCCTGAACGCCTCTCTTCCAGCTGCTGTTGTTCTCAAAGTTGTTGTTGTTTAGCATTACCTGACATTTTCAGAAGGTAAAATTATAATTCTTTGTTTTCTGAGAACAGTTTGTGCTTTCTAATCAAACATAACTTTACCAAGCTAAATGTTGTCCTGTCACAAAAATAATCACAGCTTTGAATTCCTGACACCCAAAAACATACTTTTGAGATCCCTCACTGAAGAAAGTTTGCAAAAATTAATTTTCACTCCTTAAAATGAGGTGCCCTTTTGCCTCCTGCTTGTGGCACCATCTTCATTCCTCTGCAACCAGGCCTTTGGCTGTTAATGAATGTTCTCATGTTAAAGTGTGTGGGGGGAGAGTTTGTTAAATGCATTTCTTCCCTTTGGCCTTAATGAATATCCAAGTTTTGTTTTGCTTTTGCAAAGTTGCTTTGAGTTGCCTGTGCTGAGAAAAAGCATGAATAAATCTAATCATCATCACTAGCCAGTTGAAAAGCATAATAATTAAAGCCGTTAAAAAAACAATTACACCCATTAGATCAGGATGCTTCCGTCAAGGAGGTAACAAATAAACCAACGAAAGGACTTATGGCAGGGGTCAGAAAACTTTTTCAGCTGTGGGCCGGTCCACTGTCCCTCAGACCCTGTGGGGGGCCGGACTATATTTTGAGAAAATATGAACAAATTCCTATGCCCCACAAATAACCCAGAGATGCATTTTAAATAAAAGCTCACATTCTACTCATATAAAAACACCAGGCAGTTAAGCTAAGCTAAGCAGATATATAAGATTGAATGTTTAATTATTAAGATACAAAATTACAATCTCAATAATAAAGTTACAAAATAATAACAAGGAAGTCACGCACAGGTGGAGGGAAGACACAGGGCAAGAAATAAGAAATGGATAAATGTTGGTACATCATGAAATGTGAAAATGTGAATTTACAAATATAATGTATATGTATCGATATGTAAAGATTCCATATATGTATTGCAACATTAATAATAAATAAAGTGCATTGGGACGGATTCTGCCGCCGGGCCTTAGTTTGCCTACCCATGACTTATGGATACCTTTTGCTGCCGCCGTTGTAGGGAGTTAGATTTGAGTTAAAGATTAAGGTAAAGATAATCTCCATCCTCCCCCCCCCCCACCCTGTAAGGGAAACTTCAGCAGAAGAGAAGTTTGCTGGATGTTACCATATGTGACGTGTGGAAAATTTGAATGGCTTTTCAGCTGGGGCTCAGAAGGAGAAGTGGCAGAGACATTGAGGTGATTCCCTTGCTGCATTAACCCCGAGAGCAGGGGGTACCCCAAGAACCCAAAAAAACTTAAGTGATTGCGGTCACTTCCTGACACAGTTTGTGATTCTGAGCACCGCTGGTGGGCAGTTAGCCTCCTGATTGCAGCTGCATTCAGAGATGCCTGCCATGCATTCTCGGTGGTGCCCCCCCCCAACAGGATTTCCCCCTCAGGGGAAATCCAGCAACAGGCCCCCTCTTTGTCTGCATTCTGGAAACTTCGCATATGTGGGTTTTAAAAATCTAGACTTTTGGTGAGCACTTTACCAAAGTTCTTAGCCTGCTGCTGGTATCTGCAATATATTATAGCATGTGTACAATTCTGCACCATTCGACATCCGGCCTTTAGTGCAGCAGAGGTTAAGGGGGCACACTGGACCACCAAGCTCCACTTGTCCTTATCCGGTCCCACACCTACCTACCCGCCATCTTGCAACTGGCCAGGGAGCTGCATGTCTGTGATTTATTCTAGCCTAGGTATTTTCATACTTTAATTTCTGCTGAGTAGGGAAGGAGAGTTCTTAATTCTGGAGAAGGCTGGCTACTGGAAAGCATGAAAACTCCTGATGTTTTGCTGGGGTTGTGTATGCGTTGCTGGTCACAACGGTTGAAGTGTGGTGGCGTAGCAACAGATAGCAGGCCCATGTTGGACAGGTCGTGGGCCAACTGACCTATACAAGTTGTGACATGTGTGTGGGTGTGAATCCGGGCCCCACCCCTTTCCACACATCCTGATGTAGAAGAAAGAAGACTCGTCAGTGGTGGCTGGTGGGGCAGAAGGCAGGGAGGTCAACAGCAGGTGGTGCCCAAGCCAGCAGGTGGCAGAGCTGACTCATCCTCGCTGCTAAGTTCTACAAGGGCAAACCTAAGGAGGAGGGAGCTGGTGGGCAACGCCACCCCCAGGATTGATTGTAAGTAAAAAGGCAGGCAGGTGTGGGCAGGGAGAGTGGCTGCGGATGGGCTGAGATGGATGGGGCAGCCTCAGTGGGTCTCCACTGAGACATTTAGGTATGACCAAGCAAAACATGTCTCTACCCCCATTGTTCATCCTAGACACTGAGGTCCAGCTCCAAGAGCCCTCTGACGGTTCCCTCACTGTGAAGAAGAAGAAGAGTTTGGATTTGATATCCCACTTTATCATTACCCTAAGGAGTCTCAAAGTGGCTTACATTCTCCTTTCCCTTCCTCCCCCACAAAAAACACTCTGTGAGATGAGTGAGGCTGAGAGACTGCAGAGAAGTGTGACTAGCCCAAGGTCACCCAGCAGCTGCATGTGGAGGAGTGGAGACGTGAACCCAGTTCACCAGATTACGAGTCTGTCGCTCTTAACCACTACAACACACCGGCGAGAAGTTAGGTTACAGGGAACCAGGCAGAGGACTGTCTCAGTAGGGGCGCCCGCCCTATGGAACTCCCCCATCAGATATCAAGGAAACAAACAACTATCTGACTTTTAGAAGCTATCTGAAGGCAGCCCTGTTTAGGGAAGTTTTTAATGCTTGATGTTTTATCATGTTTTTAATATTCTGTTGTGAGCAATCCAGAGCGGCTGGGGAAACCCAGCCAGATGGGTGGGGTATAAACTATAAATTATTATTATTATTATTATTACTTATATTCTCAGTAGAGAATACTACTCTCAGTAGTATTAAACTACAGTGGTACCTCGGGTTACAGATGCTTCAGGTTACAGACACTTCAGGTTACAGACTCCGCTAACCCAGAAATAGTACCTCAGGTTAAGAACTGTGCTTCAGGATGAGAACAGAAATCGTGCTCTGGCGGCGTGGTGGCAGCGGGAGGCCCCATTAGCTAAAGTGGTACCTCCTGTTAAGAATAGTTTCAGGTTAAGAATGGACCTCCAGAACAAATTAAGTTCTTAACCCGAGGTACCACTGTACAAGTTGAAAACAAGCCTTACCAAAGAGGAAAGATCTTGAATGGTTTATTGTCCCCGATCGTGACCAATTCCTGTAAAACGCTAAGCAAATAGTACCGTAGACAAAAGCAGGAATTACCCTACTTGTAAAGAAGTCAGTCCATGTGGGAAGACACTTGTAACCTCAGGAGTTGCTCTTAGGTCAAGGGTCACCAGTCTTTTCAAGCCCAGGGCACTTTTGAATCATAGCATTGCCTAGTTGGAAGGGACCCTGAGGATCATCTATTTCAACCCCCTGCAATGCAGGAATTTGGAAGCCTAACCAGCTGCCGAAGGCACCACGGAATACCAATCCCACAGAGGAGAAACTACACAAAAAAATTGAGATTTTAAGTTTCAAACAGACTCAGAAACATGGCAGACACTCAAAAACAGGGCTGAAGTGCTCCTGACTGCGGATGTTAAATCTCAATTTCTTAATAGGGCTATGTTTAAAACTTTTTTGAGTTTCTGCCCTGTTTTTTGGGTTTGTTTGAAACGTAAAACTTCAATTTCTTATCACTACTGCCTGATTCTCTTAAATAGGGCTATGTTTAAAACTGGTCATTGAGGTTTTCATACCTTTTTTGTAAACTCGAGGAAGCGTTTTCAGCCCTGCTCTTTAGCTTGTTTGATATCACTTAAAATCTTATAATTTCCTTCTGAGGAAACTGATTAATTCAGTGAAATGAGTTTTGTAGCTGGCATCCCGTAAAGTTTTTGTTTAATTCTAGTTTATTTTTTGATTTTTGTTATTTAATTCAATTCTATAGTCGATTACTTCTCGTTTCATGGATTTTTCTTTCTTTCTTTTTGAAAAGTTTTTATTGTTAAAATAATTCAGCATTAATACACACATATTGCGAATATACAAGCATACATACATTTCATACAATCCTTAAAAATGTTCAAACATACCTACATTCAGTCCCACAGATAATTCCTTTTCCCATCACCACCCCTCACCCCACCTTTGTGTCAGACTTCCAATCTACTCAATTGCAATTTCTTTCCACTTCTATTACTTTCTTTCACACACCTTTAACCTAATTTCATGCTTCTTTTTCTATTACACATTGTTATCCATCTTATTTAGTATTTCAGTATTTAAAACGGAACTCGTTTATTCTAATAGGAGTTCTGATTTTTCAATATGGTTTTGCAAGTATCCTTTAAACACCTTCCAGTCCCTGTCTATCTTCTCTTTTGAGATCCTTCCCATTTCTCCCATTGATATATTGTAGTACTTCAATAATTTGGCAAGCCACTCTATTTTTGCCATTTCATGGATTTTCATGGTAATTCTTTTGCTTTGTGTAATTTCTTGGTTCTGTGACTGTCTTTTTCCACAGAGGAGAAACTGGCTTTGAGCCCCACCCCACAGGCTAGGTGCGCCATCTATGCGGGGCCATGGGGGCTGAAGCTCCCCCAAAGTCCTCTGGCAGCTACATGCGCATGCAACAGGACATGTTCGCTTCACACAAGCATGCCACAAGGCTTTCACATGAAATGGGTGACTCTGATTGAGCCTGGAGACAGTGGCAAAGGGTCATGAGCCCCTTCGCCTGTGCCACAGTCTCTAACCAACTTCCCCTCCTTCCCACACCATCTATTAAAGGCGCCCCAGACTGGTGAGTTGGGATTTTTTTTAGCTTGTCCTCTGCAACATATTACTGAAGCAATAGTAGCACGTTGCTGATGGATTTATATCAGAGTGTCTGCACATCATTCCGCCAATTCAAAATGTTGGTGTTGACCTTTAAAGCCATAAACGGCCTCAGTCCTGTATACCTGAAGGAGCGTCTCCACCCCCATCGTTCTGCCCGGACGCTGAGTTCCGGCACTGAGGTCCTTCTGGCGGTTCCCTCATTGCGAGAAGCAAAGCTACAGGGAACCAGGCAGAGGGCCTTCTCAGTGGTGGCACCCGCCCTGTGGAATGCCCTGCCATCAGATGTCAAAGAGATAAACAACTACCTGACATTCAGAAGACATCTGAGGGCAGCCCTGTTCGGGGAAGTTTTTAATGTGTAACATTTTAGTGTATTTTTGGTCTGTGTAGGAAGCCGCCCAGAGTGGCTGGGGAAACCCAGCCAGATGGGTGGGGTACAAATAATAAATTATGGTGGTGATGATGATGATGATGCGACGCTTACCCAAATTTTCTGTGTTATTCCCATTTGGAGGGACAAGTCTTGAACTACAGCACAACAAAAGCAGGACACAACCACGTCCAACCACAAACATTTGCAGCATTGAAAGTTACAGGATTTCGGGAGGAAGCTACAGGACGCAAGCCAATTGGAAGCTCGCCCACCCCAAAGCTTTTGCAGGCGCAAACGGGAACCCTTGGGATTGGCCGAGATGTGGAAATCGCTGCTTGGCCAGAGAATGGGAGATTGGCAGAAATGGGGCTATAGGAGAGGGTTGTTTTGTGCTCAATGGGTAGGACGGGCTCTTGGTTTCTCTTTCCCATTTGCATCTCTTTATTTAGACTTGAGGAAGGACAAAAGCATGGGGGATTTTCAGATGCACACAAATATATTTGTTGATGTGTTGTGTGGATTCCCTCGCACCCACCTAATACTGTATCTGAAAGTTCCCTTTTCCAGGGTGGTTATAAAGAGAAGGTTCCCCTCATCCACCCACAAAGCACAATCGCTTCGAATATCAAGGTGCGGCCACAATGAAGTCGTTGATGGTGGTGTTCCTGGGCTTAGCGCTGCTTGCAAGCAACATAGTCCCTCTCTGCGGTGAGTAGCCTGGGTCTGCTTTCAGCTTTGCACTGTCAGTTCTCTGAATCTGAAGCTGGGATTTGCTAGAAGCCAACCCTGGAAGGTGTTAACTAATTATGAAAACGGTGTTCTGAGCTAGTGCAAACTGTCTTTCCATCACTCACCTGTTTGGGGCTAGAATCCACAATTGCAAGGAGAAATATTCATGTAAGTTCAGCGTGTCTAGCTGGAGCAAACACAATTTATTCTTTGGTTTGTCCCCCAAGGCTTCCACATTATTGCTGTCCGAAGGGGCTCTAGCGCAATCAAAGCTGGACAAAAATAAACCAGAGCATTTGTGGTGTAAGAATTAAGGGATTTTGGCAGAGAGTTGTGGGGAGTCTGCATTGATTGGAAATGTAGCCAGCATAAAAGTGACGAGGGACAGAGGATTGGAGCGATCATTCTATGATGTTATGGCTGTGGGGAAGCATCCTGCACTCTCCAAATGGCTGTGGAAAAGCTTGGGGAAATGGGAACAGGGCAGACTGCGGGATATAGACCACTCTGCCCTCTAATCCCTTGCCATCGCTCTCTGCTGTCTCCTGGCATCTGCCAACCGTGGCAGCTGCCTCACTCTGCCTCATCTGAGAATCCAAAAGCAACACAGCAGGCTAATAATATAATTACAATACTTTTATATCACTATTGAGTTATATCTTAATTTACAATCAGATAACGTACACTACATACAGTAGTGATATAAAAGTACTGTATTGCAATTATGTTATTGGCCTACTGTGTTGCTTTTGGATTGTCAGATTGTTCTGTTTGCAACAGAAGGGATCTTTTTTGTTTCCCTCTGCCTCATGGCAGATCCGGCCCTTTACAGCAGGAAACAAGGGTGCAAAAACGGGAGTCATAAAACAATACAGTGGTACCTCGGGTTAAGAACTTAATTCGTTCTGGAGGTCCATTCTTAACCTGAAACTGTTCTTAACCTGAAGCACCACTTTAGCTAATGGGGCCTCCTGCTGCTGCCGCACCGCCGAAGCACGATTTCTGTTCTCATCCTGAAGCAATGTTCTTAACCCGAGGTACTATTTCTGGGTTAGCGGAGTCTGTAACCTGAAGCGTATGTAACCTGAGGTACCACTGTAATGTAAAAGAGTCAGTTCGGTGGTAGTGGACACAGTGTCTTGGTAGGACCTGGGGTACCGGGGTTCTGATCTGCACTCGACCAGAGAGTTCGTCAGGTGACCTTGAACCCATCACACACACACTCTCTCTCTCTCTCAGCCTAACCTGTCTCACAGGGTTGTTGTGAGGCTGGAATGGGGAGCGAGAGAACCATCTATGCCACCTTGAGTACCTGGGAGAAAAGGTGTGATTGAAATGTAAGATACCGTATTTTTTGCTCTATAAGACTCACTTTTCCCCTCCTAAAAAGTAAGGGGAAATGTGTGTGCATTTTATGGAGCGAATGCAGGCTGCGCAGCTATCCCAGAAGCCAGAACAGCAAGAGGGATTGCTGCTTTCACTGCGCAGAGATCCCTCTTGCTGTTCTGGCTTCTGAGATTCAGAATATTTTTTACAGAGCGAAAAATACGGTAAATAAACAATCACGGTCTGTTTGATAGAGTTATTGGGTGCTCCTCCTTTTGTGAAGTGAGCTATGTTTGCAATCTTATTCCTTGCGTTGTGAACTTTATTTGATGGCTTTTTGTTTGAAATGACGTGCACCAGGGGGAGGTAGCAGAGCTCAGCAGTAGAGCACATGTTTTTTTATGTAGAAGGTCACCGCTTCCATCCCTGGCGTTAAAAGGGATCAGGCAGCTGGGGAACGGATTCAGCCAGAGACCTTGGGCTTGTGTGTAGTCAGAACAGACAGTACTAAGATTAGAGATAGGGGAGAAATTTGATCCTGTTTGCATTTCAAGGCAAACCAACCTGATTAGCACTTGCTGGATTAATATGAGAACCAAAACTCAGCTTTCCTTCATAATTTGAACTTGTCTGAATCTTGCAGTGCAATTCTCCAGCTAAGCAATGTGTATCAAAGTGCATGTATTGCAGGTGTGGCTAAAAATGCATATTAGGGATGCAAAAATTATTAGGCAAAGATGTGTATATTTGACAGAATTGCATTAAAATGCACCAGGAGAAATATGTACTAAATGATGGTGAATTTTCGTGATGACTTTTTTACAAATTGTAAACCGATGTGGAAATGTGGAGAGCTGAATTTAAGGCAGGAAAAAAAGGAGAAACTGAGAAAGACTGAAACTGGCAAATTCACCCATCCCTAACTGAGATAAATCCATGAATACCCTGTCCTTGCAAAGCAGGCTTTGCGTCTCTCAGGTCTTAAACATGTTGCATTATTGTTTGCAAAATTCATTTTTGCATATTCAGTGACTGCAAAGCTGGGTGGTGGTGGCAGCTGAATGAAAACTGTGATCACACCCTTTACGTTTGCTCACAACCATCACCAACTTCAGCAGAAGGTAGAAACAGAATCTATACATGTGTCAGTGGCAAGCGCACAGGCTCCCCACATGACCACACCACAAATAACAGAGTTTTCTACTGTACATGATGCAGAGCTGAAATACACTCAACTGTTTGCGCTGACCTTTGATTAAACGTAGAGAGGTTGGGGTGAAATTTGCAGAACCTGGAGAAACCTCTTCCTCTTGGCACTAAATTCCTGGGTCACCAGAGTCTGCCATGTATGAAGAAACCCCCAAATTGAGAAAGAGAAGGAAGGCAAAATCAAAGATAACTCTGTTTGCAAATGTAGCTGGGGAAGAACAAATAAATCTGAATTTGCTCTTTGGAGACATATAGAAATACAATGGAATTTCACGTCATTATACAGAAGACTTCACATTTTATTGTTTCATCTTAAATAAGATAGAAAAACAAGATATGAAACTTCTGTGTGTGTTTGTGTAAAGTCATTACATTTATATTTGACCAGTCAATACTTAGTTGACTGTCCTATTGCTATTGTAGTATTATTATTGGTATTATTCGAAGCATAAATAACTCATGTAACATTAACCTATGTGTATTTTCTCTTTCTACTTTCATAATTTGTCATTCAACAATAAAAAAGAACTGCAATGCTCTATGTTCTTAGGGCTTATTCACATTTTTGCTTGACCCATATTTTGATCGTATCAGGTATTGTTTAATTCCCCTGGTTCTGAGGGCCTTTCTCATTTTCCTGCAGCCGTGCCTCTCAAAAATCAGATCTTACCTGTTGAACTGAAGCTCATTTTTTATGCAAAACCTCTCTTGGGATTTTCTGTGCACCTGTTAAGATCGGATTCAGCAGGTAAGATCGGATTTCGCAAGGCACAGCTGCAGAACAACATAACAGCTCTGGGACTTGGGAAAATGAATCGGTACAAAAAACAAATCAAAATATGGGTCAAGCAAATGTTTCAAAGGCTGTGGGGGGGGGGCAGGTGCAATCCTTCCTCTTTCCACAGCCCCTTTTGGGTGCTTCCCTCATGCAATTTCAATTGCACAAGGGGGACGAGCAGGGCTGCGCTTCCTGCCCCCGCTGCATCAGATGCACCCTTGTAGCCTGGGGTGTCTGCCTCTCTCATGCTCTGAAGTCCATAGGCTTACAGCAGGCTTCCTGCTGCAAAACGTTACCCTCACAACATGCTGGAGGCACATGGGCTGAGGCACCAGAAGGGTCAAGATGAGGCCAAGAAGCGCAACCCCACTCACCCATTTATGCCCTTGTAAGTGCATGAAGAGGGACGCGGGTGGCGCTGTGGGTTAAACCACAGAGCCTAGGACTTGCTGATCAGAAGGTCGGTGGTTCGAATCCCCGTGACGGCATGAGCTCCCGTTGCTCAGTCCCAGCTCCTGCCAACCTAGCAGTTCGAAAGCACGTCAAGTGCAAGTAGATAAATAGGTACCACTCCGGCGGGAAGGTAAACGGCGTTTCCGTGTGCTGCTCTGGTTCACCAGAAGTGGCTTAGTCATGCTGGTCACATGACCCGGAAGCTGTACGCCGGCTCCCTCGGCCAATAAAGCGAGATGAGCGCCGCAACCCCAGAGTCGGCCACGACTGGACCTAATGGTCAGGGATCCCTTTACCTTTACCTTTAAGTGCATGAAGAGGAAAGCCCAGCAAGGACTCTATGGGTTTAGGGTACAAACTCCTGTATGAAAAGGACGGGCGTTTATCCCATTGCACAACAGGCTTATGGTACAGGCAACTCCCAAATTATGTGGGTGTTACGCTCCATGCCTTCGCAGATGTAACTGAAATCGCTTATACTGGGTGCATCCTGGAGAGTTCTCCTGGCTCACGAGGAGACCCTCCATGGAGCCTGAAGAGGACATCCACATCAGGCTCTGGGGAGGGTGTCCTTGCGAGTTAGAGGCACAGCGGGGCTTTGCTGAGGCCTCCCCGACTAACAGCTGACTTGCAGGGTAGCGCAGCCACCGTCGCTTCCCCATGCATCAGCTGTGCAAGCTGCAGCGTCCCTCCAGCTCACACGCAAAACATCTGTCGGTCTTTTGCTCTTTTTAGGGTTCTGAGCACTGCCAGTCATTTATCCAGCTAGCCAAATATGTCTGCCCTTGCTTGCAGAACCAGCATGGATCAGGCAGGAGCTCTGCAAATTGCTTTAGGGATCGGCCTGGGACGTAAGGCAAAACAGCACATCTCTTTCTTGCCGTTTAAGGACCTCTGTCCACCGCATACCCCCTACAATCATAGTTTGCTAAGAGCATTGGGCTAAGACCAGTGGAGGCTGCTCCGTTAGTGAATAGGACCCTGACCCACCAATCTAAGTCAATCCCACTTGGCTGACCTCTTTCTTACAATCTTGGTCCAGGGGGGTAGTACTGCCTATCAGCTTCCTTCTTCCCTACTATCCGCTGCTCTTGTGACTTGTCAAGCTCAGCAGGGAGGATGGGGACAAAGCTAGAGTTAGTTTGGCTCTGGCTGCACCTAATGTTGGGTCCCTTACCTTCTGTCCTACAAGTCCACCCCTTGCTAGGACTGGGGGAATCTGGGCTCAACCCTTGCTCAGCAGTGAAGCTCACAGAGACCTGCTCTATCTGTTAAGTATATCTCAGCCTAAGATACTCTGCAGGGCTACTGGGAGGATCAATGCAGGGGGGACTCCCATGTCACCCTAAACTCTTTGTAGTAAAGGAAGCATAAACACAGAACGAAATTAACATGTGTACCGGAATCTGAGTATTTCTTATGGTGTTTTTTTACAAAGGTCTTGCTATGGAGGGTCACCTAGTCCACATGGGAAGTTGCAAATGCCAGAAGCACACCTCCACGGCCTTTGGCCCGAAACAGATCCAATCCATTCAAGTCATTCCCAAGAGAATACAGTGCGGGAGGACAGAAATAATGTAAGTGAAGCCAGCACGCCCACATCCTACCATTTTGAAGAGAGTGAGGAAGAACGCTAATAATGACCTCATCCTTACGTTTCAGATTAACCCTGAAAAGCAAATGGCAGGTCTGTGTGGCACCTACTGCCCAGTGGGTGCAGAAATTGCTGAAGAGGCTGATTAAGAGGTACGATTTTGCATATTCAGTTACAGCTGGGGCTTCCTCGGTGACTTCCCTTGGTACCTACCAAGGCCCTCAGACCCTCCATTTTTTAAAAAAGGTTTTTGTTTGTTTGTTTAGCTGCTTGGCGGAAGGGCTTGCTTGGCTTTCTGTATGAATTTTGCTTGTTTGGGGGGAGATTGTAGGTATTCTGTTCTTTTTATGGGGAGGGTTCTGAGCTGTGCCAGTTTTCCTTCTGCAAAACAGGTGTTATATGTTGCCTGCAACAGATTTGCAGAAGTGCTCCCAAGCCTCCCAAAATATGAGGGCCTCCTGATTTAGCAGAACGTGGAGTTTTATTTGATAGTCAAGAAAAAACTCCAGCAACACGCAAATAGCAGTGGTCCTAATATTGTTCTCACTTGCATCCGGCCAATGTAGATATTATATACTTAATCAAGCTGCTCACTCGTGCAAGAACCAGCCCTGTACCAAGTCAGGGCATTCACAAATCTAGCTTAGCATCATCTAGAATAGGGTTACCAGACGTCCCCGGTTCCCGGGGACAGTCCCTGGATTTGCAAATCTGTCCCCAGACAAATTCCGTCCTCAGGATGTCCCCAGATTTGCAAATCTGTCCCTGGGAAACATGGCAGCGGCAGCCTCAGCAGCCCAGAGCCAGCCTGGTAGTGCAGTTGGCTCTGGCTGGCTTCAGGAGCTGCTCACTGCTGTGGCACCAGCCATTTTTCTGTGCCACAGAGGTGAGCAGCAAGCAGCTCCTGAAGCCAGCCAGAGCCAACTGCACCACCAGGCTGGCCCGTCCTGGACAACAGCTCCCTGCCCGTGATTCCTGAGTCTCCTCCGATCTGCCAAAACAAAGGGGGAAGGGGGAAGGAGATTGGGGAAGGCTCGGGAGTCATGGGGACACGGTGCGCCGTTGCAAAGTTTTTTTAAAAAAAACTCTGTGCATTTATGTTTCACAGGGTGTGAAAGAAGGGCTTTGCACCTTTATACAATATGCATGTGTGCTTGGGCCCAGGGTCTTTTGCCTCACCATCCCCACTACTGACTCCCTGTTGCTACTCAGCTTAAAAAAAAAGAGTTGTCCCCAGATTCATTGAAAAAAATCTGGTAACCATAATCTAGAACAGACTACAATTGGTAGCTAGGGATGATGGGAGTTGTAAACCCAAAAGAGCTGGAAGCCCAAGTTTGGGAAACTCTGATCTAGAAGAACTTGCAGCAATTCTCCAGGGTTTCAGACCCAAGTCTTTCTCAGCCCCACCTATAAATGCCAGAGGCTTAATCCAGGGATATTTGCATGTTCTACCACTGAGATGAAGCTCTTCCCTTCATCTTTCATGCAGAAGTTAAGTCTGAAATTTGCTACAAGGGTAAATGCAAGCCAAGCAGCCCAAACTCTCAGTGTATAACCATGAAAACTAACCCCTGGCACACACATCGTCCAAGGCACCCCGATGACCAAAAAATTCTAGAAATGGGGACCTTTCACACCTGTCCCTTAAAATATGACTGTGTGTTATTGTTGAATAGTCCAAAGTCACCTGAATCATAGGAAAAATCTGAAAAACCAAGCATTCTTTTATGTCCCCTGTACCAGAGCAGAGAACACAAAATCCCTGTGTAGATGGCATGAATCGCTGAGATAATCCATGCACGGTTTTCTTCTGAAAAGCAGTAGGAGGAGGTGCCTTTCAGAGGAGCTGCAGCGAGGGATGCTTAACCCAACATCCTGCTTTTTCACAGCTTCTATGCACCATTCCCATGGAGTTAAAGCTCAGCATACACTTCAAATTCTGCTGGGGGAAAGCAGTCGAGGAGGGTTGCAGCAGGAAAGTGGTTATGGGAAAGGGTCAAGTCCCTCCTCCTGCTTCTCTTCTGAAAATGGTTCCTCTCCAGGTGCTACTTTTCATTCTAGAAGCAGGTTGTAGGGTGGTGTTTTTTTAAAAAAGGTTCCAATTGATTTTCCTATATGCCCAGTTTAGCCTGAACACTAACAGCAAAGGGACTGTGCTCATGATGAATGAGGAAGCCTGCAGTTCCGTCTACCATGATCTCACTTTCAAAGCCTTACACACCTTACAGAAGTCATATGACTTCTCCCAAAGATTCCTGGAAATTGCAGCTTACCCCCGACAGAGCTACAATTTCAACAAACTGCGGCTCCCAAGGTGGATGTCATGTCCTTTAAATGTATGGTTTAAGTATGCAGCCGTCACTAGCTGACCTTAGGGCAAGGAATCTCTGCTCTCCATTTGCAATATGGAGACATGGAGACAATACTAGCTTACTTTGCTGGGTTGTGTAAGGATTATAAAGTAGCTTAATTTGAACACTCAGAGGTATTAGTTTTACTTTTTTGGGGGGGGGTGAAGGGTGCCCAAATCCCTCCATAACAACAAACAGCCCGGGCACTACACTTGTTCCTTAATGGTTCTTATGGGAGCCACTTATGAATGTGCTATCCTTACCCCAAAGAACATGTGTGACCGTAGAGGCTTAAGTAACGGAATTTAACCAGTTTCTCTTTTACTAATTTCAACATATAGCAGCCAGTGACCGCAAATGGGAGTCTTCCTGAAGGTGGAAAAATGAGCGAGGAGCCTGAAGAAACAGTGATCCAGTGCTGCCCTGTTGTCATGCTTTCTATCTTGTAATTATATATATATATATTCAAAACCACACTTTAAAGCCACTGTGCCCTTCTGGGATGGTTGAACGGTGGACATCAGTGACTGCTTTGGCTCATTTGGAATAAAGCACAAAGAATGCAAATTAAGCATTAAGAAAGACGAATGCTTCTAGCAGCCATTAAACAATTATACTGAACGGCTACTGTGCAATTTCTACATTATCAGCAGAGATGTTACTCAAAATGTGCCAAATAGCTCGGATAATTGGGCGATGTTACATTGCAAAAGGAAGGAGAGCTCCTTTACTAGTTGAAGAAGCTTCCATTACTCATGAGTCTAGACCGGGGTTTCCTGAACTTGGGTCTCCAGCTGCTTTTGGACTACTTTTCCCATCAACCCAGACCACTGGTCCTGCTATCTAGGGATGATGGGAGTTGTAGTCCTAAAGCAACTGGAGACCCAAGTTTGGGAAACACTGGTCTAGCACAAATTCCAAATCTGAGCCCCAAGTCCTGCTCACACCCAGGCACTGTTGTCTTCTTTGCAGGGCTGTCTTTCTAAAAAGTTTCCAAACTCTTGCCCTAATAGGAACCTAAGATCCTGCTGGATCAGGCCAAAGGCCCATCTAATCCAGCATCCAATTCTCAGTGGCTGACTACTGAGACCACGAGAAGTCCAAAAGCATGAGAATGCAACAGCACCCTCTCCCTCCCGGACATTCAGACACAACCTAGCCCCAACAGTGGAGGCAGAACATAGCAATTATGGCTAGTAGTCATTGATAACCTTATTCTTATTCCACTGATAGTCCTCCATTCACGTTATCCTCTTCTGAAGCCGTCTCTGTGCCAGTGGTCCTTGCTACGTGTGTTGGGAATGAATTCCTATCTGCTAATACAAGTGTCAATGGTACTGTAAGAACACAACGTTTTGGTGCAGAAGTTCTGCATTCGGTTTCAAAGAGGTGCCATCCAGCTATACCTGGAAAACTCTGAACCAAATGCAATGAAACTCTAGCATGGTGTGGCTGAAATATGTTCTTTATAGGTCCTCCTTGCATATATGACGCCCGATAGCCATTCAGGATTATTTTCAATTAATTTGTCCAGTCCCATTTTACCAAAGCAAGAGCTCAGAAGCCTGCACACATGCATGCAGATGCGTTCCAAGTTTGGTTTTTCCCCTCTTAAGTGTTAGGATGTATTCAGAGTCAAATACATAATATTGATGCATTAAAGATGCACACCAAGGCAGCCTAAGCAAAATGCGAACCCTCCCTGCTTCGTCTCTGACCAGTGGCAATCCGTAGTTTGAATCATGAACACAGATCTCTCAGGTTCAGCAAGGTGTATGGCTAGTTCTACCTAAAAATGTAATGTTGAACAGGGTGTGGATTTAAGTAGCACTGGGGATTTCTGACAGAATGAATTTCTTCTTCTCACACAATACGCTTATTGATAAAGAGGAATTAAATTCTTTGTTGACGATCCTGTTTGTAGATAAGGAAGAAAAACCTTTCAAGTCTGTTGACGGGAAAGTGGATTACAATACCAGCCTTCTTCCTATGCCTTGTTTAATCAGAATGGAAAACAGAGAAGCCATTTTTACCTCAAAAAGTCAGCCATAGGCAATGAGCAATACCTTTTCCCAGAGCCATTAATGGATCATCCCAGAGGCTGCATATCTGCCTATAATCCACACTAGTAGAACTTCAGGTAGGTGGGTGGGTTAGTTTTTTCCACAGTTCTGCCTGTTAATAAAGTTTTTTGGGGGGCTCACAATAAATTTAATGATCAACTTTTCTTCTGAAAACATACTTCATGCCAACACTTAACGGTATACAAGCATCTCTCCACTTACACAGGGGCTACATTCCTGGGTACCGTGAAATTGTGTATAGTGGGGAACACCATCTGAAAAGCCAAAACTCCACCAAAATCGCTCCCTCCAAACCGCCTTTCTCAAATGCCAACCCTCCACAGGACTCTTAAGGACGGTACAATGGCTTTTGGGTAGCTAGCCATTTCCCCTCTCTTTTTGCAGTTTTCCCTGTTCTTTTTGTGCCTTTCTGCGGTTTATTTATTTCCTGGCACCACGCAGATAGTGGAGACGCCTGTATACATTTTATTAGTTCCCAGCAATGCCTTAGGACACATGGAGGTGTTGCTGTGCGTGATGAGTGGGACTCCCGACACTTGGGGTTTTTACACACATAACCATTCTGATTTGTTCAACTGCAACGGCCTTTCCAGGTTCCACCCTAACGTAGGGTCACAGTAGCCCTTTAAGGGGCTTCTGTGGAGGAAACCCTATAACATGAACCAGCTTCTACATCTCAGCATACTGACAGCAGTGCTTACGATTACCTGAGCATGTGCAATGCAATATTTCCTTTTGAAAACAGAAAAAAATGCTTATTCTAATTAAGAATAGGTGGACATGCCCAGTGCATCCAGCTGTCCCCATAGAAACAGCCCTGATTTAATGAACTTGTCTCTTCACATGGGGAGAGTTCCTGGAAAGAAGAGGTTCTTTCTTGCTAGTATCCTCAGCCACACACACCCAGCTCTACTTTGCACCGTCTTTGAGTGTTCCTGCCTGATTGGAACGCCTCTTGCAATCAAACGCTGTTAATTTTTCTTGCTTCCCTGCATGGTGTGTGTGCGTGTGTCTGTGTAGCAACTAGTCGACTGTACAAACCTTAAGATTACATTCACTGTTCCACCTACTTTTTGCCTCTGGATCCACCCAGCATTGGTATGTGGCCCCAGAAGAAAATTCAGCCCTTGCTCTGAACAAATATTTCCAGTCCCTGCTTTTAAACCAACACTTTGGTACGTGGAAAACTTTAAGGCACAAAGTCCTTCCAGGAACGGAAACCTCCTCCTGGCGCTTCTATGGCCAACGAAACAACAACTGCTTAAAGAAAAGAATTGTGCAACATTTCAAACAGGTGGTGGTTTTTTTTTTAAAGACGCAGAGAAAAACCAAGAGAGTTACACAGGTTAAGATACAAGTCAACTTTGAAGCAGAGGAAAGCCATCTCAACCCCCGGCTGCATCGGCTAATTACAACTAAACAAAAAGAGGAACTTAAACTGTTTGCAATGTTTCCCAATATTTTTATTTTATTCCCCACCCCCAACCTCCCAACAGCATTACAAAAGATTGGTGGGTTTTTATCAATAATAATAATTATTATTTAATAAACCGGCTCCTCTGCAGTTCATATACAATCACAGGCGATTTTTTTTTTAAAACTCCATTTTATACAAACATCTCAAAAAAAATAGTTGGGAGTGAAGTATGGTAGGAAATATTGCTCACATTGCTAGTTAACATGCACATATGAAAAGGAGGAAAATTGTTAGTGCATACCTCCCAAGTGAAGATACAGCAGATGACTTGGAACACATTCCAGGAGGGAAGTCTTTCGCGCAAGCCCCACTGAAATGAACAGGGAGTTGGGCAGCTCTTGCACATTTCAGTGGGGCTGGAGCAGGAGGACTTCCCAGCGGATTGGGTCCTTACAAAAATAAAAATAAAAAGAACTGAAAAGGCTAATGTCCACCAAATTAAGTTTTTCATGCTATTCTACTTTCCAGTACTATATTTTGAGTTATCAATTCATATATACACAGCCGTGTAAGTAACACTTTTGAGGTATATAAGAAGAGATACCTGCACCAATATTGGGGAGGGGGAAATAATGTTCTCTCTGAAAAGGAGATAACTTTGTCGTGCCTTATAAGCTGTTCTACACATTGGATGGAGCTACATGTTGTAAGAAACACAGGACGGCTGTCAAAAAGGAAAAATGGAGAAGCTAAGTGTCAAATCCCTTCCATATCCAATACAATCTACCTTCTTTGCTGCTGCCAAGATGTCTGGTGTTTCCCCATTGCCACTGGGGGGAGGGAACCAATGATGTGATGTGAAAGGTTGGCAAGCACACAGAGGGAAAATTCGACCCAAGGCTGCCCTTTTGAGCAGCCGCCGCCCTGCGTTTGTTGCCTAATGTAGTTCCATCCTGATAGTTTCACATAAATACAACCAGTTCCAATCGCTGAGGAACTGTCGGCTGCAGGCACTTCCGAGAGCAAATTGTGGTCGTCACCAAAGCAACTCCTTCCTCTACACCCCATAGTCATGCACAAAAATGAGGCAGCATTTCCTTCTTTAGCCAGATTCCAAATTTTCCTTTGCCATTCTATACATAGCTAGCAAAGTGAGTGTGGGTAGGTGGGAAGAAATTAACTTAAGGTATATGTTTTGTGCAGCAAACCGATTCAGCTGTTTCGCTTTTGTTTGTTTTTTAATTCTTCCTTTTTAAGCGTATGAATGAGACAGATATAAGCTCTTTAAAAATTTTCATTCACATAATGGAAAAAAATTCTCATTTATTAAAAATATCACATTTTGAGACTAGAAACAGTAAAGTGCATGAAAAGTTTAAAATAGAAGCTCAAGGAATCGTATATAGCAGCAAAGAAGCAGAATACAGAAAAACTTAAAGGAACACAGACACAACCTTTCCTTGTCGACTGGACTTTTTGCTGTTTGAAAGGCAGAGTCAGGCTCCATCTGCTCAAGAGGCAGACTGCTGAAGCAACGTCCATTCATTCTCACAGGCTGTATGCATGAAACCTTGCACAAGCTCCACCGAAATGAACGGATGCTGCTTGACAGCTCCTCTGAGCAAACTGCAGCCACGGCTTTCCGGAGAGATGGCATGTATGGTTTTTCTGCTCTTTCAAGGCAAAAAGCCTTTTATTATTATTATTAATGGCCACCAGGAAGAATGTGGGGGAAGGAAAGCAGAAGAAAAGTTTCCAAGTACATCTTAAAGGGAGCAATTAACTGTTGGGAATGAACCAGCAGCTTAAAAAAAAACCTTGATAGAAAACAAAAGCAGTTAAAAGCATGGGATGACTATTTGGCGACTAGGTCAGGAAGAAGATGAATCTGAGGATTGATGATGGCCAACACTTTCTCACCTTCACGTGGGAAAAGGGCACCCAGGAAAGCCAGATCTCACGCACAGAGGAGGCAGGTGCAAGATGGCTTTCGGAGGCATTTCCTCATCTGCTCTTCTCAGTTGAGTAATCCTAAAAGTTTTCTGGGGGAAGGGGAGGACGATGGAAAAGGTACAACAAAAAAGGGACCAGTGGATTGGGTTGAAACTCATTTTCACTTTGTGAAAATCAAACCCAAGAATTCTAGCCGCAGATTTTTAATGGAGGACCCCGCACCTGCCTCCTGGAAACTGCTGACAATCCCAAATTCTCCTCCAGTTAATGCAGTGTGTCTGTTCCCCAAAGCGGTCTGCTGAATTGCCAGTGTTGCTCTGCTGGTTACTGTCAAACTGATCCCATCCATTATGCTGGCATCCTTCATATTTTTTTGCAAGGGAGATGGTTCTCTTTTGGTAAGAATCCACAGCTATAAGCCAGTAGTTGGGCCTTATGATGGCACCTGGAGCTTCCCCATTGTCAGCTAGGCTTGTTCCTTCTATAGCAATACACAGAGCTCACTGGAGTCAGAGATCTATAGGTTGCACACAAGCCCCATTTGTTTTCATGGGCTTGGAAAGGATGCGAACTCCTACTGATCAGAAATGAAGATTACAACAAACAAGTGGATCCTGGTATATGCAATTAGATGCTCCCAGGCAAATTCTCCACTGGAACAGCACAAAAACAGCAGGAAGTCTTGCGTCTTGCACCACCTTTGGCTTTCTAAATTAACTTAACATTTCAGTAGAGATAAGAGAGCAGTCTGTGCTGCAAATAATTTACAACGGCAAGTGCTATCTCCAGTTACCAAACCTTTCCCAACAGGACCGAAACATCAAATAGACCTACTCTATTTCAGGATGCTGTTTAAAATAAAATAAAATATGAGAGTGGGCTGGGGGAAGAGAGGTATGGCTCATTTTGCTAAGATGTGAAAGAAAGCATAAGCAAACCCCGCTGTCTGACGTCGTTTTACAAAGGCAGCTTCCCAATGAAACAAACAAGAGCCCGCCAGCTTAAAATGTGTGGGTTATATATATATATATATATATATATATATATATATGCATACCTTAAAAGCAAAAACCTGGAAAAAGGGAACAAACAAAAACTTTGGTTCCAGCCCTAGTGCCAAATGGTACCAATATGCACCGGGGGGGAAAAAGTGCAAAATTGTATCATCAACACATATAATGAGAGGAGCTTGAAGCAGCAGCTTTTAAAAGGTCGGCCATACTTCACTCCTACATACTTTGATTTACAACTGTACAGGTCCATAAACAAACAAACGGGTCCCAGCCCTCAAAAGGGGCAGGGCCCCCACTACCGCCTGCTGGCCAAGTGGATGCCATTGACAGGAGGCAGGAACAGAGGATGGAGCTCCAGCTGCGTCAACAGTGAGAAGTGGTCTGAAGGGATGTGAGGGTGGGGGCACCCGGTGATGTTGTTCTCAACCAGCCACTGAGGGTCCAAAGGCCCCAGGACACCAAGCACGTTCATGTGAGTGTTGGAATAAAAAATGTAGTCAATCACACCCTGCGGAAGGGAGGGAGGAAAAGTCAATTCAGAACGGGATCCTATGAACAAATCAAGCCACCAAGAACCTCCTATGCTGCCTGCTTTTGTTCCAATGCAATCCCTGCACCACCTGTTGCACTGCTAGGTAGTAAGAGATGTTGGGAGCGTCTCGACTGAAGCCCAGGGAGAAATGCAAGGTTGCTTAGAAGCTGGCTGGGGGGGGACACCTGGAACTTGCTGCAGCTCCACCAATCCTATAAACAGCAAAGGTGGTTGCAAAAAGCAGGAGGAGATGCTTAAAGGAAAGCATGCAGTGGGCACACCCTTGGAAGCTGCAGCAGCCAGTACTGGTCTCCCCAATTCAAAGTGGTGGTGCTGACCTTTAAAGCCCTAAACGGCCTCGGTCCAGTATACCTGAAGGAGCGTCTCCACCTCCATCATTCTGCCCGGACACTAAGGTCCAGCGCCAGGGGCCTTCTGGTGGTTCCCTCGCTGCGAGAAGCCAAGTTACAGGGAACCAGGCAGAGGGCCTTCTCGGTAGTGGCACCCGCCCTGTGAAATGCCCTCCCACCAGATGTCAAAGAGAACAACAACTACCAGACTTTTAGAAGACATCTGAAGGCAGCCCCTTTTAGGGAAGCTTTTAATGTTTAATAGGTTATTGTATTTTAGTGTTTTGCTGGAAGCCGCCCAGAGCGGCTGGGGAAACCCAGCCAGATGGGCGGGGTATAAATAAATTATTTATTATTATTATTATTATTATTATTATTATTATTATTATTATTATT
>JAXCMG010000014.1:48859892-48921093 GCA_034642415.1 Podarcis siculus | reverse complement strand
TTATTATTATTATTATTATTATTATTATTATTATTATTATTATTATTATTATTATTGCCAGTCAATGCCAAGAAGCACCAGCCTGCCTTTCATGTACAGGAGAATCAGAGCCAGGGATCAGAACTTAAATCTTGCTTCTACTTCTTCATACAGAAATGGCATGAAGCAGGGTGATCCTGCAACGACCACAGGGATCGTGGCAGGCAGATTGCAACAGCGGCCATTCATCTGTGCACTTCAATGCATTTGCAACTAAATCACGGTCTAAGCTGCAACTACCCATAGGTTTAAATGTGTTTGGTTTGAATCACAATAAACATAATCATCTGTCGTTCCCAGTACCCAGCTGATATATTCCTAGCTGCTTCTGCCACAGCTCTACTTACTTTGAAATCAAAGGTGTAATTGGTATAAGGCATCAAGTTGTTTTCGTAAGCGCTCTTCAGCTGGAAACCGTGAGTGATTCTTCCTTCAGGAGCCCCGTTCTTCCCATTGCCACTGAAGTTCATGAGACACTCATTGTAACGCAGCTCCTTGAAATCTTTATGGTTGTCAGCTACTATTCCATTGCTTAAGTATTCCACAACACCTGTTTGCAAAACAAAACAGTCAATCTGTTGCTGCCGGATGCTAATGCTGAATTGTGCCACCTGTTTTCCTGTAGCTTAACATGAACTCAGTTCTGGAGCTCTATGCACACCATCAGCAGCCAGGGAATTATTAACGCTGCAAATGTTTTCATGACCAGGAGGGAAGAATTATCACCCAAGTAGCTATATAACCACCTGCTTAAAATAAAAAATAAGCTATTTAGCAGTTAGAGAAATACCACCAGTAGTTGGTTAAGGCCAACAGCATTTGTAATTAGAAGGGAAGTGATTATTTATGTACTAAATGTGATGGTGGTTCTTGTAATTTATCATTCATCTGGTTATAAATAGCAGTTTCTCTGGGCAAACAACACTGGTTCAAGAGGGTTTGCACTTGTTCACCTTACCAACCCCCAAATCTACCCTATTACCTCCCCTCCTCATTTTAGAATGCAAGACAACAATTCAGCAATTCACATTAAAATTTCCCCTTGAGACACAAGACATTGAAAAAGATCATTTTCCACTAGGTGTAATGTTGGTGGAAAGTTGATACAAGATAGTATTAACTTTCAATACCATGTCCCTCCCCCCACCCTCGACAGCATACAAATCGATATGGTTAATCTGATCCAGTAACATTCCCCTCACAACACACAAACAAGACACACTTGCAGCCCACCGACTGCAACCAACCGTGCCTTGGGCCCTCTGGTCTCTTGTACCACCAACAAAAATAAAATACATGTTTTAAGTGATGCTAACACAAAAGCTTTAAAGGTAAAGGGACCCTTGACCTTAGGTCCAGTTGTGGCCGACTTGGGGGTTGCGGCGCTCAACTCACTTTATTGGCTGAGGGAGCCGGCATACAGCTTCCGGGTCATGTGGCCAGCATGACTAAGCCGCATCTGGTGAACCAGACCAGCATATGGAAACGCCGTTTACCTTCCCTCCAGAGCGGTATCTATTTATCTACTTGCACTTTGACGTGTTTTTGAACTGCTAGGTTGGCAGGAGCAGGGACTGAGCAACGGGAGCTGACCCCGTCGCGGGGATTCAAACCGCCGACTTTCTGATCGGCAAGTCCTAGGCTCTGTGGTTTAACCCACAGCGCCACCCAAGTCCCACACAAAAGCTTTACTCATATACTATATAAAAGAATGGAATTTTACGGTCTCCCCTTTTCCAGACCTCTTTCCCTCCTCAATTCTATATTGCCTGTAACAGTAATGTCTCACTGAATGTGACCGACTTGTTTGAAAGATTCTGTGACTTGAAAACGGAGAGTTTGTATGTACTATTGTTACCCAATAAAACCTTTTAATAAATACATTTTTAATAAAAAAGGTAAGTCTTAACTTTGAAGTAAAAGCAAAACTGCTATTTCTAAATACCTGAATCCGGCAGTGAGTTGAGATCTGCACACAGCACCAGAGGGATGGAATTCTTATCTGTTATTGGGCTTCCAGGCCGGCTAGAGGCTTTCTCAAGGATGCTTTTCAGTTCCGAGACAAACATCATTGTCTGGACAAGTTTTACATCTGAATATTCAGGGTCCCAATGCATGTGGGCGTTTGCTATAATAAGCAGCTGGTTGTCCACGGTATGGAGAGGCTTCATACCTAAAGGCAATGAATTCTAAGTTAATTCAACTCCTTCCATGATACAGAAACAAACAAAGCATTTAATTACATGCAAAGGAAATGTTTTTCACTGTGGAGATACTGCTGGACTTGTGGCCTGGGAGGGTTTATGTGAACAACAGAGCACCTTCCCATGGCCAGCATTTGTCTCAATTCCCGTGACAGTGGTGAAATTATTATAGAAATTAAGGCAGTTGAGGGTACACTATGCACATGGTTGTGCCAATTCAGACCAAATAGTACTGTAACTTTGATCCCAGTCACACGGCATACCTAGTGGCATCCATGCAGAGTTCCAGAGAGAATTGTGTTAGGAAAAACAAAATGCTATGAAAAAAGAGGTCAGACTGAAGAAAGAAGGAACACATTCTTCCTAAGTGAGTGACCGCTTTAGCATGAGCTATGTGCTTTGGAGTGGCAAAGGCCACACCTGCACAGACAAACTCACACACTGCATGCAGGAAATATAGACAGCCCCCCCAAAAAAAACACTTACGCATGCCAGCAAATAATTAAATAATTCAAATCAAATCCGGAAATGGCGAGACAGCTGGAGAGTCCTTGTGGCTTGCAAGGAGACCCTCCCCAGAGTTTGTATAGGGAATCTGGGAAGGAGCCCTGAAGAGACCAGAGGCACAGCAGGGCTTTGTTTACACTGCTCCGCCTTCCTGCCTAACAGCTGATGTGTGGAGTGGGAGTAGCGCAGCAGCAGCAGTATGGATTGAAGAGAGAGTTGGCAGAGAGGGTGTTTAAGGGGTGCTGAGAAGGTGCTCCCCACTTTATGCAATTTCACTTATGCAGGGGCCGGAATGTAGCCCTTGCGCAAGTGGGGGGCCGCCTGTACCAGGTTCAAACTCTAACATATCCCGTAGAAAGGATAACTGATGGGAAAGACCCCTGACTGAGCACTACCACAAGTCATAGCAGCCAGAACAACACTGGATAAACCAAAGGTCATACTCAATTTAAGATAGCATTTTTGTTCATAGGGATGAACGGATCTGTTTCAGAAGTTGCTTCAGCAAAGCAGTCCACTGAGCTGGTACCAGTCTGTCTCCACTTAATTTGTACTATAAAGTGGCATTATTTCTATACAGGAAAGTTTCACTTGTTTAAACATTAGTACGCCTTATGAAGTCTCTCCCCCTTCGTGTTGAAAATGCCTGACACCCACCTGTCCCAAACAGTTCCTTATGCACCTCTAACACGACAGCAACGCCAATGTTGTCCTTTGTCATCACTCGATTCAACATAGCTTCTGATCCTTCGGAGTTCGCCATTGCCACTTGGTTGAATTCTACCGTGTGTTTCTGCACCAATGTGAACCTGAAACATGTAAAACATACCCAAGAACTCAGTCAACAGATATAAAAACGCGCAAAGGTAAAGGAAAAAAAAAAAGACTACTAGAAAGCCAGGATATAAAACTTCTCCCTCTCATTTTTTAAATAGAAAGGTCAATTTCGAGTCCACATTAAAGCAACAACAGACGCTGCTTTGCAAACTATCAAACACAACTGAGATACGGGCATGAAACAACGAAGTCAAATCAGCGAAAGTCTCTTACTTTTCCGTTTTGAAGAATACTGCACAACCATCCACATGCTTTCGCTCCTGCTCAGACATGATTTTGGCACGTGACTTTGGAGAAAAAAATCCATCATATCCACGCTCTTTTAATGCTGGCAGAAAGAGGGTGAAGTATTGCTCAGTTTCTACTTCCTGAAAAGGAACATCACACAGTGGGTAAGTGTGTCTGGCTGTTAACCAGAAGGCTGGTGGTTTGAATCCATCCAGGGATGGCTGTGGGCAGGATTCTTGCATTGTAGGGGATTGGACTAAATGACCATTGGGTCCCTTCCAACTCTGGGATTCTATGATTGTTAACATTGAAGAAAACTGTGCTGAGAAATGTAGGCTGCCTCATTTTTGCCTGTTTCAGGGAGGGTTACATTGGCATGGGAAGGACTGAGCAGTCACATTCACAAGTCATCATAAGCCACGGTTGCCAAATTATTATGCTTTATTCAGAATGAACAATGGACAAAGGGCCCTGCAATCTTTTGTTATTTTCACATCTTAACATGTTTTTAAGGTACTTTTAAAAAATTTAAGCTGTAAGACTACAGAAGAAAACATGAAGAAGTACTTTGAAGAAATGCCCTTGACTTTCTATCAACATTTTAAGAAGAGAATAAGGGAACCCTATTCCTACTATTTCCTGATGAAAATCAAAGGGCTATATTCTGTTATTACCTGAAGACTAATGATATCTGCATCCCAGTTCACAATTTCTTCCATGATTCCCTTTTTTCTGTATTCCCAATTTAATGCCCATGATGGGCAGTAGCCATAGAGCTGTCGGGTGGCGTATTTATCACACAACACATTATAACACATGACTGTAAAAGAAGCTGGAAGGAGAGAAAGTAAATATTTGGTGATGAGAATGTTGAGGTACCACACACTTTTGACAGAAGTTATCACCCCTTAGAACAAGGCGTTTCAGTGGAATTAAGTAGGTATCTCTGACTTAAAGGCCAGTTTTGCAAAAGCTTCCAGAATTCCTCTAATTTTTACATTGCAATTCTTTTATTTGTATTTTAAATGTTGTATTTTATTTTTGTGAGCCACCCAGAGAACTAAGTTGTTGTGTGGCCAACATAAAGACTTAATCATAAGATTAAGAAAAAGAAACTTCTTTCAGATGCCAAGTACTAGTTTAAGAAGCTAGAGTTCATTAACCTCTATTTTAACTACATGGCTAACTGCTTTGCATAGGTGGAACTATCTGCATAAATAAACTTATACAGTACATTGCAGAGATGATCTAGCATACTTTTCAGGTTTACATATTTTTGCACATTACTTCGGCCAGAACAGATAACATAAAAGGCTATTAGGTTTTTCTTAAATGGAGATAAAGCTGCAGCTCGTTGCAAATTAAATTATTCAAGTAGCTAAGAACCTCAGGTGAAAACTTAGATTCAACAGACAGATTCATACATTATGAATTGGCCCTTTCACCTTTAACGGCTCATATGAGCAGTACAACACCAGAGGATGACCATACTGATATTTCTGTTAAAAGGACTTTTCACTTTCTCAGCACTCCTCACAAAGTAGCCACACATTCTTCCAAGTGAACCCTGCTCTGATATTTCACTGATCACATGTGCAGAGCAAGTTTGAACAGATTCGTAGCACACAAACTGGTCCTCTCTCTAGAAGCGGAAGCAGTTGTTGCTCAGTTACACTGACAGTAACTTCAGCACCAGCCCAATTGCCAATCTCTTAATGGTGATCACATGCTCCTGCCCCATAGCTTCTCCACTGAGATTAAGGCTTATGTTGGTACTGGCCCTATCCACAGCAAACTCTAATGAGGCCTCTTGAAGCAGGATCTCGTAACCAGCTGGTTAGCTCAAGGGGGAAGGAGCACATATTCCTCATTCTCTTAAATGGATAAAGAGATTGCAAGCCTCACTTCTGCACGTGGCCTTATGATGGCCATGGAGAAAAACGTTCCAATGACCCTTTCTGGGAGCAGATTTTGAGTAGTTAAAAAAGGACTGATAAATGTGTGGATTTGTATCATGTTACCAGCCATCTGATACTATTGCAGACAGTTCAACCCTTGCCCCTTGGCTTCACCTACTGCAGCAGCACAAAGCTGGGGTCTTTCTGGGGTTCCAGTAACTTTGAGCTCTCCTTGCCTACTGCTGCCTTCAGACCCTCAAGGAACTTCCTGTTTCTGTCCCATGCAGCTGCTTGGTTACACAAATAAAGCAGGCCGAGAACTCTCTTTTGTGGGCTGTGAGGTTTCTTCAATCATCATCAAGGATGAATAAAACTTGACAAATGAGGAGTGCAGCTGTACAAAAAGATATCTCCTTGCTTATCTTTAATTTACAGGAAGAAGAGAAAGTCACATAATTACCGGAGGGCAGAATTTGGTCTCGCTCTTTCAAAGTAATCCATGGCCTTGGAGGCAGCTGCTCCGGATGAACTGAAATATTGAGAAAGTAAACATTAATGAGCGCTAGAAAGCCCAGTATCCCTCAAGAACTTGCAGTAGTCACACTCCATATTGTAGGACAGAAGTTCAGAAAAGAAAGCATTTAACTGCAAGCTGAAAGTGGGATATGGGTAGAGAAAATGTTTAGATGGTGCAGGTTTCTTGTACTTTTAGATATAGGTGGGCCCTGAACAGCACTGCTTTGTCTTTTAAGTAGCCTTTAGTTTCCATTTCACTCTTATCCTCACTGAGATTTCCAATGGTAGTACCAATTTTATTTGGGAACAATTATGCCTGATTTCATTCACCTTCTCTCTCACTCACTGAAACATGCACACAGGAACCTAAAGGAACAGCCACATTTTGTTGTGATCACTTTGTTGGATCAACTAAAGCCTGTGTAACATATACCCTAGTGGCATAGTTGCCACCCCAAACTGCTTCAAAAGTGCTGGGGGGAAATGTATGAATAGTTTATTATTTTGCCCATAAGGCTGAACGATCACAAACCATTATCAGCAACTGCAAAAGAGGTTCAACAGGCATGCAACATTCCATGTGATGGGAATAAGTTACAGGGTAAACAATTCACACCAGCAGCCTGCTGAGCCCTTCCATATTGAAGGGTTTTTCCAGTGACAATCATCCCATGCAGGCTTAATTAAAAGATAGAGCATGGTTTCCACTTGGGTCTTCAATCCAGAACAACTGAGATTAGCTGAAGCCAGATCCAGAAAGCTGTTTTGAGTATGGAAGACCTGGTGTACACACATAAGTTTCCCAGCTACAAATGGTCTCTTTTAAAAAGGAATTATCAATATATACAGGCCAGTTCCTCCACTGAATGAATGGAAACCCTCACCAAGTAAGAGATGAATCCCTAATCTGGGAATAGCTACTATGTGGACCTTTGAACTCAAGAATCTTGATGAGCTGGCACTCAACATCATTGGGCAGGTGGTTAGGTATAAAGTTAGACAGATAGAGCCAGCTCCCAATATTACATCCCCCTGCAGTCTAACCGAGAAACAAGACCCAAGACAGAGCTATACAGGAGGGAGTAGGATCAGGCTTGATCTTGATTGGTTGGGATCACTGGGGAAAGAGAAAAGGGGTTTAGCTTCTATCCTAATGTTATCAAGAGCATCCTTTACTTTAGCCCACATAACCAAATGCCCACCATGTTTTGTTACAGTAAAGTATACTGCATTTGTGGCAGTTTTGTCATAATAGGCAAAGGCAATCCTCCCAATTAGCATCGTGTAGTGTACTGAAAGGGGCACACTATGTTGGGAATGCATAGCACACCCACTGCACCAATCTAGGAGTGCCTGCTGTAGGAAAACTCCCCCTCTAACACAAATGCCATCTGTCATATAAGACAAGCCTTTCACTGCTATCAAAGTACAGTGGTAACTCAGGTTACATACACTTCAGGTTACAGACTCCACTAACCCAGAAATAATACCTTGGGTTAAGAACTTTGCTTCAGGATGAGAACAGAAATCGTGCACCGGCAGAAGGCCCCATTAGCTAAAGTGGTGCTTCAGGTTAAGAACAGTTTCAGGTTAAGAACAGACCTCCAGAACGAATTAAGTTCTTAACCCGAGGTACCACTGTAAAGGCAAACACTTCTTACCTGCTAGATTGTCAAGCATGTAGTTCAGTAACTTCCGTGTTCCATCTGAGTCCTGGTAGAGGCTGAGAATATCTTGTGATAAAGGATTGCCTGGAATAAAAGTGAGACATTGAACATCAGTTAGAGCCCAACTTCTCATTCTGTCAGAGGGGAGGACGGTAGTTTTGAAAGGAGTGTCCAAAAGCAGAATCTGAATTCCAGAAGAGTGAAAGAGTGGTCGGAGCATCAGGCTTCAAGTTACAAGAAAGGAGATTCCGATTAAACATTAGGAAGAGCCTTCTGACAGTAAAAGCTGTTTGAAAGTGGAACAGGCTCCCTCGGGAGGTGGTGACTCTCCTTCAGTGGAGATTTTTAAACAGAGATTGGATGGCCTTCTGCTATGGATGTTTTAGTTGAGATTCCGGTATTGCAGGATTAAGTGGGGTCCCTTCCAACTCCAGTCTATGATTCTAAGGGCTTCGTCTGGTCTGGATACAGCAGGAAGACAGCAAGACAAAAGGCACAGTAAAAACCCAAAAGGACAATTCAGGACTTCTCCTAAAGCTTTTTCATGAATAAATAGATAACAAACAAAATAGTAGGCTAAGACCCCCTTTACCTACACTTTGCACAAGGTTTTGTCCTTCAGCCCTAAGGTTTCTTTGGTGAGAAGACGAATCAAGGAATTGATAAAGGGAAAAAAGGATAGAGAACAAGGAACCATGGACAAGTATGGTTTAATATTTCAGTTACCTTTCAAACCTAGTGTTTGCAGCTGGAATAGCCGTCCAAGTTCATAAGGCAAAACTCGTAACAAATTGTTGTTTAAAAGCAATTCCCTAAAGACAGAAGAAACACATTAGCAGGGTCAATTTTAAAAGAATTCACATATTGTATGTTCTGTTTATCTTGCAAAATGCCAACTTTTGTTTTGATATTCCTTTGAGTGGCTCCGTTGCTGAAGAGGAAATATGTGTGCATTAATACACACATTAATGGCCACAAATAAAATAGCTCTACAGTGGTTAAGTGTCTGCAGTTTGGTGTTCTGCAACAGCCCGCCCAGCCAGGTGCCCTCCACAGGCTTTGAACTATAGCCCCCAACCATCACCTCTGAGAGAAGTTGATGTTCACAACTTCTGGTGGCACTGAGTTGGAGAAGGCTGGGGGGGGGGACCCAACTTCCAACTCTGACTTGTTTTCACACTGGAAGGATGAATCAGAAGTTGGAAGGAAGTCAACAACCCCTGAAAAAATGCTAAATCCCTACCCAAGCCTATCATTCATCCTTGGATAAGGACCAAAAAAAGCAGAAGATGACGTACAAGGATTGATAATTACTGTCCATTGCTTTTCAGGGGAAAACTCCATCTCCCTTTTTGCATAGCAACAGCAAGTTAACAATTTTGGCACAAAATCCCAAAGGAAGACCTTCTCTATACAATGAACAATTAACATTATCAAGTTTGTGAGCAAATATGGAGGTGAAGATTGGCGTCATTATGAAAGGTAGCCTAATGACATAACTACATTTAGGAGAAATGTGAAGGTGCTGCTGCTGTGTTCTCTTCTCTCCCCCGTAATGTGTAGTAAAAATGTAACACCGTCATCCTGGCATTGCCCATCTCCTCACCCCCATCCATCAGGTGGGCAAGGCACAATATGAGCCACCAGAACTTGAGTATCATACCATGTAGCGCCACCCAAAATGGTTCAAAAAGAAGGCAATCAAATTAAGTTCTGAAACTGTGTATATCGACAGCCAAGTTAAACTGCAACATCAATTTAACAGCTGGACTAAAAGTAAAGTTGCAGCCGAAAACTTTTCTGTAATTATTTTGTAAGAGGCAGTGAAACTCCTCACCTGAGAGATACCATGTTTCCTAGTTCTGCTGGTAAACTTCTGAGTTTGTTGGATGAGAGATCCAAGTAAACCAGATTATGAAGCTTGGCAATATCAGGTGGAATGCGAGTCAGATAGTTGTCATTGAGGTGGAGAGCAGTCAAGTGTGTTAGTGACCAAAGAGACGTACTTAGGCTCCGCACTCTGCCTAAAATGAAGAGCATGTGGAGAATGTTAAGCGTTCAGGCAGCTGTTTCTACAAGTATACTGATAGTTTTGCAAGAAAAATGTGCTGATTTATCATCTCACGCCCACCACAAAACATAATAAAATGCAGGATATCTGCTATGACTTTTTGGCAAATGTAGCTTTTTTTCCTGGGGAGGGTGAGAAAAGCAGCTGAAAGTGTTTTTTTGCTAAGGGGAGGGGGACGAAAGAGGGCTTCCCTCCAATTTGGAAGGGGGAAGGAAACAACTCTGTAGTCACGTATTTTAATTATTAATTAATTAACTAACTACATTTATATGCTGCTGCTCATCAAAAAAAACCATTGGGTACTTTACAACATAACATAATACATAACTTAATATCTATACATTATAGAAATCAAAAGTTACATAAATGCAATTATAATAAAAATACATAATACAAATACAAACTAAAAATCACCCCAGATTCATATCTCTAACTCTTACAGTGCCTTTTCTAAGGCATTTCATAGGGGATGCCCACTTGCATCTTAATAATGTGAATGGTTTCAAGCACCCAGACTGCAGGCAAACTGAAACCAGGTATCTTGAAGGCAAGATTTTCACACACTGATGAAACTTGCCTCTGAGGACCTGCTGATCCATTCACAAGTTTTATCAGGCAGGTGGATAGATACCTGGCCTACAGCCAGAGAGAACCACCTCCACCTCCCAGCTGATAGGCAAATCATTTCAAAACTCACCCGAGATTTCCAATTCTGCCCAATGGGACTTCTTCCCATTGGCTACCTCCTCTGCTGACATGATGGTGTAAATTCTGCGAGGATCTGGAGGATCATATTTTTCCTTTGGCATCCCTATTAGTCTGAAAGAGAAACCATATGATTACCATAATGTGCTACCAATATTTTTCTTATCATTAAATGGCCCACCAGACTGAGAGAGAACCCTAGTGTATAACATGTAAGACAGAAGCCTTGTCTGTTATAAGCATCCCTCCCAGTGAGTAATGAACTAGACATGATGGCAGACACTCTGCATGTTTAAACAGAACTATTCCTGTTATGTATGCAGGGCAGAACTGGGAGAAGAAAACGGAGCACATACATGAGAAGCACAGAATCCTCCATCCAGTCAGTTTGTTGCTTCAAATTTCTCTCTCTCTTTAAGCACTTTCAGCTGATCTTAGCTCAGATACTAGAAATCACAACAGCTGGACAAAGACTTAAACAGCAAGCACAGGGAATGTTCAACACCCCACACTGGGATTCTGCCATCATTTCAGCAGTTAAATGTTTTAGCCACACGAGGCAGTAAAGGTAAAGGACCCCTGGATGGTTAAGTCCAATCAAAGGCGACTATGGGGTGCGCCACTTATCTTGCTTTTCAGGCCGAGGGAGCCGGTGTTTCCCCACAGACAGCTTTCTGTGTCATGTGGCAAGCATGACCAAACCGCTTCTGGTGCAGCAGGACACCGTGACATGTGTCAGAATGCATGGAAACGCTGTTTACCTTCCCACCACAGTGGTACCTATTTATCTACTTACACTGGTGTGCTTTCGAACTGCTAGGTTGGCTGGGAAAGAACAATGAGAGCTCACCCCGAACTGCCAACCTTCTGATCAGCAAGCCCAAGAGGCTCAGTGGTTTAGACCACAGCGCCTGCAACTGTCATGTCTAGTTTGGCCTTTAAGCAAACGTTGGAGAAGAATTGAACTAAGCACACAAACAAGAAAACCCAAGATGAGCAACATGAATTAAAGTGATGAATGTCTCTCCCAAAAAGCTCACAATTCAATCTTTTATGGTTGATAAAATTATTTTTCTGGCCTCAGCATAATATCCCAAGAGAGATACTATTTTTGCAGCAATTTAATGATGATTCCCAGTTTCTCTTCATGAACTAAAAACAATTTTTTTCTGGAAATTTGTAACTAGGTATTTTTTTCCTAGTCAAAGTGGGCTGTTAACAAAAGTGATCTTGATTAACTTAAAACATTCAAACCTTGGAATATATCACACAATTAATTGTTTCTTAGCCTAACGATTATGAAAAGCTAGTGAACTGTGCTCTCTCTTTAGAGTACTGACCCAAAATCTTGTGGGCAGAAAAGTTCTCATTAGTGAAGAAAAGCACAATTTGGGGGATGATGATGATTATTGACACTGTGGACTATGAGATAAAAGAGTCTGAGCAACTTGTGTTTAGGAATTTTGAGATCCAGGGTCTTCAACTTCATTTCATAATAGCCAGCAGGCTACACTATGGAACAGAAGAGGGATCCTCTCCCACCCCAGATCAAGGTATTCAGCGGTCGTAAGTCTCCCTTCTATTCCACCTTCAAAGAAAGCTGTCCCTGGTCATCCAGACCTCCCACTTTATCAGTCCTGGCTTTGAACTCTAACCAGTCAGGAGAAAGGGTTGAGGGCCACATTCCCTTGGGGGAGAATCTGTGCAAGGCCAGATGCTGGCAGTGGGCAGGCCAGACCCCAAAGTGGCTTTTCTCTCCCTGCCACCTTCTCTCACTTTCCCAGTCTTCCTCTTCACCACCACCCAACAGGCTGCTAGGGAAGGGAAAGTTCACTCTCGTCAGAGGTGCACCGATTACCTGCAGAAGGCTTTTACCCCCTCCTCCCTCGTTCCACCTGTTCTTACTCCCTCCACCACCCCCCCTGCCCCCCGGCTCTATCCACCCACATGTATTTAGGTGCAGAGCCACAGGTTGCCCACCTATGATCTGATGGGAGAGACGAAGAGAACTTGATAGCTCCAAAGCTCTATTGTAACTGACTTGAAATGAACTTGTAGCTAGCTAGTCCCTGCAGTGTACAAATCTCCAGGCAAGCCCCTAGTCACCTTTCCTGCCCTTAAAAACTGCTGGCTCTTTAAGGATAGATGGGAGTCAACAACAGCCCTTTGAATACCTCCACCTTCCACCCTGATTAAAATAAATCTATGTTCTGCAAGCTACATGTAAACAAGTATGTTTCTTTTGAAGTACCTCTAATTTCAATGGGACTAATTCCCATGCAAATATCATGATTACTGCCTTAGACCTAATAGCTGTAAATCAGAGAGAGAGAGAGAAGGGGGGGGGGGGGAGAGAGAAATTTAGAACCAGACCTGCTGGTAGAAATTTTTATGGAAAGTTTCCATTTCACCCTGATGGACTGCTGCAAAAGATGGTGTATCTTTAAAAACAATTTAATTTTTTCCCCAGTTAGCAAAGGATTCATGGATTATTGGTGGTTCTTTCACTGTAACTCGATGTACGCTGCTTTCTTCCAGAGAATAATGCTCTTAGTCCTAGTTCAGAGTACATGTCAGTTACTGTATGTCCACAAAAAGGTTTGAAGAACTGAATGTACAGCGATCCAGTTTGGCAGAAACATGTTGAAAAGACCTTGCATCCCACGTATGTATCTCAAGAGTTGGCATTTGTGTTTAATGGAGACAAAACAAACCTCCAGGCTACAAATTTCCAAAGGCATCCTTGGAAATACAAGTCGCCAAAAGAATTGCATTCCAGCCTGAAACACAACTGTACTTAGAACAAGCAACCATTTTCTTAAAATAGCTGTTATCGTTCTAAACACATCCATTGTGGAAAGGACTCCTGTACCCTTAACAGTGTTTGAGAAAAGGATTTTGAAAGGGCAGCATAGAGTGTTGCCACGCAAAGAGAGGAAAAGCTACAGATGCTGAAATACTCCTTTCACGGAATTATTCAGAGAGACAGGAGCCCCATCTGGGACTGATTATCACAATGTTTTACACTTACTAATGTGGCTGCTTTGAGCTGTAAGTCTCTGCACAATACTCTCAGAAAAAGTGACAAGGGTTTTAAAAACAAACAGACAAAATCCACCAAGTCCCTATACTACCACTCATTCATACAGAGCGGGAGAATGATGGTGTGACAGGGGCAGGACGGCCTGTGGCCCCTGAAGTTAGTAGCTGCAGATCTCACATCCAAATAAAAGACTTTAGAGTAGAGGCAATGCAGAGCCCTACCGTTGCCCCCCCCCCCCAGCCCTCACCTCGCCTGTCCTCTGTCTGGCCCTTCCCCACCCCAAGACGGGCTTTTACTCTGCCTGGTTGCCCCTGGCCCGGCCTCACTCACTGCCTCCCCACAGCACGCGGGCTTCCTTTCACCCAATGGAGCTGGAGAGACCCTGGATGAGGAAGGTGAGGAGCCAGCGCCTTTTCCAACCCTCTCTCTTCTTTTATTCCCTTTTTTCCTTCCTTCCTCTTCCTCCTCCTCCTTCTACATAAAAAGTCGCTGTTTTGCTTCACTGCTTTTCCTGGGCTTTTTCATTCATTATTTTGTATGCATTCCATACACACCCCAAAGAGGGGGAGGCAGCTTTCTTTCTATTTATGTCTCTCCCCGCCTCCCATTTTTCATGCACGAATTTTGCTGCATCCCTCCCCAGCACCCTCCGATGGCATTCAATCCTTGGCTTCTCAAATTAAAAAGATATTGGGTAGAAAGACTAGAAGCATTTCTCTTCCCCATCCTAGAGAGCTGTTGCCATTTGGAGTTGCTGGTGTGGCTGTTGATGAATAACTGCTTTATTCCATTATTACAGAGTTCCACTGCTGTGTGTTTTCTTCTAAAGCCTAATGGTTTGGTTTTATGTTAACTCACCATGAGAGAATGGGACAGTAGGGATACAAATGTTTTACAGTGCAAGCCTATGATTGTTCCAATAGTCTCAAGTAGTTTGCTCCCAGAAAAGTGGTAAGGATTGCAGCCTTAAACGAATAAACTACAGTAATACAAGAATGACAGGCTCTAGCCCCATTAGCAATCCAATTTCTGTTAGCAAGGATCCAAAAACACACAGAAAATGTTGTTTCTTCAAGTTCCGATTAGACCAGTGGTGTCCAAACTTTTTTCCAAAGAGGGCCAGATTTGATGAAGTGAAGGGCCATGAGGGCCAACCAAAGGGCCAACCCTAAACGGATTTTGGACATGCCTGGATTAGACCATGGGTCAGCAAACTAAGGCCCACAGGCAGATCAGGCCCAATTGCCTTCTAGATCCGGCCTGCGGACGGCCTGGAAATCGTCGTGTGGATCACCAGCGCGCATGTTCATTCCCTCTCCCTCCCTCCCACAGTGGCGCTTTTCTCCTCAGTGAACAATCTTGTCCCACGCTGGGTGCCGTCGAGTCAGCTAGCCTGCCTACCCGCCTCAGCAGGGTGGTGCTGTGAAGGGAGCGTGTGACATTGGCTGCCAGCTGCTGCTGCATTTTCCTCCTCCTCCCTCTCCCTCAGTCCGTCCATCCTTCCTTCTCTGCCCCTTTTCTGCACTGCCACCTGCCTCCCTCCCTCCTTCATTCCTCCCATGGCGTTCAGGTGGGTAGTTGCGGTGGCCGCCGCTTGCAGGTTGGTGGCAGGCTCTGTCTTCTCTGCGGTGCCTCTCTGGAAGAAGCAGGTGGTGGGTAAAAGCTCCAGCGATGCTCCGGTTCCCCTACCTTCATCTGTGGCTCCTCTGCTAGGGCTGCTGCTTCTGTCTTCGCCGGCCAACACAGCCTGCTACCGCACCACAGCGCCTGGCTGGCTGGAGAAGCCCAGCTGCGGCTATTGGGATGACAACTGTGACAGGTAAAGTGAAGCATCTTCAGCCCTCTTTGCGGGCGGGCAAAAATTGTTCACCCCCCCTCCAAATATAGTCCGGCCCCCCACAAGGTCTGAGCAACAGTGGACCGGCCCCCTGCTGAAAAGGTTTGCTGACCCCTGGATTAGACATTTCTTTTTCTTAGGAACAACTCAAAGGATGTTTGTAATATTCTGAATTCACAGAGTCACAATCAGATTTTAAGTGCATTCCCACTGAAACTAAGTGTTAATTTTCAGAGCTGTGCAGAGGAAAGGAAAACAGAAAAGCTACAAAGCAGAAAAGCTGCCGGACTCATTGCAGAAAGGCCACACAGCAGCCTCTAGTCCTAACACAAGCTCTGCTCAGATATAAGTATGCAAAACAAAAAAGAGGCAATGTCCTGTGAACATTCCAAAGAGAAGATATGCCTCCAGTTCCTCACACAATCAGCAGCTGCAGGCTGTTCTCAAAAACATCAATGAAGTAGGACAAAGGAAAGATCCCAGGTGAAGTTCAGCTAGCCATTAAAGTTTAGCCTCTAAATCTTAACTCTAGGCTTTTAATGTTTAAAAGGTTTATTTTAAGCAATGTAAACACTGTCAGATTCTCTAAATACAGTTTCAGAAAACTGACCAAAAAAGGTGGACTGATATTTTTGCTTTCAAGGCTTATTTATCCTGGAGAGCCAGCTAGATTGCTGTGCAAAGATATTCATGGTAGATGACTGATGGCTTGCCAGAGGAACGCTATAAGCAGCTGTGCTGTTCCTATCTGGACACTGGTCAGCAGCTTTGATTATCTGGAGAGGGGAGTTTCCTGCCTCTAAAGAGGAAGCCAACTTTTTTCTCTGTATACACTGCCAAATGATTTACACGATGGTATCCCCAAACATCCTTTATGAATCTACCAGACAAACACTTATAAAGAAGAGTGATCAAAGGCCAATTCACACAACCATTTCCTCTTTAAAAACTGATTTCTGCAACTGTGGGATACTTGCAGAATAAAGGAATGCATAATTTATACACCACCATACTGACACCCATGCCCCTTTTCCTGGGGCAGCTACAGAAATGTCTAGCAGCTGAGAAAATAGCAGTGGATGAAGGCCAGTTGATTTGATCTAAGGCTAAGCAAGACCTCAGGGCAGGTGTTGGCTCTAAAATCTGTGTTAAGGAGCCATATAAATTATAACAAAATATAGCTGAGTCAAAACACTGGCTATTGCAGACTGCCAAACTGCACCAGAGGGTAGATTTAGGATGTTATTTTCCTCTTTCATCTGACTGAATATTGGATTTTATGTTTAGCTGCTTGACTGTTGTTATTTGAACTCTAGGTTTATTTAATAAAGGTCAGCATCTTGTTAAGTCACTTAGATAATAAACATAAAAAATATTTTGCCCAACTGTTCACAAAAGATCTCAGGGTGTTTGAGACTTTGTAGAGATATGCTGTCATGGTTGTAAATGCAACTCAGAAATTTGCCATCTAAAAACTTCCACCTTAATTGAGACACAGCAATAATTTCCGTTTCCTTCTTTGCCTTATAAAAAAAGGCACAGTGTTTGCTACTAAATTAAAGGTTACACACCAAAATATAGGCAAACATCTCAATGAGAATTGTCTGAAGCCTAAGAGAAATTTACAAGGTGTTTTTCTCAGTGCCAACTGCAGAAATTATATAAAAGGGTCTTCTTCACAAATTAAAATTTTAATGCTTACACCTAGAAAGGCAGGATGTGAACATGACAAACAAGGGTTTCAGGAATTTGCGCATGATACATCAGAAAACTGGCATTGTCTCCTGTTGTCTCAATACTGTATGAAAAATGTGGTTTGGTGCTGAGTAATGTCTCCAAGTAACTAAAGTTTATACCTAGGGTTTCTAGACTCTGGCCCCCAAACCTCAATCAGGTGGGACATGATGTTTCTGTGAATGTGGTTGAAGACAGGAGATGGCATATCCATCACATTACATATTTACATTGCCTTTTTATTGTTTCCTTTATTTCTTATATTGATTTTTATTCTACAGGCAACCCCCAGTTTGCATGGGGGCTGTGTTCTGGGTACACCAGCACACACCAGCAGTCATGCATAAGCCCATTCTACCCTCACCCTGCCACCTTCTCGGGTCAAAAGCATGTGTCAGCAGTCATGTATCCATCAGTCACATGCAAAGTGGTTGCCAGCTGTATTACAACTTGAACACTATGGAATCGCAATTGCTACAACAAACAGAAAAATAGTTAAGGGTCATTCCACGCCAAATCACCTGATTTTAATACTTAATTGTGCTCTCATGTCTCAGATTTTGTTCAAAATTTTTGTGTGTGTACATACATATGAGATAATCTCTAATTAATTTTTAAAGATTTTTTGGTCCAAAATTGGTGTGGAATGACCCTTAAGTAGTCTACCAAGACCCTCAGCGATTTTCAAGTGGCCCATGAGGGGAAAGTTTGGGACTTTCATTCAAACTTTCATTCAAGATATTCTGCTTTCAGAAGACTACTTCCCTATGAAAGAAATACTAACAGGTTCTGGATTTTTGGCCAGGTTCTGGTAATTGGTTTTATGCTATGGTTGCCCCGCACTCATCTTGCAAGATGTGGAGCAACAGCTTTCAGAATGACAATTGGCACGGTTCATGTGTGTGTTGCAGGCATCTCACATAAGAATGGCTGGGTGAATGGTTTTTTCCACTGCAATATGCTTACGAAGCTGGCACTAGGCAGAACTTCTATATTATGCATGCTTTTCTTGGTATAGATATTAATACTCATGGCATAAAAAGTAATGCATTAAGTTTCTGTTTGTTCAAGTCCTAATATAGTACACAGATCACATGAAGTAGATTATGTTGATGCCTACAGGTTCTGGTGATACATCTTGTCCTTGCTAGCATACACCACATGTTTTGCAAACTGGTGCAGATGACAGGCTTTAATATATGCTATACATTTAATTATTTATGCTTTTACACCTGACTCCTAGAAATTCCTATAGGTAATTAAAATGCTTCAGTTTCTAGGAACACACTACTATGTATGTGTGCTTAGAGATGCAGAATACAAAAGCCAGCAAGTAGGAAACCACTAGGGCTTAGTTAGCAAGTCAGGAGAACCTATGAGTCACACACAACTCAAGCATTAAATACACAATATTTTATGGATGGAGGGATAGAAAACCTGTGACCCTTCAGATGTTACTGGACTCCAAATCTCATTAGCCCCAGCAAGCAATGCTAATTGGGATTATACTCTGTTGCAATCTACACATCATTCTTCCACCTGTCACAAGTTTGCTAAGCTTTCCCCACCCACTTCATGACGGACACACATTTTGAGAACAGTTCCCATCTTCTTTCTTTCCATTCCTCACACTGAATAGAAGAGCTACTGTATAGATTAATCCCTATCTGCATGTAACCAGTTGCAGTTTTATACAGTATACATACAATTTTCCTAAAGAGAAGTAAAAAAAAGCATGTAGGAAAAATCTTATGTGAAGCTGCCCCATTTGGGCATGATTATTCTGAGAAATTTCAGCTGGCCGTTCCTCTAGTGCACGGGCAACAGCCATATCCTGCCTGCCCCCCCATTTCAAAGGTTATTGACACTGTGGAATGGTACCACCAAAGCAGCCCACTTTTCAACTTGCCTTGCAACATGAAGCGGAAAAAACCCCTTTTCTTTGCATCGGAAAAGAGACACAAATGCTTAACTCTTCTGTCCTGGATCGTCAGATACAGAACTAGGAGTCTCAGGGAAAGCTGTTTTGGGACTACAACTCCCACCATCCCTAGCTAACAGGACCAGTGGTCAGGGATTATGGGAATTGTAGTCCCAAAACAGCTGGAGGGCCAAGTTTGGCCACCATTGTCTTAGACCAAGACAATGGTGGTTGGAGGAGCCTTCAATTACTCCGCTGTCGTGATCAGATCAGTAACTGGTTAGGTTTGCACCACATGCTGCTCTTGATGCTTTAGTGGCAGCTATTTAAATGGTTTGCGCACAAATATTTCTGGATCTATATGGTTTCCTGGTGCCTGAGGGATGGTCCTGCTGAGGCCCTGCTCTCTCTTTGGAATTACACAACCTATTTCCATATAGAATCAGAACTGTAGTGTTTGAATAGACCTTGAGGGTCATCTAGATTCTAGTCCAATCCCTGAAATGCAGGGATCCCTCCCCAAGCCGTCCCTGGGAGGGCACAAACCACTGACCTTCTGGTTAGGAGCCAGACATTGTTTTAATAACTTAAAGACTTTTAAAAAGAACGCTTTTAAGGCTGTCCTTGAATTATTTTTTGTTGGCTGAATTGGTTCATAGCTGTTGTGTGTTTACGCTTGTCCAAGATGTGTGTGACCGTGCATGAGTGCATGGCTGCAACCCGGAAGTGGCTGGAAAAGGGGCGTAATGGACTTATGAGCGCTCTGCCGATGCGCACGTGAGTCAGGAATGTAACCCCTGCGCAAAACGTCATTGCCTGTCTTGTGCTCTTTTAAAGCTCACTTTTGAAGGCCACTTTGCAAAGAAAAGACCTTGTCATAAAAAGGTGGAATATAGATAAACACAGCAAAAAAAGATTATGAAACTACTGGATCCTAAGCCAGCTTTGGTGAGGGACACAAAATAGACCCCTGTGCTGTGCCAGCCTGGAGTTGGCACAATTAAATAGGTAGAAAGTTTGCTCCCTTTCCCCCTGGTTGGCAGAAGTCAGCAGGGAAGTGAATATGACAGAGAATCCACCATCCCACCCCCAGCTACGATGGCTAGTCTATGTTAAAACATTAGTCAAACGTATGAACAACATGCCAGGTAAACACAGTGTGATTTTATGCCAGCCATATGGTTACATATACTGTGGTGGACACTGCAATTCCCCCTTCCCACACACGCAATCCTTTGATGCAGGTTCCCCTGTATGTTTTCTACAAAATGTGCCTTGAACAATTTACAGCAAGTATTATAAATAACGCAAAAATAATCCTTGGGAAAGCACATGACCCTGTAGAGAATCTGGTCAGGGTTACATGCTATTTTCCAGTAAATAAGGGCAAGAAACTACTGTAGACATTAATGATTATTGTGCACAAGCCCCTTAACCACCAGATCTGACTCAATACCGACAAAATAAACCTTAAGATGGAGCAGCTGAAAAGTTGGAACATGGGCACAATTAAGAATGCTGTTTCTGTCATCTAATCTGGAGCACCTAGTTTAATTTAACTGCTCTAACTGTTCATTTTAAAAAGCTTTGTTTTACAGGTTAAATAAATACATTGACCTGAAGATCTGTCCAGTCCCTTTTAGAATATCTAATTTCTTTTTTAAAATTTGCCTTGTGGTTTACTGAAAGCAACTTTCATTCTATCGCATTCTGTGAAGTTTCACATCGGCTGTACTTTTAACATGTTAAGCCAAAGTTGCACATCTGGCCCTATCCCCAATATTCCCCCCCGCCTCCCTAAGACCCCACTGATTCTGGTGGCAGCAAAAATAAAATTAAAGAGTAGATGCGACAGTGGAGCAGACATTTAAGCTTCTCCCAGCACCTGAACAGAGATGCGAATCAACCCTTTCCCAATGATCCAATCATTTGATAAGCTGGGAGGGGGTAATAGCTCCTCCACCACCTCAACTAATTTGCATGGATCAGCCAAGGGGTATGGGTGTGTGTCTGCATGTACCTTGTGAGGTGGTAAGGTGGCCATACCCAGCACCGGCACCCACAAAGGCTTGGCCAAGGGTAAATATGACCCTTACTACAAAAAGGTTAGTTGTTTTTATTATAAAAAATACCAAGGTTATGTTTCTGAGAGTTCTTCTAACACAAGTAAAAAAGCCAGCATACCACAAATAAATAGAAACTTCAGTACAGGGCTCAAGTTTGCTAGCAATTGCTCTCTTCCTTCACACACACCCCCCCCGCCTGCAGTCAGCACAACTATTAACATAAATCTTGCAAATAAGTTATTAACCCGGTGCGTCTCACGTGCTATGCAAGTTATGTGTAAAGAAAGAAAGAAAAAAAGAGCAATTTACAAAATTTCCCTGAATGATCACCTGGAGGCAATTTTCACTCAAAGACGAACTTTGAAAATGGCTATATACTTGCCCAGAAGAGAACCACAATCAATACTGGAATATATTTAGCAACTCTTGATATACTGTTTTCCTCAAATAGACTCAAGCTGGCAGAGTACAGGGGTGCGCTTAATACTTGGGGAAAATAACCTGTGATATCAGAGCCTTAATTGGCGCAGCTTGTCTATTTAAAATGTGTGCTAGCCAAAACCTGAGGCAAGGATAAGGTGTATCAGCTGAGATCTGGCCCTGGGTCTTACCAGCACTCCATTCTATCACTTAACTTTTTAGTCTTAATTTACGCTTCAAAAGGGCAAATTTGTTACATTTCCACAACAAAAGGATGCAAAAGAAGTCTCACACAAAGTGGAACATTCTACTGGGTAGGGAATGCATCTTGTGCCAATTATTGAATCTCCAGAGTTAGCCACACTTTGCATTTACAAATAGACCAAACAACAAGAAAAGTAAAATCCCAGTGCTCCAAAAAAAGAAAAAAGAAAAAAAAGAAAGACAAGAACTTGTCAGGTCACATTTCCAATAGTGGGAACTGATAATTCTGCACCTCCATCATCATCTAAAGCAGGGGTGGCTAACTTTTTTGTCCAGAGGGCCACTTTTGCCCTTGGCTAAATCTCTGGGAACTGCATGCCAGCAGTGGGTACAGCTAAAAATTGTTGTGGGCATCTCACACTGCATGTGTGGACACACGCAGGCATACAGCCTCCTATTGAATGGTCAATCTGATGATTGGGGAGGGGGGCAATATGAGGCTACTGGGCTCTGCCCACTCCAGCACTGTGTCATTTTAAGTAGGTAAAATCTTGGAGTGGTTGCAGGGGGAAGAGAAAATATTACTTAGCAGGCCAACTCAGATCTCTGAACTGAGGGTTAGCTGCAGCAACTTCAAATAAAAGAATTGCCAATAATGCTTTACCATAATTTGCCTATTCTTGATAAAAACATTAATCAGGCATCAATTAATCAAACATGCAGAGTCCTGCATTGTAGCCATTTAGATGTATCCAGAGTCTTTTGGCTGGAGGGGGGAGGAAGGGGGACAAAGAGACACTCAAACATGCATTTTTCTCTGGGAACACCAACTTTCCCCCAAGGTCATCCCTATTTCTAGGCTCTGAAAGGGCTGTCAGGGGTTGGTTTATCAAACTGAAATTCAGAGAGGCCTCCAAATCTATTTGGAATGACTGCAAACCCACTATTAGTTGAGGTCTGATCAAGAGCTGTAAGGAAAGAGGTCACATAGATGGCAACCAGCTGGTCTATAAATCAAGACCTTAGTCAACAACAGGTTGCATCACCTGATGTCTTCAGTTTCAAAGACACAAATACTTCTGTAAATTCAATTCCAGGACACATAGTTGTGCAACACTGAGATACAAACAAGCTGCACACTTCAATTGTAGCAGGACACAACAAAGATTGTGAAAATGAAGCTTGGACAACCATTTTAATATGTTATGAAATTAGACCTTCAAATATATCTATCATTTTTGCTTTAATAAAACATGTGTAGGGTTACAACCCCTCACATTAAATTGCCAAACAATTTGCTTGTTTATCAGATCCCTTTATTTTACAGCTTCGATTTACAGTTCTGTTTTCTCATCTAACTTAAAAGCAAATGTGAGACACTGAATCCACACAGCTGAAGAGACTGAGCAGCTCTTCCATTTGTTTTTTGTTTACTCAGATTTCTATAGAATGAAGGCAGCCTTGAAACCCAAGTACTTGCTCCAAGAAATAAAGCATTGTATATGCAAGCAAGTCTTCATTCACTAATTTGCTCTAGTGAAAGTCTGCAAAGCAAGAGGCTTGGCTTCCTTTTTTTAAATAAAATTATGTATAGGCAGAGAAACAAGCTAAACTTTATTCAACTGCAAAGCAGTTGCGAAGGCACTTGAGGCAGTATCATCATGTGATAGAAATTCTCACACAAGTGTGTAATAATTCATACCACACAGTCATAAATCCACTAGAGAACTTGGATCAGATCCAGCAAGCCTGCCTATTAACAGGTTTTAACTTGCTTTACAAACTATTTACATGGAACTGCTGCCTCTATCTACAAGCTGCTGAACATTAAGCTACATTGAGAGGAGCACTGCACATGTATACAGGTGAAACTTTTAAAAATAGATTATCGTGGAAAAGTTCATTTATTTCAGTAATTCAACTTAAAAGGTGAAACTAATATATGAGATAGACTCATGACATGCAATGCGAGATATGTCAAGCCTTTATTTGTTATAATTGTGATGATCATGGCATACAGCTGATGAAAACCCCAAATTAACAATCTCAGAAAATTGGAATATTAAATGAAATCAGCAAAACAAGGATTGCAAATAGAGCAATATTGGACCTCTGAGAAGTAGAAGCATGCATATGTATTCAGTACTTGGTTTGGGCCCCTTTTGCATCAATTGCTGTCTCAATGCGGCGTGGCATGGATGCTATCAGCCTGTGGCAACTGCTGAGGTGTTATGGAAGACCAGGATGCTTCAATAGCAGCCTTCAGCTCTTCTGCGTTGCTCGGTCTTATGTCTCTCATCTTTCTCTTGGCAATGCCCCATAGCTTCTCTATGGGGTTCAGGTCAGGTGAGTTTGCTGGCCAATCAAGCACAGTAATCCCATGGGCATTGAACCATGTTTTGGTACTTTTGGCAGTGTGGGCAGGTGCCAAGTCCTGTTGGAAAATGAAGTCAGCATCCCCATAAAGCTCATTTGTGGAAGGAAGCATGAAGTGCTCCAAAATCTCTTGGGAGATGGCTGCATTGACCCTGGACTTAAAGAAGCACAGTGGACCAACACCAGCTGATGACATGGCTCCCCAAATCAACACAGACTGTGGAAACTTCACACTGGACTTCAAGCATCTGGCATTGTGTGCCTCCCCATTCTTCCTCCAGACTCTGGGTCCTTGGTTTCCAAATGAGATGCAAAAGTTGCTCTCATCAGAAAAGAGGACTTGGGACCACTGAGCAACAGACCAGTTTTTTTCCCTTTAGCCCAGGTAAGACACTTCGATGTTGTTGTTCAGGAGCGGCTTGACAAGAGGAATATGATATTTGAAGCCCATCTCCAGGATCCGTCTCTGTGTGTGGTGGCTCTTGATGCACTAAACTCCAGCCTCGGTCCACTCCTTGTGAAAGTCCCCAACACATTTGAATGGTCTTTTCCTGACAATCCTCTCCAGGCTGCGGTCATCCCTGCTGCTTGTGCACCTTCTTCTTCCACACTTTCCCCTTCTGCATAACTTTCCATTAATGTGCTTCGATACAGCACTTTGGGAATATCCAACTTCTTCTGCAATTACGTTTTGAGGCTTTCCCTCCTTATGGAGGGTCTCAATGATGGCTTTCTGCACAACTGTCAGGCCAGCAGCCTTCCCCATGATTGTGCTTCCTACTGAACCAGACTGAGAGACCATTTAAAGGCTCAGGAATCCATTGCAGGTGTTATGGATTGAATAGCTACTAATTTTTCAAGTTTCACCTGTATTGGGAGGCCCCCTACTTAAAAAAGCTTAACAACTTTGGGGAGCCCCCCTAAAAAACCCCCTAAATTTGGGGGCATTGGGCGGATCTTTGCACCATGGCGCCGCATATGTTATAGACGGCCCTGAGAATGGTCATACAAGAATGGGCCTTTTCTGCAGTGGCTCCCTGCTTGTGGAATGTTCTCCCCCCAGGGAAGCTCACCTGACACCTTCACCTTTAGGCACCAGGCAAAAATATTCTTCTTCAACCAGGCTGATTAATATTCTATGTTCTTTTAAGTGTGGTGTGTGTTTTTTGGCGGAAGAATTATAGGTTTGCTTTGTTTTTATCATATATTTAGTGTTTTTATTTTACATTTTTATACTGTGAACCGCCCTGAGATTTCTCAATGAAGGGCAGCATACAAATTTAACAAACAAACAAACAAACACAGTGGTTCTAGTCTAAGGAATTAATAACTTCATCAGCTGTCTTACATTACAGCAATTATCTATAAATGCTGAGAAATATTTATAGTGGTAAACATAAAGGAAACTAACACTAATAAATTGCTATGCTGATTAATACATAATAATATCTGTTTGACTTTATCTTAACAGAAAATGATTTCTTAGCCAAAAGGCTGAGAATATATTTTATATGCTTACACACTTTTTTAAAAAGTTCATCAGATCATTCCAAGTTTTATTAAAAACACTGAAATTACGGTAGTTCAACCAACCACCACTACCATAACCAAGTCCTAGCTTTGAAGCATTAAGCACGAAGAGACACAGACTACCAGTCCAAAGTGTCAGCGGTCAAAAACCAGTCTAACAGAAATCCCATCTGAATGTACTAGAGATGGTATTTCTTACTCCTCAGTAGTACACTGCAATGACCCACTAACTCTATGGAGGGTGTTTGTAGTTTTGACATTTTTTATTCAATTGTTCTCACTTTCTTTACCAAAAACTTGGTACTTACAAATGGCCTGAAACGGAATAGTTTTGTCTGGAAAATTACAAAACCTAAAAAATGCAACTACTACTTTCCCCAGAAGTATTAATTCTAAACAGCACAGATGTTACATTTTCTAGAAAGCAAACCCTCTGTTCGGTTCTTTTTGGGAAGCATTTGCAAACTGGTGGTTAGAATAAAGAGCTGGAAACCTGATGTATTCTATTATGGATAGATATACAACACGGCTTATGAGCTCCCAATCCCTAAGAAAATCGACTAATACATTTACACTGGAAGAAGTTAACAAAATGTAACACCCATGACAGCCTTCAAAGCTCTCTCACATCTTATAAGCATCATTTCTAATTAGCCCTCAAACTTATGCCTCTACTAAAGTGCCAAAAGCAGATGTTTTCCTTTTCAGTAGCTTAATATTGCTGCATAATTATGCTATGTTAAATGGGGAGTGATGAGATTTCCATTTTTATAGTAAGACTGTGCCATTAAACACACTTTTGCATGAGTATCAATTGGGGTGCGCACATGTTATTCCACTAGTAAAGCATAGCTCATACCATTTGTTGGACTGGTGAACGTTTGGCCTTCTTATTTTGCATTACATTACTTGTCAAGGAAGGACACTAACTGCCAAATCCTATTCACAACCAAGCTTAGCTTGTGGGGCTTTATGTTTATCTGAATTACACCCGATCAATCACGTCCTCTGGTGAAGTACTTTGCATGCCACTGAACTTGATCAGACTTAAGAAGGAACTGAAGCTTTGCTTCCAAATGAGGTTACTATTAAACGTGTACTAGCTTTGCTTAAAGGTCTTAACCTTGTACAACACAGAAAAGGCAAACAAAACAATTCTTGGAATATAGATCTCTCGGGGGAAAACGCTGAGGAAAGGGCGTATTGGCAAATCAAGCCATGCAGTGAGAGATTAAAAATTCAAGCCATTGCAATATAGTAAATGTGACCATTATAAACCTTGCCTTTGCTTAATTTTATCTGTAGACCATACCCAGAATTATCACTGCATATCCAGCTGCAGGTAAATAAAATCCAGCATTGTACTTCCAATACTGTATCCTGTTCTCCCATTTTGTTTCAATATCCAACAAGTATTTCATTAAAACATGTCATTTTTTTAATCACCATGAAATAATAGTGAAACCACAGGATTGTGACTATCCTGGTAAGTGTAACCTTAAAGTTTGTACCAAGTTTATGAATTCAGACTCAGGGATCGATAAAAGCCATAAGAATACAAGGCAGTTAACACGATATCTAAGAAAGTTTCTGTGCCAATATGCTATTTGCTAGGAAGATTATATTATTTTTTCCCCATCGTGGCAACAGTGAAGGGAAAATCTATACATCAGTCTATATGTAAGGCACAGAAGTTTCTGTCTCTGCCCTATGAGTAAGATGTGGATGAAAACTTTGTCATTCATCAGAAAAATACTGTGAACCCTTATTTTTCCTGATGCTGTGACGTCTACATAATACATTCAAACTCTATTTTCTTCCTTAAGAGAAGCAAAAATGCTATACAAAACTAGACTAAGAAGGTGCAACCGCTGAACACCCTGTTCATACATCCTTGCCTAGCTAGAGCAAGGGTAGCCAATGTAGCACCCTCTAAATACTGCTTGACTACAATTCCCATAATCCCTGACCTTTGGCTATGCCAGCTGAGGCTGATGGCAGTTGGGAGTTCAACAACATCTGGATGTCAGAGCGTTGGCCACCCCAGAGCTAGGACAAGCTAATATCGATGAACAAAAGATGATGGTGAAATTGCTTGAAAATAGGAGATGGAAGGTCGAGCACCAGAGGTTTTTTAAGAAATCCAACATGTTCAAATAAGGAGCTATTTTGTGTGTTTTTATATATCCATAGTGCATTTCAAACGAAGTTAGCTGAATATGCTAGATGCCAGTCTGCAGCTGGTGTACAGCCTGAATGTGAGTAATGCCTGTTCTGTGAAAAAGGATAGGTTCCTCAGAAGCACCTGTTGAACATGAATATGCTCACTATGCCGGAGACCCACTCACTTGAGATCAGCAAACATTGATATCATTGTCATAGTTGATTTTAGCTTGCCTGAAGTTAATGTGCCTAATCAATGTAGAGGATTACCAAAAGTTTAAATGCTAGCCCAGGAATTTTAGGCCAAGCTGACTGCATTTTTTAAAAAATAGTTCCACGTGTCAAGTCTTCTTTCAGTAAAAAGATTGACATGCTGTAACTTATTTACATCTGGTGGGCAGGGTAGAAGTGGAGCAACTGGTGAAATCAGATCAAGCAGTATCCATTCTTTAATCAGCTTCACTTCCTATTAGTCAGGAACTAGGCACAATGCTGACTGAAGTGACTAGGCTTGGTAATATGTTTAAATAGGATACAGATTCTTCAGTTAAATTTATTTTTCCATGTCATTCTGTACATTTAGCAGTGTCTGTTGCATTAATTCTTGTTTGCACAGAATATTTCACCATAGTTATGGAAAACAGCAAACCCGCCAAGTTTGTAGTGGAACAAGAGGCAAAGCAACAACATTAAATTCTAAGCTCACGGCTATTTTTGAGTGTTTTTCTGTTTGTGTTTTTCCTCACTTTAAAGACAAGGCCAATCCAATGCTTCTTCCAATAATTAGCTCTAGAGAAAATCAGATAAACAAAGGGAATTCAGTCCGTTACATGAAAGTTTGTCTACCACATACTAAACCTAATCCCATTCTGACAAACTTTTCACAAAGTATGTTTAAAAACCATACTATTTACTGAAATCCAAGGGTCTATTCAGAAGCATAAAGATAGCTATGTAATTAACGGAAGGCACTCAAACTCACAATTTTGCCATGCTGAAACAAATCTTTCCACTCAACATTGGAAACTTATTAACTTTCGCAACTTTAGTGTTCATTACACCTTGTAGAGCACCATAAACAAAAGACAGACCTCTTCCCATTGGAGCTTCATTCTAAATTTCATTTCCAACTTCTTATGAAATCACTGTGTGCCTTAAAGCTGTTTCCAGTATTTTATGGACAGTCAGAATACACCAGTGAACGCTTTAAAAGCATATATTGGTTTTGTCATGCTTTTCACATGCTATGTATTTGTCTGTACCTGTCAAATATGCTAGGTAATTTTACATGATAAGCTATCAGTACAAAACTGTGCATGACAATAGGTAAGTGTGCAAACACAACAGGTATGTGTAAAAACACACATATCATACAGATGCAATAACTCTCTCTTGATTTTGTAATATGCTACCCTAAGGCTTCTATCTGAAGCATATGGGGTATTCTTTTTGTTTGTTATTATGGTAGGTGTTTTTGTATTTTTAGATTGTGAACTGTCTTGTGATCTTTGGATGAAGGATGGTATAGAAATGTAATGAATTATTATAATAATAGTCTAACAGGACATAAATTACGGTAATAAAATGTGAAAATAAACCCGTCTTAAAGTACAGATACTAAAATCAAAACTCCTGAGACTACAGAGATCCATTTATAAAAACTGAAGGATTAATCTAGAATTAAAACACAACTACATTGCCAAATATGCTAGATAAGGCCTATCAGTGGTGGCTTTCTCATGTGTCACATACTCAGATTCAGCATGCATGAAAGCACTAGTCCACATGGGGACTGCCACTTCAGATCCTTTGCCTGAGTCCTACTAGTCCAAATAGTATATTGGGGAAGAGGGGAATTAGTGCAGTTTTCCACCTCACTCTGATCTTGAAAATATCGTGAAACATTTTCTCCTTGCTCTAATACGACACGTGAAATACGACACCTTGACTGGACAGCATTGCTGCTTGTACATGATCCAAAGAAAGGTGGAAGAGAGCAACAGTTCTGAGGCAGTAAGGAAGCTGCAAATCAAATATTAACATTTAGAGTGACTATTACATTTTGAAAGTTCTCACATTAAGAGTGCATGCAGACTGAAAAGGAGCAGCCATGGGTTTCTCTCCTGTAGAATGAGCCTGGCTTCCTCTCTCCTTTGCAGTGCTTTAGATAGACATATGCATCAGCAAACCAAATGTTCATTCAGGGGCCATGCCTTCTACGTGTCTACATTTTTAAAGCTCTGTGTATATGTTTATTCAATTTAATGAATGTGGGGAGTTTTTTAAACGTTCTTTTCAAGACAGCAGAAACACTAACCTTGCAAAGGCAGGGAACAAAACACAGAAGTTTCAACACACCAAGTACATACATCAGGACGTGCCCCAAGATATATCTAAGTGCATACAGCCCCTCCTTACTCACACCATTTTACAGTGCAATCCTATCCAAGTCTAATCAGAAGTAAGTCCCACTGGGGTTCAGTGGGATTACACCAGGTAAATGGATGTAGGATTGAACCCAGACTTGATGTGTAAATTCACAGCGTTCTTGCTGTTAGGGAATAGTCCATATAAATTGCCCAGATTTCCTCTGAACACATGCTTAAAGAGCAGAGTTGTCAAATCCCCCTGATTTCCTTATTCCAGAGCATCTCACAACACAATATTACATACTAATAGAAAACATAATGGACACCAGCTATCTATAGCTCACATTTCCACCATTCCTCCAAGGATCTCAGGTTGGTATGCAGGCGGAGGGAGATGTTATTATCCCATTTTACAACAACACTAAGTGAAGTGCAACTGGCAGGAAGCTTTATGGTTATGAAGTGACTCAAACCCAGCTCTCCTTGGTCCAGCTCCAACACCCTAACAATTAACCCTACACTGGATCAGGTTGTGTTTCAATCCAGAACACATACAACATATTTATTTGGGCCGCTTCACATATTAAGGGTTTTTTAAGTGGTCACCCAAAGATGAAAATTATGTGACAGACAAGAATGGAAAATACACATGTCAGAAAGCTGCATTCAGCCTATAATTCTGTTGAGCATAACTTATTGCCATGTTACATGGAAAACTATCCTAGCAGGCCCACTCCAATATAAAATCACATCGCAATCCCCTAATACTCACAATCTAACAGTTATCCTCAGAATATCACCAGGGACCAAGAGAGTCATCTAGTCCAGCCCCCTGCAATGCAGGGATCTTTTGCCCAACGTGGGGCAAGAACCCACAACCTGAGATTAAGAGTCTCATGCTCTACCGACTGAGCCACATATTTATTTCGAAGCGTTTCTATCCCTCCTCTCCAGCCAGAGAAGGCTTACAACAGTGAAGTCACCCAAGGACAAACATGAGCTAAACCCTTACATTCACAAGTTTATAGTATTGGAAGCAGGCAGCTTCCAAGTCGGGGTTTGGTTGGTTTGTGTGTGTGCTCAGTGCCCTGCAATTTCAGGCGCAGTTAATCGTTTCAGGAGTGCCTGTGAGCGAGAAGAGATTAGGAACCAAAACTGCCACGTTAAAATGCAGCAAGCGGTTACAACACATGGAATCGTAGGAGTTGTGGAAGGGACCCTGAGGATCATCTAGTCCAACCCCCTGCAATGCAGGAATATATTGTTTTAACACTGAACTGGGAGCTGCCCAGAGTGGCTGGGGAAACTCAGCCAGATGGGCTGGGTATAAATAAATTATTAATTATTATTATTATTATTATTATTATTATTATTATTATTATTATTATTATTATTATTATTATTATTACAGCCCTCTAGTAGGAACCTGCGACCTTGGTGTTCACAACACCGCTTTCTACCCAAACTGAGCTATCCAGGGAAGCATACGTGTACACACACACACACCCAAACACGCACTTAAAAGCACAACTGCCTAGGTCGGCCACGCTGGCCACCCCTCCGCCTCGAAGCACGACGCTCCCGTCACTTTCCGTGCAACCGCCACGGACACAACCCGGCAGCCTTTCGCCACCATGCCGTTACCACAACCCACATGGGAGCTAAGTCCCGTGGATTCCTGCGCCACCGACTCCGGCCAGGGTCCGACCCGCGCGCGCCGCCCGTTCACACGCTCCTCCGTCTCCCCGCTTCCACACGTACGCGCCCCGACCGTCTCCGCCACACGGCCAGACACAACCACCACCACCCCAATCCCCGCGTGTCAGGAAGGGCAGGTTCTCCGTCCCCGGGGGGTGGTCGCCTGAGGGGGCCTCTCTCCCGGCTCCTCACCTCCACCGGGCCGAGGCCGCGGGGAAGAAGCGGCCATTTCCACCACAGGCCGCCTCGGAAACAAACAAGGCCTCGCTCTCGGTCGTCGCCGCCTCCGCCGCCGCCTCAGTTCCCCCCACCCGAGCCGGGCGGTGGGTCTGCCTGTGGGCGGGACGCGCGCGGCCTTGTCTCCCCCCTCGGGCGGCTCACCTGCATCCAGCAGCCTGGGCGTCTGTCGAGGGGGCTGAGGCGGCTGCTCAGGCGGCGGGGCTGAGGGCAGCAAAGACATGCAGGAGGCGGCGGCCGGGCCGGGCCGAGCCGAGCGCGGAGGAGTCGCGGGCCTGGCGCTGAGGCGGACGAGGAGGGGGGGGGAAGAGAGAGAGAGGCGCGCCCGGGTGTCTCTCCTCGAGGAATACAGACGTGCGCGCGTGTCTGTGGGGGGGAAAAGAGGGAAAGCGCGGGCAGGCGGCGCCGCCGCCGCTGCTGACAGGACGGTATGGACTGCGTGTGGGGAAGCGGGCAGTCCCGGGCCGCCTCTTCTTTCCACCCTCCCCCCTTCAATAAGAGGGATTAATAACGGAGGAGGGGCCTGGATGACACGGCGAGGAGGGACGGACCCAGCCGCCGCCGCCGCCGCCGCCGCTGCTTCTTCCCGCCTCTTTCTTCTTCGGCTAAGGCGTCCCGACGAGCCTCCCTCTCTTGCGCGCGCCCGCGACCCAGATTCGAGGCTTTTCGCCCGCGACACGCGCGTTACCCTCGCGCAAGGGCGCTTCCACACGCGCGGGGTTTGTTGGCGTGTGGCTGCCCAGTGCGGAAGACGAGGCCAGAACGCAGCTCTCTATTTCCCTCCCCGCCTTTTCCAAGAGTTTCATTTGTTTTCACTTGTTGGATTTCTATACTGCCCTCCCTCCAAGGAGCACAAGGTGGTTTACAATATAAGAACACAAAAATATTGTTATGAGAGTTCCTTTGGTGAATGCCTTGGCCCCCTTCTAATTCAATTCGGATTTATCCTTGCCAGAAGTTCCATTTACTGTATTTCATTTGTTGGATTTCTAAACTGCCCTCTCCGTGGAGCACAAGGTGGTTTACAATATAAGAACACAAAAATACTGCTATGTGGGTGTGTTTTTTTGGGGGGGCAAGGGTGTTAGGCTGTATGCCTTGGCTTCTAATTTTTTGGAATAGCCAAGCTAGCTTCCTACTGAGGTGATGGGCTGCTAAGGAATCAAAGGAAAGGACTCTGAGTTTGGGGTGATGTGAGCGACAAGCAAAGCAGCAAGATGGAAATGGAAAAAGTCAAGAGTGATGTTTGATTTCTGTTTGAATCCAAGGCCGCTGCTATGGGGGAAGCAAGGTTTTCCCCCAGTTTCACTCACACTGCATGAGTTTCTAATCTCCACAATTACTAGGAACAGTTGTTGCCACCCCATTCAATCTGCCGCCCTGAGCATCTGCTCCTTTAGCTCATAAAAATATCTCTGCCATGCATATAGTTTTTCCAATGGAGGCAGCTCACGCATTTAGCTGCAGGTCAGCGAGCGAGGTAAGCAATGTATATGTTATGTGATCTGGCCTTAAGGCATAAGTATCAGGTTTCCTTAAAGGTATTGCCTTTGTGAACTGGAAGCCCAAATTATGTTCAGAGACTGGTTGCGAACAATTCAGTCAAAGGTAAGAGATCTTTAAAACACCCCCCCCCAACAAATTCTCATAGCCTGGGAACCCTTAAATCACTGATTTGACTAATACCTATGGTATGTTAGTTTTGCATGCACATTCTATTGTTCACTATTTTGCAACAGAGGAAGAACTACAGTGTTTTATTTTCTATACTTGCATTAGAAATGGATGTGTTCACAGCATAGTGGACCACACAAACACATTAGTGCTTTGGAAGGACCATTCTAACATTAGCATAATTCAGTGGTGTTAATCTGGAGATCCAATCAACACTGGTCCAAATCTTGGCCAATGCACCAATGTTCATTGGATTCCAGTCAAATTCACTTTTGCTTAGTAGCAACCCAGAGGAACAAGGAGCAAAGCTTACACTCACAAGTTTGCATATAACATACACACACCCTGGCTCCTGAATGTAACATAAATTCATCACTCCATTTATGGATATACAAAGCTTAATGGAAATGACATGAAATCCTTAGCATAGGCAAAGCAAGGCAGGTAAGAGCAGGGAAGGAAATCACAGAATTGCAGAGTTGGAAGGAACCACGAGGGTCATGAAGTCAATGCAATGCAGGAATTTTTTGCCCAAACCCTGAAATTGAGAGTCTCATATTCTACCAAAGGACATCTCTAAGCAGTGGGCTCATCCCCACTTACCTTTTGGCCTGTGGTTTCCAGGTACAGGTCCACTCTAAAGATGTGTGTCAGAGAGCTCTCCCTTCCACTCTGGAGCCTTCCCCTCAATGCCTAGCACCTAAAAAAAAAAGGAGGCTGGACCTTTCTATCAAAACTTTCCGTCAATTTTACTGTTCATAAAGCACGGACTGTGAATTATCACCATCCATCTGGGGGGTGGAGAAATGAGCAACTGGGAACTCTGCTGTATCAAGGACCTTTAACGCATTTCCGGGGTTAGTTTACCAAAACATGTTAAGCTCTCTCCCTGTTGTTTAGGCGACAAGGCTCCTTTCCCGTCACCAATGAGAATGCCAAGGTCTCTGTAAGCCTTTATTGAAAGCAGTAGTTGAGATAATACAAACCTTTGAAACGCAGACCAGAAGGTTATTGAAATCTAGGGGGGTGTTTTTTACATCCCTCCTCTGTCTCTCATACTGTGCACCCACTAAAAGCACAATTGATGAAATTAATCTGCACTAATCCCTGGCCATCTCTGAAATACTCAGTTTCTCCAACCTTCCTTAATCTCATCTTCAAACCATGGTGGAATTATTGGGGGCTCAGACTCTCTGGTTACAGATCTTGTGGAGAAGGCAAAATAAAGTTTTTCGGGACAATGGATTATAAAAGTGTGTGATTTACTTTTTCTGTGAATATCATATAAAGAAAGGCTTCAAGGATTTTTCCCTCGGTGTCATCAGGCAGACAGATAATTAACAGTGGAATCCAAGATGTTCTGTCTACAAAAGGAGAGATGGATATCTCTCCTTTTGTAGGTTTCCCATTCACTTGTTCTGTCCAAACCCCATAATTGTTCCCACCATTGAATCCAATGACACAGTAGCCTTTCTGAAGAGAAAGTGCAAATTTTCATTTTTTTAACGGCAGAAGATTCAAGGTCAGCTTCTAATCCCACTTTTTGTTCCTATGGGCCTCCACTTCCCAGTAATGTTTTTCTCTGGAAAAACATTCTGTTGCCATGACCCTTCTGTTACAGACTTAACGGGAAATTATGCATGCATGCATGCGAACGAAGGCTTTTTTATTTTTGCAAACATTCCTGTCATAATACTAAAGCACAGTTAAGTTATGTTTTGTTTTTGCCACAGTGAACAACATGTACCAATCTGTAGCCCCTAGATCTGCAGCATTTTGGCTTTCATTACATTGCTGTCATAAGTAAACATCTTCAGAAATTAGAATAATGTTTCCAGTATTAAACTACTAATGGGGCGCAGAATTACTAAACCCTTCTGATGAGTCTGTGGTGTAGGCTGCATCTCTAATGTTATATACTGTTTGTATGCCCTCTCACATACAGAGTTACATCCTCTATCTCCTTTACAGAGTCTACATCCTAATTATCACTGATTATCTCCATTCCATCAGATTTCTGTTTTCATCTCCCAAGATTTATTATTTCTGTATATAACCAGGCACACCTCCTCTGTCACGATTCAGAGGCTTCTAGGATGAGCAAATAAGAACCCCTATTTATTTACAAAAACCCTATTTGTTATTTTATTATGCGGTTTAAGACTCTTTCACAGGTTCTTCCTGATGTTTACTCGGAATCTCCTTTCTCGTAACTTAAAGCCATTGGTTTGAGTCCTACCCTCCAGAGCAGGAGAAAGCAAGCTTCCTACATCTTCCATATGGCAGCCCTTGAGATATTTGAAGATAGCTATCCTATCTCCTCTCAGTCTCCTCTTTTACAGGCTAAACATGCCCAGCTCCCTCAACCATTCCTCATAAGGCTTGGTTCCCAGACCCTTGATCATCTTGGTTGCCCTCCTCCGCATATGTTCTAGGTTGTCAATATCGTTCTTAAATCATGGCACCTAGAACTGGACACAGTACTCCATGTGTGGTCTGACTAAAACAGAATAGAGTGGCACTATTACTTCCCTTGATCTGGACATTATGCTTTTGTTGATGCATACCCATTGACAATTTTCTTGGTGTGTGTAGGGTGTGTGTGTGTGTGCGTGAAACTTCCCCTTTACGTATTAAATCTACATCCCGACTTTCCTCCCAAAGGAGCCCTGGGCTGGCAAAACAGCAAGTGATAAAACAACGAAAACCTATTTAAAACATATTCTTTTCTGACTGAGGCGAAAGTGTCCTTGATTGTTGAAAATGCTGTGAGTGTATAGGAGAAAGAAATGTCGGCTAACTCTAACGAAGGGTGAAAAACATTTGTGTAATTTAAATAAAATGTGGGGATTTCAGTGAGCACTTTTGGGGAGGTTTGATCAGTCAACCAGCTGAAAATCCACTGAACAGTAACATTGTCTCACCAGCATTTTACTAGCTTCTCCACAAGTCCTCTTAGATCTTATCTGGAGCAGCAACAGATGAAGTTATTCAGGCCAAACTACAATCTGACGAGTTGCCTTTTGGTATCAGTTGGAACGCTTCAAATAATTATAACCTACGAGGTATGAGCAGCTGTTATTAAGATGATGTTTTGGGAATGATGGAAGGAGGAAGTGACTCATGCAGGGCTGTGGTTTTGCTTTGCTTTTTCCCTCGGTGTCATCATGCAGACAGATAATTAACGGTGGAATCCAGATGAAACTTGAGTGGATCTATACAACCAACTCTCCCGCCCCCACCAACACTTGATACAGATCTGCCTTCTTCCAAGTAAGCGACTTTGGATCTGCTCTTACAGCCATTACTCTGATTTTGTGTGTGGTTTTACCCTGACCTTTCTTGCTCGTGGCCTATAATTTCCATATCACACTTTTATATCTCAGGTTATAGCTCTTTGTCTGCCTTCATCACCCCACCCCCAAAGCATTAAAGAACGCACCTGAAGTGTGTGAAAGAGGGCAAGGAAAAAGAGATGCAGTACATCAGGCCCCTTTTTCGGGGCTGCAGTCTCACGCAGTGCTCCAGAACATGTGTTTTTGGGCAGCTACCATGAAAAAAGTGTTTATTTCAGGGGCCGCGATCTCCCCCGGATCACATGACTCACGCAGGAACGGTGCCCCGGAAGGCAGCGTCTCTATTTTTCACCTCGGTGTGTTGGAGGGTATGCTTAAGAAAAAAGGTAAAGGACCCCTGGATAGTTAAGTCCAGTCAAAGGTGACTATGGGGTTGCAGCGCTCATCTCGCTTTCAGGTCGAGGGAGCCGGCATTTGCCCGCAGACAGGTTTCCGGGTCATGTGGCCAGCAGGACTAAATCGCTTCTGGTGCAATGGAACACTGTGACGGAAGCCAGAAAGCACGGAAATGCTGTTTACCTTCCCGCCACAACGGTACCTATTTATCTACTTGCACTGGTGTGCTTTCGAACTGCTAGGTTGGCAGGAGCTGGGACAAAGCAATGGGAGCTCATCCCGTTATGGGGATTTGAACCGCTGACCTTCTGATCGGCAAGCCCAAGAGGTACAGTGGTTTAGACCACAACGCCACCTGCGTACCTTGGAGGGTATGCTATGGAGGGCATGGCATAACAAAGTGGCTTCCATGGGGAGTGTGGCGTAACACAAAATTAGAGACAGCCACAGGGAACATTCCTCAGCCCTGGGAAAATATACAAAGTGGCCACACAACACTCATGCTCATTTCACAGAATTCACTCAGAAGATACCTGCACATTTTGCCCTATAACTTTATTCGTAGGAGGGCTAGAGACTTACTTTATATTTTTATCTGAAAGCTCAGAGTCTGGGGGTACCTGCCCAAGGGTACCAGTGCAAGACTTCATGGGTGCCACATCTCCCATGGGTGCCAGGTTCACAACCCTGAACTAGATATGCCTTCACACACAAATGGCCTGCTCCAGATCAGATAACCGTCCCCTCTCCCTGGTTGTCCCGTTTTGTTCCCACATGCAATTATTGTAGTATTAACAAAACACAAGTAGTTAAATCTGGAGTACATGATCCCATTTAAACTCACTTGACCCGAGACCAAAGCTGAGCTAATTAAAAAAGGAAACAGAATAATGAATGCTTAAAGCAAGTCCCTAGTGTTTTACTCAGCAGGTGAACTAAAAGCTTTGATTTAGCCCAACCGTGCGGGCTCTGTTCCTGTAATAAGAGCTCAGGTGGATTATAAAAACCGCAGTCTTGGGATGGAACGCCCTGAATCCTTGCCAATCTCTGAGACTCCGAAGGAGTAATGTGGAGGTTGAACTAAACTCAAAAGGTCAAGAATCCCTTGTGAAATTGCAAGCTTGATGATTCACCTCCTTTTCATTTCAGGAGGAGTGACCTGGCACTGTTGTTTCCCTCTTGCGGAGTTACAAAACTCAGCAACCCTGAACAAGCTATAGTACCCAGAATTCTTTGAGGGGGGAAATGTGCTTTGAATGTGCTTTAAAGCCAAAGTGTGTACATAGGGCTGCTTCCAGAAGGTGGCTCCAGATAAATAACAAACATTTCTCTTCTGCCAGGGCCAGCACCAAGGAACAGTGTAGCTGGGCCTCTGCTGTGGGTCTACTTTCCAACGGAGGGGAGCATTGGCATGAGCCGGTTGTATCTGCGGCAATGCGGAGGTAGGCTCATCGAGGTGAGGGACCATGGAGGGTGTCTTGCCTAAGAGTTCTCCAAAACCTGGAGCTGAAACTGTCTTCCACTGTAAGATACAAGTGGAATTGCAATTGACCTCCCACACTATCGGGGCTTTTCCTAAATGTTGCCCTTCGAGTGTCGCTGTGGGACCAACAAGGTTTGGACTGTTCATTTGAACACTTCTGACAACATGGGGGATGAACTGAAAAGATTCCTTTACAAAAAGCTCCTAATAGCATGACGGACTCCATGCTATTGTAGTGTCAGAGATGGTGTACCTGTTATCAAAACTTCTGGAGTCCCCGACGATCCTTAGATGTTTGACCGCTTCAAGTTTGCTGTTCTTTTTTTTTCCATTTCATAATAATATTTATTCAAATTTTCAAACATTAACAACATCAAACAAACATTCAACAGAAAAACAAAACAAAAAAAAACAACAATTCATATAACAAACATCAAAAACAAGAAAAGACCAAAAAGAAAAAGAAAAAAAGAGTAAAATATAAAAATAACACTAAAAAGACACTTTTTCTTACATTGTAACTTTCAGTACCTTATTTTCTTTGCTTCCACCCACCTTCCCTTCTTGTATTTTTATTTTTAAAAGCTAATTCAGCAAATCATCAATTGCTTATATTCAACTTTCATCCTTCCCATTACATTCTACTCATCTTGGTCGCAAGAACCCCTTCATTACATTTTCAAAGCCCTTAACACTCATTGATTTTACAATGTCTTTGTAGATAAACCTTAAACTTCTTCCAGTCCTCTTCCACCTGCTCTTCTCCTTGATCTCGGATTCTGCCGGTCATCTCTGCCAGTTCCATATAGTCTATTACTTGCATCTGCCCAAGTTTGCTGTTCTTAATAGTTTTTATTTTTAACATTGTTAACTGCCTTGAAGGATCTTTTGTGCAACAAGCAGAAAAATATTTTAATAATTGTTTTAATATTTCCCCTTTTGGATTAAAATTAGGATAAAGAGATGAATTTTTAAAAGGTTAATCTATTGATGTTTAATTGCGTGTGTTTTTTTAAGGATTGCTTTTCCCCTTATGTTTGTAGCTGTTTCTATTTTAGTTGTAAGCTGCCTTGAGTTGTAAGCTGCCTGCGATGGAAAAAGGTGGGATATAAATAAACACCACCACCACCATCATTATCATCATCATCATATTCTTTCTGTAACAGCAGTTGCAGCATATTTGTTGTGGGTGGGGAAGTGGTGGCCTGATTCACTAGAATCACAGAATCGTAGAGGTGGAAGGGACTACAAGGGTCATCTAGTCCAACCCCCTACAATGCCCCCAGTGTGGGTTGAATCCACAACCCTGAGATTAAGAGTCTTGTGTTCTACCCAATAACTCCCAAGCCATGATAAATAGATGATAGTTGGATCTACCCATCTACACACCTCTCTAAGTACTTACTCATTTAAGTGTGATTGCCCATTATTACTCATGAAATGTCAAAAACCAAAACACTTGTTGTGGACCGGAAGCGTAGATCAAAAGTGTTTAATTGGGCGAAACCGCATCTCTAACATGATGGCCACCGAATATATATATAAAAATAAAATAATTGTCCGGTAGCACCTAAGAGACCAACTAAGTTTGTTCTTGGTATAAGCTTTCGTGTGCATGCACACTTCTTCAGATAACATGCACACGAAAGCTTATACCCAGAACAAACTTAGTTGGTCTCTAAGGTGCTACTGGACATTAAAAAAAAAAAATATTCACCTGCGTCAAACCAACATGGCTACCTACCTGAATCTAGAATGACGGCCACCGGTAAGACTGCTTTTAGTATTGCAGCATTACACATATCACTTTGGTTTAAGCAATAGTTTGCTAATTATTTTTTAATGGACCATAAGCGTAGATTGGAAGTGTTTAATTAGGGGAAAGAACATGTTGCAGTGTTGCTGTTTTTTTCTTAATTAGCATGAAAGAGTTATAGTGCTATAACATTCTTTCATTTCAGCAATATTTCACTAATATTTAAATACCGGTTAAAAAATAATTATTATAGCCAGGAAAGCATTTTAGCACTAATTGAAAAAATGTAATTGAAAAAATTGATGGGATTGTAAAATAGTTTCCACCCCTGAAAAGATGTGAACGTCTACATCAGGAACAAGGTGAAGGGGAAAGAAAGATGGACATCATGATCTGCTGTGCCAGGGAATCCTGCCACCTGAGGCAACCTCTTCACCTTGCTCCATAGGTGGGCCAGACCTGTTAACGGAGCATCCATTCTGATGGTATTTCCGAGGAATCAATTAACTGTACAGTTGGAAGGGGCCTTGAGGGTCATCTAGTTCAGCCACCTGCAATGCAGGAATCTTTTGCCCTATGTGGTGCTCAAACCTACATTTAAGAGCTACACGCTTTACCGACTGAGGAGACTAGACGATTTTGCATTGCTGCTCTCCCCACCCCCTCACCTTGTCAATTTTCTTCTCTGGAAAAGTCAAGACCAGCTTTAATGGTGCTTCTTCTTCTTCTTCTTTGGCGATCACCTGTAGCCAAGTAAGATTGCCTTCCATAAACACGGTGTTAGAGTCCGTAAGTGACTGTGGAGGCCAATTCTGGATCCACACGTCCTTCCACTGGTTTCCGGGCAGGAGTTGATCACAGTGTGGATTTGCCAAGTGTGCTTTCCTCTTAGCACGTTTCTCCCTTTCGTCCTGAGTTCGAGCGTCTTCAAAGTCCATGACAGTGGCTTGCAGGCCAGTGTATCCCAGTTGTCGGTGTTTATACTACTTTTTTTTTTTTTTAGATTTGCCTTGAGAGAGTCTTTAAACCTCTGTTATTGACCACCAGCATTACGCTTTCCATTTTTAAGTTTGGAATAGAGTAGTTGCATTGGAAGACGATAATCAGGCATCCACACAACATGACCAGTCCAACGAAGTTGATGTTGAAGAATCATTGCTTCAACACTGGTGATCTTTGCTTCTTCCAGTACACTGGAATTAGTCCGCCTGTCTTCCCAAGTGATGCAGATAAATGAACACAGGGCCTTGCCATCAACTGTTTGGTTCATTATTACTATTATTATTATTGCTCTGTGCCCTGGCACATTTTGGTGATTGCTTTGAACTAAGCTGGGTGGCGCTGTGGGTTAAACCACAGAGCCTAGGACTTGCCGATCAGAAGGTCAGCGGTTCAAATCCCCGCGACGGGGTGAGCTCCCATTGCTTGGTCTCTGCTCCTGCCAACCTGGTAGTTCGAAAGCACGTCAAAGTGCAAGTAGATAAATAGGTACCGCTCTGGCGGGAAGGTAAACGGCGTTTCCGTGCGCTGCTCTGGTTTGCCAGAAGCGGCTTAGTCATGCTGGCCACATGACCCAGAAGTTGTATGCTGGCTCCCTCGGCCAATAAAGGGAAATGAGCGCCGCAACACTAGAGTCGGTCACGACTGGACCTAATGGTCAGGGGTCCCTTTACCTTTTAAGCTCCTTTATATCTCTCTGTCTTTTGTAATTGGTGTCTTTACATGTTTGTAAGCCACCGTGAATCCCCACTTGAGGAGAAAGGTGGGGATATAAATGTATTGAATAAGAAGAGGAACTTTAATCCCTTCGCCTCAGGGGTGGAACCTTCCTTGCCCGGCTTCGCGAGGCAACCGGGGACGGTTTTCCGTTGCACATTTCGGATTCCTCCCTCCGCCCGGCAAGATGGCGGCGCCCGTGTTGAGATGCTGCTGGAGGACAGGTGAGAGCGGAGAAGTGGGGCGGTTGCTTTCTGTCCGTCTCCCCCAGCCCCTCCTCGAAATATTTTGGGGCTGAGGGTCTCTTTTGCCGAAAGCCGGCTCCCATTGAGTCGGTGCATGCGGGTTTTAGGTGAGAGAGGCGTCCCCAATTCCCCGGCCCTGGAAAACGTGCTTTGTTTTGGGGTTTGTTTGGGGTTTTTTGTGTGTGCTCGGTCTCCTTTCTGCGAGGTTTTAAGACAGAAGGCGCCGTAGTTAGCAGGGTCCTCTGCTCATTCACTTGTAAGCAAAACCCCAGAGAACTCAAATGGGACTTACTTCTAACTAGACGTATATAGGATTGCACTGCAAGCGCTGCCAGAAGAGACGGCAGGGAAGCAATTATTTCCAGCAATAAGGGCTTGGATTGCATTTATTTACAAATAAGCTGTAAACAGATAAGAGCATTGGCAGGATTATTGAAACAACCCGCAGTTTTATAAGAGTATACAGTATGTTTAAAGCGGATGAACAAATGAGCAAATTGAGTTAATTTGGATATGCAGAAAATATTTTCAAAATAAATTTAAGGAACCCCAGAAAGAGGGTTTTGAAATGTTTAAAATGATTGTAAGATTATTGAAATGTACAAAATTGAAAATCATTTTTAAAAAATGGAATGCATTTTTGATCAGATTTATACACCGTTCGATTGTCAAACCAACCAACCAACCAACCTTGAAGCGGTTTACAATAAGAGAAAACAAAAGAAAGGTTCGCCACCCTGTTTAAAGCATGCAAAAGTTTATGAAAGGCTTGTAGGGAAAGACGTGTGTGAGGATCAGTATAGTAATGGAATTTTCATTTCATTTATTAAATTTGCATACTGCCGCTCAACCGGAGATCACAAGGTGGTTCACAACATAAAAATATGTAATGAGTTGCTCTTTGTTTTGTTGGGATTTTTCTTCTTCCAGAGCCAGGTTTTGGTTTCTCTTCCCTAAATTAATGGAATGTACTATTAAGGTGGGACGCGGGTGGCGCTGTGGGTTAAACCACAGAGCCTAGGACTTGCTGATCAGAGGTTGGTGGTTCGAATCCCCGCGACGGGGTGAGCTCCCGTTGCTCAGTCCCTGCTCCTGCCAACCTAGCAGTTCGAAAGCATGTCAAAGTGCAAGTAGATAAATAGGTACCGCTCCGGCGGGAAGGTAAACGGTGTTTCCGTGCGCTGCTCTGGTTCGCCAGAAGCGGCTTAGTCATGCTGGCCACATGACCCGGAAGCTGTACGTCGGCTCCCTCAGCCAATAAAGCGAGATGAGCACCGCAACCCCAGAGTTGGTCACGACTGGGCCTAATGTTCAGGGGTCCCTTTACCTTTACTATTAAGGTACTGTAGTTTGTTCTTGAGAACCTTATGGTGGCATTATACCATATGAGTGGTAGTGTTAATTGCTGCACGCTGTGTTTAGTCACTTACCTAAAAGGACTAAAGTTGGTGAATCAATCATGATTTTTATGTGGGGTGGCCCATAACTCGTGTTGAACTTGGAAGGGTCCCACACCGGAACTCGAGCTGATAACTTTAGCATCAATAAGTTTCATTAAAATACGAACATGAGTTAGAATGGTGCATGAGTTAAATACCACAGTTTACATGCCATATTCCTAATAGGTGTACTCAATGTAACCACCCCTCAGGTAGTTGGGTTGAGCTCCCTAGCGCTAGAGTTACTTCTTTAACCTGGAAAACATCCCATATCGTAGCACATTTTTGCTTACTGATGGACCAATTCATTCTATCTAAGCAGCCAAATGGATTTTGATGACTGGAGTAAAAACAGTTATTCTCTCCAAAGATTCTAACATAACTCTCAAAGAAATAACAAACTTTTTGGTTTTATCATTTCTGGCAGAAGACTGAAAGCTCCTCTACACAAAAAGTTCCTTTCAGAAAGAAGACTAGGGAAGAATGTGTTCTAACTTAGCCTCAAACATGACATTTCGTTTTCTATGTGGAGGCATGTTTTAATGGATGAACGTTCAGATATGTGAGCACCCATCTGCAGTCAGGAGCGGTGAAGACCAGAGAAATAAGTGAGAACTGTACCAGAAGTCTCTCTAGTTGGAAGTATATACCATTGATTTCAACAAATTTTACTTCCAAGTAAGGCTGTGTACATATTACCAGCTTAAAATTCTGGTTAGGTTGTTCTTTTTCTTAGTTTACTTCAAAGCTCATCAAAATGCAGCATATAGCAAGAAATGACCGGATAGATGCAGTATAAATATAAATTCTGACTAATTCCCAAATTAGTGGTGGAGAGAAGTACATACACAGCCCAAGTTTGCTAAGTCTTGGACCTTACATAGGCCTTTTGGTGCCACATTTAATCTATACTGCTTTTGTTCGGAACTGTTTTACTTGTTGTTATAATTGTGTAATTATATTGTTGTAACCTTCAGTGGGACCTTATGGTACAAGGAGGGTAAGAAATCATATATCCTTGGAATCACTAAATGCAAAGGCCTATTAATGCCAGTTCTGTCACATAACTTCGTTTGCAGCTTTGCTGATTCCTGGCTCTCATTAGCATGGTTTCTCTCCCCCCCCCCCCCCGGTCTTTAAACAGTTTCAGCTCAATGCCCTAGCCGTATTTTCCCCAGAATTGGTCAGCATTCTGCAGTGCTTCCCAGTTTTGCCAGTTTGCTGATTTCCAATAGACACTATGCTGCAAAGTAAGTAAATAACTTTTATTTTTTTTAAACTTACTAATAAAAGACACTTGAAATCAAAGTATAAATAGCAACATTGAATAGGTTCAGGCATTCATGTCGCTGGTAGCTGAGTTCAGAAAGTCAACCTGTTTCTGGGGCAGGGCTCGGTCCTCAAGATCTCCCCATACTTGTCATTTAATTTTTTAAAATTGTTTTCATATCTGTTTTTTTTAATTGTTGTTTTGTTTGTATTGTAGTTAGGGTCCTTATTACATTGCAGAGCAAGGTAGGATATAGATTTTCTTCTCAACAAAATAAGAGAATGATGTGACACATTTGCGGGTCCCAATCAGCTAGTTGGAGATTAGTGCTAGACCAGGGGTCAGCAACCTTTTTCAGCCGTGGGCTGGTCCACTGTCCCTCAGACCATGTGGTGGGCCAAACTGTATTTTGAAAAAATAAAAGGAACGAATTCCTATGCCCCACAAATAACCCAGAGATGCATTTTAAATAAAAGGACACATTCTACTCATGTAAAAACACACTTATTCCTGGACCATCCGTGGGCCAGATTGAGAAGGTGATTGGGCCGCATCCAGCCCCCGGGCCTTAGGTTGCCTACCCCTGTGCTAGATAATTGGTTTTATTTCCAGGTGTAAAACGAACCTGTACGTATTATCTTGGGAAAAGTTTTTTTTAAAAAAGCATCCAAGGGGGAGGGAAAGAAGTGAGTTCAAAACCTGGTAGGCAGTTTTCTAAAACAAAGCAGCCTCGGTGGGCACCATGAAATGTTTTGCCACGGATTGAGGCAGCTCTCCTCTTTTAGTTCCAACTTCCAGCCATCAGAAACATGTGTTTTTATAGTAAGTGTATTAAGCTGAGCTGTTTTATTTATCACTTCCATTTCCTTAAAGAAAAGAGAAAAAACCCAGAAGGGACCCCAAAAAGAAGACCGCAGAATCAGAGCCCAAGAAAAAAAAGAACCCTTACACATTTCCCTTGCCAAGTGAGCCAAAGGACGATGTTTATTTGACATGGTGCTATCAAAGGCCAGTTTATGAGGCAGAAGTGGCTTTAGAGATGCTGAAGACGTTTCAGCAACTGGACTTCACTTCCCCCAAGCAGCACGTATACATTGATATGACCCTGGACATGTCAATGGAGAAAAAGGTATGCTGGAAAAGACCCATAGTTTGCAAGTATTGGTGGCTGCTTTCCTTTATAACTGAAATTATTTCTGGGACTTTGAAAGTTAGTTTGTTTTTTAAAACATTCAGCGCAATTTTTCAGAGGTTGCTCATTCAGACATGATGCCCGAAGAATGGCTCCCAAAACGTTTAGCTGAAATATCTTCACTTGTATTTTATAAGCTTACACTGAATTGCGAGTTCTGCCCCTCTCTGCCCTGGGCTTTCATTCCACTGGGGAGACCTCTGTCTAAATTTGTGTCATGCAATTATCAACGCAAAAATGCTATTGGAAGGAGAAGCAAAGGCGAGGTGGAAGCCTCTAGTCATCCAGGATATTTTCTGCAACACACTGCAGAATGTTTGGCTCGTGGTGATGATCTTTGAAGAGGATTATAGGGATATTTTCAGGGGCTTCCTTTGGCTCATAGAAGCTAGTTGAACAGTTATTTGCACCTTGATTATCATGTATTTTATGTATATTTTAAATCGTTTTAAAAAATCTTAATATGGTTTCTGTGCATGTGAAAAGAAATACAGAGCACATATCTAAATTTTGGACCAACTTGCGTTTGTCAACTAAGTAAATTTATTTTGCTGAATTCAATAATGTGAGGCTTTTCAATTTTGCTTGTTTGCTTTGGCACCTTTCAGAAACCTTTGGAACCATTCGTTGGCACAGTTCGTCTGCCTCACCTTTTCACAGATGACATCCATAAGGTCGTAGTATTCACAGCGGTGAGTTACAGCATGTTGCTGCAATGCCTCTTTGGGTTTGTATGTATAGGTTAGTCAGGCAAGTGTTTTGAGGCAGTGGCCTCGATGCCACTCTTGAAGAATCTAGCAGATATATCACCTTTTTGGATATATCCGGAAGGTTTTCTAAATGTATATTTTATTCTCCGTGGTGTGTGTGTGATACAGTGTGTTCTAGATTATGATTTTCCTGAGAACACTTGAGCCAGAGCTTGATCTTGGAATGGGTGAAGTGATTGTTGACATTTCCATTCCACCTTGAGCAGACGTGTGGAACAGTTGCGTGTTACATGTCTGTTTACATTCCAGCACAGTTTGCTGGGAACTTTTGTTTTTGCGGTTCTCTCTGAGACAACGAGAGAGAGACGACATGTTCCTTTGTCCTGATTTATGATTAATAAATCTGTAGTTGTAGTATGCTTCCACAAGCCTCATGCCTATTCTGGGTGCAGTTCGATCTGCTGATAGTGTGCTCTGGCTCAGAAGCCCAGGTCACTGATTTACGTCGGAGCAGAGGTGATGGTCTTCGCAGCGGGACGGCTGAAAGGAGACGGCCCAGCCGGGGCTAGCCAGCTGGGCTCCTGGCTGTCTGCATGCCAACAGTGATATCAGAGAATGTTCAAAGTACTTCACATCCATAACCCCTTACAACAGCCCTATTAAGTAGGACTGGGCCGAAGGAAAACCACAGTCAGCTGGTGGACCTGTCAAATAGCCAGCAGATCATCCTAGTTCTGTTGGGTGCTGTGATTCCTGCAAAATATGCTCAAAATATGCTCAAAAACCATATTTTTCGCTCTATAGGATGCACCTTTTCCCCTCCAAAAATTAAGGGGAAATGTGTGTGCGTCCTATAGAGCGAATGCAGGCTGCGCGGCTAAGCCCAAGGCCAGAACAGGGAGACGTAGCGCTGCGGAGGGCTCCGTCTCGCTGTTCTAGCTTGAGGATGGCTGCCCTGCAGAGGCTAGAAAGGCTGTTCCCAAGCCAGAACAGCAAGACGGAGGGCTCCGTCTCGCTCTTCTAGCTTGGGGATGGCTGCGCAAAGCTATCCCTGAAGCCTTTGGACCTCGCACTGTGCTCCAAAGGCTTCAGGGATCTTTGAGGCTGGCAGTGGGGGAAAGCAGCGCTTCCCCCCATGCCAGCCTCAAAGAGCAGGTCGAAATGAACCTGAAGCCTCCGGAGCCCAGTGGGAACTCCAGAGGCTTCGGGTTGCCTTCACTGAAGCCTGGAGAGTGAGAGGGGTCAGTGCGCACCGACCCCACTCGCTCTCCAGGCTTCCAAGGTAGCCGCCTGAAGCCTCCAAAGCGCAGCGGGAACTCCCACTGCGCTCCAGAGGCTTTGGGTGAATGCACCTTGAATGCACCTTGTTTTAGAGGGGGAGAACAAGAAAAAAATGTTTTTCCCTGTTCTCCCCCTCCTATGGTCCAGTGCGTCCTATAGAGCGAAAAATACGGTAACTTGACCTTTGTCTGGCCATCCAAGGCATTTTTTAAAGCATTAATGCATGCTCAAGATTTCTAACTGTTTAGCTGATGCCTCAAGAGATCATGGCTGTGCCCATTGTGTCCATCCAACTTCTGGTGCACTCATTGGGGTCACCCAGTCAAAACACACCTACAACTTGACCAGAGGGGAGGGGGCCTGCATTTCCTACCTAGCAGCACCTTCACCTGCCTAAGAAAGCCTTGAAGAAACGCCAGCTGTATGGGAAAATATCTAGTGCTCCTATTGTCTACATTCTGAACTTTCGTTTCCTTACAGGATGCAGAGCAAGCTGCCCTAGCAAGAGAAAATGGAGCTACGTTTGCAGGAGGGACTGAATTAATCAAGCCGGTAATTAACAGATGACGTTAATTAAGTACTGTGAGAAGACCTAAAGAAAAGTAGAAAGCACCTACGTAATCTGAAATCAGTTCTTTTAATCTTTCTCACTTTTGATCATTTGTATCTTGTCTTGTGGGAGAATACTAGCACTGGGGAAACCCATTCAGATGGGCAGAGAATAAATAAAATTATTATTATTATTATTATTATTAGTAGTAGTAGTAGTAGTAGTAGTAGTAGTTTTACAAGCAGCCTGGTTGCAGCCCTTCAAAAGAGTCCACTGCCAGAACCTACTGAGATACAAGTACAGTGGTACCTCGGGTTAAGAACTTAATTTGCTTGGGAGGTCTGTTCTTAACCTGAAACTGTTCTTAACATGAAGTACCACTTTAGCTAATGGGGCCTCCCACTGCCAGAGCACAATTTCTGTTCTCATCCTGAAGCAAAGTTCTTAACCTGAGGTACTATTTCTGGGTTAGCAGAGTCTGTAACCTGAGGTACCACTGTATTATGTCAGTTCCTGCTCCTTTTTTGGGGATCACATTTCCCCCCAGTATAGCTACCCTTGTCATTGTTTGTGGTGCCACTCAAGGCTGTTGTAATTCTGGAGGTACTAGGAAGGCAAACAGGGTCCCACAACTTCAGAAGGTTAGAATCTAAAGTATATTTTCAGATTCCTTATAAGTGCAGTGATATATTGGCATCAAGGGTCTCCTGAACTTGTTGCAGAACAGAATTTTAAAGACTGTTATAAATTCCCTTAAAAAGTACCTCTTCTGGGTTTTGTGTGTATGTCTCTTTTAAGGGATTCCACCAACTGAAATGAAGATGTATTTGTAATTTTCTAATTATTGGCTCAAATTGATGCATGTATGTCAGGACGGGTTACCCAAGATTTGCCCAGACACCGAGGTCCACCTCCAAGGGCCTTTTGGTGGTTCCCACATTCTGAGGAGTGAAGTTAAAGGGAACCAGGCAGAAGACATACTCAGCAATGGCACCCACCCTGTGGAACGCCCTCCCAGCAGATGTCAAGCAGATAAATAACTATACAACTTTAGAAGACATCTTATAGAAGCCCTGTATTAGGAAGTTGTTAATGCTTGACGTTTGTTTACCATGTTTTTATATGTTCTAGAAGCCACCCAGAGAGGCTAGGGAAACCCCAGGCCGATGGGCGGAGTATAAATAATAAAATTATTATTATTAAAATGTGTTCTCAGCTGAATAGTTGCATCTCTCTGTTTCAGAGTTTAGATTAGAACAAACGATTCAGCTTTTTGATTTCTTGGTTGGGTGTTTTTCCAGAATGAGGATGCCTCCTGCGAACCAAAAAAATAGAATTTAAAATATTTATATATACAAATTGCTTTAGCCTCTTTGGCTCATGCCAGAGTAGGACCTTGACATGCTACGATATTGCTATGTCTTGAAAATTATTTAGCCAATTGTGCTGCACTTTGCACATGGAGAAATTTGCTGTCTTTGGATTTCAGCAATTCTGTCCTTGGTTGTAGTGGGAATGTACAAGCTACAAGCTACACATTATGAGACAGAAAACAGAGGCCGTTCCACTTCACTTTTTTTTTTTTTTTTGGTCCTAGAACTGAGAGTGCACAAAGTAAATATTTGCCTCAGCTGCAGAATGATCATGAACATTGTGGTCATTTATGCAGAAGCAAAGAAAAAGCAGCCCTCCTGCTTTCAAATGAGAATAAATGCCCTTCTTTTTGCACTAGCATTGTCTAAGCATTATTGAAGCTTATATGTTAGATTACCATCTTGGCAAATCATTAAATATTTGTCTCCAACATGGGTTTGTTGCGTGTCTGATTAAGTAGACCAAACCCTTACTACTTTATGTGTAAGAAACACGTTCTTGCTGCCGTTTGTAGCCGTTGAAAAAGTTATCGTCAGCTTCTGAATGTTATGACTTCTGGCCTTGATGCTAAGCTTTGAACTTTAAGCGATATATTTGCATCATTTCTTTCATGGGAGGGGTAAGTGAATCCCCACTGGGAGACTGTCTCATGAAGGACATTGATATAGGAGCAGCAAAACACAAGGAAGGAAATGTAGGTCTATCTAAGTCACAGCAGCTAAACAGAACTAGCATGGGAAAGGGCTGTTGTGCATGGCCTGGTGCTATGATTATCCTGTTTTAAAGAGGATGCAGCTCCCATATTTTCGTCCTTGTTACCTTTGTGCAAGGATGAGAAGCTTGTGGCCCATCCCACGTTGCTAGACCACAGCTCCCATCATCTCTGACTATTGCCCATGTTGGCTGGGGCTGGTGGAAGTTGAAATCCCCTGGAGGACCACAGGTTCATCTCTTCTCTCCCCCCCCCCCCGCTCTTCTTAGGCCTAGCAAGGAAGTAAGGAGGCAAACTGGGTGTTAGTTTTTTTATTACAGTGGTACCTCGGGTTAAGTACTTAATTCATTCTGGAGGTCTGTTCTTAACCTGAAACTGTTCTTAACCTGAAGCACCACTTTAGCGAATAGGGCCTCCCGCTGCTGCTGCACCGCCAGAGCACGATTTCTGTTCTCATCCTGAAGCAAAGTTCTTAACCCGAGGTAATATTTCTGGATTAGCGGAGTCTGTAACCTGAAGGAATGTAACCCGAGGTACCACTGTATTTACTTTTGCTAGACTTAATTTCTAAAAGGGACATAAGCACAAATCATAATAATCTTTTCTTCTTCCCTGCCAGATTTTGGATGGTGAAATCAAGGCAGATTTTTATGTTGGCGTGCCGACGATGTCAACCAAGATTACTCCTCTAAGGGGGATGCTGAAGCAAAGGTTCCCAAGGACCAGAAATGGTGAGGGCCAAAATTTTAGTGAGCATGCTGTGTAAGGCTACAACACTGTAGACACTTGCCTGAGTGTAACCTTCCTTTCCAGCAATTAGGTCTGGGGTTTTTCTGTAGGAAACATTTTCAACATTCAACACACCCCGTAAAGCAGATGTGAAATCAGCTTCAGACACACCCGATGAAGTTCCACGAGCCACATCGATAGGCCGATTTATTAGGCTGTCTGTCAGCATGCTTTTTATTAAGTTCTTTTCATGTTTTCATCATTGTTGTTCTGTAATGTCTTTTTAAAGTTGTACACTGCCCTGGGATATTTTGATAAAGGGCATTATACAAATTGTAACAGCGACAACAATCGGATATGCAGTTGTTGCACAGGAGCCAGGCCAGGGGCAGGGAATCTGTGGCCCTCCAGAACTGCAACTCCCACCACCCCTAACCATGAGAGTTGTAGTTCAGCAAGATCTGGAAGGCCTAAAGGTCTCGGCCTCCATTTGTTAAGCCTTTGAGGAGTCACGGGACTCTTCCTGCAAAAGGCTTAACACAGGGGACGTGGCAGGAACGGGGAATTTCCACTGCACTTGTGTGGAAGTTTCTCTGTGACTTAGTTGAATGCAACCCTAAGCCTTGATTAGCTGCTGTAGTGTAAGGGTGCTGAGAGAATCCTGCAGAGCAAGGAGTGGTTGTAAAAGGGATCAAGGGTGCAGGATACCTCCCTTCCTCAGTGGAGCCGTTGTCCTCTAGGGATCAGGCGAGAAGAAGTAGAGGTCAGCTGTTGGGCTGCATTGCAAGATTTTGCAGATTGTAAACGTGAATGCCAGTTCCTCCCCCTGTTACCTAGATTGGGAACCTGCTCAACTTGCAAATGTTGGCCATAGCAAGGCTTTGCCGTGCAGACAGGATTCCTCACATTCTTTTAGCACCAGGGAATGATACTCGATAAGGGACACGGGTGGCGCTGTGGGTTAAACCACAGAGCCTAGGACTTGCCGATCAGAAGGTCGGCGGTTCGAATCCCTGCGACGGGGTGAGCTCCCATTGCTCGGTCCCTGCTCCTGCCAACCTAGCAGTTCGAAAGCATGTCATAGTGCAAGTAGATAAATAGGTACTGCTCCGGTGGGAAGGTAAACAGTGTTTCCGTGCGCTGCTCTGGTTCGCCAGAAGCGGCTTAGTCATGCTGGCCACATGCCCCAAAAGCTGTATGCCGGTTCCCTTGGCCAATAAAGCGAGATGAGCGCCGCAACCCCAGAGTCGGTCACGACTGGACCTAATGGTCAGGGGTCCCTTTACCTTTACCAATGATACTCTGCACACAGGTCCCCACTGTGGCGTGTGACGCGCTTCTTGTCTTCACCAAAGAACGCCTGTTGACACACAGCTCTTGTTTGTCCTGCAGCATTTGTCTTGACACCTCCCTCCCCTTCTTCCCCCACTTTGAACCAGGTTCTCTCAGTTACGACATTCTCCAGATGCTCAACTTCTTTAAAGTGTGCCACGAATACGAAGTGGAGAACGGTAACCTCATCCACACTCGCATCGGAATGGTAAGTTTCACAAGGGATTTTGGCAGCCTGTCCAGCCGAATTCGAGCCGTTGTTAATCATTTACCGAAAGTACGCACAGGTACACGGCTTTCGTTCTTCGCTTGCTCCGTTGCATTTCAGGAACACTTCGAAATGGGTCATCCCACAGGACAGTCAGTTAGGGGGAAAAGGCTGCAAATCATTACCCTCTGCTAACGTAAGAGGTTTCCTTTCTGAATACACCAGAAAGCAAGATTTACATCACGTTGGCAAGGAGCAGCCCCTTAATAATATACGTTCATAGCCTGCCCTATCCTAAAAGCCCAGGGTCGGAGCAAACTGTATACTGAATAGGTCAGTATTTCTCAGATTATGGGATAGTCCCCTGGGCAGCGGGGGGTGGTGACTCAGTTATCTGAGTGGATTTGCCTCTGTAAAACATACTGTACAAAATGGCATTGAAATGCAGTGTCGAGGTGACATTCAGCAACTGCCGAGTTGTAATACCTGGCAGAAAACCATGTGTTCTAAAAATCAGATTGTCACGTAGTTAAAGTAATCTTCGTGACTTTAATCATATGCCTTTTAATTTAATAAAGCTACACGTGAATAAAAAGCAATTCTGCAGCAAGACACCTATTTTGTTTGGCAGTGTACAGTGGTACCTCAGGATGCGAACGGGATCTGTTCTGGAGCCCCGTTCGCATCCTGAGGTGAACACAACCCGCGTCCGCATGTCTGCGCGTGCGTGCGTCGTGATTTGCCGCTTCTGCGCATGCGCGTGACGTCATTTTGAGCTGCGCATGGCGAGCGGCGAAACCCGGAAGTAATGCGCTCCGTTACTTCTGGGTCGCTGCGGAGTGTAACCTGAAAACGCTCAACCTGAAGCACATTTAACCCGAGGTAAGACTGTACCTCTGCGGCATATCAGCTTAGAAGAGCACTTCCACTCACATGAAGACAGAGTCAGCTGCTTGCGTTTCTAAAATACGTTCTGTATATTAAAAACTATTTTGTATTCAGATCTGCTTGGCTACCTGTGGATCTGGCGAATGCCAGAAATATACAGTCATACCTCGTGTTGTGTCCACTTCAGGTTACGAGTTTCCCATAGGCATCAAATTGGCCACTGTGTGAATGGGATGCTGGACTAGGTAGGCCTTTTCCCAATCCAGCAGAGCTCTTCTTACGCTCTTGGTCTCCCCTCACTCTTCCTCTACATCAGTGTTTCCCAAACTTGGGTCTCCAGCTGTTTTTTTTGGACTACAGTTCCCATCATCCCTGACCACTGGTCCTGCTAGCTAGGAATGATGGGAGTTGTAGTCCAAAAAACAGCTGTGGATACCCAAATTTGGGAAGCCCATGCTCTCTACATTGGGAAAGTCTTCTGTACTAAATCAGCCTTACAACCTGTGGCCTTTTCAAGTGTCTTTGTGGGGGAGAGAGGTATTGCTTGCGTTTGCTAAGTGTGTTGTGGGGTTTTGTGTTTTCCATGTTGCAAACCGCCCTGCAAACTCTCCCAGGGCCAATTCAGACTGCCAGCCTCACCCTCTTCCTGAACAATACTGCCCCAATATTTGTGTAGGATAGGTGTGGGGGACTACAACCCTAGTCATCCCAGGCCATTGGCTACATGCTTACTGGGGCTGATGGGAGATGTAGTTCATCAACACCTGGAGGGCTGGTGGTTTCGCCACCGCTGATGCTCAAAGTCAGCCCTCAGCCCTTTGTTGATGAGATGCTATGGAATGTTCACAAACAGTTTTGCTTGCAGATGAGAATTTTACAATCCATGGCTGATCTTTGTGCAGTATGTAATTTTCTCTCAATCCATATTTTAACTAAGACTGATAGATTGATTTACTTAGGACCACAGCTTCTGTCTGACCAGTTTCCTTCCTCTCCTCCCCTTTACTCCCAAGGAGATGGTGTTTGCCCTAGGCTCCCAGGCAGCTTGTTGCATATTAAACCTTACAGATTTGACTTTATCTGAGGACTTACATATTGAGAGCCAATCCCATAGCAGGCAGCCTAAGCAGGGGGTATATACACCTATATATTTACAGTGGTTGAGTTGTAGTACAAATATATCTTTTTTCCACAGCAGAATATCTTTAAGCTAATGACGCTAATGGCATTTATGGCACTTTGCATCTTTAATAGAGAGGAAAATGTCCCCCCCCCCTTTTATTAAAAAACAAAAGCCCAGAACTCTGATTCAATATTTACCCCAGCCGCTGCAGTTTTTATTAATCCGGGAGCGTTTAATGTTTTCTGCTTCATTAATTTTGCATTAACTTCTTTCAGCTGGATATGCCTAATGATCAGATCGTTGCCAATCTGGACGCGGTTATTAAAGACGTTTGTAAATACAAACCTTTGAGCTATGGTAAGCTGCTCTTCTCTTTTAGTCCCTTAATTGACACTAAAAGCTAATTATATTACACAGATGAATAAGGGGAGCACCTTTCTACCACCGAGGAGGGGAAATGACTTTATTATTATTATTTTTTAAAAAACCCACGCAGACAAGCCCAGCAATAAGGAACACTTAACAGGCAACGCTGTGTCAAGAGGGATGTACTTAAAGGATATCATTAACAGTAGTAAGCCTGCTTCTTTCCTTTCAGAGGGAAGCTTTTGGAAGCTATTTTCTCATCCTCTTGGAATGGTGTGTGACGTTTTCCTGGCTGCAGCCTAATCCTGGCAGCTTTTGAAACATCAAGCACCATCTTTTTGCAGATTCCTATGGAATGGCTTTGGAAAGTCCCAGTGCAAATTTTGATATTGGTCTCTTTTTTTAAAAAAGAATTATTATCTGAAAAGTTTAAGGTGGGGTATGTCCCTAAATTTGCAAGCGCTGATTCAATCCCTGTATGGGACAGCTGCATATTCCTGCAATGATCCTCAGAGTCCCTTCCAACTCTTCTATGATTTAAGCAGTTTGGTTTTGCCTTAGGGAAGTCCTTTTAAAAAGAGATGGTGTTCGCAGTTAAGGACATACACTTTAGGCTGGAATCCCCAGTTCCAACCTCAGCTTGGCTGTGAATTTAGAGGGGGTGCCCTCACACACACCTGCAATATGGGACTTTAAAGTCACTGTACTGGATGAAACGAGAAACACTATATAAATGCTAATTGGACGGTTGTCATTCAGCCCTTGCACCCTCTCCACTGCTGTAAAGGCTAGAGCAGCAACCTCCACTTAGCAAATACCTTCTCATTGGCCTCATGTGAGAAAGCTGGGTGGTCCTGGGACCCAGTAGCATCTCTAAAAATTTCAACCAGCGTAGCCTTTGACCCAGTTCAGAGGGAGCAACCAACCAGGGGGCATTGATCTGTCCAGGAATCCGCTGGAGCCTGGTCTCTCCCCCCCCTTTCATGCAAAGGAAAGATATTTAAAGCTTCTGTTCGTGTTTTAGAAGAAACCACAAATAATATTATTTTGTTCGTCTGAACTTGGCAAACAGTGGTTTGTTCAAACCATCGTGCATCAAAGGAGGATGGTTTGGTATCCTGGCCTGTTAAGAAACTGTGGTTTGAACAAACCACTATTTTTGCCGAGTTCAGACACGACAACAGACAGTTTATTCTAAAATATGAACAGTCATGTCTCCTCCTGCCATGCAGAAAAGCGAAGGAGGGTGCAAGCTCCAGGCTCGTGCACGTAACAAAACCCATGGTTGGGTGTTACATTTATACAGGGCCTCTATACTCCATTGTCCTGGAGATTTCTGCCTACTGTTCCTTTGCCCTTTTCCAGCTAATACAGGATAGGCACTAAGAATAAAGATAACCCAGGCAGGAACTGGCAGCCATTCTGTTCTCTGCTTGTGTTAAGCCTTACACCTCCTTGAGTAGAAGTTACATAATAAACATTAACACGGCAGTAAAGAGTGCTCAGGTTCTAATCCCCGCAATGGGGTGAGCTCCCATTGTTTGGTCCCTGCTCCTGCCAACGTAGCAGTTCGAAAGCATGTCAAAGTTCAAGTAGATAAATAGGTACCGCTCCGGCGGGAAGCTAAACGGCGTTTCCGTGCGCTGCTCTGGTTCGCCAGAAGCGGCTTAGTCATGCTGGCCACATGACCCGGCTCCCTCGGCCAGTAAAGTGAGATGAGCGCCGTAACCCCAGAGTCGGCCATGACTGGACCTAATGGTCAGGGGTCCCTTTACCTTTTAAAGAGTGCTCAGAGCACTCCATGCACATTATCTCAGGGATATTTGCAATTGTTGGATCAATCCATCAACCTCTGATGGATGATTTAGATGGATTGGGTCCAGCATCACTTTCACTGCCTGTGTGTGCCAGGATCTATCCTCAGCAGAGTTGCATCTCAATGCATCTCCTTCCTTGGAAGCGTCTTCGGGGTTGAAGGTACACACAGTAGGCGATAAACATTCATGGACGCCATAAAGATTCAGTCAAGTGTAGAGGTTTACTTTACAGGCATTAAAGCATATTGGTAGCAAATATATACAGACATTCACCCCTGACGTGGTCAGAGTCTAACAAAAGTCCAAGACACACTCTCTCTGCTTCTCTCACTGCAAGCAAGAGACTCACAACAAGTTACACAGAACCGTTGTTATCAGCGCTTCCTGTCACGCTGCGCATTTCCAAAGAACAGTCCCCGCAGACAAAGTCCTTGCATAGACAAAACAATCTCGGCCTTCTGCTGCTTCTTGAAACTTATCCTCTGTTCCTCTCTGTTTCTGGAACAAATAATTCTCTCCCTCACACAGAGACAATATCCAACAGTAATAACGTTGAAAGGCCGGTGAGAATTTCTCCCCCCATATTGCAGCTCAGGGGTAGCTAACTTTTTTTATCCTCAGGGCTACATTCAAGGTGGGCCTGACTTTCAAGAGCTGGCGGGGGCAGGAGGTGGGGGGGGAGATGCAAGAGGTTAAAGGTAAAGGGACCCCTGACCATTAGGTCCAGTCGTGGCCGACTCTGGGGTTGTGGCGCTCATCTCGCTTTATTGGCCAAGGGAGCCGGCGTACAGCTTCCGGGTCATGTGGCCAGCATGACTAAGCTGCCTCTGGCGAACCAGAGCAGTGCATGGAAACGCCATTTACCTTCCCGCTGGAGCGGTACCTATTTATCTACTTGCACTTAACGTGCTTTCAAACTGCTAGGTTGGCAGGAGCAGGGACCGAGCAATGGGAGCTCACCCCGTTGCGGGGATTCGAACCGCCGACCTTCTGATCGGCAAGTCCTAGGCTCTGTGGTTTAACCCACAGCGCCCTGAAAATGGCTGGTGGGGGTGGGGAAAGAAGCCTATCCACTCCCATCAATCCATGATGTAACAGGGCCTTTGGGGGGGTAGGTATAACCCCATCCCCACCATTGTTGTGGGTGCACCTCCCCATGCAAGTTAATGGTAAGCACAGTCTCTCCATTAATTTGCATGGGGAGTGTGGAAGAGGCTTTCCTCCCCACCTGCTATGGGAAGGAAGTTGTGGGCTGGCAGGCCACTTTGAAAGGCTTTTGTGGGCCCGATTTGGTTTTCATGTTCGCCCTGCCTCACAGGTTAACTACCCCTGTTGCAGATGGATAATCTGAGCACATTACTCTCCTTTTCAGACTGCAGAACACTGCGCCCCAACACAAATGTGTTTTTAATCCATTTTCAGTGCCCTATAGAAATTGTGTCTCCTGTTGCTGCTTCCCTTTTTCTCTTGAGCTAAGCTTTGAAATTGTGGGGTTTTCCAGCTCACACTCTTAAGCTGCTCCACAACACCAGCTCAGCAATCAATGCCATTAGATACTGTAAACAACCGTGTTTACAGAAGTAATGCAAATTGCCACATTCACAATCCCAGCATGAAAGCAGGGTCTTCTCTTGTCGCCAGATGTGGAGGTGAAAGAGCTCAATCTATCAGATATCAATTCGGTTGACGGCAGCAAACTTTTATTTTTACACATTTCATTACAGCATTTAGGTCAAAGCTAAGTTTCTCAGCCAAAGCTGAGAACAGATACATGACGTCCATTTTCCATAGGCAAGTTTAGTACATTCCTAAATCTCTCACACTGAAATTTAAGAGCCTTAAAAGTGCTTTACTTTTGGCTAGGCCTGGCCCTGTACTATTTTCTACAGCACTTTTAATAACTTGAGGACAGTGTGATCAGTGTTCCAGATCTCGCAGCGCATGCTGTTTGGCTTGTCAGCAAGAGCACCAAAGTGATAAGCTGGGTTTTTCCTCCCCCTTTTCTTTTTTTTTCTAGGCCCGTTTGTGACACACTTGAGCATTTGCAGCTCAACAAGCGAAAGCTTGGATTTAAAAGTCGAGCGCTTTCTCCCCAAAAGAACTGTGAAAGAGAAAGCGGAAGAGAAGGTGAAAGACGATGACAGCGATGATGACGAAGAAGAAGAAAGGCAGAAGTCCAGCTAACTTGAGTGTTGCACAAATGTCTATCCTTCTCTCTGTACAAAACCCTTTTACAGAAGCAAATCTGTGACAGCGTCCTAATCTGTGTACAGGGGCCTTGCGGCAGTGCAAGACCTCCCAACTGTTCTCCTGTCAGGGCATAAGGAATTGGCAATAAGATTTATTTTAAAGGTTTTTGTTGAGAGTCCAACCTGATATTTGGGGAACCAATTGTTTTATGCAAATGTCTTGCACAGCAGCAGCTCTCTCAGTTCATATGAGCAGTTGTACTGCCCTATTGCCTTTGACTATAAATGAACAGTCATTGTTCAGTTTGTGTGTGTGTATGTCTTTGAAGGAGATTTACAGAAGCCTTTTGGTTTCTGATTTGATCCCTGAATGTCCTGCTCTTCCTTAAGACATCCCTATTTTATTTTATTTTATTTCAATGCAAAATTACAAAAATTACAAACATTGAATCCAAAATAAAACAGTACAAACAAGGGAAAAAAACGCAAGAGAAAAAGAATACACACAAAAAATGAATGAAGCTTTGAAGGGTTAAAGAAAAAGAAAAATGGTGCAAAAAGTATAAAGATAGAGGTAATCTACATTAGACACGACAATTTAGAAAGAGTAAAAATTTTGAGGTCTTAGAACAAAGGAAGGAAGTCAATATGTGTATATGTACGTAATGATTAGAATGATGATATGGTTTTATTTGTAGGACATCCCTATTTTCATTGGAGAAATGTTGGAGGGTATGGAGTTATGTGACACCCAAGCCAAGGAATGCAAAATCTCTCCTCTCCCTTGTTACTCCAGTCATTTGTGTAATCAACATAAGAATTGATTGCATCATTCCAAAAACATGTTTTTTGTTGTTGTTTGTTTGTTTTAAAAAAACCCACTAGATTCTTCTGTAGTGACCTCATCAGTTGGTCTGTCTTTTTGTTTCTTAACTTAGCACATTGACACGTTACCATGACAGATTTCATGCAAGTGTCTGTCTAAACGCCCTCATCCTGCATGAATTCCTAGGACAATGCTAGCTGCTAAGATCCAGCATGATCTTGAAGTCACTTGGAGACCTGAATTCAGATCCCACCCCAGGTCCACAAATTGGGTGTCATTGGACAAACCAGTTTCTCAATCTTGGTTCCTCTACTTTGACATGTCTGGTTCTCTTAAATCCTTACAAGAACTGGTCCAAG
>JAXCMG010000014.1:48835408-48859882 GCA_034642415.1 Podarcis siculus | reverse complement strand
CAGAAGCAGGACATGAGTCCTGTAGTTGGTTCACATGCTTGGTACTTGGGTTGGTTAGCAATAAGAACACAATTTAAAAACCAACGATGTTTCCTAACAAGGAGTGCTGCTTGCCAGAAGCAATGGAACTCTGTTGCCCTAGAGCAGGGTTGGCCAGTCTACTGCGATCTGTTTTCAGAATTAAAATCTGGCAGTGATCTACCCCCTTTTTTAGGGGTTCAGTTGTGCAGTTGTCGAGCTTTTTTTAGGGAGAAATGCACCGATTTGGGGGAGGAATGCTCCGATCGACTGCAACCTCCCGGGGATTGACCTGTTGGACATCCCTGCCCTAGAGATAGGTGGCCAAGAGCCCGGGGGAATGCGGGCTGCTCTGTGACTGTTCAGGGCAGAAGACTGAGCGCCCCTACCTCTTTCAATCAACACAACAGGTTCAAAAAGCTTCTGCCGGGATAGCAGGGCTGGCTCAAGGCATTCTGCTGCCTGAGGCAACAAACAAGATGGCGGCCTCCATTCCATGTGCTGAATCTGACATCAGCTAAATCTTGTGTCAATGCTGGCGGTGAGACAGCTGTGTCCATCTGCAGGCTGCTGGCTAGCTTAGGGTGCAGAAGACAGACCAGGTGGAATGTGCCACTCTCTTTTCCTAAAGAGGGGGAGAGGACTGTCTCCTCTGCACAAACCACCGGCTGGTCCTTGGGACACCCCTCCATGCCAGGTCCCTCAGCAACCTTGTTGTGCATCCTATTGAAGACTTCTCCCTAGTTAGTGTGAGCGAATGCAGATGGAGGAAAGTGATCAAGGGGTGAACCTAGCATGGCCGGGTGCTCCTCTCCGCAGGTGTAAGGGGCATTTGCCCACCAAAGGACACGGCAGCTGGTTGGCTGGGCTCCCCGGGTCCTATTTGGTTCCAGGGAGGACACTCCGGCAGTGTCAGCAACTTGCCTGCCCCGGACACCAGCAATCCACGCTATGCCACTGTCCTCTGCTTCCCACGGCTGCAGGTCCAGCTTCCCAGAGGTGCTTTGATGCAACCTTTACGATTGCCAAAGTGCCTTCCAGGAAGGTGCCTGATGTTCATAAATGGCGGCGCGACCTCACGATCTCATTCTTAATGATCCCTACTGTGGACTTTGCTTTTCACCCAAAGCTGCTGGGTCAACACAGGATCACTCTAGTTGCTAGTCACTTTTTGGTTTGGTCAGTCGCTTTCCCCACCAACGTGTGACAAATTTAGTCATTCCATGTCTTGAGTCCAACATTCTCCTTTTTGACATAGCTGTCAACTTTTCCCTTTTCTTGCGAGGAATCCTATTCGGAATAAGGGAATTTCCCTTTAAAAGAGGGAAAACTTGACAGCTATGCTTTTTGACTGCAGTGTACTTGTTCAAGGTGAACCGGAAAAACATTGCATCGCACGCTGGCACAATCTGAAGAGCCACAGCTTTTTCGCTAGATCTGGGTGTCCGAATATAATTTCCTACTGGGAAAAAATCCCTGTGCAATTGCTTTATTGGTCCAGAAATGACTACCTTTATTTTGGTGTAGAATAAAGGTATAAAGCACTCTTGCCACCAGAGGGTGCTCATTCCCCACACAGCACAAACCCTTCCCTCTCATGGGTCTTTAAGCAGCCAGAATTCACTGCGGCTATGAAAGTGAGGATGACAACAGTGATTTATTAGCAGCTATCAGAATAATTAAGGCTAATCCAGTGGCTATGGATGGAGGTGCTTCTGCCGAGGAAAGCAGCCGTTGAGTGTGAACAATATTTACAGGACATCTATATGTTCACAGTGGATCATTTGATCCTGCGGAATTCAGCCCTCGTGCCAGATTTCCTTTGTAATTCATTTTTCTAGTCCTCAAGGCTCCAGATGCTGACTTAGTAATGCTCAGCCTAACCTACCTTGCAGGGTTATCATAACAATAAAATGGTAGCAGGGAGGACCACACATTAAAATCTGCTTTTACACATGGAATTTGTTTTTAATTGTTTGCGTAGTCTCTGAAGGAAACTGCTGGAGGAAGCTCACATTGTTTTATACAGTGCTTTTTTTCTGGGGGGGACGCAGGGGTACAAATACCCCTAAACATTTTGTGAATATAAGTTTCGCCTCATTAAGGGGCAGTATTTCAATATGAGTAGGAAAATGAGAGTACCCCTAAACAATTTCTTTTAGGAAAAAAGCACTGGTTTATATATGGAATTGTTTTTAATGTGTTTTAACAACTTCTTTTTTATGGTCGATTTATTTATTTTATCATTGTAACCCATCTTCTTGTGTGTGTTTTTTTTACACACACACACACATACAGTGGCACCTCAGGTTAAGTACTTAATTCGTTCCGGAGGTCCATTCTTAACCTGAAACTGTTCTTAACCTGAGGTACCACTTTAGCTAATGGGGCCTCCTGCCGCCGCCCCGCCGCCGGAACACGATTTCTGTTCTCATCCTGAAGCAAAGTTCTTAACCTGAGGTACTATTTCTGGGTTAGTGGAGTCTGTAAGCTGAAGCGCATGTAACTTGAAGCATATGTATCCTGAGGTACCACTGTACACTTATCTGAGACTAACCCCATCAAGATAATGTTGCTCAGGACTAGGAATTCTAATCTGAGGTAGCCATGGGGAAAACTGAAAATTGTCCCTTGGCAGAACAACGGTTGCTACCTCTGCCGACGTGGGGATCCAGGGCACAGTCCTTCAATGGCTGCGCTCGTTTCTCTCTGGTCGGGGACAGAGGGTGGTGCTTGGGGGGGGGGGAATTGTCATCGCGCCACTCCTTGGTGTGTAGAGTACCTCAGGGTGCGATACTCTCCCCGATGCTTTTCAACATCTTTATGCGCCCCCTCGCCCAGCTTGTCCGGAGTTTTGGGCTGGGTTGCCATCAGTATGCTGATGACACCCAACTCTATCTGTTGATGGATGGCCATCCTGACTCGGCCCCAGACGCACTGATCAGATGCTTGGAAGCTGTGGCTGGATGGTTACGTGGGAGCCGGTTGAAGTTAAATCCTTCGAAGACAGAGGTCCTCTGGCTGGGATGGGACGATATGGGATTGAGGGGGCAACTCCCATCTCTTGCGGGGGTGCAATTAGTGCCAGCACCGTCTGTTAAGAGTTTGGGTGTAATCTTCGATACCTCGCTCTCCATGGAGGCGCAGATTGCAGCTATAACAAAGGCGGCATTTTTTCATCTCCGCCAAGCTAAGCAGTTGGCTCCTTACCTCTCTCGCCCTGACCTAGCCACTGTGATCCACGTGACGGTCACCTCCAGACTGGATTATTGTAACTCGCTCTACGTGGGGCTGCCCTTGAGACTGACCCAGAAGCTCCAGCGTGTGCAGAATGCCGCAGCGAGACTCCTTACGGGGTCTTCGCTGCGAGATCACATTCATCCGGTGCTATACCAGCTGCACTGGCTCCCGGTGGAGTACAGGATCAGGTTTAAGGTGCTGGTTTTAACCTTCAAAGCCCTATACAGCCTAGGACCCTCGTACCTACGGGACCGCCTCTCGTGGTATGCCCCACAGAGAAACTTACGGTCTTCAAATAAAAACATCTTGAAGGTCCCAGGCCACAGAGAGGTTAGGCTGGCCTCAACTAGAGCCAGGGCTTTTTCGGCTGCGGCTCCAACCTGGTGGAACGCTCTGTCACAAGAGACTAGGGCCCTGCAGGACTTGACATCTTTCCGCAGGGCCTGCAAGACAGAGCTGTTCCACCAGGCCTTTGGTCAGGGCGCAGCCTGACTCCCTCCTTTGGCAATCTTTACAAAACTTGAGTTTATGGTTGCCATCAATTTTGATTTTAATTAATTTTTATAATGTTTTTATAATGTTGCACTACTTTAGTGTTGTTAGCCGCCCTGAGCCCGGCTTCGGCTGGGGAGGGCGGGATATAAATAAAATTTATTATTATTATTATTATATTCTCCTTCACTGTGTTATTATCCAGCGTAATGCTGGTGGTCAACAAAAGAGGTTCAAAGACTCTCTCAAGGCTAATCTTACAAAATGTAGTATAAACACAGACAACTGGGAAACACTGGTCTGCCAGCGCTCCAATTGGAGAACAACTTTTACTGAAGGTGTCATGCGTTTTGAAGACTGTCAAACTCAGGATGCAAGGGAGAAACATTCTAAGAGGAAGGCATGCTTGGCAAATCCACACTGTGATCAACTCTAGCCTGGAAACCTGTGTCCCCACTGTGGAAAGATTTGTGGATCCAGAATTGGCCTCCACAGTCACTTATGGACCCACTGTTAAAACTGTGTTTATGGAAGACAATCTTACTCAGCTACGAGTGATTGCCAAAGATTATCCTTCCCTTTCCCAAATGCACAAGTCTGGCACCAAGAGGCTTGGGGAAAACTCCCAATATTTTTCCAAATGGAAAATAAACCCCAGTGCGGGTGAAATTCCAAAATGACTTAATGGGGGACTGAGCATGTGTGCTGGGCTCAGGATTCTGAATGTCAGGAGAGGATGAAAACCTGGGAGATGGGGAGAGGAGCATGGCTCAACAACAGCTCTCTGTACTGCAACATTTTGCTGCATTGAGTTGGAAGGGACCCCCTTGCATTTCAGGAATTTCAGCGAAAGCATCCCTGACAGATGGCCACCCAGCCTCGGCTTAAAAACTTCTGAGGAAGGAGAGTCTACAACCTCCCAAGGGAGAGCGTTCCACTGTCAAACAGCTCTTGCTGTCAGAAAGCTCTTCCTGATGTTTAGTCGGAATCTCCTTTCTTGTAAGACATAACACCTGTCTTGAAAGACCTACCGTATTTTTCGCCCTATAGGACGCGCTTTCCCCCCTCCAAAAATGAAGGGGAAATGTGTGTGTGTCCTATGGGGTGAATACAGGCTCTCCAGGCTCCAGGAAGCTGCGCCGGGCTCCAGAGAATGCAGAACTGCCTGCATTCCGAAGCCTGGTGCGCGCCCGGGCTTCGCGCAGCTCTCCGCAAGCCTGGGGAGACCGGCGCGGCTCCCTAGGCTTGCGGATAGCAGGCTGTTCTGGGGGCTGGGGTCAGGGGAAGCTCGGGCTTCCCCTGCGCCAGCCCCGTGCCTGGGGGGGGGGGAAATAATTTTTTTTCTTTATTCCCCCCCTCCAAAAAACTAGGTTCGTCCTATAGGGCGGTGCGTCCTATGGGGCGAAAAATGCGGTACATTGGCTCCCAGTATGTTCCAAGCACAATTCAAAGTGTTAGTGCTGACCTTTAAAGCTAGATGAGTCACAACCGGATCCAGAAGGACTAGATGGGTCACAACCGGATCCAGAAGGCTCTTGCTATGCTCTGATAACAAATGCAACTTTAATGCACAAACTTGTGGAGAAGAAAATGGTGCAGCTGACGATGGCCAGATACAAACTCGAGTCACATCAAAGAGCAGCCGGCTGCAATATAATGCTTGGCGCTTATCTGATCCCTCCTTCTGAAGTCGCTCCATCAGAGTCCGCACATGGAAAAGGGTTGCTAGCGGAGATTTCCCCGGGGAAAATGAGAAGGGCACAGGGCTGTAGCTACGGGGAGGCGCAGAGTCTGCAAAGCGACATGTTAGGAGTTGGGCTGCCCTGTTCAGGCGTTGGTTCCGAGTCGAAGGATTTTCTCACTAGGGAGGAAAGCCTCTCCCCGTTTGTCAAATGTTTAGCAGCCTCTAAATCTGTGCCTGTCAAAGCTGCGCCATAGTCGGGGCTTCCAATCTATTAATACTGTTTTTAAAAAGGAGAGAATCGGATTACAACAGCTAAGGTCATGCATCGTCTAAAACTGCAAACACTTGTTCCAAGTTCGTCAAAGAGTGAAATCTTGCACAGCAGATGCAGAACGTCGCTTTTATTTTTAACGGGGCAAAACAGGAATTTATGTAAAGAGGTCTTGGGGAGGAAATAATCTCAGGGGGATGAGACTACCATAGCTTTCAGAATGATTTTTAATATAGCTTAAGGACTCCTCCAGACACCCTGTTTATTCAGTGTTCATCTTGATTAGCTTGCACACAGTTTGCACTTGGTTGCTAGATTATGTCCCGTCTTTATGGAGCATTCACTGCAATTTGTTTGCAAGGCCGCTATACAACAATGACCATTCATCCTGATTTGCTTTCCATTAAGCCATTCATTCATACTTTTCAGGACATTTTCCCATCATTTTCCCAACTGCAAAAAACTGCCCCCCCCCCAGGAGAAAAGTGGATTTGTTGCACCAGAGTGACAGATGATTTAATTTATTTTAATTGTGCAAACTTACATTTGCAGGGTGCGTTTAAATTCCTCCCTGCAAAATAGTGGCAGTCTGGAGACACCCTGAGTTAATATAAAGCATGGCATTCTAACTAAACTTATGGTCGGGGCGGGTGGGAGAATGATACTGAGACGTATCAGGAAATAAGAAGAATAGATTGTTGGCTTCTCATTCCATAAAGCAACACGCAGAAACCATTTTTCAATAAATGGGACATCTTTTCGCTTTCCTTCCCTAACTCAGTGACATAATTTATATGTTTTGTCATGCCGCAGCCTGGATTTTTAGAATACCAATCAAGCCTTGCTTCTTTTCAAACGATAAGGAAGGTTATTAATGCAGGAAACTTCCTTAGGCCAAACCAGACTCCGGCTGTGTAAAAATTGCCGCTGACTCTGGCTCTCATACCCTCCCATTTACGCATCTCCAAAAAACCGGAATCATTTGGAAGGGACCCTAAGGATCATCTATTCCAACCCCCTGCAATATCCAGCTGTCCCACATGGGTAGCAAACTTGCAACCTTGGTGTTATCAGCAGCACGCTCTAACCAACTGTCCAGTGGAAGGCATCATCAAAAGAGATGGCGAAAGGAGATACAGGTGTGCATAGCATTTCTAAATGCTAATGCACACATACAGATGCAGATTTAGACATACCGGCTCTCATTCCATTTGAAACACAGCATGTCACACTGTGGGACGCGATTGGCGCTGTGGGTTAAACCACAGAGCCTAGGGCTTGCCGATCAGAAGGTCAGCGGTTTGAATCCCCGTGACGGGGTGAGCTCCCGTTGCTCGGTCCCTGCTCCTGCCCACCTAGCAGTTCGAAAGCACGTCAACGTGCAAGTAGATAAATAGGTACCGCTCCGGCGGGAAGGTAAACGGCGTTTCCGTGCCCTGCTCTGGTTCACCAGAAGCGGCTTAGTCATGCTGGCCACATGACCCGGAAGCTGTACGCCGGCTCCCTCGGCCAATAAAGCGAGATGAGCGCCACAACCACAGAGTCGGCCATGACTGGACCTAATGGTCAGGGGTCCCCTTTACCTTTACCTTTATGTCACACTGTTGTATGGAAGACTGTGACCTGTGTGCCTGCCTCTGTCTGCTGTTTGGCAGGGCCATAGCTCGGCAGCAGAGCATTTGATCTCCTGCAGGAGGTCCCAGGTTGACCTCCCAGCATCCCCAAGTCAGGCAGGGAGAGACTGTTGGGTCCCCTGCCTGAAACCGCGGAGAACTGCTGCCAGCCAGTGTTGGTGGGCAACAGTGGAGGACCTCAATACCCAAGAACCGCCTCTCTCCATATGAGCCCATCCTGACCCTGAGAGCATCCTCCTAGGACCTCCTTTGTATGTCTTCTCCATGAGAGGTCCAGAGGGTAGCAACACGAGAACAGGGCCTTTTCTGTGGTGGCTCCCTGCTTGTGGGATGCTCTCCTCAGGGAGGCTTGCCTGGCACCTTCATTATACACCTTTAGGTGCCATGCAAAAACGTTCCTCTTTAACCAGGCCTTTGTCTGATTTACATCCGTTGCCAGTTTGAAAGTGTTGCAAAAGAGGGAATGATTGGTTTGTTTTTGTTCTTATTTTTATTATGTGTTTTGTGTTTATACACACACACACACACACACACACACACACACACACACAGTGGTACCTTGGGTTACATACGCTTCAGGTTACAGACGCTTCAGGTTACAGACTCTGTTAACCCAGAAATAGTGCTTCAGGTTAAGAACTTTGCTTCAGGATGAGAACAGAAATCGTGCAGCGGCGGCAGCGGGAGGCCCCATTAGCTAAAGTGGTGCTTCAGGTTAAGAACAGTTTCTGGTTAAGAACGGACCTCCAAAACGAATTAAGTTCTTAACCCGAGGTACCACTGTATATTGTAATTTTATGTGGTAAACTGCCCTGAGATCTACGGGCATAGGATGGTATACAAATGTAATAAATATTTTGACGCCCTTCCTCATCTCCTTTCTAAGGTTATTTATATTTAAATTAGACTTGCCAACCAAGCAAGGACTTGGACTGGGGAGAGGACTGCCTAGCAAAGGGCTTGCAACAGAGGACTGTCTTCTGAAAAGGAGGCCGCGTGGCCACCTTACTCTGACTTAATAGCTAAAGTCCTAAATTGGCTGCTGCTCCCTTCAAAATGTCCGGTCTTGGTGGGTCAGGTCGAGGCTCTAAAGCTGCCATTTAAAAGAGAACAGGAAGGCATTCTAAGAAAACTCTCTCAGCATGCCACACATTCCATACCCCAAATTCATAAAGGAAATACTATCCAACGCTGGCCTGCTCCATATATATGGCTTCATTTTCTTGCCTCCAAACAATTGGGATTGATGCCCCATGACAGCTGCTGCTTGCAACGTTCACGAGGTTAAGAATGAACTTCATTCGTAACATTTGCTCAGATTCTGCAAGAGAACAACCTATTGCCTGTACCAGGGTTGCCATATTTCAAGAAGTAGAAATCCGGACACTAAAGTTGTTGAGCTTTTTTGCAAAAATTCCAAAAAAATAATAATTCAGGTGTAAAAGGGACCCCTGACCAGTCGTGACCGACTCTGGGGTTGCGGCGCTCATCTCACTTTATTGGCTGAGGGAGCCAGCGTACAGCTTCCGGGTCATGTGGCCAGCATGACTAAGCCGCTTCTGGTGAACCAGAGCAGCGCACAAAAACGCCGTTTACCTACCTGCCGGAGCGGTACCTATTTATCTACTTGCACTTTGACGTGCTTTCGAACTGCTAGGTTGGCAGGAGCAGGAACCGAGCAATGGGAGCTCACCCCGTCACAGGGATTTGAACCGCCGACCTTCTGATCGGCAAGTCCAAGGCTCTGTGGTTTAACCCACAGCGCCACCCGCGTCCCTAATTCAGGTGTATGGCAGCCCTAAAATAACTATATTTTGTTTTCTTCTCAAGCTTATAACAGTCAGGTTGCTTTCTCTTTTTGCCTTGAGAATGCCACTCATTACCAGCAAAAGTCATTATTTTTTTTTTATCCTGTTCCCAGAGTACTTTACAGATTGCTACAATTAAACCACACAGCCCCTGTCCTCACAATCTAAAAAGAAGACATGACACAAAAGGAAAATGGATTCGGAGGGAAGATCAAATAAGCAAACTGAGATACAATAGGATCCCCAAGTCCCCTGTCTTATTTTCCCCCAAAGGAGAAATTCACTACTATAGAAAAAAGGGGCTGCGTGGATAGTGTCATTATACAGTTCAACCACTTGGTGGCGCTGGACCAGGATGGAGTCGTGACTTCCTTAGGGTTGTTCTGTTCTCGTTTAAAAGAGACAATAAAGTTCCTTTCTAGCTTCCAGATTGATGTGTCTTCTGGGTATCCTTCTAGTATGAGGATGCAGATTGCCCACAGGTCAGATGTCATGGGGCTGCATGTCAGACTGGTGGGTGGGGCCAGAGCCAAAAGTGGGTGGAGCTTGAAGCATTGCATATCACTGCCCTCCCTTCTCTCTGTGCCGTCTCTTCCCCCTCTCTCCACTTTCAGCTCAAGGTGTGTGTGTGTGTTAGAAAGGGGGTGTGATGGCCTGGGATTCAGACTCGGAGGCTGAACCTGAGGAATCCCAGCCTGCACAGGAGTCCCTGCCTCCAGAACCAGCTGAGCCAGGGCTGGGGCTTGGGCCTGAAGGGTCCTCACCTGTGCCGGATCCTCAGGTACAGGCACCAGCTGAGTCTGCTCTGGCTCCTGAGGGGATGGAGGACCCATTGCCTGCAGGTGCTCCACTCTCAGCCCCGTCAGGGGAAGCTGAGGTTGCCTCTGGGTTCGGTAACCCTCCAGCTTCTCCTGAGCTCAGGCTCAGGGCAGAGAGGCGGAGGGAACTAAGTTCTTGCAGGAGGAGTGCTTGCCTCCAGGAGAAGCGAGTCACCTGTGGACCGGGGCTGCCCTATGCCTCGGGGCAGATAAAAGCCAGTCAGCCCCAGGTTGCGGGAGCAACATTGTTGGTAGCCAGTTCCTGCCTGCACCCTGCCCTTGTGCTGGTCCCAGGGGGAGGTTACCGTGGGGCGAGGTCCAGGACCTGAGTTGAGTTGAGGGACAGCAGACAGTCCTCCACGGGCGAAGCGGAGTTCAAAGCGAGGAGCCGGGCAAGGACAGGAACACTGGAGGAACAGGACTGGATGCTGGCCGAAACAGCTCTTTAACGACGTTGCTCCCACAACCTGGGACTGGGCTGACTGGCCTTTATCTTCTCTGAGGCCAGGGGTGGCCCCGGCCCCCAGGAGACCCGCCTCTCCTGGCCTTAAGGCGAGCACTCCTCCTGGGAGAAACCAGTTCCCTTCGCCTCTCTGCCCTAAGCCTCTGCAGTTCAGGAGAGGCTGAAGGGTTACTGGACCCAGGGGGAGACTCACCTGTAGGCACTGAGTCCTCAACCACCTCCGGAGCCAGAGTGGATTCACCTGGTGCCTGCTCCTGAGGATCCGGCACAGGTGCAGGCGCTTCAGAATCAAGGCCCTGCCCCAGTTCAGCCGACCCTGGAGGCGGGGACTCCAGTGCAGGCTGGGATTCCTCCGGTTCAGCCTCTGAATCGGATTCCCAGGCCATCACAGCCCTGCTCTTCTGCCTCACCCGACTCCCCGCCTTGGACCCAGCTTCAGCTTTGATGGACAGCCTCCCTACCGCACCCTCGACCTCGGACTGGACTCAGACCTTGCTGCATGGTTAACCCTCGGGACCAGCACAGGGGGTAGATTGCACCCGGATTTTGACAGGCTTATATACAGCTTGCAGATCTCAAGAGAGAACGGGTTTTTCTTTTGAAGATTCCTTTGCCAAAATAATTAAGGTTTTTTTTTTAAAAAAAAATACTGAGTAAGGGAAACTTCACAGATTAATTAATGGCTGATAGTAATGCGGGGAAAGAATTGTACGAAAGACAAAAGGGGAATGATTGCCTTTGACCAGCTCTTCCCAAAGTGCTGAACAAAGCCATTTTTGTGGGACTAGGAGTTCTGCCTCATTGAAAGTTATAGCCTACCTGTTTGACATTTAAAAAATAAATAACTAGCGGTTTTTATGTGTTGATCTTACATTGTTTGCTGCTGATAGTTTATTGATTCGGGTAGTCCGAGAGAGCTGTAATCCATGTCTTCAGGGCTGGCTCCAGTTTATTGAAAGCAACATTGCCACATAAAGACACTACGAGCAAGCCCTGCGACAAAATGTTGCAGTGTATTCTCCCTCCTGCCAGAGGCTTTGCCACCACAAACCCAATACAGTGGTACCTCAAGTTACATATGCTTCAGGTTACATATGCCTCAGGTTACAGACTCCACTAACCCAGAAATAGTACCTCGGGTTAAGAACTTTGCTTCAGGATGAGAACAGAAATCGTGCAGTGGTGGCGCGGCAGCAGCAGGAAGCCCCATTAGCTAAAGTGGTGCTTCAGGTTAAGAACAGTTTCAGGTTAAGAACAGACCTCCAGAACGAATTAAGTTCTTAACCCGAGGTACCACTGTATAGCGTATCTGCCTTGGCCAACCTGCTGTCCTCTAAAAGTTTTAGACTAAAAATCCCACCAGCCACAGCCAGAATGGCCGTGTTGGCTGGGGCTGGAATTGTGTCCTAAAATCTTTGGAGGGCAGCAGGCTGGGGAACGCTGTGATGTATTGTCCCTTTTCTTGTTTATGAGGGATGTACAATTTTTCTGTAGGAGAAGTCCCCCGGCTGTGGTAGCACATTTCCTCCTTTAGATCATATAAAGATTTGAAAGACTTCTAAAGCATATGTCTGTCTGGGGTTGCCAGGTCAGAGGCATTCCAGATCCTGAGATTTCAGGGTCTGTACCTGAGATCTAGGTGTGGCACCTGGTGATGTCATGATGGTGAGCCCTGGAAACGGAGGTTAATTGGGAGAGGGACGCGGACAAGGGCAGACCTCACAGAATGTCTATGCTATAATTTGGACAGTCCTCACAGAGATAATGTGAACCACCCTGAGATCTTCAGGTATAGAGTGGTATACTAATAGTATAATAATATTATTATTAATAATAATTTACTATTTATACCCCGCCCATCTGGCTGGGCCTCCCCAGCCACTCTGGGCAGCTTCCAAAAGAATATTAAAATACAATAATCTATTAAACATTAAAAGCTTCACTAAACAGGGCTGCCTTCAGATGTCTTCTTAAAGCCTGGTAGTTGTTTTTCTCTTTGACATCTGGTGGGAGGGCGTTCCACAAGGTGGGTGCCACTACAGAGAAGGCCCTCTGCCTGGTTCCCTGTAACTTGGCTTCTCGCAATGAGGGAACCGCCGGAAGGCCCTTGGCGCTGGACCTCAGTGTCTGGCCAAAACGATGGGGGTGGAGACTCTCCATCAGGTATACTGGACCATCAGGTATACTGTTCCTTCAGGTATACTGGACTGAGGCCGTTTAGGGCTTTAAAGGTCAGCACCAACACTTTGAATTGTGCTTGGAAACATACTGGGAGCCAGTGTAGGTCTTTCAAGACCAGTGTTATTTGGTCTCGGTGGCCGCTCCCAGACACCAGTCTAGCTGCCGCATTCTGGATTAGTTGTAGTTTCCGGGTCACCTTCAAAGGTAGCCCCATGTAGAGCGCATTGCAGTAGTCCAAGCGGGAGTTAACTAGAGCATGCACCACTCTGGCAAGACAGTTGGCGGGCAGGTAGGGTCTCAGCCTGCGTACCAGATGGAGCTGATAAACAGATGCCCTGGACACAGAATTGACCTGCGCCTCCATGGACAGCTGTGAGTCCAAAATGACTCCCCGGCTGCGCACCTGGTCCTTCAAGGGCACAGTTACCCCATTCAGGACCAGGGAGTCCTCCACACCTGCCCGCCTCCTGTCCAAAACAGTACTTCTGTCCTGTCAGGATTCAACCTCAATCTGTTAACCGCCATACATCCTCCAACCACCTCCAGGCACTCACACAGGACCTTCACCGCCTTCACTGGTTCTGATTTGAAAGAGAGGTAGAGCTGGGTGTCATCCGCATATTGATGGACACCCAGCCCAAAGAGATTCAGCCTGTCCACATACCACTTGGAAGAAGGCCAGGAAAACCTGGAGATTTCAGGTCAGTCCTAGAGGTCTAGCAATCCTATGTGTATCTGAGAGGGAAAACGAGGTTTGGTGTAAATCATGGCAACTGATTAAATAATATTGACAATAACCTAAAAAAGTCAGGTCTTGCATGTTGCTGGAAAGCTACAGCAACTTAGCTATCTTCCAAAAACTTCTGTGTCACTTTTTCTCTGCACCCAGTGGCAGAACTATGATGCCACAATAAACCATGTTTGATTGCAACCAGACTGAGCCTATGCCTGTTGTGCTTCAGTTTTCGATAGGCCACAGTCTGTCTTTGTGACATCGGGAGTCTGGAGATATTCAGCCTCTGCTGGCTTGTCATATCAGCCAAATGCGATATGTTGAAATGGCAGTGGGGGGTGGCGGAGGCTGGAGTGCCCATCGAAGCCCTTCTGCACTGTCACCGTTAAATTTCATTCCCCGACACGTCCAATCCATACTAATAACCTTGTAATGGAAGCACTTTCCAGTAATTACTCACGAGGAAGGTGGCCCATTTCAGAAGATTTAGAAATCGCCATACGGCAGATGTGGCATGCAAATGTTTAGATCATTTGACTGCATTATTGAAGGTGATGGCCAAGGGCACCAGTTTATTACGCACTGCTTTGGAACAAAGACTGCCAGCCGAGGTTCTGACTTGCCTCCTCTGTTCATTTCTGTACGTGTGTTTTGGTTGAAGCACTATATTGCAAAATTCAGAGAGCAGCGAATTTCCGTGTTTCAGTTTGCAGGTTGATTCTGAAAAGTGCAAATCAGGTACATCTACAATGAATCGTTTTCTTCCCCCACTGCTGGGTAGAGCATATATTTTGCAAACAGAAAGTCCTGGCTAGGTAGCTGGATCAGGCCAAAGGCCCACATAATCTGGAATCGTGTCCTCACAGGGGCCAAAAAGATGACACTGGGAAACCCACAAACAGAACGTGAGCACAACTGCTTTCTCCCTGCTTGTGATTTCCAGCAACTGGTGCTCCAAGGCATATGGTCTCCAACAGTGGGAATGACATACTGTACAGTGGTACCTCGGGTTAAGAACTTAATTCGTTCTGCAGGTCCGTTTTTAACCTGAAACTGTTCTTAACCTGAGGTACCACTTTAGTTAATGGGGCCTCCTGCTGCCGCTGTGCCGCCGCCACACAATTTCTGTTCTCATCCTGAAGCAAAGCTCTTAACCCGAGGTACTATTCATGGGTTAGCAGAGTCTGTAACCTGAAACATCTATAACCTGAAGCGTCTGTAACCCGAGGTACCACTGTACAGTGGAACTTCCCACAGGCCGGTGAGGTGGGGAATGCGAAAACAACACCTTTGATATTGGAAGCCCAGAAAGGAAACCAGATCATGGCACTGACTCACAAACGGTGATCACTAGTACAAGTTAATCCCAATTGAACACCTTTCTGTCTGTCTTGTAATTAAAGGCACTGCTAATCTGCCATGCTTCCTGATAACATACATTGGAACTATATAAGAAACACACAGGCATTAATAACGGCCAAACCTGTGATTAGATGCTGCCAGGGCAAGAATCCCAGGGACGTACATCTGGAAAAACAATGGAAAGCCGGGGGTGCCATTTTCTGCCTCTGGTTTGTTTTGCTCTCCTTCCGAAACCCATGAATTAGGGCAGGCACAATTGGCGCTTGTGGCCACGGCAGACACAAAGCTGATCTTGAATTACTGTCCTGTGCCAAGGAAAACACCCAAACAAAAGAGGGTTTTGCTAAATTTCTAAAGGACCTGCTGTTTGCCTTCCGGTTTAGCAGCCTGTTGCTATTAAAGCCGAACGTCTTTGCCATTGAGGGCCTTGTCAGGTGAGTCTTAAGCGACACATTTGTCAGTGGAGAGACATGCGCTGGCCATTCTTCCCTGTGGCCGACAAGGACTTTTTGTTCGAAGATACGCAGGGGGAAAACTAATGAAGCAAGTGGCTCTTAGGGAAGCTGAAACCACAGTTCTGCACTAGGGATAGGGGGAGAGATTCGATTCGGTCTGCAGGCAAAAGCGAATATCCCTGGCCAGGCAAACATCCTTCAAAGTTTGCACTTCTCCGAATGTTGCAATGCAGTTATCCCGCCAAGCAATGTGTACAGAAATGTATGCGCCAAAGTGTGCATAAGAATGCATAGACCCTTGAGAAATAACATAGAAAAATGCACTGGATTAGGGAAAGTTGCTTTGCGAAAAGGTGGCTATCAGGCAAAATTGCACACAAAAATGTGTGTATTGGGATGAATTTGCAGTAAATTGTTGGTGAGTTTTTGAGGACTTAAAAAAAAATATTGCAAACTGAAATGGAAATGTGGAAGGCTGAAGTTAAAATGAGAAACAGAATACCCCCCCCCTAAAATGGTTGTGCAGGTTCAGCCCAGAGAAATGATGATGGTGAGGATGAAGATTTATTTCTTATACCCCACCCATCTGACTGGGTTGCCCCATAAACACCACAACTGAACGTCAAGTGTTAAAAACTTCCCAATACAGTGCTGTCTCCAGGTGTTATAGAAAGTTGTATAATTGTTTATTATTTATTTATTATTACGGTGCTGGAGGAGACTGTTGAGAGTCCCAGGGACTGCAAGAAGATCAAACCTCTCCATTCTGAAGGAAATCAGCCCTGAGTGCTTACTGGAAGGACAGATCGTGAAGCTGAGGCTCCAAGACTTTGGCCACATCATGAGAAGAGAAGACTCCCTGGAAAAGACCCTGATGTTGGGAAAGATGGAGGGCACAAGGAGAAGGGGACAACAGAGGACGAGATGGTTGGACAGTGTTCTCGAAGCTACTAACATGAATTTGACCAAACTGCGAGAGGCAGTGGAAGACAGGAGTGCCTGGCGTGCTCTGGTCCAGGGGGTCACGAAGAGTCAGACACAAGTAAACGACTTGTTTATCCCCTCGACATCTGATGGGAGGGCATTCCACAGTGCGGGCGCTGCTACTGAGAAGGCCCTCTGCCTGGTTCCCTGTAACCTCACCTCTCGCAATGAAGGAACTGCCAGAAGGCCCTCAGAGGTGGACCTCAATGTCCCGGATGAACGATGGGAGTGGAGATGGTCAAGGAGAAGAGCATGCCCTGGGAAGGGACCCTCTGAGAGCATCTCAGAAGCTTGCGCTGGTGCTAAGCCCATTTGGGATGAACAGGAGCCAGGCAAGAGCTTAACCTACGCTTGTATCTGCCTCTGCTCTCTGCTTGCCTCCATTGTTAACAGGCAAGTTTCATTTCATCGAACCCCCAAGCATCTCATTTGCTTTTTTGCAATGTATAGCTGAGCAGGTCAAGGCCCTTATCTGCGCCTTGCCGCTTTCTATATATTTTGTTAGCGGCGCTGAGAAAAGAAACTCTTGCTGTCTCCATAGCAGCGTGAAGCCGGCAAGAGATACCAGGTACATTTGTCTTCTGCTCCTAGGCGAGCAGATGGATCTTGTGTCTTGTCACTTTGCAGCTGTCGAAGCATCAGCAATTGCCAAAAAAAAGAAAGAGAAGAAGTTTGTGAGGACCTGCTGGGAGAAAGATATCAAGCAAGGAGAAAGACAATCGAGACAGGTGGGAAGATGGTGAGAACGTGTTGGAGGGGAAGGCAAGGAAACTTGCAGGGGCAGAAATGGAAATCGAAAGCAGAGATTTCTTTCTTTCTTTTGTTTAAATAAAGTTTTTTATTTATACAACAAGAAAAATCAACAACAGCAACAACAAAAACCCAAATACCAAATTACACACAAATTACAAAAATAACCATAGACACATAATTTTCTTAGCAAGCAATAAAACATCTATTGGTCTTAACACTAAAGGCCCAACCTCCCGTCTATTCCATATTTCAAATTCATATTACTTATTGCCAATACACATTTTTTTCATAATTAAACTTATTCTCAATAAATCTAATTTCTTATATCTACCTTGCAACTATTACTGAAGCTCCTCGAATGCTGCAACAGAATTTAAACTACTATATTTATTTTTCAGATATTATTTGAAAACCTCCCATTTGGAAACAAATTCCTGTTTTGATTTCAAATGGCTGGAGCAGGAGAGATTTAAACAACAACAACAAGGCCAATATATATATGGATGCAACCATTTATTTTGGAGTTTATTGATCTAGACTGGTATTCTGAATCAGAAATTATTTTTTATATATAATATTTTAAAATTGGTTTTACACAATTTTATGCATTTTAAAGAGTCCCATGGACTGCAAAAAGATCAGACCTATCCATTCTGAAGGAAATCAGCCCTGAGTGCTCACTGGAAGGACAGATCCTGAAGCTGAGGCTCCAGTACTTTGGCCACCTCATGAGAAGAGAAGTCTCCCTGGAAAAGACCCTGATGTTGGAAAAGATGAAGGGCACAAGGAGAAGGGGACAACAGAGAACGAGATGGTTGGACAGTGTTCTCGAAGCTACCAGCATGAGTTTGACCAAACTGTGGGAGGCGGTGGAAGACAGGAGTGCCTGGCATGCTCTGGTCCAGGGGGTCACAAAGAGTCGGACACGACTAAACAACAACAACAACATACATTTTAACTTTAACCATTTCAAACATTTAAGTAAAAGGTTCTTTGGAACCTTCAGACCTCCTTCCCGCCCTCCATGGGTTCCATATTTAAGATTAGATTTTCTGCATCTTTTATCATTATCCATGTGTTATATATCCATTGTTACCATAGTTAATTCCACATTACAAGTGTCCTTACATCCCTGCCAATGATTTTAACTGCTTACAGCGGTCTTTAAAATAAATTAAGAATTTACACTAGTCTTTTAAAAATACTTGATCTTCTTGGTTTCTGATCTTCCCCGTCAGTTTCGCCATCTCTGCATACTCCATCAGTTTTGGCTGCCATTCTTCTTTTGTTGGTACTTCTCCTTCCTTCCATCTTTGGGCTAGTAACATTCTCGCTGCCATCGTTGCATACATAAAAATATTTTATCCTTTCTTGGTATCTCTTCACCTATTATTATACCTATGATAAAAGCTTCTAGTTTTTTAACAAAGGTATTTTTAAACACTTTCTTTAATTCATTGTATATCATTTCCCATAAAGCCTTTACCAGTGTACATGTCCACTACATATAAAATTCCTGATTATAAAGACAAGTCAGTGAATTTCAAAACTCTGTGTTATTGCCCGTGGGTTGTACCCAACTAACAGACCCCATCACCTCCATTAGCTTCCGTGGGTGCAACTCCCATGTTATTTACACAGTCACTTATTTTGAGACTAAAGCAGAAGTAAGAAAAAGGAGCCCCTGGATAACAAGAGGATTTTTCTTCTTGCCTTCAGTTCATTCTGATCTTCTGCTAAACCCCTTGATCAAGCAACCAAACCTGAGACTGAGTCTGTACTCCTAGTATGGTCACTGAAATATACTCAGAGTCCTGTAGTGATTTCACGCTCTTTATTGCAGCTTGTAAAACAGTGATTGAATTGCCCCCCAAAGCTCAGGCTTTTATATACGTTATTTACACAATGAGTCCCGTCTGATTGGCTGATTCTGCTTCCCTCCTGGAGCCTGATTGGTCTTTTCCTGCAGGCCAATCAGTTGTTGCATTCTACAATCCTACCAGCCTAATAGGCTGATTAACTTCTTCCTGGAGCCTGATTGGTCTTCTCCTGCAAGCCAATCAGTTGTTGCATTCTAGGATCCTACTTGCCTATTGTTCTAGGATCCAAGGTTAGTACATAATAGTCACTTACTGCAGAGAAGTCCCATTGAACTCAATGAGGGGACTTCAAGACTCTTGCTATTTTTGTGTGGGATTCAAGTCACATACTGGCAGATCCAAGTCGTGCAATTACAGCTGATTGGGATATCTTTCCCAACAAACTTGCTTCCCCCAAAGACTAGATCATTTGCTGTAAGGAAAGTGAGGCACCGTAAAGTGTGGAAAGACTCTTGCTTTGAGGCAACATCATTTAACACCCCCTGAACCTGCAAACAAATAGGAACGAGTGCTTGTTAAATCTCCAACATGGTCTAATCTCCCTGCAAAAAAAAATAAAAAAATCAGGTCAACTGGAGGCAAATATTGCTATCATTCAGCGTTTGACCAGGGTGTGGGGGCCTGTGTTGATTTTACAGACGGAAGTACAAAGCATAAGAAAAAATGTCCCCTTATGGTGAAGAACTTTTAATTATTCCAACATTTCCATGAGTTTCTGAACAGGAGGAAAATCAGCCTCCGACACCTCTTTTGACTGTAATTGTTCCTACGGTGTTCTAAACTAGTGCGCATCGCATTAATTAACTTTAATGTTTTAAAAATGGGTCCTGCTCTTTATTACTGTGCTAAGTTGCCTCGGCACTTGCCTTGAATATCTCCTGCTGGTTGCTAATGAATAATGGCTCATTTAAAGCGCTGCAACTCATCATGCAAATTGTCATTTGCAACGGGGATCCATGCTGCATCCTTCTTTGTGATGCTCTTGAGAGATGTGCCACAATAAACAGGGATGGAATTCACACACACACCCCACTCCAAAATAAAGCCCCGCAAGAAGGCCACTCGGGAATCCTGATTCTAGGAAACAGAGATATGTAAAGTTGATCTCCATCAAACGTGGAGAACTTCTTGCCTTTGGCCAAATACAGCCCTTAGAGGACCCTCTGCTTCACTGGTCTTCAACTGGTGGGTCGGAGCCTGCTAGTGGGTCCTGACCTGATCCAAGGTGGGTTGCCACAAGAGCACAACTTTAATTTAAGCAAAGGTGTAGTGGTCCAAAGTCCCATTACTCCTTCTGCAGCAGGGTCCCCATCAGCATGAAATGGGAGCTTTTCAGCCTCTGAAAAGATGTCTTCTCACCCTTTGTGCTGATGGCAGCCAATCAGAGCGAAAGGAGGTGAGTCGGGCACAGAGGATTGGTCGAGGAGGAGTCAGCTGCTGAGGATTGGCTGAGGAGGAGTTGTTCTGTATGCTCTGAAGTGGAAGAGCTTGAGAGCAGCGGCGTAGCGTGGGTAGTCAGCACCCGGGGCAAGGCAAGTAATTTGCGCCCCCTAACCCCTAACCATGGTCATTAATACTGACGGCTCTACTCTGGGGCAAACTTCGTGGTGACTACTGCACTCCGTGGTGTTGTTTTTGCAATTAAAGGACCCCTGCCTCAAATAAAGCATCTTGGGGATTGGGGACTGGGATTTGCCAAGGGAGCTGGGAATTGCAGTTCAGTGGCGGGTCAGGGGGAGAGGGTCCCTTCCGCGTCTGGGTGCCGCGGGCCCCTTTGCGCCAAGACGCGCATCTTTGGGCGTCGCGGCGCAGCCTTCTCGGTCTCCCTCCCCGGCCCGGCTAGCCCCGACGCGGCTTCTTTCTGGCGCGGGGAGGGGGCGCCTCTGGGGCCAGTGCGTCGGCCAGCCTTTGGCGCGGGTGGGCGGGCCCCGTTGGGGCAGGTGGGCAGCGTGGCGCTTGGTGCCGGAGCCTCCGCCCGCAGCGCCCCATCGGGAGACCCGGCCGGAAGGAGCCTCGAGCCGGCTGTCAGACGCGGCTGAAGCAGCCAGGGCAGCATGGCAGGCAGCGGCGGCTCCCCGGTGACTCCACGCGGCCAGCCCTGCGCGCTGGCCGAGCCCCGCAAGCGAACGCTGCCCGTCGGTGAGGAGGGGCTGCCTGGCGCGCCCTCCGCGGCGAGCGCTGGGAGCCGCTGCCATGGGGCTCTGGGCGACTCTGGAGGCAGCGAGCGCGCCCCCCCAGAAGTTGTGCCCGGTGCGGCCGGCCCCCCTTGCACCCCCCACGCTACGCCACTGCTTGAGAGAGTTGGGTACCATTCTTTCTGCCAGCTCTGGAATCTGAATAAAAGCTAGCAACCCTCTGCCAGTCATTCACTTGATATAAATGAAAGCAAGGCTTTGGAGAATCTAAGCCTGGCATAGGATCAGCACCTCCCGCCTTGATAATAGATGCCCTGCTTCTGCCCTGACATTTATTTTCCATTAAGCGGCGTGTATGCCCCTCCAGGAGACCATTATGCCAGGCCAACGCGATTCTCTCTCCCTGACGTTAGTGCTTAGATGCATTTTTAAAAGGAACAAAAAAATTCGCTTCTCGGCTCTCCCTGGAGAGCTAATGACCATATTCTTAATATCAAAAGTGTAAGCCTCTGTACAAGAGAAACGGCTTTTTATTAAAGCCCCACAGCGCCAAGAGGGAAAATAATTAATTTGTTGATTAAAACTTGAGACGGCAAAAACCTCTTCCCCAAAAGAGAGGCGGGTCTGCAAGCCATCTCTGCCCCTGCATATTCCGCTCCCTGGCACTGAGGGCAGGGTAGAAGGAGCAGCAGCGAAGCATTTTCAAGGGTTGAGGAGGGCGCGATCAAGGCGGGAAGGCCACCCCTGCAAGCTTTAATGCTAACGAACCGAGCAGGGCACAGTTAATTATTACTTCTGTTACCATAGCACCTAGGGGGGCCCCAAACCCAAACAAGGAAACCCCGTGCGAATTCATAGCCTTGAATCGCTAGGACCATATTTTGCTTAAGGCTCTTGTTTATAGGATGGTGTGCTTTCGTGAATGGGTGGGACCTAGGTATGGTTCCTTCCAGGGACTTTATGATGGGGGACATGGTAGAGGTTTGTAAGATTATGTTCACGTCAGAGAAAGTGCGGTGGAGAAATTTCTCATAACCCTGTAACTCGTGAACGTCCGATGGACGTTGGAGGAGTCAGCACAGGTAACAGAAAGAGCTTCTTCACGCCACACACGAGTTAAAACTGTTCCCAGTGAAGACTGCCAACCTGGATGGCTTTAAAAGAGGCCTGGACCAATTCATTGAGAAAAGGGCTACTGTGCTGGGCCCGGGGGTAACCCAAGCAACGCGGTCCAGGTCCGGTCCTGAATCCAAGGGTTCCGTGAGGAGTCAGTCCAATAGGGCCAAGGCAGGACACGAGGCAGGAAACCAGGCAAGGTCAGGCACAGGGTCTCAGGCAGGTTCTGGCGAACAGCAATGTTGCTCCCGCAACCTGGGGCAGGGTCTGACAGCCTTTTATCTTTGTCGGGGTAACGGCCGGTCCTGATCCCCCGGCGACTCACCTCCCTGTTTCGCCCGAAGGCGAGCACTCCTCCTGCGAGTACTCAGGTCTCTCCTTCTCTCAGACATTAGTCTCCGCAGCTCAAGAGATGTCGGTGGGTTACTAGACCCAGAGGCCGCCTCAGCCTCTCCTGACCCAACTGGTAGTGGAGCAGCTGTAAGTGATGGCCCAGCTGAAGGCAACGAGGTCATCTCCGCATCTGGAGCCAGGGCAGGCTCAGGCCCCTGACTCGGCCCAGCTGGTGCTTGTTGCAGGGGAACCTGTGCAGACTGGGGCTCTTCAGAATCAGGCCGCAGACTTGGTTCAGATGATGCCTGAGGCTCCTTTGGTTCCGAGTCCGAGCCCAAGTCCCAGGCCATCACACCGGGGACAGAATGCTGGACTAGATGGGCCATTGGCCTGATCCAGCAAGGCTCATCTTAGGTTCTCATCTTAAGTGGACCGGGAGACCTTTCTCTCTCTCTCTCTCTCTCTCTCTCTCTCTCTCTCTCTCTCTCTCTCCTAACAGTAGGTCCCTGGGGTCCTCCAATGAAGCTGAATGTTGGAGGACTCAAGACTCAAGACAGACAAGAGGAAGAACTTTTTTACCTGGTGCATAGTTAAAACTATGGAACTCGCTCCCACCACATGTGGTGATGGCCGCCCACTTGAGAAGAAGAAGAGATATCCTGCTTTATCACTACCCGAAGGAGTCTCAAAGCGGCTAACATTCTCCTTTCCCTTCCTCCCCCACAACAAACACTCTGTGAGGTGAGTGGGGCTGAGAGACTTCGGAGAAGTGTGACTAGCCCAAGGTCACCCAGCAGCTGCATGTGGAGGAGCGGAGACGCGAACCCGGTTCACCAGATTACGAGACTACCGCTCTTAACCACTACACCACACTGAAGACTAGAGAAATTCACAGGGGACTTTTGATGGCTACAAGCCATCATCGCTGGGCTCATTGAGAGCCAGCATGCCTCCGAAGGCCGGTTGCTGGGATCTGTTGTTGCACTCGGCAGTGGCGACAGGAGGAACGGCAGAGAGGCCAAGAGGATGCAGTGCCAGAGCCCATGGCAGGCAGAGCCAAATAATTCTCGTTCTTTTCCCATTCTCCTCCCTGCTACTAGGGCAACACAGTCGCTAAGGAGGAAACTGATGGCCAGTGCATCTTGCATGAACTGGTTGCAAGTAGGAAACTAAGTAAATGGGGGCTGCCTAATGAGCTTGGGCTCATTCACAGCTTTCACTGGCACCCAGGTCCTGCTTGGAGGTGTCCCACAGGCACCTGGTTGGCCACTGTGAGAACAGGATGATGGACTAGATGGACCACTGGCCTGGTTCAATAAGCTGTTCTTGTGTTCTTAAGATGAAACAAGACATGTCTGTCAACATGCAGAGGGCTGGGAGGCCAGCTGGCTAGCCCTGGCTGGGCCATTCCCTTCCAGCCATCCCGCTGCAAAGACCATCGCCTCTGCCCGACATAAATCAGCTACCCGTGCTTACTCAGCCAGGGCACACTATCAGCAGATAGAACTGCACACACAGAATAGGTGTGAGGCTTGTGGAAGCAGATTACAACTACAGATTTATTAATCATAAATCAGGACAAAGAAACATGTCGTCTCTCTCTCATGTCGTCTCAGAGAGAACAGCTAAAAACAAAAACTATACACAACGGAAGATCCCAGCAAGCTGTGCTGGAATGTGAACAGACATGTGACACGTAACAATCCCATGTCTGTTCCTTAAGGTGGAATTGAAATATCAACAATGTCCCTGTATTTTATGAGTAGGCAGCTGTCAGGCTGCAGGGAATCCCATCCCTCCCATGGTCAAGAAGAGTTCTTACCAAGTCTTTTATTCAATAGTCACAGAGAGAGGCTTTGGAAAGTGCCTCCCTTGCAGTAATGGCGTTGCTCTGAGGTAAGCTCCACCCCCTCCGTCTCTCCAATTATACGCCATCCCTACGTTGGCTGATCTGTGCTTTCTGCCTCTGAGCTTTCTGTTCTCCTACTTTCCATGCCTGTCGGGTTCTGGAAGGAGGAGTGTCTGGAATGCTTTATAAAGACACTGAGTCTGTCAGCTGTCCCTTCTTCTTCTTCTTCTTCTTCTTCTTCTTCTTCTTCTTCTTCTTCTTCTTC
>JAXCMG010000014.1:48810437-48835398 GCA_034642415.1 Podarcis siculus | reverse complement strand
TCTTCTTCTTCTTCTTCTTCTTCTTCTTCTTCTTCTTCTTCTTCTTCCTGCTCCTCTCCCAATATTTCCCATTTTCTCCCCTCTGCAGCTTCTGAACTATGACCTTCTGCAAACCACTGTTGTAAATCTATCTATACTGTCTCCCTCTTGTCTGGGAAGTGCAGGAGGAGTGGGGGGCAGTCTTCACCATTCCTCCTCATTCCAGTCCCTGACAGCAGCTGGGAATGAATCTGTCTCTTCATCTTACAGACCCAACCTCCACTTCATCTGTGTTTTCCTTCATGGAATCGAGACACAGGCAAAGCGCTCTTTAGCCCTCTTCTCCCCAAAGCATTACTGTTATTTATTAAATTTATATACCGCTCTTCATCCAAAGATCTCAGGGTGGTGCACAACATGAAAACACGAAATTTAACCCCCCCACACATAATAATAAAAAGGAAACCGAGGCTTTGGCACCCCGGCTGCATCCTTCCTGCATGTAAGCCATTACACAGTTAAATGATTAGGATGGTTTGCTGCCCATCTGGCTAGGTTTCCCCTCTGGGCAGCTTCCAATAAATATAAAAGCATAATAAAACATGAAACATTAAAAACTGCCTTCGGCAAAAGGTCCTGCCAAAGCCTCCCGCTTCATAAACCTAGAACAAGGGTCGCCCACTTGGTTCCCTCCAGATATTTGTTGAACTACAGTTCCCATCAGCCCCGGCCATCACATCCAATGGGAGTTGTAGTCCGACAACACCGTGAGGGCACCGGGTTGACTACCCCTGCTTTAGGACACCCCTCCCACTGCACTGAGAGTCTGTGACAAATGCATGGGAGGATTCCTCAGCAGATCAAAGAGATAAATTTCCCACAACCTCTCTGAGCGACCTCCCGGTTGCTACATGCAAATTGGTGGGTGGGGCCAGAGGCCAGAGTGGGCAGGGCAATGGATGTAAATTTTGTCGGACATTATTGCAATCGAACCAACAATTCATGCCTTGCCAGATGAGCACATGAGGAGGCTGAGGCTCACAGAGTTTTCCTGTAAATTTGCTAGAGAGAACTCTGTGAGATCACTTCCTTTTCCTGCCTTGGCAGGAAGCTGTTTATCACAACATCCTTCCTTCCTGCCTGGGCATCCCTCTCTTTCTTCATGATGCTTCCAAGCCGACCTCATGGGCATGTTTGAACTTATATTTTGTATTTTTGTAACTTCGATAGTAGCTTTAAACCTGCCTTCATTTTGCTACTGTAAAAAGCAACTTCAAGACCTAGGTTATGTAAGGAAATACTTTTATTTCATCATAAAGCAATGTGTTTTATTGTTTTTAAGGGGGAGAAAAGGGGGTAATACCAGGAAAAACCAGTCTGCTTTAAAGCATCCTGGATTATTGTTTGTAGAATGTTAGAATCAGTCTTGTCTTAGCTTCCAAGTTTAAGCTAAATCCATTCCACAATTTTTTTACATTTGTATGGAAGACTAGTCCACACACTCAAATGCCTTTTGTCTTCTATCTGGACAAGCAAGCTACAGTATCAGAGCTCCTGGGCACATTCCTGGCAGGGGAAAACATTCCAGAAAGGGTGCAAAGCTGGTGAGGAGGTGTGGCCAGAGGAGAATGGGGGTGTGGCCTGGAGGCCGCATTTGGCCTCTGAGGTCAGAGAGTCGCCATCCCTCCTATAAGCATTGGTGGACTTTAGACTCTCAAATTTCAGTCGCGCCCTGTGTGGCGCTAAAATTTGGCACTCCCTGCCATGCACCTCTAGTCCTCTGTTCTACAGCATTGTTTTGGTGCCTCCTGCAGCGCGGTGCCCAGGTTGGCTGCACCAGTCGCTCTACCCAAAAACCACCTCTGCTGTAAGCACACAGCTCATGCATAATCTGCACTCGTACCCACATGAGAGAATAGGAGGCTCATAGAGCTAGAAGTCAAACTGCTCCTGCTGTGGCTGTAGAGTCTGATACAGGAGAGACATGTTTTGTTGCAGCTGGGGCAGATGAAGGCGTCCAGTTGTGCTGCTGCAGATGCACCGTGGACTTTCTTGTCTCCGCGCTCCTCCCAGCGGTCATTCCTCCTCTGGTCACTGCTATGGATACACAACCTGACTGCCTGTCTCCAGGCACTGCAGTCATCTGCAAAGGATTCCCATGCGGTGGGGTTGACGCTGGATGTTACGATATTCTGTTCCACCTCAACACAGATGTGTAGATTGTTGTATGTCACATGTCTGTTTACACTCCAGCACAGCTTGCTGGGAACTTCCGTTTGTGTATAGCTTTTGCTTTTGCTGCTTGCTTGAACACAAAGGGGAGAAGACATGTTTTTCCTCTCTGGGGTGTGGACCCACATGTCAGAACCAAAGATTCTCAAGTGCTTGACGTAAGGTTTCTTACCAAACATCTTCTCATAGGGTGTACAGCCAATAGATGAAGACAGTCGTAACACTGCCAGCCTTCATGTCACGTTTGAAGATGGTCTTTGTGACACAGAATTGGTGTGCCAACAGGCCTGGTGCTGGAAGCATCCTTGGGGATCCTGCCATCTTCCATTCTGTGGACCTGACCAAGCCAGTGTAGACGTCACCGAGACAGGAGTGCGAACATGCTTGGGAATGTGGACTTGGGAGAGCACATCATTGTCTGAGACTGTCCTTGCACCCGCCATTGCATACTCTTCCATTGTGTCCCGGAACAGATGGAAGCCAACAACATCCTCTTTATACTCGTGTCCCTCTTCCACAGAGCTGCATCCAAGTATGTGAGACAGCCTTGTCAGTTTCCCTGATGTCCTGCCTGTTGTGTTGTCCTTGTAGCTCAGGTTTTGCTACGCACAACCATTTATGGGGAAATGAAATCCCTCCACTGAAGGACGGGACCAGGGACTCGACTACTTTCACCAGAAACCAGATGGATGAATGGACGGCACGGAGAAAAATCTTCCTTTGACCTTGTCAGTTTCACTGGATGGAGAGAGGAAATGGCGGTGGAGCTGTTTGGCGGACAGATCATAGGGGCTGTGATGTTACACATTGCTTGTCTATCACCAAGATCATGGGTAGGCAAACTAAGGCCCAGGGGCCATATCCGGCCCAATCACCTTTTAAATCTGGCCCGCGGACAGTCCGGGAATCAGAGTGTTTTTGTTGTTGTTTAGTCGTTTAGTCGTGTCCAACTCTTCATGACCCCATGGACCAGAGCACGCCAGGCACTCCTGTCTTCCACTGCCTCCCGCAGCTTGGTCAAACTCATGCTGGTAGCTTCGAGAACACTGTCCAACCATCTCGTCCTCTGTCGTCCCCTTCTCCTTGTGCCCTCAATCTTTCCCAACATCAGGGTCTTTTCCAGGGAGTCTTCTCTTCTCATGAGATGGCCAAAGTATTGGAACCTCAGCTTCAGGATCTGTCCTTCCAGTGAGCACTCAGGGCTGATTTCCTTCAGAATGGAGAGGTTTGATCTTCTTGCAGTCCATGGGACTCTCAAGAGTCTCCTCCAGCACCATAATTCAAAAGCATCAATTCTTCGGCGATCAGCCTTCTTTATGGTCCAGCTCTCACTTCCATACATCACTACTGGGAAAACCATATCTTTTACTATATGGACCTTTGTTGGCAAGGGTGTTTTTACATGAGTAGAATGTGTCCTTTTATTTAAAATGCATCTCTGGGTTATATGTGGGGCATGGGAATTCGTTCACCCCCCCCCAAAAAATATAGTCCAGCCCCCACAAGGTCTGAGGGACAGTGAACCGGCCCCCTACTGAAAAAGTTTGCTGACCCCTGACCAAGATCATCAGGGGGACAGGACAGCATCTCCATCTCTGGCCACAAGGCAATATAGACCAAGTGAGCTTTTTTTCATCTGAGATAGCTGCCAGTGGGTGCAAGGAAAGCATGAATGGTTGTAATGCAAATTCACTAAAGTGTGTGGGGGGGTAGGGGGTAGGGAGATGAAGGGCATGAATCATTGAACTGAAGGGACCCCGAGGGTCATCCAGCCCCACCCCCTGCAATGCAGGAATGTTGATGGAGGTGATTTCAGCCTGGGTGGTGCCGCTTCGCCAGGCAGGAAAGAAATCCTGCAATGCTAAACTTTTTAAAACCATGGCAGCAGCGGCAGCAGCAGTTCGTCCTGGGTGGCGCAGGGGTGGGTGTGCCCCCCATGAACAGATGTGCCTTGCCCTCTTCCTTCCCCCCCGCTCTCCTTTCTCTCTGTCCAATTTCCACCCGATCTCAAGACAAAAGCAGACAAGCATATAGGAACATAAACTTCTGCAGCATGAATAAGGGGATCAGGTTGCTCTCTTTCTCCCCCCCCCTTTCTTCCCCACGTGACTTTCTCAGGAATCTTTGCCAGCAATATCACCACCACAGCCCCTTTTCCCTGGGTCCATTTTCGCACTGCATGGGAGAGGGAGGTGGAGGAGAACCTCTTTAAAAAAAGAAAGGAAGAAGGAAAGAAAGCCAGGAGAGAGGAAGAGAAGGACGGACCTTGCCCCTCTCCCTCCTACGGAGAGTGGATTTCGACTACAGGCGCCTTGGAGAGTCTTTGCGGCTGCCTGGCTGCATGTGTGCCTTGTGGTATCTCTTTTGCAAATCACCTGCAGACTGAAATTATCCTCTCTGCTCCCAGGACGTATTGCAGGGGGAGCGTTTTAAAAAATCCCCTATTTTTGCGCGGATCTGCTACGCTAAAGGGGGAGAAATTCTACCATCTCACACGCGCGGCGAGGCGGAGGGAGGGGAGGGAAAGCCCCGCTTAAAAAAAACCCAAACGCCTTCTGTGTTTTCTTTCTGGAGAAACGCCCCTCTTTCTCCCCCCCCTCTCCCCAACCAGCCAGGCAGCCTCCCCTTGCTGCCTTCGCAGGAGAAGCGGCGTGAGAGGAGATCAGCTTCTGGAGGGGACCTGCAAAGTTTCCTCGAGGAGCCCACCCCCCAAAAGAGGGCGAGGAGTGGAAGAAGGATCCGGGCGGGGTGGGAAAGGGGGCGCGCTTTGGCGCTGTGCCCGACCCAGGGCGCGTGGCGCGCCAGGCGGAGGGGATCCGCAAGATCCGAGGCGCCTTTGTGGGTGGCGCGGCGGCGGCGCCCCAAAGTGGACTTTGAAAAGGAGGGTGGGACTGAGAGAGAGAGAGAGAAAAAGCAGGAATTAAGAGGGCGAGGAGAGGGGCGAGAGGTCTCCTCGCCTCGGGTGTTTGTCGACCAGTCGCTCAGCTGGGGGGAACTTTGCCGGCCAGGGGGACAACTTGGAGAGGGCGGCAGCTCTCCGAAGAGACGCGCGGCGGCGGTGGCGGTTCTCGCCCTGCTCCTTCCCCCGGATCCGTCCCTGGGCGCAAAGGTGACCCACCGCCGGGTGATTTACGGCTGCTCTCTGCCCTACGGCTCGCCCGCACTGTAAATACGCGCTGGGGTCGCCAGAGCGCGGAGAGAGCCTCTTCCTCTCCACCAAGACTGGGGCGCAAGGCTGGGGCGCCACCTGACATCTCCACGAGCCCCAAAAAACCAGGGGACTCTTCCCCACCCCCTGGAACCAAAAGCGTGTGTGTGTGTACCTGCTGTTAGTTTTGTTCCTGGGATAGAAAAAGGCTTTGATTCTCCCCCTAAAGCTGCCTTCGGATGCTGCACGAAGCTCCTGCTGAGAGAAGGTCCTTTGGGGCTTAAGAAAAAAGAAACATTTCCCCCCCTTTTTTAAAAATATAACCTCTGCTTAACTATGGATTTCCTGGCGGCGTGGATGCGTCTCCTGCTCGTCTTGGCTGCCTTTGCAGTTTTGCCCCATCAGGCTGAAGGTGAGTAAAAGCTTCAAGCTCTGGACTTCATTGATTTCGCTTTACAGAGAGAAGTTGGGCCGCTTAATGAGATTCTGCGGCGAGGTTTCCCTGCTGAAGTTGGGCTGGGGATGATCTATGGGGCTGGCACCCTCTTGCTTTTTTATTTTTAGCTTTTTTAAGCAACAACCACCACCACCACCTGAGAATGTCTGTGATCCTCTTGAGGAAGAATGCTTAGGGGACTCTCCCAAGAGCAAAAAATGCTGCTAAGTCTCTGTGTTCAGTTGCCCAGAGCCTGCAACTCTTCTTGGCTTAAGAGCACAAGAAGTGCATTGTAGGATCAGACTAAAGCGCTTAAGAAGATGCCTTATCACCAGTTCATCTAGCCTGGTATTGTCTACACTTACTTGCAGCACCTCTCTGGGATTTCAGGCAGGAATTCTTATTCCAGCCCTATCTGGAAATGGCAGGAATTGAACTCGGTACCTTCTGTGCGCAGAGCAGGTCTTCTGCCACAGATCGGTGGCTCCGTCATACAAATGGAGCTGGTTTATCCTGAGTCAGACCCCTGTTCTGTCTACTTCAGGATTGTTTTATGACAGGCTCCCTAGAGATGAGAGCTGTTCGACTCTCATGAGAAGTGCTGGAGGTTTTAAAGCTGAGGCTGGATGGCGTCTGTTATGTATGATCTTGTTGAGATTTCTGCATTGCCAGGGGTTGGTCTAGATGACCCTCGGGGTTCCCTTCCAGCTTTCCAATTCTATGATTCTATCTGTAGTCACTAGGGAAAGTGAACTGGAGACCTTTTGGCATGCAGCGCAGGTCCTCTACCACTGAGCCACACCCCTTCGAGGTCTGCTTAGCCCGGCAGCCACCAGAAATTGCACCCCAGTCTCCCTTATGGAACTATCTATTGCAGGCACCCCCAAACTCGTTTTGGGACTACAATTCCCATCATCAATTCCCAGTGGGACTACAATTCCCACTGGTCCTGTTAGCTAGGGATGATGGGAGTTGTAGCCCCAAAACATCTGGAGGGCCAAGTTTGGGGATGGCTGATCTAGGGTCTGCAAAGAGCATTTAATCAATTGGATCAAGCCTAGGCACCCTCCCTTATCATTTTTGCACAGGCAATGCCAAGAGCGTGGCAGCAAACTTGCCAAATGCGTGGTTGTTGGGTTTTTTTTACAACAGCATGCCCTGAACATCTTTGAACTACTTACCGTATTTTTTGCTCTATAAGACACACTTTTTCCCTCCTAAAAAGTAAGGGGAAATGTGTGTGCGTCTTATGGAGTGAATGCAGGCTGCACAGCTATCACAGAAGCCAGAACAGCAAGAGGGATCACTGCTTTCACTGCGCAGCGATCCCTCTTGCTGTTCTGGCTTCTGGGATTCAAAATATTTTTTTTCTTGTTTTCCTCCTCCAAATCTAGGTGCGTCTGGTGCGTCTTATAGAGTGAAAAATACGCTATTTCAACACTCAGTACCCCCTTCCAAAGTTCTGCCTTTAGGTGGCACACCTTGAAAAGCAGAATGCTTTTCATGCCCTCTGATTTCCAAATTGCTTTTCAGTCTTGCCAGAATATGTCCTGCGCCAGCACTGTGAACCTAGGAAGCTCCTTTACCCTGAGTCGGATCATCAAGCATAGTGTTGTCTGCACTGGCTGGCAGCAACACACCAGGGTTTCAGGTAGGAGTCTCTCCCAGCCTTACCTCGAGATGCCAGGGGTTGAACTCGAGACCTCTTGCATGCACGGGGATGCTGCTCCACTGGGATGCAGTCCTTCCCAAGGGATAGAATCATGGAATTGTAGAATCGAGTTGGAAGGGATCCAAGGGTCATCTAGTCCAACCCCCTACAATGCAGGAATATGCAGCTGTCCCAGACGGGGATCGAACCTGCAGCCTTGGCGATATCTGCACCACGCTCTAGCCAACTGAGCATATCCAGGCTGCGTTTGTACATAAAGCTGTGGAGGGTACCTAGCTTCCGGTACACCTTTAATGGATGTGTGGTGCTGTGGGTTAAACCTAGCCTGGTTCGAATCCCCGCGATGGGGTGAGCTCCCATTGCTCGGTCCCTGCTCCTGCCAACCTAGCAGTTCAAAAACATGTCAAAGTGCAAGTAGATAAATAGGTACCGCTCCAGTGGGAAGGTAAACGGCGTTTCCGTGCGCTGCTCTGGTTCGCCAGAAGTGGCTTAGTCATGCTGGTCACATGACCCGGAAGCTGTATGCCGGCTCCCTTGGCCAATAAAGCGAGATGAGCACCGCAACCCCAGAGTTGGCCACGACTGGACCTAATGGTCAGGGGTCCCTTTACCTTTTTAACCTACAACTGGCTGCTTAAAACCAGCTCCTTTATGCTTTCCGCCCGGCAGTAACGACATGGACACATGCAGAAGCAAGAGAAGATCAAAGATGTTTGTCTGAAAGCTCCGAGAGCTGAGACATCTTCGCCCCTGGCAGTTGCTGTTATGCTTAAGAGTTCTTCTGCTACATGTTCATTAGAAACCAGAAATGTGAAGTGAAAATGTGACTCCCTATTTAGTAGTCCTTTTAGTATTTTAACACAAGCTCTGCACTCGACGGTGTGCAAAATATGCCCGTGTGTCGGGAGGTCTTGCCGCCTGCATTCGGCATGCCAATATCAATTTTTAGACGCCTTGTTTGTTTGGAAAACAATCCATCAAGGCAGTGCGCGGTAAACATTACGGCTGACATTACTTCGGCATGGACTACCCACCGATCCCGCCTGTTCCTGGAGCGCATGCAGGGAACAGCAAGATTTATTGCCGTCTCGGAGCAGCCTGGAGTGGAAAAAGTGGCTGGATGACATAAGGCCTGGAGAGTTTAATTGTGCATAAAAACTCTCTTACCTGCTCTCATGCTCAAGTCCCCCCCCCTTCTTATTCCAAGAGTCGTTTCACCCATAACAGCCACATTTCTGATCCCAGCCTCGTGCTTTGCTGCCAAGCAGATGCCCGCTTGATCTGGGTGCGTGCTTGATTTCTCTTTACTTCACCCAATTACCGTATTTTTTGCCCTGTAAAACTCACTTTTTCCCTCCTAAAAAGTAAGGGGAAATGTGTGTGCGTCTTAGGGAGCAAATGCAGGCTGCACAGCTATCCCAGAAGCCAGAACAGCAAGAGCGATTGCTGCTTTCACTGTGCAGCAATCCCTCTTGCTGTTCTGGCTTCTGAGATTCAGAATATTTTTTTTCTTGTTTTCCTCCTCCAAAAACTAGGTGTGTCTTGTGGTCTGGTGCGTCTCATAGAGCGAAAAATACGGTATCTCTAGTTCTTTGATTTCTCTGAACTCGGCGATTCTCTGCTGAGCGCATGAGCTGCCTCCGCTGCTTCTTGGAATTGACTTTAGGGGATACGGGCCTTTGGTCCATAGCGATTACTCCTGGGGTGGCTCACAAAGTCCTTGCTTGATGCCACAGTCGGAGATAATGCCAGCATGGACCGGCCATCAAAGTGTCAGGGAGAGGGTTGTAGCTCAGAGGTATAACATCTGCCTTGCAAGCCGAAGGTCCCAAGTTCAGTCACTAGGTAGGGAAAAAAATACCTGAAATCCTGGAGAGTTGCGGCCAGTCAGTGTGGACAGTACAGTGGTACCTTGGTTCTCAAACGCCTTGGTACTCAAACAACCCAAACACTGCAAACCCGGAAGTAAGTGTTCCAGTTTGCAAACCTTTTTCGGAAGTCGAACATGCTCTGTTTTGGGTATTGCGCTTCCATTTTGAGTGCCACACTTCCACTTTGAGTGTTACACCAAGGTCTGTCTGTTTTTGCTATTTATTTTGCATTTTTGTGGCTCTTTCGTGTTTTTGTGTGTGACTGTGTGGAACCCAGCTCAGCTACTGACTGATGGATTGTGTGACTGCAGTACATTGTTTATTGCTTTCATTTTAGGGAACAATGTCTTGTTAGATAGTAAAATTCATGTTAAATTGCTGTGTAGGGTTTTTTTTTTGAAAGTCTGGGACGGATTAATCCATTTTGCATTACTTTCTATGGAAAAGCGTGCCTTGCTTTTGGAACGATTTGATTTTGGAATATACTTCCCAAACAGATTAAGTTTGAGAACTGAGGTACCACTCAGGTTAAGAACTTAATTCATTCTGGAGGTCCGTTCTTAACCTGAAACTGTTCTTACCACTTTAGCTAATCGGTCCTCCCGCTACCACTGCATGATTTCTGTTCTCATCCTGAAGCAAAGTTCTCAACCCAAGGTACTATTTCTGGGTTACTGGAGTCTGTAACCTGAAGCATCTGTAACCTGAAGTGTCTGTAACCCGAGGTACCACTGTACTAAGCTTGGTACATGGCAGCTTCCTTTGATGTTTGCTGAGTCTGCAAAATGTCCGGGAAAACCTGGATGTATGGCAAGTAGGGCGATTAAAATAATACTACTAATAAAAATGCTATAAAAAGTTTTTAAGAGCCCAAAAACTTACTGTGGGCAGAGGTGTGTACATTTGAGAGAGTCTTAAAAAAAGCTCAACAATTTGGGGGTGTTATGCCTACTTCGTTTTCATCCAAGTGAGAGCCCCCAGTTAGAACTTTGTAAATCGATGGTCTCTTCTTTCGCTTGCTCATTTTCACCAGAATTCAGGCTCTTCAAACAAAGCGATTGGCTGAAGGTTAGAGATGAAGGGAGCCACTGTGCAAATTATAATTAACTTGTGGAACACGTTTCCACAGAATCGGATGATTCTCACTAACTTGCAGGGGTTTTAGTTCATAGAGGGTAGATCTATTTAAAAACGGTTCTTGAAGAACCAGTCTTTTAGCTATTAATACCGAAAACTAAAAACTTTTTTTAAAAAATCGAACCTCTCTCTACAGTGGCAGTCTATATGAGGATCAACCAAAGGACAAGGCTGCCACTTTCACACTCTGTTGTGAGCTCCTAGAAGCTGTTTTGGGGAAAATGCAGCTTGGGTACACATTAGCGTTTACTCTGGCCCCAGTGAGCTCGCACAACCTTATCCACAGTGAAGAGCTATCCCGTAGTTTCTTGAGGAATGCCGCTGTTTGGTGCATTTCCCCCCAAACCAGCTTTAACCAAAGCGACGTCCACTTTGCGGTTAAGCAGAGGTCCGTACATTTGAGAGAGCCACTGCGCATCATGCTCAGATTATACCTTCACGAACAGTGTGTGAATGCAGGGGAGCGGGGGAGGCCAAACAGGTCATGTGCAACAGGTGAAGGCATTCCCTCCCCTTCTCTGGGGTCTACAACAATGTGCAATCACAACTTGAAATGCAGTGGGAAGGAAACAACCTCACTGGGTTTTAAACCACTGGTGTTCACATAACCACAAAGTTCAGGTGTCCTGGTGGGATACGTTGCTTCAGCTCAATATCCATCAAAAGCTCTGCACATCCCTATTCTTTTGCTAACCTTCACTAACAAAATGTTGTTCAGCTGACCGGTCCATGGACTAGGGAGCAGAGATCTTGCCTGCTATTTCCACCCGGACCTCCCTCTGTTTAGCTAAACCTGTGAACCCAGCAGACAAAATACCGTATTTTTTGCTCTATAAGACTCACTTTTTCCCTCCCAAAAAGTAAGGGGAAATGTGTGTGCATCTTATGGATTGAATGCAGGCTGCGCAGCTGTCCCAGAAGCCGGAACAGCAAGAGGGATCGCTGCTTTCGCTGTGCAGCGATCCCTCTTGCTGTTCTGGCTTCTGAGATTCAGAATATTTTTTCTTCTTGTTTTCCTCCTCCAAAAACTAGGTGCGTCTTATAGAGCGAAAAATACGGTATGTGGATGGGTTTTTTTTTTGTTTTTTTGCAGGCTTTCCTCCTGATTGTGTGTTCAGACATTGTGCACGCAGACAAGCTGTATGTACAAGCTGCGCATAGGCTCTTTCCATGGGTTTGTCTGAACAGATGGAGAGCCGAATCAGTAGGCATGATTCCTCCTTCTGTGTGTGCAATATATAAGGAGCAGTCATCTGAATAGAGCTCATGAATGTGAAGCTTAAAGGGAAGGGCTGTTTCTCAGCGGCAGAGAACATCTGCTCTGCATGCAGAAAAATAAAAATAAAAATTTATTACTTATACCCCGCCCATCTGGTTGGGTTTCCCCAGCCACTCTGGGTGGCTCCCAACAGAATATTAAAAACACAATAAAACAGCAAACACGAAAAACTTTCCTAAACAGGGCTTCAGATGTCTTCTAAAAGTCAGATAGTGGGTTATTTCCTTGACATCTGATGGGAGGGTGTTCCACAGGGAGGGTGCCACTACCGAGAAGGCCCTGTGCCTGGTTCCCAGGTTCAGTCCCTGGCATCTGGGAGAGTCCCAGAATACTTGAAATGCCCTCTATAAATGTTACGCCATAAATATCTCTTGGCGGTGAAAATAGGCAATGTGGCAGAGGTGGTTTGAACATACAGCGGATGCCCTGAAAACAAATGTTTGCGCAGACAAACGACTTCCACCCCACTTAAGTTTAATTGCAATCTGAGTTGTCTGTTTTTGCTTTCCTACTTACGAGGGGTCCTTTTTAACTCTCTGTATGCTGCCCTTCAGTTTAGCAAAATCTCAGGGTGGTCCCAGGTGATGTTCTGAAGGCAGAGGGGCATATGCGACTATGCATTTTGCTGAAGTTAAGCAGGTCTGGGTCTGAATGGGAGACCGCCTGCATATTGGAAGAAAAGTGGGATATAAATGTAAAGGGGCAGGAATCAAATCAAGATAAAACAAGTGGGAGGGGAGGGGGAAGCAAGCAGAAGTAGAATAATAAAAGTTGATGCAGCAGGATCTGACACAAGGGACCCTTCATCCACCAGTGGCACTGATCCTGGCTAGATTGCACTCGCTTCCAATTAGTTTCTGGGCCCAATTCAAAGTGCTGGTTTTGACCTAAAGGTAAAGGTAAAGGGACCCCTGACCATTAGGTCCAGTCGTGACCGACTCTGGGGTTGCGGCACTCATCTCGCTTTATTGACCGAGGGAGCCAGCGTACGGCTTCCGGGTCATGTGGCCAGCATGACTAAGCCACTTCTGGCGAACCAGAGCAGCGCACGGAAACGCCATTTACCTTCCCGCCAGAGTGATACCTATTTATCTGCTTGCACTTTGATGTGCTTTCGAACTGCTAGGTTGGCAGGAGCAAAGACCAAGCAACGGGAGCTCACCCCATCACGGGGATTCGAACCGCTGACCTTCTGATCCGCAAGCCCTAGGCTCTGTGGTTTAACCCACAGTTGACCTATACAGCCTTAAATGGCTCAGGGTTGCAATGCAAGGATCGCCTCTCCCTGTTTGAGCTGACCTAGACCCCGCTATCATCCTCTGACGCCCTTCTTTGTGCGCCTCCTTCATGAGAGGTTGCTGGAGGGTGGCAACATGAGAACTGGCCTTCTTTGTGGTGGCTCCCCGTTTGTGGAACACTCTCCCCAGGGATGCTTGCCTGGCTCCTTCATTACATATCTTTAGGTGCCAGGTGAAAACGTTCCTCTTCAACTAGGCCTTTGATTGATTAATATCCGATGCCCTTTTAAATGTGTTTGGGGGAGGGTTTGTTCGTTCTTTATTTTTGTTCTGTGCTTTGCGTTTTTATGCTGCCCAGAGACATTTGGATGCAGATTTAATAAATAAAATAAATAATACCTGGAGCTGGCCCTGGAGGCAGGGTTCATGCAGGATGAGGGATAGCTCAGTCTATAGAACAGGAGACTCTCAATCCCAGGGTTGTGGGTTCCAGCCCCAAATTGGGCAAATGATTCCTGCATTGCAGGGGGTTGGACTAGATGACCACCATGGTACCTTTCAGCTCTAGGATTCTGTGACATAGCTCAGGGATTGAGCAAATGCTTTGCACACAGAAAGCCCCAGGCTCAATCCTTCGCACTTCTAAATCCTTGGCAGATAGACTGGTGACTGGGAGTGGCCACCGAAACCATATAACACCGGTCCTGAAAGACCTACACTGGCTCCCAATGAATTTCCAAGCACAATTCAGAATGTTGGTGCTGACCTTTAAAGCCCTAAACGGCCTTGGTCCGGTATACCTGAAGGAGCGTCTCCACCCCCATTGTTCAGCCCGGACACTGAGGTCCACCTCCGAGGGCCTTCTGGCGGATCCCTCCCTGCGAGAAGCGAGATTATAGGGAACCAGGCAGAGGGCCTTCTTGGTGGTGGCCCCTGCCCTGTGGAACGCCCTCCCACCAGATGTCAAGGAAATAAACAACTACCTGACTTTTAGAAGACATCTGAAGGCAGCCCTGTTTAGGGAAGTTTTTAATGTTTGTTGTTGTTATTATTATTAATAATCATAATAATAATATTTTTTTGTTGGAAGCTGCCCAGAGTTGCTGGAGAAACCCAGCCAGATGGGTGGGGTGGTATGATGATGATGATGATGATGATGATGATGCTGGGAATGTCTCCTGTCTAAAACCGTAGAGTGCTGCTGCCAGCCAGTGTGGACAGAACGGAGCTCGGTGGACCAGTGACCTGACTCTGTGTGAGCAGACCTCTTTAGGGAGGTGCTGTATTCCAGGGGCAGTGTGTGTGTTCATGTTTTGTATGCAGAAGATCCAAGGGGCAGAGAAGGCCAGGAAGAGCCTCCGGACTGAAACCTTGCAGACTGAGGCCCTGCCCACCAGTGTAGACAACACTGAACTCAATTGGAGCCACGATCCAATTCAGGATAAGGCAGTTTCCTACGTTCCTATTAGTTACCCTTCAACAAACGGCAACTATTTCGTCCTGCAATAAGGGTGATTAAAGATTGTCCACAGGGCAGGTTTCCTCGGTCCTTCTGCTATCCGAAGTGGGCATTTGCTGTGATGGATTAGTTTGGAATAATGAACTCCTGGCTCTCTGCTCACAATCCCCGGCAAAAGAGTAGGCAGCTTTCCAAATTAAATTTTCTCTTCCCCTCTATTCTATCCACATGAGCTTTGCGTCTGGCTGGCTGCACCAGTTACTTTTTGGGGGGTGGGTGGGGGCTGCCAACAGTTGAAGTCTCACAGCATGAATTTGAAGTGTTGTGATGCTGCTTTAAGCAGCCCTTGTTGTTGTTGTTGTTTAGTCATTTACTCGTGTCCGACTCTTCGTGACCCCAAGGACCAGAGCACGCCAGGCACTCCTGTCTTCCACTGCCTCCCACAGGTTGGTCAAACTCATGCTGGTAGCTTTGAGAACACTGTCCAACCATCTCATCCTCTGTCGTCCCCTTCTCCTTGTGCCCTCCATCTTCCCCAACATCAGGGTCTTTTCCAGGGAGTCTTCTCTTCTCATGAGGTGGCCAAAGTATTGGAGCCTCAGCTTCAGGATCTGTCCTTCCAGTGAGCACTCAGGGCTGATTTCCTTCAGAATGGAGAGGTTTGATCTTCTTGCAGTCTCCTCCAGCACCATAATTCAAAAGCATCAATTCTTTGGCAATTAGCCTTCTTTATGGTCCAGCTTTCACTTCCATACATCACTACTGGGAAAACCATAGCTTTTACTATATGGACCTTTGTTGGCAAGGTGATGTCTCTACCTTAAGCAGCCCTGGCTTCCCCCAAATATTTCTGGGAGAGCATGTTCTCCTTCATGAAGAGCATGTGTTGCAGTGGGGTCTAACAGGACACCCCCTCTTGGTTACTGGGCGGGACCGTTTGGATGGCCATGACTGTGATTGGGCCAGTTTGGATTGTTGGGGAGATTTTGATGTTACCATTTAGAGGGTTGGCCCGAAGGTTATATATTCTTGGCACGCAGCTTTTTTCAGTCTCTTTTGCTGCGTGCATTGGGTTGCCTGCCCACCCTCCCTAATTTAGGGCTGTTGCGCTTGACCTTGCTATGCCTGTCATGGGGTCATCTGCTTTTGGGGCAGGGGCCCAGTAGGAATTTTGTCCATTTGGCAGATTGGCTGCTGCCATTTGGTTTTTGCCTACTGCATAGCAAATCGTCACAACTTGTAAGGTTGCAGCTAGGCATTGGTTAAAAATTGGTTGGTGGAGGGGTAAGGGTTGGCGGTGCCTGCCCCCCAATGCTGCTGCTGCATGGGAATTCTGTTAAAGGAATCCAGGGGTTTGCCATGCTTTTGTCCGTATCCCAGGCAAGGGGCTAGGGCTGTGCAAGCCCCTGGGAGCATGCAGGGAGGGGTGAGGGTCTGGTACCCAGCCCCATTCTCCCCCAATATTGTTTTCCCTTACTGGCTTTCCCTGGAATCCGGAAGTCAGTTCTGTCCCTGGGCGTGGGGACAGATAGTCGTAACCAATGCCTAAGCAACCACTCACATTATGTATTTTAATAAAGTTGTGGCCAAAATGATGCCAAAAACCTTAAACAAAAATTCGGTGTGAATTGTGATTTATTTAGGGGGTGTCTTGGGGACCTCGACATGCAACTGTAGTTTGTTAAGATTGCTGAGAGTTGCTAGCAGGCCCCAGATTCTTCTCCCAGAGCTGTACAGTTCTCCAAGTGTTCCTGCGAAGAGGAATTGACTCTTCCGGGTTAAACCACTCTGGGAATCTCTTGTTCCAGCCTACCTTGTCAGATGGTTGTGAAGATAAAACGGGAGAGCAGCTATGTATCTTGAACTCCTTGGAGGAAGAAGGATGCGTTACGGATGCTGTTGACAACAGCAACGACAACTTATTTTGCAATTAGCACAGCAGAGTTAACATAACGTGGGTGGCTTGTTAGTGGAAAATAAAACACGAACCTGCCCAGGATTGTATGGCCATCCGCCATGGATGCTTTAGTTTAGATTCCTGCATTGCAGTGGGTTGAACTAGATGACCGTTGGGGGTCCCCTGTGATTCTATGGATTGGGCCATTTTGGCAGGAATAAACTGTGGGAAACTTCATTGTGATAATCAGAGGCCCCCGGTGATCTTTGGTTCTGTGGGCATTGAATGCCTTGTTCCCTGCTGCATTCCGGACTTTGCTTTCTTGCGGCATGTTCTCGTAGGCCTGTCTCCTGCTTTTCAAAACTGCCCTCTCACTTTGGATTTCATAGCGTTGGAAGCAGGCAATCAGCTTCCTGCGAAGGCCCTGGCCTTGACACTTTTATTAACGGTCTGGCAGGTGCGGTGCAGAAGTGGCTGTTGCTGCCTCCTTGGGGAGACCAACTGCAGCGCCGGCCATAAACCCTTCCTTTGTCTCCGCGTCCCCAGGCGGCATTGAACCAAATCCTCGTGTCCTTCAGAACCCCCAGCGATTGCATCCTGCAGCAGAGCCACTTGCGCCTCCAAGACGAGGGAGGCGTCACTTTTCACCAAACAAACGGCCAGTGTCTTTTGGCTTGACGTTTTTGCAATTCCCTTTAGGCGCTTTCGAAGGCACTTCTCTTTTTCGAAAGAAAGAAAGAAAGAAAGAAAGAAAGAAAGAAAGAAAGAAAGAAGGCATGTGTGGTGCATCGTGATTTCCATAAAAACATTGCTTTACTCTGTTAGAAATCCAAGAGGCTTTATTTCCTACCCAGGCCTTCTCAGCCTGGTGCATTGGACTACAACTCCCAGCAGTCCCAACTAGCAGCTGGGGCTCATGGAAGTTGTAGTCCAAAACATCTGGAAGGTGGCAGGTTGGCAAAGGATGTCCTCCCTGTAAGTCTCTCTCTCTCTCTTTCTCTTAAAAGAATTTTTATTGTTTTTTGCACATGTTTTCCAAACATAACATTCCATCTTATACAATATAACAAACCTTTGGCAATCACAGCCTAGGACTTCCGTCAACCTCGACTAATGGTTTTCTAACCTTCTTTCTGATTTTGCATTTTATTTTAATAGTTATTGCTATAAAACCCAAATCCTAAATAAACTCCTTCTTAGTCCTTTTTCGCAATAATTCATAGGCCTCCCTATAAGTCTCATTTGTAGAAGGTGTACAGTGGTACCTCAGGTTAAGTACTTAATTCGTTCCAGAGGTCCATACTTAACCTGAAACTGTTCTTAACCTGAAGCACCACTTTAGCTAATGGGGCCTCCTGCTGCTGCTGCGCCGGCGGAGCACGATTTCTGTTTTCATCCTGAAGCAAAGTTCTTAACCTGAAGCACTATCTCTGGGTTAGCGGAGTCTGTAACCTGAAGCGTATGTAACCCGAGGTACCACTGTATTAAAAAAAAATATTGTAGCAGATGAAAAAGCAACAGCAGCAACCCTGTGATTTTTGCATGAGTGTCAGCTGTGACTTATTCTAAACAAGAGCTTGCCAGCTCAGGAATGTGTGATTTAATCCTTGCTACATTTTACTTTAAGATACAGTGAAACGCTTGCCCGCAGTTTCAAGCGGGGAAATGTTTTTCAGGTTGCAACACTACTTCCATGCTGCGCTGGGCTCTCTTTGCCAGAGGAGTTTAAGCAGGGATTCAGTTGCCATCTGCCAAGGATGCTGTAGTCACAACCTGAGTTGCAGATCCTATGTTGAGCAGGAGGTTAGACCAGAGGGGCTCCAGTGCCCCTTTTTGGCCCTCTGTGGATAGTGTGCCAGGGCTGTGCACTGGCTCATGGGGATGCAGGTGGTGCTGTGGTCTAAATCACTGAGCCTCTTGGGCTTCCCGTTCAGAAGGTCAGCAGTTCGAATCCCCACGACGGGGTGAGCTCTCATTGCTCTGTCCCAGCTCTTGCTAACCTAATAATAATAATAAAAAAAATCTTTATTTATACCCTGCCCTTCCCAGCCAGAGCCAGGCTCAGGGCAGCCAACACCAGTGAAATTACAATAAAAACATAATAGGGGAGGAAAAAACCCCACAATTTAAAATACAGGTTAAAATACAATTTAAAATGCAGCCTCATTTTAAAAGTAGCCCATAGATCAAAACCATAAGGGGAGGGAAACGTAAGGGTCAGACTGAGTCCAAACCAAAGGCCAGGTGGAACAGCTCTGTCTTGCAGGCCCTGCGGAAAGATGTCAAGTCCCGCAGGGCCCTAGTCTCTTGTGACAGAGCGTTCTACCAAGTCGGGGCCAGTACTGAAAAGGCCCAGGCCCTAGTTGAGACCAATCTAACCACCTTGTGACTTGGGACCTCCAAAATGTTGTCATTTGTGGACCTTAAGGTCCTCCGCGCGGCATACCAGGAGATGCGGTTCCATAAGTATGTGGGTCCTAGCAGTTCGAAAGCACGCCAGTGCAAGTAGATAAATAGGTACTGCTGTGGTGGGAAGGTAAATGGTGTTTCTGTGTGCTCTGGTTTCCATCACGGTGGTCCGTTGCACCAGAAGTGGTTTAGTCCTGCTGGCCACATGACTCGGAAAGCTATCTGTGGACAAGCGCCGGCTCCCTCGGCCTGAAAGCAAGATGAGCGCCACAACCCCATAGTCGCCTTTGACTGGAGTTAACCATCCAGGGGTCCTTTACCTTTACCTTTTAGCTTACTGGCTCATGCCAAATCCTGGACCCCAAACCGAATCATTTTGACCCAGAATTTGACCAGAACAGGTTGAGACAGTGCTGGACTGGGTCCACCCTGAGCAATATGGGGCTGTCAAATGGGGTCACGTGGTTTCAGCCGAAGCGTCATTGTTCTCATTGACAGAACTCAGCTCATGCTTCAGCACGGCCATTCATAGCCCCACCTCCTTCTCTGGCTCCCTCCTGCTTCCTCCCTTCAGAATTTCAGTGGATGATGGGAAGTGTAGTCTTTTGCCAATGAAATCGCACCTGTCTCCCAGGAGACCTCTGCCAAAACAAAAGATGCCCTTTGCTCAAGAATGGGGAAGAGTCGTCTAGTTTTCTCTCGTGGGCCAAGGCGGAATTCCAATACTTGTGCAAACTCTGTGATTAGTTAGGGGTTCAACCCTAATCAAAGACTGCCAGGACTCTCAATCGATCAGGATCAATTGGTCCCTATTTGCCCCAGCTTAAATGGGGCACTCCAGAGTGCTGGATTGTGCCCTGAATCGGATTGAGAGGGACGTGTCGAGACCTCATATTGCATATGCTCCAACTGTCCTATTTACCAGCTCAGCTTCTATTTTCTGGTCCCTCCTAAGTGAGGGTCAAACTAGATGGGATGTTAATAGCACAAATACTGTACTTATTTTAATCCTCTGCCTCTATTTTGGCCGGCACAATCTGTCACTGGCTCTGCTTTGCCCCTATGACACCCTGTTAATTTTTTTCTGTGTGAATTTCTAAAATTCTTCTGATGTGTTCCCTTGGATCTGAGTTCAGGTCCTGCCCCAAAGCCCTAATATCTCCAGAAGCTAAAATTCAAGCATTTGGGCCAGAGGTATCCTTTCTAGCATGTTCTATGTATTCATACCAATGTGCCATGCATAGTTCATTTCAGTGTACCATTTCATGCCCTGCAGCTGCTGAGATACATTTTAGAACGGATGCTAACTTATTTTAGGAACATCTGTGGTTTCCTAGGCTCCTTTCAACAGAAACAAGCACTCTTCCAGGCTTGAAGTTGGTGGAAGACAAGCTGTTAAAGGGTAAACTCATTTCTTCTGTGCTTCTTTCCCACTTACAAAGCACCCAACTTTTTCAAAGGGCTAGGAAGCTATTAAAAGTCCAGACTTTGCATGGACAAGTATAATGAAATCTGGAGCTCATTTATACAAAATACAGTAGGTTGAAACAATCTTAATGGTAACTGTTAACAACTGTTATAGTGATATACTATATATATTTGTCTATTTTCTTTTCCTTACTTTTATCATCCTCATTTAAAAATAGCACCTTATATGTAAAGGAAAAAATAATAATACTGTATAAAACTGTCCTTGCTTGCAAGCTCAGAACCCATTTGAAACCACACAAAAGGAAAAAGGAATAGGGAGGGCAGAGGAAACAATAACATTATAGCATATGTTATCCATGTTTGTTAACTGATGTGGTTGAACAATTTTTTTAAAAAAACCTTAGACTGAGTTTTAGCACTCATGAAAAACTTAAAACAAACCCTTATTTCCTGATGAATAGCCTTTGGACTATAATGTAACTTAAATAGAAAACTATCTTTAGAAAGATTTTCCCTCCAAAAGCATTTTATTTTAAAAATCCAATTTTAATAAAAAAATATCAGATTTTTTAATTTTTATTTTTTTAAATCATTGATTTTTATTCACCCTGGTTTGGTGACCTGTGCAGGGGAACTCCCTGCAGCACCTTAAATCCGGCACTAGCCTGAGGTTGGACTTTTGCCTTGTATCCTGTTGGCTGAAGGTCCAGATGCTCCTGTTGTGAGTTTGCTCCCTCCCAGCCTTTCTCAACCTGTGGGTCCCCAGATATTGTTGAACTACAACTCCCATCACCCCTAGCTAGCAAGACCAGAGCTCAGGGATGATGGGAGTTGTAGTCCAACAACATCTGGGGACCCACAGGTTGAGAACTGCTGCGAGACACCCAGGATAGTTGGAGAAACTGTGCTGCTTGTGGAAAACGGGCTACTTTGTTGTAAAGGTAAAGGGACCCCTGACCATTAGGTCCAGTCGCGGATGACTCTGGGGTTGCTGCGCTCATCTTGCTTTATTTACCGAGGGAGCCGGTGTACAGCTTCCGGGTCATGTGGCCAGCATGACTAAGCCGCTTCTGGCGAACCAGAGCAGCGCACAGAAACACCATTTACCTTCCCGACGGAATGGTACCTATTTATCTACTTGCACTGGTATGCTTTTGAACTGCTAGGTTGGCAGGAGCAGGGACTGAGCAACGGGAGCTTACCCCGCAGCGGGGATTCGAACTGCCAACCTTCTGATTGGCAAGTCCTAGGCTCTGTGGTTTAGACCACAGCACCAGCGGTGTCCCTTTACTTTGTTGTAGGGACTGTTAAAAGTGCTCCCCCCCCTCTCCAGCACTTCCTAATTTAACAAGTTGGTTTTTATGTCTGCCTAACACAATTTTCTTTCTGGTCTTTCAGGTGTATGCGTCTACGGAGGCTCATCATTTCAGGTAGGTCAGATTTAATGTTATTTGTGACTAGCTGCGCTTGAATTAGATTTCATTTTATGGCATGGAAGGGGCTTTGTCCTTGAAGCAAATTCTAGCCTGGAAGAATGACAGCACAGCTCTCAGACGATGGTGGGACTGGAGAGGTCCTAGCCCCCATACCTGTTGCGATGGCATCCTCTGCTACTGCTTTTGAGGTGGCTCCCATTGGGCACAAGTTGGCTAGAAGTGGCTGGAGGGGGAGAGGGCTTGGGGAGGGAGAATTTGCAGATTTTGCAAAAGGCCTGTCTGCTTCTGTCCCCAATGCTATCCCTTCATTGCAACAGTTACAGGTATTGCAATGTTATTGCAATAGTTGCAAAATCATTAAAAACACACACGAGGTATGGCTTTGACTGCAACCCTCAACACACTTCTTCTCCAGGAAAACTTATGGATAAACATTCATAGGATTGCACTGTTTATTGATCTGAAAGGTAACTCTCTATTTGTTACACGGTCCTTTTATACTTTGGTTGTAAGTAAACTTTTTTGAAAATGTTACAGAACTGTGTTTAACTATTCTATGCATTTGTGTGTGACTTAAAAAACCCTGCAACTCTATATGCACTTACTTGGTGGTAAGTCCCATTAAATTGAACGGGGCTTAATTTTGGGTAGACACAGAATCATGCGTAGGATTCCACAGTATATAGGGCTGTGTGCTTTGTAAGCCCTGAGGTACAGAACATGTTTGAGATTTCCGAAACTTTATTAAATTTCCCTTTTTCAGCCAGCTGTGTTTTTGTCCATGGTTGAAGGAATGAGTACAGGAGACGATTTTCAGCTAATACTCTTAAAGCCTTGATTTTATGATATAAAATGTTGCTGAGTGGTTTTGCTTTTTTTAAGAGTAATGATCTTTGTCGGCTTAGCCATGCTGCAAGAGAAAGTATTAGCTGTGTCCAGAAATGTGTATGTAAACTTTCCCCCTATGTAGAGTGTGGCATGTGGGATTAGGTTGCAAGTGCCTGAGAAATGGGTACGGTCTGTTTTTAATCTCTGCCTTAGAAGGGTGAACTGCCCTTAATATTGCTGGACCAATTTTTGGCTCAATTGTTTAACATTTCATTGCATTGTGTGCTTAACAAAAAATGCTCCCGTCAGTCTTCCATGGGAGGAAAGCAGTGAGAGATTCTAAGGTTGTTTCAAATTGATCTGTTTGAGGACTATTTATCCTGATTTGTTTGTGGAGAGGTTAGACAATGTTGCATCAACCCAAGTGTTTCCCAAAACTTTGCATTGTATTTTCCTGTTGCTTACCTCTTTGGCAGAACGCTGATCTATTTGGGAGGAAGTTTTGTTGTACAATAGCTCCGTACCTACTTTAACAACGCATTGTGAATTCCACCAGTATGTGATTTTGACCTGGCAATATATTGTGGGTGTTAAGGCTGGGCGATATATCATCCGAAACTGGTTTCCAGCCCATATCAAGATATCGGTTTTATAATTTTTGACCTGGCGTATATTGCGAATCATGATGTGTTTGTGTGCTATGCAAAAATCACAATGTGGGAAAAAACTGTGAAGCCAGGCAATGCCTCTGCATAAAGGTAAAGGGACCCTTGACCATTAGGTCCAGTCGTGGCCGACTCTGGGGTTGCGGCACTCATCTCGCTTTATTGGCCAAGAGAGCTGGCGTACAGCTTCCGGGTCATGTGGCCAGCAAGACTAAGCCGCTTCTGGCGAACCAGAGCAGCGCACAGAAACGCCGTTTACCTTCCTGCCAGAGTGATACCTATCTATCTACTTGCACTTTGATGTGCTTTCGAACTGCTAGGTTGGCAGGAGCTGGGACCGGGCAACGGGAGCTCACCCCGTCATGGGGATTTGAACTGCCAACCTTCCAGTCGGCAAGTCCTAGGTTCTGTGGTTTAACCCACAGTGCCACCTGCGTCCTGCCTCTACATAGTTCCAACCTTATTTCAGACATTGTGATACATCAGCATACCACAATGTTTAGCTGGTGGTTTATCATGAAGCTGAAAACCAGCTCCATCCTTACTTCAGACATTGTGATGTATCGGTATATCACAATGTTTAGCTGGTAATATATCAAGAAGTTGAAACCCATATATTGCCCAGCCCTCCTGGAGATGTAGTTCCAATTATTTCTGGCATGCATGGACTCCGTGGTTTCTATGCAACTCCTTCTTTTATCCCCTACCTTGTGAGGTGTGAAGTGGCCCCCATTGTTCTGGGTCTGACCTTGCTAACTGAGATTTAGCTCTCAATTCCGTGCCCTGGTGCAAACGCGATTTGCTTTCCTCCATCCGTATCCCGCCAATTGCTCCCTGCGTCTAACCCTCTTAGAGTTAAAATTCCTCTTCCCTCCCAACTTTGACATTGTCCCTTTAAAGCCGTCCTGTTGCAAAGAGAGAGAGGGGATGAGATGAAATTGATTTACGGCCCGTTGTCTTTGGCGGACGGCTTCGGAGGAAAGCCGGAGCAGATTGCATGCATTTGTTTCCATTAAAAATATACTGTGGAGCATCACAGTGTTTTAAAGGCTATTGAGAAATCTGCCTACACTCCATCAACTCTAATAAATTGTGCGGCAGATAATTCTCCCCTCCACATTTTGGCTCGATAAGTACTGTAATATACTGGTGCTCAGAACACGCAGAAATGAGACATCAGGATGTCACCACTGCCTGTTGACGTGCGGCTGATGTTTGCAGGACTTTTTTTCACCAGGCTTGTAGGCTTTCGTAGGTAGCAAAGACAGTGTGGATGCCAGACACGTACAGAGCTCCCTTTCATCATGTGGCACAGCCTAAGTGACTGATTCTTAGCCCTCCGCTTATGATAGACTGCTGGTTCCTCTCCATGTATCTCCGCAGATGTCGTGGGATGTACCGAGGAAGGAAAGTTCTCATGGCTGTGGGTGAAGGGACTGAACATCTGCCTAATGCTGAACCAGATAATGGCAGGAAGAGCTGTAGCTTGGCTAGTTGCGTCTTAATCTGTGTTTTTAATTTTTGTTCCTTTCGCCAATTTCCCCCCCTTCCAAATTATTACAAATCAAACCAAATTAATTTATTTTAATACAGTTTCGAAAAGATCAGGTTTCCCTCCCCCGTTGCGTAATATGTCCACATCGCTGCATCAGTTCTTATTAGTCTCTAGTTGTCATCACTTCATTTGCCATTAAACATTTCTTACAGCTGCCCCCCCCCTTGTGTGTTTTAATTTTTGTGAGCCTCCTTGAGTCCTGGTTCTGGGGGAAAAGTGGGATGATGATGATGATGATGATGATAATAATAATAATAATAATAATAATAATAATAATAATAATAATAAT
>JAXCMG010000014.1:48800157-48810427 GCA_034642415.1 Podarcis siculus | reverse complement strand
ATAATAATAATAATAATAATAATAATAATAATAATAATAATAATAATTCTCACAACAACCCTGTGAGGTAGGTTAGGCTGAGAGGCAGTGAAGGGCCCAAGGTTACCCAGTGAGCTTCATGGCTGAGTGGGGATTTGAACCCTGGTCTCCAAGATCCTAGTCCATGGGTAGGCAAACTAAAGCCCGGGGGCCTTCTGAATCCAGTTGCCTTCTGAATCCAGCCTGCGGACGGTCCAGGAATCAGCGTGTTTTTACATGAGTAGAATGTGTCCTTTTATTTAAAATGCATCTCTGGGTTATTTGTGGGGCATAGGAATTCGTTCATTTCCTCCCCTCCAAAATATAGTCCGGCCCCCCACAAGGTCTGAGGGACAGTGGACCGGCCCCCTGCTGAAAAAGTTTGCTGACCCCTGTCCTAGTCCAATACTTTTAGTTTAGCAACTGTACCACTTCTCCAAGTCCAAATAATTAAAAAATGCCTTTACGATGGGAAGAACATCCACAGTCAAGACCAAAATTAAAAAGAGATCACCACTGCTGTTCCTGCATAGGTATTTCCTTGCATGTTGCTGCTTGCTGGCTGTAACCAGGTCAAAGATTGTGTTTAACAAGAAATGTTTTGCTTGGAAACAATCATCTGAGTCTAAAAAGGGAGGTGGGTAATGTGGGGGTGTTAACCCCAGTTGAGCAGTGTGATCTGGTCCCTCAAGTACTCACAAAGATCTTGGTGGCAGTGGCAAAAGAAGAAGATACAGTGCTGGAATGAGAGAAGCTCAGTGCCTGACGGAGGTGCATATCACCCGCGGGACCCACAGCAGTACAATTCCCATAGCAGTGGAAATGGCTGGTGTTTGCTGATTTGTCCCAATCCAATCCAGCAAATGTGAACGCTATCAGTTGTTGTTGTTTTCAGTCCACAAACGGCACATAATTTCCCCCGGGTTTGCACTGTTTCCCTCGTGTTGAAATAAATGGTGTGGCATAATGTAAGGACGACGTCATCAATTACACGGGTTGCGAAAAATGTCGCCATAGTGGACAGCGGCGAAAGAAGACGAATGACACAGTTTTGGGTGGAAGCTGAACCGCAGCAGAATGGAAACGGTTCTGTGTGATGTGATGAATATGGGGCAAGAGAGAAATCGGTGCCTTCTCACATCCCTGCCCCCCAGGTCAAGCAACTGTCTTCGTTTGTGCAAGAGGGTCCGTGAGAGTGGAGCTGAGGGCCACACCCAGTATTCCTTTACCCCAGAGGGTTTGTCCTTTGACATCGGCGAGCTAACAGTAAAACACACCGTGCAAGTTGGAGTTAACTCTTTATTAGCAGAAAACATGCTGGACACAAGAGTGTCTGGCCTATCAGCACAGCACTCATCTCTGGTAGGTCTTGTCCCCATGAAGTAGTTGTTGAAGACCTCCGCTTCCTCGCAGATGACTAAGCCCCCTCCTCTCCAGGGCTTTTCTTAAGCAATCAAAGACTGTGCCTGCGCATCGCAAATCTCTGCTCCGCCCTTTTCATGCCTCTTCTGGTTCTGGGAGACAAGAGGGGAGCTTGTTGCAAGAGGAGGGGAAGGCATCCATGACTCATCACTGCCTTCAGCTTCTGCCTCTGATTATGGACTTCTTCAACAGACTCTTCCCGCTCTCTAAGCCTTGTTACCTGTTCAGGTTCTGACACCTCCTCCTCCCAGTTTTCTCCCTCTCACCGCTCCTCGTTGTCCAACCATTCCTCTGCATCCATGATATCCGTGGGTAAATGCGTTCCTTAGGTCAAAAGCAGCATCTACCGTATTTTTCGCTCTATAAGATGAAGTTTTCCCCCTCCAAAAATTAAGGGGAAATGTGTGTGCGTCTTATAGAGTGAATGCAGGCTCCATGGCTTCAGCGATAGCAACACGAAGCCTCCGAAGCGCAGTGGGAGCGCTCCCGCACCAATCCCTCTTGCTCTCTTGGCTTCGCTTCGCTGGAGAGGCACTGCGCAGCTTTCCCTCTCTGCGCAGCGCCCCTTCAGCCAAGTGGGAGGAGAAATGGAAGGGGCTCCGTTTCTCCTGCTGCTTCGTTGAAGGGGCGCTGTGCAGAGAGGGGGAGATTTTTTTTTTCTTGTTCTCCCCCTCTAAAACAAGGTGCGTCCTATGGTCGGGTGCGTCCTATAGAGCGAAAAATACGGTAAGTGATCTCCTGAAGATTTCAGAATCTTGGCAACTCTTCATGCTGCCAGCAGCAAGTAACTGATAGAAATGAATTACTTCATGCGTTTTCATACAATAAAAGCAGCCAGAAAGGTGTGGGTGCAAGGGAAGCAATATTAGTGATCACTAATGCATGGGCTGCTGTCAGATATTGTAAGGTTGGCAGTAACTGGGTCACTGGAGTGGATCTCGTCGGTTGCTTTTTCTATATGCTAAAGGGCATATTCATATATATTTTTAGTTGCCATATTTTTAATAGGCTCTGCCGCTGTACCCTTTACAGCAGCCTGACACGGATGAAACTAAGCACAGGAAGGTATTCTTGTCATAGTGATAAGTGTGGAATGCTTCACTTGTGACATCTGTGTCATGCAAAAAGCACAGGAGGAGAACATTTCTTTTTTCTTGGGGTGGAACAGACTCCCATGAGAGGTGGTGGACTGTCCTTCCTTGGACGTTTTTATGCAGAGGTTGGATGGCCACCTGCCATGTATGATCTGTTAGAATTCCTGCTCCGTGGCTGCAGTCATGGGGTTGTTGTTTTTCACATAACAGTGTATGTTTTGACTCCACAGAGTGGGAAGTGACGGAGACAGGATGTTTGTGTTACTGTGTTCCGTGAAGTGGGAGTATTGTCCTTTGTTCTTTCTCTTTACTGTCTGATGCTAGAGAGAGAGGGAGCCATGTTGCAGTGCTCCGTGTGTGTTTATATGTAAATAAAGTAGATTAGCCAAAATGCCGAGTTGCTGAGGTCTGTCACGCGCATGATGCACAAACTCTGCAGATCCCTAAGTGTGCTGTTGTCGGTTGGCATCGGTTGCTGTGATGTTCGGGCTGAAGAAAGCCTTTGAAGCTCCCGAACGAAAGATTAGGAGGGAGAGAGCATGCCAGTTGGGCATGTGTCTCTGCCAGGGTCCTACTCAAGTGTAGGGTGAACTCTTGACATGATCTAGTTGAGATTCCTGCATTGCAGGGGGTTGGACTAGATGACCCTCAGAGGTCCCTTCTGACTACAGTTCTGTGATTCTGTGTGATGCAGAAGTGCTCACCTTAATCATTGCTCCCTGAGCAAAGCAATTCTACCTTTCGGATCCGCGAGCTTCCCTTCGTCTTCCTCCTCCTCAGCATCTCTTCCCTCCTGCACCTCTGAGACGTTCAGCTCATTTTATTTTTTTTAAAAAATAAAAAAATAAAAAAGATAAATAGGTGTCTAAGTCAGCTACTTTCCTTTTCAGTCAGCGACATTCCTCTTTGTCTTCACCGGGCTTTGAAGGAGGCGCATTACAGAAAGGATTGATTATGTGCTATTGTATCCTGCTTCCTAAGCACTTAACGGCTGTGTACAATGGTAAATGCTGAAAAACAATATTTTATGCAAAAGCGTTCCCTTCCCCCACCCCAGTGAACTTCATGGGGGTGGGTGGGGAGAAGGAACTCTTCCTAAGCTTTGTGCAAGAAAAGAGAAAAAAAGAGGCACTCTGAATCTTGAAAATCCCATAGGGGAGGATGCACTTGCCCATTTTTGCATTACATAAGAAGAGACCTGCAGGATCAGGCCAGCGGCCAATCTTGTCCAGCATCCTGTTACTAACAGATGCTTAAGGGAAGCCTGCAAGCAGGACCCAGTGGCAGATTTGGGCTCTCAAATTTCAGTGGTGCCCTGTGTGATGCTGAAATTTGTCATCTTGCCCCACCTCTCTCGCTCCGTTCTACTCCATTATTGTAGCGCCACCTGCAGTGCAGCACCTAGTGCGGCCAAGCCAGTCACACTACCATAAAACCACCTTTGCAGGACCCGAGCACAAGAGCACTCTCCCCTCCTGCAGTCTCCCTGCTGCACTGAGGAAGAATGGTGGGAGCCTCCCCCTCCCCCGGATCCTGAATCTTCCCAGGAGCAGGAGGACAGTATAGGTTTGGAACAGCGGTTTGCAGAGGGGCATAGTTCTGAAGGCAGAAGCTGGGAAATGCTGGATGGGGAACAGCTAGGTGAAGAAACACGGGAAGAGAGAGGGTTAACAGATTCACAGTCTCTGGACAGCATTCACCCCCCCCCACCCCTGTCTCCAGAGTCACGGAGAAAGTGGCAGAACAGAAAGCACAGAGACTGCAAACTCAGATTATAAGACGCAGGAGTGGCGTAGATTAATAGGGACGGAAGAGGGTGGAGCCCTTAATTGGGAGCACCGCCATTCTGGGAGATGCTCTGTCCCATGAGACCAGGGCCCTTCAGGATTTAACCTCCTTCCATCGGGCCTGTAAGACAGAGCTATTCCACCTGGCCTTTAATTTGAATTCAGCCTGATCTTTTATTTCCCTTCTCTTCCCTCCCCCTCCCCTTTTATGAAGATCACCCACTCTGAGACCCCACAGCTAATTCTCCCCTGGCCTCCTCGCTGGCCTAAGTAGGACTCATTCAGCCAGCTAGCCCTGGTGACTATCTAATGCTTATTAGATGGATTTCCCCTAAATTGAGTTCTGAACTTTGAATTTTATTGTTATTCATGTTTTTATACTGTATTTTATGTGGTTTTACAATTAAGTGTTTTAAATTTGTTGTTAGCCGCCTTGAGCCCGGTTTTCTGAATTGGGAAGGATGGGGTATAAATAAAAAATTATTATTATTATTTATTATTTGTTCTCTTGCTGTGATTATTAAAGTTTCTAACTGGTAAGAAGGCTAATTTCCCTTTGTTCTGCTTATCTACTCTAGAGCCAGTGTGGTGTAGTGGTTAAGAGTGGTGGACTCGTAATCTGGGGATCCGGGTTCGCTTCCCCGCTCCTCCACATGCAGCTGCTGGGTGACCTTGGGCTAGTCACACTTCTCTGAAGTCTCTCAGCCTCACTCACCTCACAGAGTGTTTGTTGTGGGGGAGGAAGGGAAAGGAGATTGTGAGCTGCTTTGAGACTCCTTCGGGTAGTGATAAAGTGGGATATCAAATCCAAACTCTTCTTCTACTGCCACAAGGGAGGAAGCCAATTCCCTGAAGCCTGACACTCCCTCGGCTGGTAATTCAGCAGCGTTACTGCTTCTGACCATGAAAGCAGAGCCGAGCCATCATGGCTACTAACTATGGATAGCTTTGTCCCCCACAAATTTGTCCGATCCTCTTTTAAAGCCACCCAGGATGGTGACCTTCTCTGCTTCCTGTGGATGTGCTGGATGCTGTTGGGGCCACCACATTCTTGGTTCAAATTCCTGCCCAATGCCCCCTATAGGGAGTGATAGAAATTAGCCAGGTGCTAGGAGCGTTTTGCATAGGGAAAATGGCGACCACATGGACATCTCTGGATGCCAGGTTGGCAACTGGCATCTCCACCTGGCTGACTCCATCTTTCTTAAGCAGGTAAGCTTGAAGAGCTTATTTATTTCATTTATACCCCCCCTTTTTCTCCAATGAGTACACATTCCACCCCTTCCTCAGTTAATCCTTACGACGACCCTGTGAGGCAGGTAAAGAGGCGTCACGACTGGGTAGGGATTTGAACTCTGATCTCCCAGGTCCTAGTTTGACGCACTAACCACTATACCCCACTGGCTTCCTAGAGTCCTTCTGCTATGGGGCAGAATTAAGTAGGTAAAAAATATATATGGGGAAAGCAAAATGTCACTTAGAGAAGGATCTGAAATATTTTCCTTGAAGCCTGCATTTGTTCTTTTCTGGATTGTTTTATTTGATGTTATAATGTGTTCTAAACCGCCTTGAGACCCCCCCTTTAAAATATAAAGGGGTATAGAAGTGGAATGAATAATAATAATAGTAATAAATTTCGCTGCAGGAAAAAAAAGGCACCTAGATATTCATTGGTGGCGACCATAACCCTGGTTTAAGGTTCCATTTGGTGATGGAGCTCATATATCTGAGTTTCTAACACTGCCTGAAGTGTTGTTCAGAGTAGCCAGTTGCATTGCTCACTACGGAAGATAACAGCACAATAAAATTCGATTAATTGGGCATTTATTCAAAATCCGGTTGAAACGACTTGGTTTAATTGATTCACAAAGCAATCCAGCGATACCAGATTTTGAAAGTTGGGATAGGTCATTTTCACACCTCCTCCCCCTGGCCTCTCAGTGCCCCATAGGGAGCCCACCCACTTTGGGTACCTGTGCTCTGTAGCTTCTCAGCCACCGCTGTTTGATTTTCAAATGATTCCGTCTCTTCTTTGAACGATGGCGCCCAGGGAGAGGTTGCTGGCGATTCATCGACCGGACACGCATGGGGCTCCCTGCCTGCCTGCAAAAACCTCTCCCTCCGGAGGCTTTGAAGCCTGGCGACGGCTGCGTTTGTGCAAAGGGATGGCCCGCATGTCGCATGGATTAATCAAACTTGTCCCTTGCCGCATTCTCAGAGCTGCATGGTCCTTCTTGAGACTTCTGAAGGCGGCCTGCGTTTCCCTCGAAGATTCACCGCTTTATAGTTGAAGGAAGACAAAAGGCGGGAAGGTCAAATACCTGGTCGCAATATTGTGATGTGATGGTGGGAGACTCATTGTGTGATGATATGGTAGAATTCAGCTGCATGGGCCTAATTTTTGCTGAGGTTAAACTCCAGAATCTTTGACTCCAGTTCATCCCTGGAGTGCAGGCGACTCTCAACGTCCTCAGGGCTTGCGTTCAAAATCATTTACAGTGAAAACATCGGGAAGAATTGCCAAAGGTCCCCCTCCCGATTCTCTGCCCTCTTTCCAATTTTTATTTTATTTTGCCAAGTTAAATTCATGCAAGTTGCGAGTTACCTGCATGTGATCTCATAAAAAAGGCCCCTCTGTGCATGCATAACATGCATTATAATTTCCACATGTCAGGAGTGCGTGCAGGAGCCGGGCCCTGTGACCAGTAGGGCTTCGCAGGACTGGGGCCTTCCTAAATTTGTTATTGAGAGGCAAGGCGCAGCCGCACAGGAGAGGCTGCTTGGTAGCTCACAGCACCTGGTGGCAAGAGCCAGGAAGGGATATAAGGTCAGCATTTCCCTTTGGCTCTTTGCCACAGCAACATGTTTCCTGCCTTGCTGCGTCTGGCTCCTTGCTTCCTGATCCTCGGACCTCGGCTCCTTGACTCCTTGCTTCTCGACCCTCGGACCCTTGACTTCGTGACTCCCTGCTTCCTGATCCTCAGACCCCTGGCTTCTGGACTCTCGTTCCTGCTCCCACCCCGCCATCTTGCCCCCGGTCCTGACGTCCTCAACCACGACTTCGATCTCCCGTAGACTGGACCGTGACACCGCAATCCTACAACCCGATCACCTGGAAGTAAAAAGACAGGACCTGGGAGACCAGGGTGATCCACGGGGTTCAAATCCCCACCAGGCCATGAAGCTGACTGGGTGACCCTGGGCCAGTCACTCATTCCTGTGCCTAGCCTACTATGCAGGGTTGCTTTGCAGATAAAATGGGGAGAAGGAACAAGCTTGTTTTCTCCTGCTCTGGAGGGCAGGACTCGAACCCGTGGCTTCAAATTACAAAAAAGGAGATTGCGACTAAACACCGGGAAGAACTTTCTGACAGTAAGAGCTGTTTGACGGTGGAATCGACTCCTTTGGGGGAGTTGTGGACTCTCCTCTCTTGGAAGCCTTTAAAAAGGGGTTGGATGGCCATCTGTCATGGATGCTTTAGCTGAGATTTTTGAATTGCAGGGGGTTGGACTAGATGACCCCTTGGGGGTCCAACTCTGCAATTCTCTCTAGGTGGAAACTTCTGCAAGTGAGAGGGAGGCATTGTTGAAAAGACCCCTTCCTGGTTGCCATGTTCTGAATTTCTGGTTGACACTCAGAAGAAGTCCTCTGTTGATGATTTTATGGTTCAGATAGGTGAAGGAAGGGCTCTCTGGCTGCTAGCAGGCGGGCCAAACCTTGGGCAGTCTAAGGGCCACATTCCCTTACAGTGAACCTTCTGGAGGCCACATGCCAATGGACGGCAGGATCAGAGACAGGTGTGTACAGAGCGATGGAGGTGATTTCTTCTTTCGCATGTGATTCTATGCTTCACCCGGTTATTACATACACTGGCTCCCAGTACGTTTCCGAGCACAATTCAAAGTGTTGGTGCTGACCTTTAAAGCCCTAAACGGCCTCAGTCCAGTATACCTGAAGGAGCGTCTCCACCCCCATCGTTCTGCCCGGACACTGAGGTCCAGCGCCGAGGGCCTTCTGGTGGTTCCCCCGCTGCAAGAAGCCAAGTTACAGGGAACCAGGCAGAGGGCCTTCTCGGTAGTAGCACCCGCCCTGTGGAACACCCTCCCACCAGATGTCAAAGAGAAAAACAACTACCAGACTTTTAGAAGACATCTGAAGGCAGCTCTGTTTAGGGAAGCTTTTAATGTTGAATAGGTTATTGTATTTTAATATTCTGTTGGAAGCCGCCCAGAGTGGCTGGAGAAACCCAGCCAGATGGGCGGGGTATAAATAATAAATTATTATTATTATTTGAGGACATGGTTTTAATTCTGATAATCCCAGTTTTCACACATGCGCAAAGTTTCCAGGTCTTAAATATGGCTCTAAATAGGACTTTCTGTGGCCAATGGTCCTGCATAGCTTTTGGTCCAAGATAAACCATGGGAAATAAGCAAATATATGCTAGTGCATATTTGCATAATTATTACTTCTGCTTTTTGGTTGTTGCACAGAATTCTGAATGATAATGATGGTGAGGATGATGGGGAAATACACACAGCTATGAACATTGGGAATAAAATATGCTTTATCAAAGCATGAAGCATTTTCTGTTTGATTTCTGTGCTCAAAATCCTCCCACCTACCCCCAAACTCCACCTAAGAGCTGCTGATCTTGAATTTCGTGAGGTCTGTGGGTTTTCTGGATTTTTCTTGTTTTCTGCGTACTCCCCCTTGCTGACTCCTGATCGAGATGGAAAAGCCGAGCAGGTGAAACTAGAACTGGGCTTGAAGGAAAACAAGATCAGACAGGATAATTATTTCTTCCTGCAGATCCAGCAGATTGGGGGTGGGGGAGAGAGAATGACCTTAATTACCAGAGGATGTGGCGGTTGAATGGGATGGTTCAAGAGGCTGAAGTTCACAGTGGCACAGAATAATCACAGTGTCCGTGAAAAAGAAGGAAGGATATTGGCTTCAGGTTTGAAATGGTTTTCAGGGAGTAAGCACAGAATTCTGATGAGGGCTCAGGAGAAAGGTGTGTGTGTGGGGGACTTTTTATTTTTATTTTTAAAGAACCCGCATCATTTTATTGCATGGCAGTTTTGGGGGTCGTTTCTGTGGGATGTGAAACACAGAGCAGTCAAATACAACATTCCTAGAGAGGGATGTTTGTCAAGCCAGTAGATAAACTTCCTGTTTCCCCTTTGCTGGGACAAACTTCCTCTACATGTGACCAGAGGTGGGTGTTGCCTTACCTGTGCAGGTAACAAAATAGTACAGCGCAAACAGCCATCTCTTTCTCTGACTCCATTCTTTGAAGAAGCAACATCTCCTTAGCCTGAGATGCTCTCTTGGCCTCCAGCCAAGAGAGGACCAAAGAACTATCTCTTTATGGGATAGATTCCAAGTGTATATATTTTGTAACTTAAGTCTGCCTTCTGGAATCCATCTGTGAACAGAATGTGTGAGTAAACTAGTTTATACCTTTAATACAAGACTGTGTCGTGTCTATTCTTTTTAGGAGGGAATAAAGGGGAATTACCAGGAAACTTATTTTAGAGGCTTTAGCAAGCCTGGTAAACCTATCCACTGTATAAGCTTAAAAAGGGGAATGTTACTCTGCTAAATCATAGAACTTGTTAACACAAGTTGGAAAGGATATTATTAAACAATATATCCTCTCCTGCCTCCCTGAACATTACCAGTTTCTTCTCCGCTTAAAAAAAAAAAGGAACCCCCCTTTAATTTCAGCCTTCATTCAACTAGCACAACCATTGAATCTAAAAAGGCTGCCGTCCATGAGATGGTTGGAGCTCAGCTTGGATGCAGAAATCACTTCTGGGACACTTGCCTGCAAACTCATCAAGGCAGTGCATGCTGTCATTTCCCTCTCAACAACCCTGTGAGGTAGGGTAATAATAATAATAATAATAATAATAATAATAATAATAATAATAATAATAATAA
>JAXCMG010000014.1:48777192-48789801 GCA_034642415.1 Podarcis siculus | reverse complement strand
AGGAAGGAAGGAAGGAAGGAAGGAAGGAAGGAAGGAAGGAAGGAAGGGAAAGACAGACATAAGACATATCTGGCTTGTATTTCTCCCCTGCTGAACTCCAGCAGCCCAAAGTAAGTTTTTACAGGCTGATATCTTTTATTTTTGGCCTCTTGCTTAATTGCAGCCAGCCAAGGAAAGGAACTGAAGTGGGAATCCACTTGTGTGCCGGGTGATGATGAGGAATTTTTAGAAGCCGCTTGCTTCTCTGCGGTTGACCCGGGAGGGAGGGAAACAGCGTGTCGTGCTGTGAACTAATTAAAATTATACCGAGTGGGAGGAGGAATATTGAATTTCAGCCGCTGCAAGTGCTTGAGTTTAGTGCATGGGGTCCATCACACTTCGCAGGCGGTTTGTATATATAGGAAGGGGAAAGAGAAAGCTGCGTAATTTAATTTAATTTAATTTTTTTTCAAGTAGGAGACTGTGAAAGCCAGGATTTTTTTATTTTTATTTTTAATGGCAGGGATGTTTCGAGTTATTTCCTTTTCTTCTTCTTCTTCTTGAAAGATTTCCTTCCCCAAAGATAGTTTGGGAAAATGGAATGTAGGATACAGAGGTACCTCGGGTTAAGAACTTAATTCGTTCTGGAGGTCTGTTCTTAACCTGAAACCGTTCTTAACCTGAAGCACCACTTTAGCTAATGGGGCCTCCCGCTGCCGCAGCGCGATTTTTGTTCTCATTCTGAAGCAAAGTTCTTAACCTGAGGTACTATTTCTGGGTTAGCGGAGTTTGTAACTTGAAGCGTCTGTAACCCGAGGTACCACTGTACAAAGATGCTGTTTGCTAGCTCAGTTCATGGCACGTAGATGCCAGGGTCCTATCCTGTCTAGCATCCTGTTTCAGTTGGTTAGAGCATAGCGCTGATAATGCCACGGCCCATTTGGGACAGCGGCATACAGTGGTACCTCGGGTTACAGACACTTCAGGTTACAGACTCCACTAACCCAGAAATAGTACTTCAGGTTAAGAACTTTGCTTCAGGATGAGAACAGAAATCAGAAAACAGGCCCCATTAACTAAAGTGGTGCTTCAGGTTAAGAACAGTTTCAGGTTAAGAACGGACCTCTGGAACGAATTAAGTTCTTAACCAGAGGTACCACTGTATTCTTGCATTGCAGGGGGTTGGACTAGATGACCCTTGGGTCCCTTCCAACTCAAAAATTCTGTGATTCTACAGTTCTATGATTCTCAGCTAACATGGGACTTTAGGGGCTGCTGACCCCCCCTCTCTCCCCACCTCCCACCTCCGTCATGCATTAATCTGCAGCAGTGAACGACGTGTTACTTATTAATTAATTAAAGCCGTTGCATCCTGCCTTGTGGGCCACAGGCACTTGGAGACGGTTAACAATATTCAAACTAATTAAAAAAAGTCAAACCCCAAACAATCAATTAAGCAGCAGGACAGCAGCAAAAACAGCAAGGGCGGGGGGAGAAATCTCATTAAAAAAGAAAAAAGGGAGTACGTCCCTTTCACAGTCGGAGCATTCCAAATGCCCTTCAGGTAAGACGAAAAGAAGAGCCGTGCTGGATCAAACCAAGGATGCATCCGTTGAAGCCAGCATCCGTTTCCCCAAAGGGGGCCAACCAGTTTCCTCTAGCAAGCCCCCGAGCAGAGCCTTTCCTGAGCAAGAGATTCAGGGCGGCCTGAAGACGGAATTGCTTACACAGCACACAGGGTTAAGTCTGGGATTTGTTGCCCCCCAAATTTGATGCCAACGGGAAGCCCGGAAGCAGAATCTGAGCAGATTAGTACTCTTCCCTTCTTGAGATTCACAGCAACTGTTACTCAGAGGCACACCACTTCCATCAGTAGCACATAGCCATTGTGGCAAGGAGCCATTCATTGTCTCGTCCTCCATGGATTTGTCTAATCAATGTGAGGAAAGGCCTTTTCTGTGGTGGCTCCCTGTCCGTGGAATGCTCTCCCCAGAGAGACTCGCCTGGTGCCTTTGTTACATATCTTTAGGTGCCAAGTGAAATTCCTCCTCACCCAGGCCTTCAGCCGTTATACAGGTGAAACTCGGAAAATTAGAATATCGTGGAGAAGTTAATTTATTTCAGTGATTCAACTTAAAAGGTGAAACCAATATATGAGATAGACTCATGACATGCAAAGCGAGATATGTCAAGCCTCTATTTGTTATAATTGTGATGATCATGGCGTACAGCTGATGAAAACCCCAAATTAACAATCTCAGAAAATTAGAATATTAAATGAAATCAGCAAAACAAGGATTGCAAATAGACTAATATTGGACCTCTGAGAAGTAGAAGCATGCAAATGTACTCAGTACTTGGTTTGGGCCCCTTTTGCATCAATTACTGCCTCAATGCGGCGTGGCATGGATGCTATCAGCCTGTGGCAACTGCTGAGGTGTTACCGGAGACCAGGATGCTCTTAACTGCTCTTAACCACTACACCACACTGGCTCACACTGGAAGCTCCTGCAGCCAGTCGGAAGCCCCGTCGGATGTTTGGCTACCAAAAATAGTTCGCAAACCAGAACACTCACTTCTGGGTTTGCGGCGTTTGGGAGCTGAAACGTTCGAGTCGCAAGGCGTTTGTCAACCAAGGTACGACTGTACCCTCAAATATCCCAAATTGCCTATAAGCTGCATAAGCAAAGCTTCGCTAAATCGGCTCAAAGGCATATCTCGACCATCATTCTGTTCTCACAGTCTCTGATATGCGAAGCCATCAGGACCGCTAGCCAAAGACCTCCAAACTTGGGTGAGCTGCTTCGTCCCGGAACGTTTTGTTGCTCAGAGAAGTGGGCGTGGGACCATAACACGTCTTTTCCATTGTTTCCAAGAGCCCAGACTGATGAGGACATTTGTGACACAGAAAAATACCAAGCGATTGTCATCTGAAGCACAAGGCCATTAATGCCAAGATGACTGATGTGCGCGGCGTAAAGTTTAACAAAAAAAGGGGAGATTTTTCACCCTGTCATTATGCAAGCAGATGCTGGAGGAATTTATTTTGGTTCTAAAAAAGGAAAAGGTGATCCATTATCTCTTGCTTGCGTATTAAATTTCTGGCAAACAAGATCCCACTGAGTAGGCTTGTCTTGTCTTCTGGATGATAATAGCAGCCACAGAAAAGCTCTAGTTGGGAATGAAATTGTGCAAAACAGCATCTTATAATAATTATGATAGAAGTGGGAGGCCTCTAATTGCACTTCTGGGAATATGGTATTATATCAACGTTCAGTGCATGGCTTTTTAAAAAGGATCCATAAGCTGCATTGCAAAGTTTGTACATACAACCCAGGCATCGCTAGACGGAGAGTATTTGCTTTAGTTTGATGTAGATAATAAATATGCACCGAGAAAAAAGGAAAAGGAGCTTTGCTGTAAGAAAAGAAGGGGCCTCTTTGGTTAGGTCTGGCGATTAATAGCACCCGGGTGTAGACTGAGTAGGCAAGCAGGTCTTCCCCACTGTGATGAGATATTTTGTATTTCTATCTAAATTAGAGCAATTATTTCTAATTTTGCACCTATCCGTATACATTAGCACAGGCAAATTGAAATCCTCTTTCATCTTTTTTGGTGATTCATTTTCACATTTTCTGGCTGTGTGTAAATGGCCACCCTAATAGATAGTAAACCAAATACAGCTGAAAATGGGATGTTTTTACCATTCTTTAGAATTTCCTAAGAGAAGGAGCCTGTGCAGGGGTTTTCAAATCTCCGGAGTCTGCTTATTTTAGAAACCAATCAAAACTCTGAATAAAGTAGAAGTTGAAGTAGGGCCTCTCTGGTTGTTCTTAAACTTTGGGGAGGTTCATATGAGAGCAAAGGAACCTAGAACCCAGTTATTTGAGGGCTTTATGGTCTGGTTCAGACATAATAGCAAGGCATGGTTTGTGTAGCCTAACTATGGTTTGTTTCAACATGTGAACCCAGCCCAGCAAACTAACATGTCCCCCCCCCCAACCAATCATATTGTAAAGCCATGATTTGCTGTCAGCTTATTAACTGTGGCTTGTTTTAATTACGGTTTGGCATTATGTCCAAACCAAACAGCCTTAACCATGGTATGTAAGGCCACACAATCCAGACACTCATTAAGCAACAGAGGCGCAAGACAAGAGCAGCTAGAACGCAAGGTAAGCTTTGGAGAAACAAGCTATGGTTTCTCTGCTCATCTGTCAGGTGACCTGTGATTTGTCACAACAAACCATGGCTTAGTGCTAGGTGTGAATGCAGCTAGTGGGTCAAATCTAGCATCTTAAATCCTGCCTGGAAACAGTGGCGGAACCTCATGAGCCAGCACCGGGGGGCGGAGAGCAGGCACGCATCCTGGGGGTGTGGTGCGCCGCGGGGGGGGGGGGCAGCCACCATGGCACCCCACTGGGATCGTGCTGCCGGGGGCGGAGTGCTCCCCCCGCACTCCTCTTCCTCTGCCAGTGCCTGGAAATAAACTGGCAAGTCTACTCCTAGGACATCAGAATCATCCAAAAACTTATTTAGTTTTGCAGAAGTCTATAGGGAGTTGCTACAGCCTCCAGTCTTAACTTTTTGATGGTTTTTGATAAAAAGCAAGTCTTTATCAAGGCTCCATTCCATTTCCCTCTGTAGAGATTCAGTGCTAAGATCAGGTGAGCTTCAACCTCAGGCTGTTCTTGTCTAATATTTATTTTTTGCCCAAGGGCAGGAGCAAGCTGAATAGTTTTGGGAAACGCTGACTGCTCTGGTAGTGCCCCCACTTTTTAAAACACACACACACACCCCATGGCACTTTTGTCCTGCTGCTATTTCACAGGAAGGGCAAGGAAATTGGATAAATGTAACATGCTCCAGAAGACATTAGAGGTTTATTCCAACTGTGTCCCTTCCCCTTGGGCACTGCAGTGTTTTCACATCCTTTGGCGAATGCTGTCTCTTTTAAAAGGTCCTTTTAATTCTTTGCTTTCTGCAGATGTACCGGCAGGGCTGAACACTTGTCAGCTGCTAAGTTTAAAGGTCGGGTCTGTTGGAATGTCAGTTGCCCAGCTTCTTGCGTGCCCTAAAGCAAGAAAGGATAAAAAGGAAGTTTGTTACTTAAAGAAAAAGGAAGGGGGGAAAACCCCCTTTCACAGTCATGATAGCATACCCTGCAACATTCCTCCGATGAAAATAGGGACGTCCTATTCAATAATAGTTATTATTATTATTATTATTTATTTACTATTTATGTTCCACCCATCTGACTGCGTTGCCCCAGCCACTCTGGGCAGCTTCCAACATATATAAAAACAAAATAAAACAATAGAGAACTTCCCTATACACTTTGTATCATATGTGGTGGGAATGTAGAGAAGTCAATAATTTTTGGGAGATGATATATAATGAATTGAAAAAAAAAGTTCAAAATGACATTTGTAAAAAACCCAGAAGCATTTCTGTTAGGGATTTTAGGACAAGACTTGCCAAGGAAAACATAGAACTTATTCATGTACACTACAACAGCGGCAAGAGTCTTGTTAGTGGAAGGATGGAAGAATGAGGAAACCCCTCAGATTCCTTTGGTGGGAATTGGGATTTCGAATCGGATTCATAGAATCTCAGCTAAAGCATCCATGGCAGACACCCACCCAACCTTTGCTTAAAAACCTCCAAGGAAGGAAAGTCCACTGTCGAATTACTCTTATTGTCAGAAAGCTCTTCCTGATGTTTAGTCATAATCTCCTGCCTTGTAACTTGAATCCTTTGGTTTGAGCCCCACCCTCTGGAGCAGGAGAAAGCAAGCTTGCTCCATCTTCCATGTGACAGCCCATGAGATATTTGAAGATGGCTATCATATCTCCTCTCAGTCTCCTCTTTACCAGGCTAAAAATTATGCAATTTTTATTTATTTGCCATAAATAGCTAATTGTGGACCAATAAATCAATTAGCGGGGGTCGCGCCAGACCAATAAATCATTTATGCACAAACCTACCCATTTCCCTCAACCACTCCTCATAAGGCTTGGTTTCCAGACCCTTGATCATCTTGGTCGCCTTCTTTGGGTTCAGTCAGTCAACCATCTGCAAATTTGCCTAAAAGGTATCTCATCCAGTCCGTATTTTACTAGCTTCTCCACAAGAATATCATAGGGGACTTTGTCCAATGTCTTACTGAAATCAAGATACACTACACCCACAGCACTCCCCTGATCCATATCTCCTCTCATTCTCCTCTTTACCAGGCTAAACATACCCAGTTCCCTTGACCATTCCTCATAAGGCTTCGTTTCCAGTCCCTTGATCATCTGGGTCAACCTCCTCTGCACACGTTCCAGCTTGTCAACATCCTTCTTACATTGTGGTGCCTAGAATTAGACACAGTATTCCAGATGTGACCTGACTGAAACAGATTAGAGTGGTATATTACTACTCTGTTGTACTTGTAACTACATAATCTACTTTGGGATAAATCTCCTTGACCATGGATCCTGTAGGCGGGTTTTGCATAGGTCCTTTGTTCCTAGTTGTTCTCATGCTGGTGGCGTTGGGGCAGAGCTGTTGTTGTTGTTGTTGTTTAGTCATTTAGTCGTGTCCGACTCTTCGTGACCCCATGGACCAGAGCACGCCAGGCACTTCTGTCTTCCACTGCCTCCCGTAGTTTGGTCAGACTCATGTTTGTAGCTTCGAAGACACTATCCAACCATCTCGTCCTCTGCTGTCCCCTTCTCCTTGTGCCCTCCATCTTTCCCAACATCAGGGTCTTTTCCAGGGAGTCTTCTCTTTTCATGAGGTGGCCAAAGTCTTGGAGCCTCAGCTTCAGGATCTGTCCTTCCAGTGAGCACTCAGGGCTGATTTCCTTAAGAATGGATAGGTTTGATCTTCTTGCAGTCCATGGGACTCTCAAGAGTCTCCAGCGCCATAATTCAAAAGCATCAATTCTTCAGCGATCAGCCTTCTTTATGGTCCAGCTCTCACTTCCATACATCACTACTGGGAAAACCATAGCTTTTACTATACGGACCTTTGTTGGCAAGGTGATGTCTCTACTTTTTAAGATGCTGTCTAGGTTTGTCATTGCTTTCCTCCCAAGAAGCAGGCGTCTCTTAATTTCGTGACTGCTGTCACCATCTGCAGTGATCATGGAGCCCAAGAAAGTAAAATCTCTCACTGCCTCCATTTCTTCCTCTTCTATTTGCCAGGAGGTGATGGGACCAGTGGCCATGATCTTTGTTTTTTTGATGTTGAGCTTCAGACCATATTTTGCGCTCTCCTCTTTCACCCTCAATAAAAGGTTCTTTAATTCCTCCTCACTTTCTGCCATCAAGGTTGTATCATCTGCATATCTGAGGTTGTTGATATTTCTTCCAGCAATCTTTATTCCGGCTAGGGATTCATCCAGCCCAGCCTTTCGCATGATGAATTCTGCATATAAGTTAAATAAACAGGGAGACAAAATACAGCCTTGTCGTACTCCTTTCCCAATTTCGAACCAATCAGTTGTTCCATATCCAGTTCTAACTGTAGCTTCTTGTCCCACGTAGAGATTTCTCAGGAGACAGATGAGGTGATCAGGCAAAGGAAATCCTCACTCCTTCAAGGTAAACAGTTGGCTCACTTGAATTCTAGACAAATGAACCAGACTTCGTTGATTACTGATATTTCAGGCCAAAATGTGGCTAGTTCGTAGGATCGTAGGAAGCTTCCATACTGAGTCAGTTCATTGGCCTATCTATCTTAGAATTATGTATACTAGCACTTCCTAATTTGTGGGTCGCAACCCCCAAGTGAGTCATGAATCCTGTCCAAGAGGGCCACCAGCTTTATAAGTGAACTCAGAATATCCTGCAATCAGATATCTGGTGTCCTTACATTCCCATGAACAAAACGGCGAATAACTTGGTAAGTGCTATAAATATTTCAGCGCCTTCCACGTTAATAGAGGCATTAAGTAAATTCTTGCTTGGGTGCCTCAAGTAATGGTTTTAAAATAGGCAGGCTGGCAAGTTGAAACGCACAAAACCAACAGCCGCCTAAGACCCAAGGCCCAAAATTAACATGATCATCAATCAATGGGTCAGCACACTGAGTAAATTTGTGGGAGAAAATTCCCTTTGGGGGTTCGGTAGGGAGGCTCAAACCAGAGTCGCAGTTAGCCAGGCGTTATTCAGTAATGCATTGCAGGACAGTGTCCGAAAGGGTCTGTAAAAGCATTGGCCCACATCCTATGTAGGAAATATATATAATCTTGGCTTCTTCTTCCCTGTTGTTGTTTAGTCGTTTAGTTGTGTCTGACTCTTCGTGACCCCATGGACCAGAGCACGCCAGGCACTCCTGTCTTCCACTGCCTCCCGCAGTTTGGTCAGACTCATGTTTGTAGCTTCAAGAACATGGTCCAACCATCTTGTCCTATGTCGTCCCCTTCTCCTTGTGCCCTCCATCTTTCCCAACATCAGGGTCTTTTCCAGGGAGTCTTCTCTTCTCATGAGGTGGCCAAAGTATTGGAGCCTCAGCTTCAGGATCTGTCCTTCCAGTGAGCACTCAGGGCTGATTTCCTTCAGAATGGATCGGTTTGATCTTCTTGCAGTCCATGGGACTCTCAAGAGTCTCCTCCAGCACCATAATTCAAAAGCGTCTTCCCCAGTCAACTACTTTCTGGCACCCCAGCACCTCACCATCTCTCCATCCAACCACAGTCCTTGAAAACACTTACTCAGTCCAAGTTATTTTGCAGTATGAGCAGAACCTTCCTTGCCCCTTATCTAGTGGAGAAAATAGCACAGTAGCTGACGATCCAAGTGTCTCTATTTTCCAGGGACAGTCTTGGATTTACAGAATTTCTGATTTGATCCCGGAATGTCCCGGGACTTTTCCTTTGATCCCGGAACTTTTCCTTAGGACGTCCCTATTTTAATCGGAGAAATGATGGAGGGTATGGAGTTATGTGATCCCCGAGTCAAGGAGATAAGTAGCTATACAACCTTTTAGAAGACATTCAAAGGCAGCCCTGTATAGGGAAACTTTCTTTAAAAATGTCTCATGTTTTATTATGTTTTTATATATGTTGGAAGCCGCCCAGAGTGTCTGGAACAACCCAGTCAGATGGGTTTCTAAAATAGGAACGTCCTATAAATAGAAAAATGGGTTTCTAAAATAGGGACGTCCTATAAATAGCAAAATTAATATTATTCTGGAATAGGACATCCCTATTTTCATCTAAGAAATGTTGGAGGGTATCCATTAGGTTCATGATTTTTGACAATATAGGGTGGTGGTTGGTGGGTGCTAAATAGAAATTTAATCCCATTAGTAGCCTCTTTCTCCAGAACACTGGCAAACATAATTGATTTGAATTCTTTGGAACACCTTAGTGTAAGGTAAATGTAAAGGACCCCTGGATGGTTAAGTCCCATCAAAGGCGACTATGGGGTTGCGACGCTCATCTCGCTTTCAGGCCGAGGGAACCGGCATTTGTCCACAGATAGCTTTCTGGGTCATGTGGCCAGCAGGACTAAACCACTTCTGGCACAACAGGACACCGTGACGGAAACCAGAGTGCACGGAAATGCCGTTTACCTTCCCGCTGCAGCGGTACCTATTTATCTACTTGGACTGGTGTGCTTTTGAACTGCTAGGTTGGCAGGAGCTGGGACAGAGCAACGGGAGCTCACTCGATCATGGGGATTCGAACCGCTGACCTTCTGATCGGCAAACCCAAGAGGCTCAGTGGTTTAGACCACAGCACCACCTTTGCGAGTCACCATTTTTGACCCGAAGCCAGCATCACTAGCTGAGAGCCATAGAATGCAGAATTCAAGGGTTCTGTAGCTCACCATAAACCTTCACTGTGGATCAGTGGTGGTGAACCAGGAAGTGCCAATAACCCAAACTAAAAATATAGGCGCAAACACTTTTTAGGAACATTTTACTATTCGAAGTCAGATTCAACGTCATGGTGGTAAAATGTCCACAAACAGAGGAAGGTTACTTAAACCTGCTTTTCTGGATCAATTTTTGTTGGTTGGGACAACAAAAATAAAACAACCCCAATGGTAATAATAATAATAATAATAATAATAATAATAATATAAATAAATAAAAATCAGTGGGTTTCAGATTTCTTTTTGACCCACACTGTTTTTGGTTATTAAAAATAAAACTCTATATGGGCACTTTAGTCTGTTTCCTTGTTGTTAGGATAAGATCACCCATTATGTTACATTTGAAAGACTGGTATGTCCCAGGCACCTTTTGTGTACAGATTATTTTATTTTTTGTAAAAGGTGAAATGTTGGGACACTGTTTATTTTTTTGCGGCCTAGGGAAACTGTGCTGTAAACCTACTTCTGTGTAAATTCCGCAACAAAAAAGTGCATGCAGGGTAGATTGTTTTGTGTGTGATTCAGTCTGGAGCAATCAAGGACAAGCATGCAGTAACTCATTTATTCTGAGCGTAATGTCACTACAAAAAATGAAAAAAGGAGGATAATTTGGATGCAGAACTGTACCTAGTAAGTAGAATGTTTTGCTAAATTTCCCCCTGGAGGCACGAGAAGGTAACAAGCAGAGTTTTTCAGGCAGTTTGCTTTCCATTTATTTAGAATTTATTATCCTGTTTCATCTTAGGCTTCTGTCTTGGTTGATCGTTAACCATCCAACCTTGTTTCTCTATTTCAAGATAGACTGTGAATTATAGCAGTAAGGATTTTTCACTCATTTCCAGGAGTGCTGCTTGGTCAGCCAGAATGGGAGAATTTCAGACACTAAAGCCAGCCCTATATATCATGGCAGGGATCATTTCTATTTGGAGAATAAGGCTCTCTTTCTATAAAGCCAAGTTTAGATCATCCTCACCGTCGTCTTTCTGTATTGTATAAAATAATGACATACTTTGCATTCATGTCCGCTCACAATACACTTCTGGAGTACATACTTTTTCTGGATAAAAAGTTGCCAACTGCAACAATTCCTTTAGGGTTCCCCTGCAACCTGCATTTGTCACAAGCAGCGCTGTTTCTCTTCTGCTGCAGTTCAGTTTGCCCCAAATACTACATAGTTCATCTCTCTGCCTGCTGTAAGTTACATAACAATCTTCCTCAGTTATGCAACTTGCATTCGTTTAGATTAAAGAAAATGTCAAAACCATGTAAAAAAAAAAAAAGGGTCATTGATTACATACTGTTTGTGGATTTAAAAACAACGGTGATGCGAATATTTGGGCGATTTCTGTTCCGAACCACAGAACACACATACTATAGCATCTTCTGCTCCCTTTTCCATTTTTGTTGGAATTCTCTGACATCCCTGAAGGTAAAGGTAAAGGGACCCCTGACCGTTAGGTCCAGTCGCAGACGACTCTGGGTTGGCGGTTTGAATCCTCGCGATGGGGTGAGCTCCCGTTGCTCGGTCCCAGCTCCTGCCAACCTAGCAGTTCGAAAGCATGTCAAAGTGCAAGTAGATAAATAGGTACCACTCTGGCGGGAAGGCAAATGGCGTTTCCGTGCGCTGCTCTGGTTCGCCAGAAGCGGCTTAGTTATTCTGGCCACATGACCCGGAAGCTGTACGCCGGTTCCCTCGGCCAATAAAGCGAGATGAGCGCTGCAACCCCAGAGTCGGTCATGACTGGACCTAATGGTCAGGGGTCCCTTTACCTATTCTCACCATAGCAGGGAAGGCTGTGTGACCTGTGTGCCCGCTCAGTTTGCTGCCTAGGTGATCACTGTTCATGGGCAACTTCAAGATTCCTCTTGCTTTGCCTTCTTACTGTTCTTTATCTTTAAAATGGGCTTAAACTAGACAGCCCTTCAAAGTAGGACTTGTGGGCGATGCTATGCATCCCCCATGAATTTGCACTGGACAGCTCCTCAGAGAAATGACTCTTCCCTGAAAAATAGGGCACTCGCTTTTCTTAAGTGGCTTGATTCTGGAATGGATTTTTGCTGTGTGTTTTTATAGATATTGTATTCCTTCCGCCCACCAGCCTGGCAGCAAAATGGAAACCTTTATAAAGGAAACGAAGGCACTCTGATCTAGTAGGACTCATCCCTTAAGCTCTTGTTATTCTTGGTTGGCCATCTAAAAATAATAATAATAATCTTAATCCTGGTAATTGAATCTTTTTGCCCTTCCGTAGCTGCATTAAGTTTTTATTTATTTATGGATTGAGTATTAAATACAGTCAGAGTTGTCATGGCAGTGTTGCTCCCCCCTCTGCCATCTCCCAATGAAGGCAACAGAGCTTAGCTACAACAGCTGTAAAAACAAGAGGTGAATTTCCAATTATACTCGAGTCCCCGTCTCCATCTCTTCCTCAGCAAGGCTGATCGTTTTCCCCGGGAAAATTATATACCAGTTTGCGTCTGGTTTAATACCAAGACAACCATGGAAGAGAGAGTTATGAATCATGATTAGATTTCGAAAGTGAACATTGCTGAAGGATGTTTAATTATTTTTATTTGTAAAATAGCAGTTGTTGGCATCTGTCTATCTCGAGAGACAATGGAGTGTGCTTCCGGGGGGAGGAAGTGAAACCACTGTGTTAGCAGAACCAGAGTGACCTCCCCGTGGTGCAAACCTGGGCAGTGTGTATATAATAATAATAATAATAATAATAATAATAATAATAATAATAATAATAAT
>JAXCMG010000014.1:48718750-48777182 GCA_034642415.1 Podarcis siculus | reverse complement strand
ATAATAATAATAATAATAATAATAATAATAATAATAATAATAATAATTTATTTGTACCCCGCCCATCTGGCTGGGTTTCCCTAGCCACTCTGGGCGGCTTCCAACAAAGATTAGAAATACATTAAAATGTCACACATTAAAAACTTCCCTAAACAGGGCTGCCTTCAGATGTCTTCTAAATGTTAGGTAGCTGTTTATCTCTTTGACATCTGATGAGAGGGCGTTCCACAGGGTGGGTGGCACTACTGAGAAGGCCCTCTGCCTGGTTCCCTGTAGCTTAGCTTCATGCAATGAAGGAACCGCCAGAAGGCCCTCGGTGCTGGTTCTCACTGTCCAGGCTGAGTGATGGGGGTGGAGATGCTCCTTCAGGTATACAGGACCTAGGCTGTTTAGGGCTTTGAAGGTCAACACCAACACTTTGAATTGTGCTCGGAAATGTACTGGGAGCCAATGTATGGAGGTTCTGGGCTGCCCAGATGACAAGACCCCCCTCTTGGCCTTGCTGTTGTGGACCAAACAAAAGCAGAGCCATACGTTTGGCACCAGCTTGGCTTCCAAAGTCTCCATAAGGAGGTGTACAAGGCGTCGTCCAACTGTCTTAGGGACTCCACTCCATATTTATGTCGGGTTTACTCCCGAGCCTGTTCTTCTCCCAAAGATAGCCTGCAAAGCAGAATAAGTTTAGGACCAGAGTTTTCCTTCTCCTAGATGGGCTACCACCCCAGATTGATGACCCTCATCTGCCCCTCACTTTCCTATACAGTCATACCTCTTGTTACGTTTGCTTCAGGTTAAATTTTTTCAGGTTGCATCCCATGGTGACCCAGAAGTACCGGAAAGGGTTACTTCCGGGTTTCACCGCTCGCACAGACGCTCAAAATGAGGTCATGTGCACGCACAGAAGTGGTGAATCGCGACCTGCACAGACGTGGGTTGCGTTCTGCTCATGTTGCGAATGGGGTTCCAGAACGGATCCCGTTCGCAACCGAGGTACCACTGTACAGCACATGCAGAAACTGCCTTCTTGACTGTTGGAGCCACAATTGGTCTCGTCCTCTCAATCCACCATAGCCTATCTTTGCAAATCCCTAACTCACTGCGGGTTTGAGACCCATTGGCTACCCTCACCTGGTTTAGCCGACCAGTCAAAGCCATGACTGGGGTTTGGCTGCTGTCACATGCTGACAGCTTCCAGGAGCCACAGGTGAGAGCTGCGTGCAGGATGGGGACCAACGGTGGATGAACTATCCCAGAAGGAGTGTGATGTGTCCCTCCGCCAGAGGTACTATCCGTCCCCAGACACCCCACAACACGTGTAAGAACATATGTCAAATATCGGCCAATAATTTTTCCTTTCCATTTTCCTGAAGTTATATTAAAAATGGCAACACACGCCTTTGTTGTGCAGTATATTATAAAGTCTGGTGATGATGATTGATGATTGTCATCAGTCAAAGAAGCCTTCGTGCTCGTTCACACAGCACAGGGAACCTCCGCTTTCGTTTGATTTCCCCGAACGTCTCACGAGTTGTCTTTTCAGGTTTGCCAAAAGGCAACCGAGTGCTGAGGGAGCAGTGAAAAGCTTTTAATGTTCCGGCTAAGGCTCACTGCTCGGTCCCTTCAGCCAGATTTGGAAGGCGTTGTTGCGTAGTCCAGGTTCTGTTAATGGACAACAGCGTTGCTCAGGGTTTCTGATGCTTTCTGATTCCTGGCCAGGGAAGAAGAAAAGAAAAAGAAGAAGCCAGACAGCCAGTTCTTTTTCCTTGGGCGCTCTCCCTGCTGTGTCAGGTTTGTAGTTGGCTGCGGGTGCAGAAATTCAAAGCCATCCATCTTGTGCCTTTCTCTCGATTCCCACGCAGTTCCTTGACGTCATGTCTTCTCATTCTGGAGCCTAGTGTTTGTGTGTTCTGTGGGACACCCTTTCACTTCAAAGAAAGGGAGGCAATATTGGTCTGAATGGGAAGGAAAGACTCCTGAACTTGTAGCAAATGCTGCTCACTTTCCTGCTCCCTTGTGAGAAGACGAGATTAAATTTGTATTATTGTTCATGCAGTGTGCCAGCAATGTGCCAATCAGGGATGGGGAAATCTCATGCCCTCCAGATATTGTTGTACCTGACTGTTGACTTGTGCCAACTGGAGCTGATGCGAGGTGGAGCCCAGGATCAGCGCTGATGTTCACAACCCTTTACACAGCAACCTAGCCAAAAAGCTTGGTTCCCTGCCCTGAGGAGCTTACATTCTAAGTGGTACCTCGGGTTAAGAACTTAATTCGTTCCAGAGGTCCGTTCTTTTCCTGAAACTGCTCTTAACCTGAGGTACCACTTTAGCTAATGGGACCTCCCGCTGCTGCTGCGCCGCCGCCACGTGATTTCTGTTCTTATCCTGAAGCAAAGTTCTTAACCCGAGGTACTATTTCTGGGTTAGCAGAGTCTGTAACTTGAAGCATATGTAACCTGAAGCATATGTAACCTGAGGTAGCACTGTATATGCTGTGTGAAGTATTGCTGAATTAAAATGGCCATCCATGTGGGGCATATATTGAGGGTGGGACCAAACCGCTGACAGCACACTACAATCTTTGGGCAGCTACTGGCTGGTGGCTGGCTTTACTCCACCTTAAATACCTCTCCTTGGTGATGATGCAGACAAATCATAGAATCATAAACTTGGAAGAGTTAAAAGGGACCCGAGGGTCATCTAGTCCAACCCCCTCCAATGCAGGAATCTCTGATAAAAAGCAGCCATGACAGATGACCACCCAACCTCTGCTTAAAAAGCCCCAAGGAAGGCGAGTCCACCACTTCCTTCTGTTCCACTGTCGAACTGCTCTTATCGTCAGGAAATTCTTCCTGATGTTTAGTTGGAATCTCCTTCTTGTAACCTGAAGCCATTGGTTCAAGTCCTACCCTTCAGGAGCAGGAGAAAACAAGCTTGCTCCATCTTTCATGTGACATCCCTTGAGATATTTGAAGGCGGCTATCATCTCTCTCCTCAGTCTCCTCTTTCCCAGGCTAAACATACCCAGCTCCTTCAACCGTTCCTCATCAGGCTTGGTTTCCAGACCTTTGATCATAAGGCCAAAACACTGTAGCTTTGTTATGGGTAATCTACAGTTCCCAGCATTCTCTGGAATGTGCTTTCAGGGCCCACCTTATTCCCATGAACGCAATCTGTTTTAAAACGTTTTTATATTCTGAATTTTAAATTCTGGTAACCTTCCCTGGGGCCTGCTAATGAAGGGTGGGTAATGTATCAATTAATTATAGAAAGATAGATAATTTATTACAGTCGGAGACCAGCTTATAAAACACACTTGGGGGTACAGTCCCAGAAGGAAACAAACAATTAAAACAACGTACAACAATAAATTTATAAATGTGATAAGCGTATAGACACTTAAAACTTTAAGATAAGCTACCACAGAGAGATGACCCAGAGTCACCCATGGAACCGAGTTTTGGGATTTTCTTGACGAACTAGTCGGGGGATGGTCTGCGCCTACAGATCTGTACACAGAATCTGGCGACTATCCGGGTCGTCTTCTGATCTTTGCCTAACAGGAAAAGGTCAAATTTTTCCTTTTCTGGGAGATCAGCGAGCTTCCACGAGTAGGGAATCAGTGGTCTCACTACCTGTCTCTTCATAAAAGGGATATCTAAAGAACAAGTGCTCTGAGCTTCCTATCTCACCCAATGAACAGGCACAAAGTCCTTGAGCATATGGGGTTTATTAAAAGGCTCCTTCCAGGACTGGCGAGGGCAGAGCCGAGCTTCTGGCAAGTGTAAAGGCCCTTCTTGCATTTTTGGACAATTAGTTATATGTATGGTATGTGCACGGGACGTGGGTGGCGCTGTGGGTTAAACCACAGAGCCAAGGACTTGCCGATCAGAAGGTCGGCAGTTTGAATCCCCGCAATGGGGTGAGCTCCCGTTGCTCAGTCCCTGCTCCTGCCAACCTAGCAGTTCGAAAGCACATCAAAGTGCAAGTAGATAAATACGTACTGCTCTGGCGGGAAGGTAAACGGCGTTTCCGTGCGCTGCTCTGGTTTGCCAGAAGCGGCTTAGTCATGCTGGCCACATGACCCAGAAGCTGTACGCCGGCTCCGTCAGCCAATAAAGTGAGATGAGCACCGCAACCCCAGAGTCGGTCATGAATGGACCTAATGGTCAGGGATCCCTTTACCTTTACCTTTATGGTATGTGCACACCCTTGGTTTCCTGCTGGGATAGCTCAGTTGGTTAGAGCATGGTCTGATAAGACCAAGGTTGCAGGTTTGATCCCCCTATGGGACACCTGCATATTCCGGCATTGCTGAGGGTTGGACTAGATGATCCACAAGATCCCTTCCAACTCTACTATTCTATGAATCTATCTTTAAACCAGCTCTTCAAACAGAGGACTTTTTTTTTAATTGAGGAGCAGCAGGACACATGAACTCTCCAGGGCTACATTCCTCCTGTCTGACCTTGTGAAAATATCCATGGAGGGGAGTGGAGAAGGGAAGAGAAACCCGCTGAAAAGTTAGATGGGTTTGGAGAAATCCCTGGTGCCTTCTTGCTGCTTGCATGCAGCCGCATTTATCGAGGCAGCTTTGTTGGGTAGCTGGTGCTCCCAAGGTCACCTTGCGCAAGATGTTTTCAATAAACTGGCAATTGAAACACAAGGAGGCCAGAATCTCATAAGAAAAGCCTCTGGAAGTCTCTGGCATGGTGATCATTAAGGGAGGAGGGTGGAATGAAGAAGGGGGTTGGTGGGAGACGGGGAAAGGAAGCAATTTCCTTTCGATTGAAATCTCCTCTTCTTCAGGAATCATTGGGCTTCTTGTGAACCGGTTCGCGGAGCAGAGAGAACAGACTTGGAAGTGGATTCCAGACCGCCTTGCAGTTAACAGCAACTGCTGGGCTTAAGAGGCCAGAACGGAATAAGGCTGGAGGAGAAGAATTCTGCAATAGCAAAGAATAAAATTGTGGAGTTGGAAGGGATCCCAAGGGTCATCTATTCCAACCCCATGCAATGTGATGACTTTACAGTCTGGGGAAATCTTCCTTCTGCTCTGTGGGTGCTGTGCCCCTTCCCTTCTCCTTCCTGGTTAGAGAAACAGTGACTGTTGTCTGAAGGTTAGGTACCCCTCAATACGCAATCCATAGGAACACAGGAAGCTGCCTTGATGCCAAAACAGAGGACAAGGAAGGGCACAGATGTTTATATCCTAATACAGTGGTACCTTGGGTTACAGATGCTTCAGCTTACAAACTCTTCAGGTTGTAGACTCTGCTAACCCAGAAATAGTACCTCAGGTTAAGAACTTTGCTTTAGGATGAGAACAGAAATTGCAGTGTCGTGGCAGTGGGAGGCCCCATTAGCTAAAGTGGTACCTCAGGTTAAGAACAGTTTCAGGTTAAGAACGGACCTACAGAACAAATTAAGTTCTTAACCTGAGGTACCACTGTATATGTAGAGAGAGACTCAAATTTAAAAGATGTTGTTGGCACCCGCCTGTCTTGAGAGACAATGGAGTACGCCTCCAGCGTGTGTGCGTTTGCAGCCCTAAAACTCACAAATTACACTATCCATTAAAAATCACAATATTTTTTACTACTACTACTACTACTACTACTACTACTACTAATTTATTTATACTCCGCCCATCTGGCTGGGTTCCCCCAGCCACTATGGGCGGCTCCCAACAGAATATTAAAAACATGATAAAGCATCAAACATTATAAACTTCCCTAAACAGGGCTGCCTTCAGATGTCTTCTAAAAGTCAGATAGTTGTTTAGTTCCTTGACATCTGATGAGAGGGTGCCACTACCGAGAAGGCTCTCTGCCTGATTCCCTGTAATCTCGCTTCTCGCAGTGAGGGAACCATCAGAAGGCCTTTGGCGCTGGAGCTCAGTGTCCAGGCTGAATGATGGGGGTGGAGACGCTCCTTCAGTTATACTGGGCTGAGGTATTTCCCACTTATTGACATCTGTCTGTCTTGGGCGACAATGGAGGTGTGGACCTTGGGGAGTGAAGTCAAACTGTTGGAAGGTTTCATCGCCTGCTGTGGCTGGAGAGACCGGTACAGGAGAGACATGTTTTGTTTCAGCTGCGGCAGATGAAGGTGTCCGGTTGTGCTGCTGCAGATGCACCATGGCTTTTATTCTCTCTGCACTCCTCCCAGTGGTCATTCCTCCTCTGGTCACTGCTGTGGATACACGGCCTGACTGTCTGGATGGGACGATCACCAAATTATCTTTTTTTTAAAATAATATTTATTAAAGTTTACAACAAAAACAGAAGAAAAAACAAACAAAAAACACCAACAAAAATATCAAACAACAAAAAAGAAAATACACAAAATTGCAATAAACCTTATTAACTTAACTTCATTAACTTGTTTCTTTGACCTCCTCACACCTCCCTTTTTTGTATTCTGCTTCAATTAGCTATTTCAGCAAATCCTTTCCATCTTTCCCCAATTTATAACCATTAATTTATCTTAACATAATATAATTTTACTTTCCCTTCTCTCCTTCACACTATATTTAACTTAAGTCCTTTATGATATTTATACAAAAGTCACATAGTTTCTTTCCAGCCTCCTTCTAAACTTCCTCAATTTTGCTATATTTCTGTAAATAAACTTTAAATTTCTTCCAGTCTTCTTCCACCGACTCTTCTCCCTGGTCCCGGATTCTGCCCGTCATTTCAGCCATTTCCCTCAGGTCCATCACCTTCATCTGCCATTCTTCCCGGGTGGGTAGATCTTGTGTCTTCCACGATTACCAAATTATCCACTGGTTGGTCTAACTTCCATGAATTTATTTAGTCATTTTTTTAAAAAAGCCAATCTGCGTTTCTTTTTGCTCCTGACATTCAATCCACTAAGTGTTTGCTATTTCAATGAAATTTACCCTTAGCCAACTATCTCCATGATGTTTGCATTGGTTGATCTTTGAGAATTAAAATGGGAATGCTGCATAATTCTCAGTGAACAGAATAAATCAGGTGTCTCTTGTTAGATAAATGTTGCTTCCATAGTTGACGTATTATCGGCTTATTAGACGCAAGCTTGATTCGGCGTTTGCAGACAGCGGTAACAGCTTTTTCCAGAAAGCGTCACTGCTGCTAGTTTGGTTCTCTGACTTGGTTGCAAAAATAATGTATCATGGGAGGAGAAACGGGAATACAGAAATGGTATATTTACACCAGCTATTTTTCACAGTTTAGTGCATGGGTAGGCAAACTAAGGCCCGGGGGCCGGATGCGGCCCAATCGCCTTCTCAATCCGGCCTGCGGACGGTCCGGGAATCAGCGTGTTTTTACATGAGTAGAATGTGTCCTTTTATTTAAAATGAACCTCTGGGTTATTTGTGGGGCATAGGAATTCATTCATTTCTCCCCTGAAAATATAGGCCAGCCCCCCACAAGGTCTGAGGGACAGTGGACCAGCCCCCTGCTGAAAAAGTTTGCTGACCCCTGGGTTAGTGCTCCACTTCTTTGGAACAAGACAGAATAAGAATTAAGCTGATATAACACCCTAGTTTATCCTGAAGCTGGTAACCATAGTTTCTAGGTTTGGATGAAATGGAAACTATGGTCAATTAGAGACTAGGGCTGGGTGATGTCTGGCTCCCAACATTGTGATATATCACCAGCTAAACATTGTGATATACCAATATATCACCATGTCTGATATAAGGATGGAACTGTGTAGAGGCATTGGCTGGCGTCACGATTTATCTCGCATTGTGATCTTTGCATATCATGATTTGCAATATAGTGCCAGATCAAAAATTAGGAAACCAATATCATTATATGGACTTCAAAACAGTTTTGGATGATATATCACCCAGCCCTAACGTAGAACAAGATTCGCGATATATATTGCCAGGTCAAAAATTATGAAACTGATATCACAAAATGGACTTCAAACCAGTTTAGGGTGATATGTTGATATATCGCCCAGCCCTGTTAGACACTCCCTGGTTTGATTGCTCACACTGCAAAGTGGCTGAGTACGCCACCAAAAGCTTAAGATTGTCCAAACCAGGCCTTTGTTAAGGTAGCCATTTGGTCAGAACTGAGCATAATTTGGTAGGGCCTTTGCTTGAAGGTTCTGGGATGGTGCAAAGCTATTAGTCTCTCATTTCTTTTTGTAAACAATGCAGATTGTTTTTAATTCCAGAAGGCATCCTGCTGTTCGCATCTTCTGGGTCATTATTTTGTTTTCTGCTTGTCATTGCATTGCTGTTGTCGTGACTTCTCTTCTGCTGCTTTTGATGCGATCTTTGGGTTTTTCTTCTTCTCGGTTAACTGCCTTGGGGTGTGGAAAGGAGGCACAAATTAGTTTTAATAACAACGCTCCTTAAAACGTCCTGTGTCAGCCTTGTTTGCACTATTATGAGCTTACAGCAAATTGAAGTCAGTTATGGATCATCCCGAAATTGCTCAAATTTGATATGTGGGGCTTGGATAAGAAGGTGGATGTCTTAAAAAAGGAAAGAAAGAAAAAAGCAACCAGGAGATTTTGCTAAAATCCATACTTAAAGCCAAAAGAAGGGCTTGTAATTAACCTTCTCTGCACCATCCATTTTGCTATATATCAGAGGTATGGATTGCTTTCAGGGCCAGCTGTTAGAAAGAACCCCAAACAGATGCCACATGCAGATCAGCTAATTAGTTAGTGAAACACTAAATCATCCTTTGCCAGCCATTGTTGAAGATGTCAAAAGTGGTTTGAATGCAGCTGGAGGGGTTGAAAGGTGACCAGGAAGTGTGGCTCTCAAAGCTGCTTTTTGTTTTTAAGCCAACACTTGAAATCTCTACAATAAACAGACCTTCTGAATTGTTTTCCTAACCATTCATCGGAGAGTTGGAGCATTTATATCTTCTGATTGCATCCTGTGGCAGCAATAGCTGGCCACGCTCAGCCCCTTGGCAACCAGGGAAACCTCAGCATGCCATTAAAGGCTTCAAGATGGCCCGATTCTATGGCGTGTTTACTCAAGCCCTGATCCTTTTCACGCTTGCTCAGATGTAAGCCCTGCTGCGTTCAGTGGCACTTACTCCCTAGTGAGTAAAGGTATTTACATACCCTGCAACTTTTCTCTAATAAAAATAGGGATGTCCTATTCCTCCTCCTCCTCCTCCTCCTCCTCCTCCTCCCTTTATACCCCACCCACCTGAATGGGCAGCTGCCAACATATATAAAGACATGTTGTTATTTAGTCGTTTAGTCGTGTCCAACTCTTTGTGACCCCCTGGACCAGAGCACACCAGGCACTCCTGTCTTCCACTGCCTCCCGCAGCTTGGTCAAACTCATGCTGGTAGCTTCGAGAACACTGTCCAACCATCTTGTCCTCTGTCGTCCCTTTTTCCTTGTGCCCTCCATCTTTCTCAACATCAGGGTCTTTTCCAGGGAGTCTTCTCTTCTCATGAGGTGGCCAAAGTATTGGAGCCTCAGCTTCAGGATCTGTCCTTCCAGTGAGCACTCAGGGCTGATTTCCTTCAGAATGGATCGGTTTGATCTTCTTGCAGTCCATGGGACTCTCAAGAGTCTCCTCCAACACCTTAATTCAAAAGCATCAATTCTTCGGCGACCAGCTCTCACTTCCATACATCACTGCTGGGAAAACCATAGCTTTAACTAGATGGACCTTTGTCAGGAAGGTGATGTCTCTGCATTTTAAGATGCTGTCTAGGTTTGTCATTGCTTTTCTCCCAAGAAGCAGGCGTCTTTTAATTTCGTGACTGCTGTCACCATCTGCAGTGATCATGGAGCCCAAGAAAGTAAAATCTCTCAGTGCCTCCATTTCTTCCCCTTCTATTTGCCAGGAGGTGATGGGACTAGTGGCCATGATCTTTCTTTTTTTGATGTTGAGTTTCAGGCCATATTTTGCGCTCTCCTCTTTCACCCTCATTAAAAGGTTCTTTAATTCCTCCTCACTTTCTGCCATCAAGGTCATGTCATCTGCATCACTGCCTTGCTGTGGCGAAGGGGCTTGAATAACTCAGAGAAGCTATGAGCTATACAATGCAGGGCCACCCAAGTCGGACAGGTCATAGTGGAGAGTTTTGACCAAACGTGATCCACCTGGAGTAGGAACTGGCAAGCCACTCCAGTATCCCTGCCAAGAAAACTTCATGGACAAAGACAACAGGCATATAAAGACATAAAAAACATTAAACATTTTTTTAAAACTTCCCTATACTGGGCTGTCTTCAGATGTCTTCTAAAGGTTGTATAGTTACTGATCTCCTTGGCTGGGTGGGGTGGGGTGGGTCACATAACTCCATAACCTGCTTATGAAAATTCCCTCTTCCACACAACTGTTAAAGGTGCAGGGACTCTGCCCTCTTTTTTAATCTGGTCACCCTGCCTTGTTCCCCACCCCTCATATCTGCAGACCAAGCGTTCTGCAAACATAAAACTGAGACGTGATCAAACTTGTTTCAAGTATGCATTGAAAGACAGAACACTGATTACTTCCAGAAGATACTCTGAAGATGGCCTGTTTAGATGTGTGTTTTGGAACCTCATCAGAACTTGCCAAATCACTTTTGTCAGAAACACCGGAGGGCTGATTTTTTATTTTTATTGTTTTATAGTGAATGTAGACATTTACCAGTAATTCTTAAGATTTTAAGAGGGAAATGTCAGAAACGTGTCTGTCAACAGTGTTTACACTTAAGGCCTTCTTTTACACCTATGGCACGGTAACTGCCCTGTTGTAGCTCCACACTATTCCTGTGAGTGAAATTTGTTTTAACTGTTTCTGATATTGAGTTTTTAAATGGCTGTAACCCTCCCTGGGACATGATGGTGAAGAGCAGGTATTAAATTGAAATCAAAATAATAGTAAAAATGATAAAAATATCATACCACCAAAAGAGGATCAGTTTGTTGGAATGTGGGGAAGATATTTTTCTGTGGCATAACCCTGGTTGTTGAATTCCCCCACCAAGGATAGACTAGCTCCATCCCTGATGATGTTTAGGTAGGCAATGACAACATTCGTATTCTAAATGCTTTCGATCCTAAACTTGCAGTTTTTAGCTTCTGCTTCTTGATGGTGTTTCGTTCACTGCTTTGTAAACTGTCTTGGGGAATCTGTGTTTGGGCTGAAAAGCAGTATAAAGGTGTTTTTATAAATATAAATATATACATGACATTTGGCAGGGCATTCCGTTTCCTTTGAGTTTTAGTAATAAATGTCAGAATCGTCTGACATTTCGCTCTAAGCCTCTTGAACTCTTACGTGTTACCAGTAAAATGTCATCGTTCGTCAAATTTTTCAGCATTTCCAACAATTACAATTATTTAGTAACCAAGTTAGAAAAGGAAACTGCAGATGCGGAGAGAAAGAGTTGTTTATCTGGTCGGCTACAACTTTATTTTATTTGTTTATTCCATTTCTATCTTTTTATACAAGGAGCTCAAGGTGGCCTGCATGGTTTCCCCATCTCTCCATATATCATCGCAACAACCGTGTGACGTAGGTTAGACTGAGTGGGGATTTGAACCCTGGTCTCCAAGGTCCTAGTCTAACACTCTAACCACTACACCAAACCGGTTCTCAAAAACAGATGCTCCAACACTGAGCTACAGCTCTTCCCCTGCATAGCAAAATAATGTTGCTGTTGTGTATTGAATTTCAAAAATCTAGTTTTTAGAGCGATGTTCTGGAATGAGAAAAAAGAGAGGGAAAAAATTAGGGTATGTGGAAGCACAAAGAAATAACTTGCCCTGCAGTTCAGAATTCAAACTTTTACACTTGGATGTGAAAGTTGTATCTGCAGCATACATTTAAAGCACATAGGTAAAGGAAAAGGGACCCCTGACCATTAGGTCCAGTCATGACCGACTCTGGGGTTGCGGCGCTCATCTCGCTTTATTGGCCGAGGGAGCCAGCATTTGTCCGCAGACAGTACCTATTTATCTACTTGCACTTTGACATGCTTTTGAACTGCTAGGTTGGCAGGAGCAGGGACCGAGCAACGGGAACTCACCCCGTCACGGGGATTCGAACCACCGACCTTCTGATCGACAAGCCCTAGGCTCTGCGGTTTAATCCACAGCACCACCCGCACCCCTGTTTAAAGCACATAGTTTCCACAAAAGAACCCCGGGGGCCGTAGTTTGTTAAGGGTGCAGGGAATTGTAGCTCTTTGAGGGATGAACTATACTTCCCAGGATTCCTTGAGGGAAGCCATGTTTTTCAAAGGTATGGTGTCACCACATCTAAGCGTAAATGTTTGCATTCTGAGCTACCCAGCAAGTCATTTCCTTGTGCTTCCACATACCCTAGAATTTCCCAGCGGGAATTAAGGGGAGGTTTTTACCAAGCTGAGCTCTAGACAGCGCTAGAGCCAAAGTGCCGGATAACTAGAAGTGACATTCAACGCGGGGCTTCTGCCAAAAATAGCATCCGCATATTGAGCTCCTTGCTCTCTCGCTGTGGCATTTAGGTGGACTCACCTGTGTCTTTTCATCATCCCGATCAACAGCAGCCAATGATATATGGAGCTTGGGTGGAAAAACAGAGTAGATAGATCACATCTTGATCTGTTAAAGGGTTACGGTGAGAAGGACAGGACCTGTAGCTGCCTCATCTCTGGTTTTGCTCTTTTGATGCTTTTAGAAATTAAGCTGGTCACTTAAAAATCTACTATCTGAATAGGTAGCAATCAAAACAAATTCATAGGTAGGCTATACTGGTCCCCAAACTCCAAAACTGCAGTGGCATATTCTGGGACCCTAGATCCAAAAATGTAGGACTGTTTCTTATGATGAGAAACATTTGAATCAAAAGATGACTGTTGGCAATATTTTGAGGTTGTCCCTTTGTGTGTGTGGACATTTATCAGTTAAATGCATTTACAGGCAACTCCACATTTATAATAATAATTTATTATTTGTACCCCGCCCATCTGGCTGGGTTTCCCCAGCCACTCTGGGCGGCTTCCAACAAAGATTAAAAATACATTAAAAAGTCACACATTAAAAACTTCCCTGAACAGGGTTGACTTCAGATGTCTTCTAAATGTCAGGTAGTTGTTTATCTCTTTGACATCTGATGGGAGGGCGTTCCACAGGGCGGGCACCACTACCAAGAAGGCCCTGTGCCTCGTTCTCTGTAGCTTTGCTTCTCGCAATGAGGGAACCGCCAGAAGGCCCTCGGCGCTGGACCTCAGTGTCTGGGCAGAACGATGGAGGTGGAGATGCTCCTTCAGGTATACTGGACCGAGGCCATTTAGGGCTTTAAAGGTCAACACCATATGGGGGTTATGTTCTGAGGCTCACAGCATAACATTACAAGCCAGTGAGAGCCAGTGTGGTGTAGTGGTTAAGAGTGGTAGACTCATAATCTGGTGAACCGGGTTCGATTCCCCGCTCCTCCACATGCAGCTGCTAGGTGACCTTGGGCCAGTCACACTTCTCTGAAGTCTCTCAGCCTCACTCACCTCACAGAGTGTTTGTTGTGGGGGTAGAAGGGAAAGGAGAAGCCACTTTGAGACTCCTTCGGGTAGTGATAAAGCGGGATATCAAATCCAAAAACAGAAAACGGAAAACACATAATAAAAATAAGAACAAAGCCAAACAAATAATCCCTCCTCCCTGCCACAACACATTTAGAAGGGCATCGGATGTCAACCAGCCAAAGACGCCTCTGCTCACTTCTGTACCTTAGAATTACACTTAATTATAAAAGCAAAGGCAAGTCTTCCCTAGCTTTTGATGCTGTAGGTTATGGCAGCTGTTCCCCTTCTCCCCCCAGTAAGAAGCTCCCACTGGTTTGCAGCACCTGGATTCTACTTTTTAATTATATTTCTGTTTAGTGTCAACCTGCTTATCCACCTTAACATCTTACGACTGAGGACAGGAAATGAGACCCCCTGCCCTTGGCTCTCTCATTAACCGTGGTCCTTTGGTAGAACCTGCTAATTCCTCGGGTCTGATGTTTGCCGCTTTTCCTTTAGCGGGAGATATTTCAAAAGCAGTGGTTGCACCTTTGAAGCGGTTCACAAGGGCTTATATATATGATCCAAAAATGCCAGGGCTGCAGAGATTTTGGCTTAGCTTGGAGCCCAACCATTTTAGGCACTCTTGAATATCTGAGTAAAGATAAAATGACTCCTAGCGTCAGATTCCAAGATATGGATATATGTATGTGCATGTATAGATGAAAGAGATTTCATCGAAGAGACACAGGGCTGGCCCTACTATTTGACTGAGCGAGGCAGCTGCCTCAGGTGACAAATACTGAGGGACAGGGAGCAGTGTTGAGGTACCATCCAGTCAGCTCTGGCCCTCCTAAGTTACTCTATAGCTTATTTTGTTGTTTTTAGATTTTAGTTTATTTTAAGACCCCTGACCATTAGGTCCAGTCGCGACTGACTCTGGGGTTGCGGCGCTTATCTCACTTTATTGGCCAAGGGAGCCGGCGTACAGCTTCCGGGTCATGTGGCCAGCATGACTAAGCCGCTTCTGGCGAACCAGAGCAGCACATGGAAACGCCGTTTACCTTCCCGCCGGAGTGGTACCTATTTATCTACTTGCACTTTGATGTGCTTTCGAACTGCTAGGTTGGCAGGAGCTGGGACCGAGGAACGGGAGCTCACCCTGTCGCGGGGATTCAAACCGCCGACCTTCTTATCAGCAAGTCCTAGGCTCTGTGGTTTAACCCACAGGGCCACCTGCATCCCTTCTAACACTACTGCTAATCACATTGAGCAAGGATAAAACTCCAAGTGCAAGGAAGGCTCTTTTGCCTTTCACAGCTGTGTGGTAGGCTGGGCTGTTTTCTTCTTATTGCAATCATAGGGGAGAAGCAGAATTCCTAGAAAATCTCCCCATCTAACTACAGTGAAACCTTGGAAGCCAAACACCTTTGAACCCAAATGTTTCGGCTCCCGAACGATTGAAAACTGGAAGCGATTGTTCCGGTTTTCCAACGATTTTCGGAAGCCAAACGTCCGGCATGGCTTCAGATTGGCTGTGGGACGCTCCTGCAACCAATCAGAAGCCGTGTCTTGGTTTTCTAACTGTTCCAGGATTCCAGCCGACTCCCAGAGCGGATTAAATTCGAAAACCAAGGTACGACTGTACTACACAAGGCACAGAAACATATTTCAAGGTCAGGCATTGGCACCGATGATTCAGATAAGCAAAAATGTAAATGTTTTGTTTGGAGAAGATCCCAGTGTTCTCTCCCTAAGAGTGCTAATCTCTCCACTTCTCTAGCAAAGTTAAGTTTGAGAGGAAGGGAGACAGACCTGTGGAGCAGGACCGGCCCTCATCCGCAAGATAAGGAGAAATGAATGTGCAGGACTCGAGGTTGCCCAAGATAAACAATATTAATTCAGCTCCAAGGAGAAATCAGATAGCAATGTTGACTGCGCACCGATAAATCATTTGTCAATACAAATATAGTCCAGACTCCCATTTTCTAAACGCCAGTGGAGGCAAATGGTGCTTGTCCATTTTTGTGCGTGCGGAAAAAAACAAAGAGGTCTGATTTGCAATTCATTCGTTCTCAACTTCCTGTTAGGTTGATGCGAAACACTGAAGGGCATTCCTGGCAGGTGATGGCATAAATTACCAGGGCTGGAAAATTACTTCTGAATTCCTAGGAGTTTGCACCTAACTTGTACAAATATTTCAAAACGTGAGCTGGAAGCCAGATCCTTTGCAGAGAGGGAGGCGCTTTCTACCAGGGCAGCTAACTTTCCTGTATGAGTAGACCCTTCCCATGGCAAACATAAGCCCCTGACTCTCCTTAAAGGAGGCTTTACGAGGGCACAAGAATGCTCCCCCAGTTATTCCCCACCCTGTAGTTTAAGAACAAGACCCCTGAACAGGGTGCATGAAGTTCAAGGAAACACACTTTTCTCCCAGCAAGGAGGAAGAACCGATAAGAATAATAGAGGTAGAATTTCACCTTAGGAAAGCTTTTTCTCCCTTTTTAAAATTCTCCTTTCTCTAAATCCTTCAAAGCTACACTTTCATTTAGGGTGATTTTTTTTTTTTAACTTCAAAAAAAATAATAATTCCTCCACCTTTTAAAAACTGCCACATAGTCGGAATGGAGAATAATCTTCTTTTGGCTCGTCTGCTCCCGATTCTTCTTAGTCAGCACACACCGTTGCCTTATTTGATCAGGCCAGAGCAGTTCCTCCTGATGTTAAGGAAGCTAAATGCAGACAAGGCGAGGGGGGAATTTATGGGATGAAATTAATCATCATGACTTTGCTCGGGAGCGGTTGAAAATTTCGCAGCGAGGTGGGGGAGAAAGATTATGATTGAGCATTCAGGTTACCTGGCTACGAACCTGGCTGGAAGTGCAGACCTCCAACAGGACGGCTGCTTTGAGATTCACCTAGGGCTGCCTCCAGCCTGCTGTTTTAATGCAGGTGTGTTCTGAACTAGGTTAATGGACTTACTTACAAAGGAGGACCCTCACCAGGCATGTGCTTCATTTATTTGCCTTCTTTTTGCTTCCATTGCTATCCCATCTTTCCTTCAAGGAGCTCAAGGTAGATACATGGTTTCCCCCTTCCCTATATTGTTCTCACAAACAACCTTGTGAGTGTGCTGGGCCTGGGGGTAACCTGTGAAACGCGGTCCAAGACCGGTCCAGAATCCAAAGGTTCTGCTGGGAGACAGTCCGACAGAGCCAAGGCAGGACACGAGGCAGGAAACCAGGCAAGGACAGGTACAGGATCTCAGGCAGGATCTAGCATACAGCAATGCTGCTCCTGCAACCTAGGGCGGGGTCCAACAGCCTTTTATCTTTGTCGGGGTAGCGGCCAGTCCTGATCCCTCAGCGACTCACCTCCCTGTTTCGCCCAGAGGTGAGCACTCCTCCTGTGAGTATTCAGATCTCTCCTTCTCTCAGAAGAAGAAGAAGAAGAGTTTGGATTTGATATCCCACTTTATCACTACCCGAAGGCGTCTCAAAACGGCTAACACTCTCCTTTCCCTTCCTCCCCCACAACAAACACTCTGTGAGGTGAGTGAGGCTGAGAGACTTCAGAAAAGTGTGACTAGCCCAAGGTCACCCAGCAGCTGCAGGTGGAGGAGCGGGGAAGCGAACCCGGTTCACCAGCTTATGAATCTACCGCTCTTAACCACTACACCACACTGGCTCAGACCTCAGTCTCTGCAGCTCGGGAGATGTCAGTGGGTTACTAGTCCCAGGGGCCGCCTCAGCCTCCCCTGACCAAACCATTAGTGGAGCAGCTGTAAGTGATGGCCCAGCTGAAGGCAACAAGGTAATCCCCGCATCTGGAGCCAGGGCAGGCTCAGGCCCCTGACTTGGCCCAGCTGGTGTTTGTTGCAGGGGAACCTGTGCAGACTGGGGCTCTTCAGGATCAGGCCCCAGACTTGGTTCAGATGATGCCTGAGGCAAGGGATCAGGTGCAGACTGAGTCTCCTCTGGTTCCGAGTCCGAGTCCCAGGCCATCACAGTGAGGTAGTGTTGTGGACTGGCTGGACACAGAGGAATGGTGGGAGGCACCAGCTGGGGAAACCCCAAGGGAAGAAGGCTCTGAACCAGGGGAGTGGTGGTGAGACGGCAATGAGTGGTCAGAGGGAGAAGAGGGGGCAGACTGGGAGGAGATTGTGTTGGAAGCTGAAGATGCAACAGGCTTTAGTGAGCAGGAAGAGGCTGTGGCAGAGAGCAGTCCAGAATCAGAGGCTGGAGAGGAGGGGGACCAGGAGACAGAGACAAGGTGGGCTGCTGAAGAAACCAGGGAGTTTTCCTTTCCTGCTGCGACCAGCTCCTCTCCTCCCTGGTCTCCCATAGGGGAATGAAGAGGGCAGAGCAAAGAGAGACTAGACAGAGCCTCAGCTTGCTGTTGCTGTGGAAGAACCAGGGAGAGGAGGAGTCTTAGAGAGTGGTGGGAAGGTGAGGACCTTCAGTCCTCAGAACTGCTTCATTGGGGCAAGACCTACTGGGAAGTGTAGCTGGGATCACTAGGCCTGTGCTGTCTTGGTTTCTTTGAATAAAGAGTTAACTTCACTGATACCGGGTGTTTCATTTCTGACCTACTCCTGGCAGGGAGGTTAGGCTGAGAGGCAGTGGCCAGCTCAAGGCCACTCGGTGAGTTTTGTGGCTGAGTGCACATTTGAACCTTAGTCTCCCAGGTCCTAGTTCAGCTCTGTGACCAGTATGCCACACTGGCTGTATACTGTATGATCACATCACCTTTGCTTTTCCTAGTGTCTTGTCAATGCATTATATAGGAAGGGATACTGAGATGCGGGTGGTGCTGTGGTCTAAACCACTGAGCCTCTTGGGCTTGCCGAAGAGAAGGTTGGCAGTTCGAATCCCTGCGATGGGGTGAGCTCCTGTTGCTCTGTCCCAGCTCCTGCCAACCTAGCAGTTCAAAGCCCACCAGCGCAAGTAGATAAATAGGTACACCTGTGGCGGGAAAGTAAACGGCGTTTTCATGCACTCTGGTGTTTGTCATGGTGTCCCGTTGCATCAGAAGCATAGCTGTCAACTTTCAGATTTGAAAATAAGGGATCAGCAGCCTCGAAAATAAGGGATCAGCAGCCTCACCTGTCCTGGGGACAGTCTACGGGATATCTAACAATCCGGGATAGCAGCGGGAAGCAGTGGGAAACAGCGCTGAAATAAGGGAATTTCCCGCAAAAAAAGGGAAGGTTGACAGCTATGATCAGAAGCAGTTTAGTCATGCTGGCCACATGACCCAGAAACCTGTCTGTGGACAAATACCAGCACCCTCGGCCTCAAAGTGAGATGAGCACCACAACCCCACAGTCGCCTTTGAGTGGACTTTAACCATCTGGGGTCCTTTACCTTTACCTTACAGGAAGGGGAGGAGGGAATATTCAGTGAAGCAGCAACAGGAACCTATGCCATGCTGCATAATCTTAAAAAAATTAAACTAGAATCTGGGAGGAACAGGAATACAGGACGGAGCAAACTGTCGGAAGGACGGTAGTTAGTGGCAGAGTGTCTTGCATGCAGAAGGTCCCAGGTTCAAATCCTGGTATCTCAAGGAGAATTCCCAGAAAGATGCCCGGGTCCTGCTTGAGAGTTTGGTAGCCACTGTGAGAGCAGCATGCTGAACTGCATGGACCATTGGCCTGATCCAGGAGGCTCTTAGCTCATATTAAAGGGCGTAGGATCTTATAGGAAGAATATCAGAGAGGACTGACTGGAAGGTGGAGGGGAATTGGCACCCAGATCCCTTCCAAATTATTGCCACCTCTCCTATAAGGTTTTTTATATTTGTGTAGTGGCCTAAAGTGCCGTTGAATAAGAATCGGGTCCAAAGAAACTTAGCATTTAAAGATAGCTGCAGGATAAGAACCCTGTAAAATACATGCAGGCTACGAGTTGGGCTTTATCATGTTCACGCTGACTGTGTAAATTACTGCTACTAATTATTGTAACCGTACTATCAGTGTTATCTGAGAGCTAACAGAATATATTTTTTCCTGTTTAATGGTTTGGACACATTTGTTACCCAGTGTGGTACTCCTTACTTTCCAGCCTCCTTGGCAGAAGCCTATGGGGGAAAAATATTATAAAGAGAATTGTGGTATGCTGTGTATGATGAGCTTTCTGATCCCAAGATGATAAGTAATATCGGATGGAATACCATTCTGAAATTGATTGTCACGGTGGGTTTTTAATGTCTGTTTTCCGATCCATATATTTCATAGAATTCCATTTTATGTTTATATGAGTTGTATATTTTCAGATGGTGTTGTTACGGCCTTCTGGCGTAAACAATACAGTTGCCTCGATTGGGAAAGGTTGAGCCAGATTTCAGAATACATATATATGCGCATGTGAGCAAAACAGGAGTGCCAGCATTAATCCGGATCGGGTTCCGTTGGGATCTGTAGGAGCCGCGTAGGTTGCCTGATCTTAAATTTCTCTCAGTTGGTTTAGGTAGAGAGCACCACTTGGAATGTCGTATGAGTATGGAGAAATTCTTTGGCAAGCTGCGGACATGAATGAACAGGCACAATCAATCTGCAGATTGTTTTGCAACTGCTTCTTAGAAAATGCATGCATTGTTTTTCTGTGGTGGGGGGCGGGCAGGAGGAAAAACACACACAAATAAATGGGTTTTAAGCTGCTTAATCAGAGTTAATGATGATGCTCTGAATATACAAACAGCTCGTACTTTGGAACAATTAAAGCACATGCATTTATTACAATAAAATCAGATGACGTTGCATCCATTCCGTTGCTAGTTTATGATCACAGTTCCATGAGACAGAGTATAAACACTGTTATGAGTTTAGTATTGAAATGGTACCCTTGCATGTGGCATAAATCTAAGGATGCCCTAATAAATGAGTTTCAACTAAGAGGGAGCAATTAAAAAAATAAATAAATCCCAATTAAAATTCAGGAAATTCTACTGAATGAATGTTTCAGAAAAAGAGATTCATGAGGTCCAGTGTAGGAGACTGGATAACAAATGCAATTAATTCTGAAAGCAAAATGCAATAGGGAGATGGTAGAAACAACCTGGGTGGCCATGGGGCTTGTGGGAGCTGGAATCCATCAAATTCTGAAGGACCGCACATGCCCCACGCTTGGTGATTGTCCTGCAAATGTGGTATTTTCTCTGAAAAATCTAAGTTAAGTTTCCAGTCCAGTGAAGACTCACTGGTGGCCACGATGAAGCCATTTTGGAAACAGGGAATTGGAATGCTGTATGAAAGTATGTCTGGCCACATCCATACCAGACATTTAAAGCGCTATGATGCCACTTTAAACAGTCATGGCTGCCCACAAAGAATATTGGGAATTGTAGTCTGTAAAGTGTTGTTAGGAATCCCCTTTTCCCCTCACAAAGCTACAGTTCCAGTGTGGTTTAACCATCAATCCCTCTTCCTAGGGAACTCTGGGAATGGTAGCTCTCTGAAGGAAAGAGGGATTTCCAAATATCTATTAGCACTAGGGCTGGGCGATATCTGGTTTTCAACACAGTGAACACTAGTTGTTGTTTTTTCACTTCCAGGAAGATTATGAATTTTCGGCCTCAGAGGCCAAAATAACCTGGCCATCCTTGGGTACTTGAGAGGGATGGGAAGGACGGGGCCATTTGCCATTTCACCTCAGGCACCATAATGTCTTGGAAAAACAGATTGCCTGTCTGGAAGGGCTTCTCCACACATTTCAGTAGAAAAGACCAATTGATGCATACCTTCCTTTGGAGGGAATGGAAATGCCCCCCCACCTCAACTCCCATGCAGCAGATCTGTGTATATTGTAGGGTGTTTGAACTCTGAGGCCCCAAGCAGTCGTCCACTGCAGAAGCTAAGTTGATTTACTCCAATAAATCTTCTTAGTTAAAGCTATGGTTTTCCCAGTAGTAATGTATGGAAGTGAGAGCTGGACCATAAAGAAGGCTGATCACCGAAGAATTGATGCTTTTGAATTATGGTGTTGGAGGAGACTCTTGAGAGTCCCTTGGACTGCAAGAAGATCAAACCGATCCATTCTTAAGGAAATCAGCCCTGAGTGCTCACTGGAAGGACAGATCCTGAAGCTGAGGCTCCAATACTTTGGCCACCTCATGAGAAGAGAAGACTCCCTGGAAAAGACCCTGATGTTGGAAAAGATGGAGGGCACAAGGAGAAGGGGACGACAGAAGACGAGATGGTTGGACAGTGTTCTTGAAGCTACTAACATGAGTTTGACCAAACTGTGGGAGGCAGTGGAAGACAGGAGTGCCTGGCGTGTTCTGGTCCATGGGGTCACGAAGAGTCGGACATGACGAAACAACAACGACAAAGGAGGCCCACTGGAAACCATGTGTAAGATACTCAGAACTCACTGAAGGAAACGTCGGGTATGTGTAGAATATACTTGGATCAGGGTAATCATATAAAGGAGTTGAGATGGTTGCATCTTTTTGGCTTGGACCCAAAACTTTCCCACAATCACGGAGAAGAATCCTATTATCCTCAATGAGCTTTGAAGTGGGCCCAATTCATTTCCTTGAATGGGGTGCAGGAGTTAGCTTGAGAGAGATGAATGACCTGTTTGTTGTGCGATGAAGCCTGGTTGTAGAATCAAAAGACCTTGATTAAAAGATTGTGCCGGTGCTAAAAGATTTTTGGAGGGTCTCCTCTTGGGGGAACCAGTTTGTCCTGTTAATTCTGAGCCTCGTTTTCTCTTTATTCAGCTACTTTGTGTGCAGAATGTCTGGCGTAATGAACAGGATGATGGAATTATTATGATGAGTGAAAGAAAAAGTCCTTAGCGTTGACTTACACGTATTGGCATATCTTCAGTCAAAAGCCAAAAAAAATCAAGTGTAGCATCCCATTAATAAGTTCCACGAATGTGAGTTGAGATCGAAATTGTCTCCTACTAGCAAAGGAATATAAAAGTGCCGTTACAAATTGGGGCAGATTCGTAAAACCACGCTCTCTCCTAAGTGTTCTGCAGTGTGGGTTATACGATGCTGTGCAGATTTGACAGAGAACTCTTCTTAACCTCCCTTTTGAAATATCTAAAAAGTCTATAGGAGAAGGGATGGGAGTTTTTGTGAGCACGAGTAACACTGCTTGCTTGTTATTATGCTGTATATTTTTGTGTTTTCATGCAGTAAACCGCCCCATGGTCCCTGGAGAAAGGACGGTACATATAAAAATTTAGTAAGCAATAAGCAAATAAATAAATAATGCTAGGAAAAAAAATAGTCTGCAGGCATAAAAGAAAGTCAGAGATTTAACCTGTGCAACCTTAGGACCTCAGGATACTGTGACTTAAGGCTGGAGTGGTAGGAAAATGCTTCTGATCCTGGCAACAACCCCTTGGAATTATTCCTGGCTGGGTTACATGTACATGGACTGGTGTGTAAGGTGCAGGAGGGAATCAAAATGCAAATACAAACAAACCTTGTTTTTTCATATTCCCAGCTGACAATATTACCCATGCTTGCGTGACCAGTTATATGGGCCTGTTTGGGCACAGCTCATGAAACGTAGTGGTTTTTGACATTGAAATATTCTATTTGCAGCTATGCTTCTTTTCATTTTTGTTATTTTTTAAAAAAATGTTTCATGAAGCTTTTAATGTTTCCTCCTCCTCCTCCTCCCCCCCTTCTTCTCCCCCCCCCCCCCCCGTATTTTGTTAGAAGCTGCCCCGAGTGGCTGGAGCAACCCAGTCAGATGGGTGGGGTATAAGAAATTAATAATAATAATTCCTGAAAAGTGTATAAATATAGGTGTGTGTCTGCATAGGCGTAGCCAGGATTTATGATGGGGTGGGAGAAGAACCGAGGTATCTGCGACGCTATTGGTCAGTTAAGTATTTTTATTTATTTACTTGATTTTGCGGGGGGGGGGGAGCTGTGTGTGTAGAAATACTTTTGAAGGGAATATTAAACAGCAACAGAGCAGCTGTTTTCAAATTGCACAAAAAGCCAGCCAGAGATGCTCTCTGTAATGTGCAGTGCGCCGTTTAAATTTCCACAGATCTCGTGATGTGCCAGTGAGATCTTATTAAGTTTTCAAAAAGTATTAATAGCAGAGTAAGCTTTTTAGGAGCCTAATCTTCCAGGAGCCATTACCACTAATGCTGCATGCCCAAGTAACCTTTCCTCTTGCCCACAGCTCTATCCTGGCACCTTTCGAAATAGCCGCTCGGCTACGCTGGGTTGACTAATTGCAGTGCTATGTGAGAAGATTAAAAAATGGCCCGTGAGGGAATTAATTGCGCAGATCCCATCCAGCACTGATGGAAGCTTTGTCCCTATGTGTATCCCAGCTTGGGAGGCGGGGGCAGATTTTGTGGGGATCACGGAAGGCAGGGAAAGGGTTAAACGTCGCCCCCAGTGCCACTCCTGCTCCCCCCTCCCTTGCAGTTGCTATTTACATTATGAAAACACCATGTCTGCTTGGCTCCAATAATCCAAGATAGCTGATGTTTCATCAATGGGAAATAATAAAAGGAGATTGCTTTCTGATAACTGTGAATCTCCCTCCAGCTTTTGGTATGCAATACCCATTAGACTCTGGGAAGGTGACCCCCTCCCCTCCAACTGGGAGCGGGGAGGGGGAACAGGCAAAGAAATATCATATTTTTCGCTCCATAGGACGCACTTTTTCTCTCTTAAAATCTAAGGGGAAATGTCTGTGCATCTTATGGAGCAAAAGTGTGGTCCATGGGGCTGGGGGGGGGGACCGGGCTTCCCCCGCCAGCCCCGACCTGCTCTTTGGGGCTTGGGGTGGGGGAAAGTCGGGCTTCCCCACCGCCAGCCCCACAAGCTCAGGGAGCAGCAGGAAGGCTGCGCACAGCCTTTTGGCTGCTCCCTGACCTGCTCTTTGAGGCTGGCAGTGGGGGAAAGCAGCACTTCCCACTGCCAGCCCCAAAGAGCAGGTCGAAAGGAACCCGAAGCCTCTGGAGCGCTTCGGGTTGCCTTCACTGAAGCCTGGAGAGTGAGAGGGGTCAGAGAATCATAGAATCATAGAGTTGGAAGAGACCACAAGGGCCATCGAGTCCAACCCCCTGCCAAGCAGGAAACACCATCAGAGCACTCCTGACATATGGTTGTCAAGCCTCTGCTTAAAGACCTCCAAAGAAGGAGACTCGGTGCGCACCTCTCCACTAGGAACTTCCTGCAGCCAATCGGAAGCCGCACCTTGGTTTCCAAATGTTTTAGAAGTCGGACGGACTTCCGGAACAGATTCCGTTCGACTTCCAAGGTACGACTGTATATCTGAAGGCAGCCCTGTATAGGGAAGTTTTTTCAACGTTCATCATCACCATCTTCCTTCAATAGGATGTCCCTACAGTGGTACCTCGGGTTAAGAACTTAATTCGTTCTGGAGGTCCGTTCTTAACCTGAAACTGTTCTTAACCTGAAGCACCACTTTACCTAATGGGGCCTCCTGCTGCCGCCACACAATTTCTGTTCTCATCCTGAAGCAAAGTTCTTAACCTGAGATACTATTTCTGGGTTAGCAGAGTCTGTAACTTGAAGCGTCTGTAACCTGAAGCATCTGTAACCCGAGGTACCACTGTGTTTTCATTGGAGAAATGTTGGAGCGTATGGTGTTCCCGATGAGTTCTGGCACCTCTTTTTCTAGAAAAACAGCACCGATCCTAGAATAATGATCCTTGCATCTTGTTAAGATGACGGCTGAGCTGGTCCATTTCATTATCAAATCTCCCAACCACGTACCTTAAGCAGATAAATGGCTCTTCTTGCATTTTCTTTTGGGGGAATTTTAAGGTGGTGCCTTGACCACATGATAACAAAGCCTCTTTGACAAGTGAATGGATGGTAACGGCCCCCTGAAATGGGGGAGATATAAACATAAGCTTCGCACACACCATTCCTCCTCCTCCTCTCTCTTTTTAAAAAAATTCACCTTGGCTTAATTAAAGGGTTAGTTGCTTGGGGTTTAAGCAGATATGAGGGGGGCGAAGGAGGGAAGGCGGTCTGGACACACTCATTTGCCTCAGAAATGCTGAGCGTGCAAATCTGCAAGTCATTAAGACAAATCAAGGCCTTTGCGTAGGAAGCTCTCCCCTTCCTATATTAAACAGGACTTTGAGATAGGGATGGTACGAGGGAACCATAAATCACAGAGAGGTCTCCTGATCTCCTTGCTTTTCTTTCTTTGCAACTCTCGTCCCCCGTGTTCGTTCACGCTCCTCCCTTTCAGGAGGAAAAATATACCTGGAAACAAGCAAAAATAAAATATTGCCATGCTGGGAGAGGTCAACGGTGTTGTGTTAAGGCAACCTTTCTGTTTTGAGTCATTGCCTTGAAGCAGTAAAGGATTTATGGTCTTGGGGGCTCAGTGGTTCTCAAAGGGTGTGGCAAGAGGGGTGGCGGGAAGATTCGAGGACAAATCATTGTATTTTGCAAATTATTTCTGTTCAGATTTAACTGCATTGTTTAATACTTCCTGGACATCCCATGATTATGTTAAAAAGTACCGTATTTTTTGCTCTATAAGACTCAATTTTTCCCTCCTAAGAAGTAAGGGGAAATATGTGTGCGTCTTATGGAGCGAATGCAGGCTGCACAGCTATCCCAGAAGCCAGAACAGCAAGAGGGGTTGCTGCTTTCACTGCGCAGCGATCCCTCTTGCTGTTCTGGCTTCTGAGATTCAGAATATTTTTTTTTCTTGTTTTCCTCCTCCAAAAGCTAGGTGCGTCTTGTGGTCCGAGGCATCTTATAGAGCAAAAAATACGGTAGTTGCATTCAAGGTTATAAATCAAGCACTGCTAGGAGTTGTTTCTTTTTGTTTCCTAATGTACTTCTTATCAATAAAAAAATTTGGTGTGGCGCAGGCAAATACTTATTCTGAAAATGTAGCCCAGAGAAAAAAAGTTTGAGAACCACTGACCTATATAAAGGTGGCTATGTCTGGAAATATAACAGAGCTAAATGCATAAAAATGAGTTAGTTAATAAGATGGTTTTATCTATTCTTGGGCTTCTTGATATTCTGGTGGGCTGTTTCATGTTCTTTTTTAAAAAGGCAGAGAGCTATATTTTCAGCATCTGATGAATGATGGTGTGTTTTCTCTTTTGTTGTGAATTTTAACTATTTAAAAACTTTCAAATGGATTTTAACCGTTTTCATTGATGGTTTTATTATTTCGTGTAAACTTCTTAGAGGTTTTTTTGCCACAACCAAGCACTACGTAAATCTTATGAATTAAATAATATTTGAGCGTTTCAGTCACAGAATTCACATGCCACATCTAATTATTCCCTCTGTTTCAGATGTTCAGGCTCTGAGTGCCATTGCTTACGAGGTTAGAAGAGAGTGGTAGCTGCAGATTTTGGGGTTTATAGAACTATACAAAATATATAGTGGGGGGGGACTATTGAGGGAGACCCCCCAAAACCACCCCCATGAGGAGTGACTGTGTTCAGGGGCCATGGAATGCCAACTGATGGGAGAAGGGGGAAAACACAACCCTACTTTGAGGTTTTGTACAATCAAGCGGTGTAGACATTTTCTGAAATAAAATAACCTAAGTAATGAAACAGAAAACCAGGATGGAGCGAAGTGTAATGGAATGAAATGGCTGGAACCTTCAAGCAGAAGCTCTCCATGCTGCAACATTTTGTTGCTGATCGCACCAGTTTAACCCTAATTGTTGTTTAGTTGTTTAGTCGTGTCCGACTCTTCGTGACCCCCTGGACCAGAGCACGCCAGGCACTCCTGTCTTCCACTGCCTCCCACAGTTTGGTCAAACTCATGCTGGTAGCTTCGAGGACACTGTCTAACCATCTCGTCCCCTGTCGTCCCCTTCTCCTTGTGCCCTCCATCTTCCCCAACATCAGGGTCTTTTCCAAGGAGTCTTCTCTTCTCATGAGGTGGCCAAAGTTTTGGAGCCTCAGCTTCAGGACCTGCCCTTCCAGTGAGCACTCAGGGCTGATTTCCTTCAGAATGGATAGGTTTGATCTTCTTGCAGTTCATGGGACTCTCAAGAGTCTCCTCCAGCACCATAATTCAAAAGCATCAATTCTTCGGTGATCAGCCTTCTTTATGGTCCAGCTCTCACTTCCATACATCACTACTGGGAAAACCAGAGCTTTAACTATACGGACCTTTGTCTGTATAGTAAATCCCTAATACCTGGATGTATTTGTCGTTGTCTTTTCCATCCTTAGCAGATGAATGGATTCGGGTAGGAGGGCATCAGAAGTGGATGCAAGCCATTCCCTCAAAATAGACAGCCAAATGCCGAGAGCTAATCCTTGTGCCATCTCTCTGTTAATAATAAAAATACCTTCCTCTCCCTGCAATGTAGCCTGACACCACCACCAATATAGTTGTGCAGGATGATGCCGTCCAGTATTTGTGGAACCGTGAACAGATGAGAGGTGGTATTTGTAAGAGATCCAAAGTGGTACCAGATTTAGAAGCTTCCAGGGCAATCTTGCTCTTCTCCCCTTTTCAGTTCAGAACTTTTGAACTCCCACAGTGGTGAGATTCCTAACCTTTTACGTTCGCAAGCAACAGAAGACGCAATGGCTGCTTCCTAGTAGCCTGTATTACAATTACATTCACTAAAAGTAAAAACACATCGCATATTATTATTGTTATTAATTTATTCAAGTGTGATTAAAAACAACCACCACCCTCCACTGTGGTTCAGCAGTTGATTCATTCGAAACACAAAAGGTAAAAAGTCTGGGAGTACAAATATTGCACCCATTTTGGAATTTCTGCTGCCTGAAATAATTGCTCAGTGTTAAAATCGGTGCTGGAAGCATATAGCACAATTCTGTGCTCGTCTCCTTGTAAACAGGCCCGGCTGAGTTCAATGGGACTTACTCCCAGGTGGCGTGGGTGGCACTGTGGTCTAAACCACTGAGCTTGCCAATCAGAAGGTTGGCGGTTCAAATCCCCGTGACGGGGAGAGCTCCCTTGCTCGGTCCCAGGTCCTGTCAACCTAGCAGTTCGAAAGCACACCAGTGCAAGTAGGTAAATAGGTACCACTCTGGCGGGAAGGTGAACAGTGTTTCCGTGCCCTGCTCTGGTTTCGCCAGAAGTGGCTTAGTCATGCTGGCCACATGACCTGGAAAAACTGTCTGCGGAGAAACGCCAGTTCCCTCGGCCAGTAAAGCGAGATGAGCGCCACAACCCCAGAGTCTGGGCTGGACTTAACTGTCAGGGGTTCTTTACCTTTTACCTTTAAGTGCTTTTAGGATTGCAGCCATAGACAGCTGTTTTTCATTACCGTGACACACCTATTTACTTTAGCTGGAGTTCTGTGCGACATCAGCCAAACGAGATATTGTAATTTCCTTCCCCGGAAAATGTTGCTGTGTCAGTATCACCCATCACTTAGGAAAATGGAATGGAGAATTATGCTTTTAGGTGTGCAAAAGGGAGATTAGATGAACAGCAAAGCAGCATCAGCACTGTTTATGTAGCTCAAGTGCGGAGTCGTGTGAGTCTGCGAATGTTTATTAAAATAGGAAAAAGCTCGGTCTGTCAGGTTTTACATGAGGATGAACATATTTTATTTTAAGCATGTGAGCTTTTGTAGATTGCAACCCACCTCATCAGAAGCTGAAACGAATTGAACAACAGTTTTTTTAAAAATAGGATGCTTGTTTTTCAACATATATAGGGTCTTATAGAAGGAATGCTCCCTTTTAGGCTGTGGCTGAGTATCTGGCGAGGGCTTAGATTTACGAGAATTACTCAGCAGCATTTTCACCTCACAGAGTAAAGCCATAAACCTGTTCTTTGGGTGCCAGAATACGAAAGTGAGATTAAATGTGGAGCAGGTGCTCCAAAAGCAGATTATAAATCTTTTAAATACATGGAATAAATAAAAAATTCAAATGCACGGCTTTAAATGCCTTTCTTAAAGGCATTATAAGGAAGGCTTTAAAACGTGGCAATGAGGAGTGTTAACAAAGCAGAAAACGGTGAGGTGATGTATATCAGGAGCTGCCAACCTTTTTTGGGCTAATGGGCATGTTTTGAATTTTGAGAGTGCTGGGGCACCAGCCAAAAAATGTTTCCCAGAGAGGGGTGTGTGTGTGTGGCATAAAACAAAGATGGCTGCCAGGGTGAGCGTGGCATAATAATAATAATAATAATAATAATAATAATAATAATAATAATTCCCCAGCCGCCCAGAGTGGCTGGGGAAGCCCAGCTAGATGGGCGGGGTATAAATAATAAATTATTGTTATTATATTATTATAATAATAATAAGCCACTCACTACTTCCAAATATGCCCACGTTTGCCACTTGGCTTCCTGTTCCTCTTCCTCCCTGCCCATCTGGTGTCTAGACCTCCTTTCTGTCTCATCTCGCTTGGTCACCTGTCAGTCATTCAAATTTCTAGGCCTGATACAAGGTTTTTTCCTTCTATCTAAACTGACCTCCCATTCGCTCATAGCTGTGGCATCGATTGACAGAATCTCCTTGCTGGCTGCTCCCCTCCCTGAGCAGTTGGGAGTGTTGGTGAATATTTCATGGCGCTATATCTGCTTCAGCCAATGGCCAAGGGAGTTCCCCAGCGCAAACTTGATCTTTATTCTTTCACAAAGCACTTTTCCGTGAACTGCAATTTCATGTTAGGTCAGAAGCAGGAATGTGTCTTGCATTCCTCAGAATCTCAATTCTGTATTAGGAAGGCTCCAAAAGAGGTGCCAAAATCACAAAAGCAAACCAAGATGTTGTGCATTGTTATTATTTATTGTCATTTTAATAATGTCTCCTAATTTTTCATGTGCTGCTATGACAGACTCCTGCAAGCCTCTGCTTGGCCACAGTGAAAACAGGATTCTGGATGAGATCCAGCCATTGGCCTGATCCAGTTGGCTTGCTCTTACAGATGTATCTGTTTGAAAGCAAGGTGTTGTTGTTTAGTCGCTTAGTCGTGTCCGACCCTTCGTGACCCCATGGACCAGAGCACTCCAGGCACTCCTGTCTTCCACTGCCTCCCCCAGTTTGGTCAAACTCATGCTGGTAGCTTCGAGAACACTGTCCAACCATCTCGTCTTCTGTCGTCCCCTTCTCCTTGTGCCCTCCATCTTTCCCAACATCAGGGTCTTTTCCAGGAAGTCTTCTCTTCTCATGAGGTGGCCAAAGTATTGAAGCCTCAGCTTCAGGATCTGTCCTTCCAGTGAGCACTCAGGGCTGATTTCCTTCAGAATGGATAGGTTTGCTCTTCTTGCAATCCATGAGACTCTCAAGAGTCTCCTCCAGCACCATAATTTAAAAGTATCAATTCTTCGGCGATCAGCCTTCTTTATGGTCCAGCTTTCACTTCCATACATCACTATGAAAGCAAGGTAGCATATCTATATTACGACACACAAGGAAGTTTACAACAACAAAACAGACAACAAAGATCACATACCTTATAATAAACTGTTCCAGTAGGGGAAAAAGTCGTAATAAAAAATAACTTTAAAATAAGCAACTTCTATCAAATAAAATAATATTCAGTCACTCCTTAGAATATAACAGTATGCAGCTTTCAAAACACCAGCAAATAATTAAACAAGAATTCACTCTTAACCATTACAATAAATAATTACTAAACTATAATCTCTAAAGGACGCGGGTGGTGCTGTGGGTTAAACCACAGAGCCTAGGGCTTGCCGATCAGAAGGTTGGCGGTTCGAATCCCCGTGACGAGGTGAGCTCCCGTTGCTCGGTCCCTGCTCCTGTCAACCTAGCAGTTCGAAAGCACGTCAAGTGCAAGTAGATAAATAGGCACCGCTCCAGCGGGAAGGTAAACGGTGTTTCCGTGTGCTGCTCTGGTTCGCCAGAAGCGGCTTAGTCATGCTGGCCACATGACCCGGAAGCTGTACACCGGCTCCCTCAGCCAATAAAATTTTTAATTTTTCACTAGGGAAGCCTAGTGAACGGATTCTCATGCAGTGCAACAGGAGATATTGCTCCATTTGAGGAGCAAGAGGTGTGTTACATTGCAGTGACGTGTAAATAAGTTCCCCGTGGCCCTTTTTCTGTTGCAAAGTGCTGTGAGGAGCACAGTTCGTAGAATCATCGACTTGTAAAGTTGGCAGGGACTCAAAGGGTCATCTAGTCCAACCCACTGCAGGAAACTCAATTAAAGCATCCATGACAGGTGGCCACCCAACCTCTGCTTAAAAACCTCCAAGGAAGGAGAGTCCATCGTCTCCTGAGGGAGACCTTTCAACTGTTAAACAGCTCTGACTCTCAGAAAGTCCTTCCTGATGGTTAGTTGGAATCTCATTTTTTGGTAACTTGAATCTGGAGCAGGAGAAAACAAGCTTGCTCCATCTTCCATGTCAGTAATATCCAAGACAACGCGATGACCGAATACAATGATACGATATCAATATGCCCTCTGAAAGTCACAAAATATGCACTCTTCAGAGACTTATGTTTATTTGGTTTTATGTTTTCAAGAGAATCCATTAAGAGTGAATATTTTGTGACTTTCGGAGATTCATAAGTTTTCGACTTATGTGATTTCATATATTTCATATTATATAAAGAGTGTATATTGATATCGTATCATTGTGTTTGGTCATCATGTTGCCTTGGATATTACCATCTTCCATGTGACAGCTCTTGAGATATTTGAAGATGGCCATCATATCTCCTTTCAGTCTCCTCTTTTCCAGGTTAAGCATACACAGAACCATTCCTCATCAGGCTTGTGTGGGCCACCATATTAAATCGGAATGATTGGAGAAAGGATGGGAATATTTAACCCGTTCCATACCAGTCTGTTTTCTCATGGAACTCCCCCCTTGGTTTCTACTTCCATTCATGCTAAGGACCTTTGATAACCTTTGGAACGACACACGGGCAAAACGTTCCCAATTTGGGGTGGGCAGAAATGGAAAGGGGCAAACATCCCCCTCCTTCCTCTTCTCCAGCTCAAGCCACCCCCTTCCCAAGGCTACTGTGATGGCCTGGGACTCAGGCTCGGACTCGGAACCAGAGGAGTCTCAGTCTGCACCGGATCCTTTGCCTCAGGCATCATCTGAACCAAGTCTGGGGCCTGGTCCTGAACAGTCCCAGTCTGCACAGGTTTCCCTGCAACACGCACCAGCTGGGCTGAGTCAGGGGCCTGAGCCTGCCCTGGCTCCAGATGTGGGGATTACCTTGTTGCCTTCAGCTGGGCCATCACTTACAGCTGCTCCACTACCGGTTGGGTCAGGGGAGGCTGAGGCGGCCCCTGGGTCTAGTAACCCACCGACGTTTCCCGAGCTGCAGAGACTAAGGTCTGAGAGAAGGAGAGACCCGAGTACTCGCAGGAGGAGTGCTCGCCTTCGGGCGAAACAGGGAAGTGAGTCACCGGGGGATCAGGACCAGGCGTTACCCCGACAAAGATAAAAGGCTGTCGGACCCTGCCCCAGGTTGCGGGAGCAACATTGCTGTATGCTAGATCCTGCCTGAGATCCTGTACCTGCCCTTGCCTGGTTTCCTGCCTCATATCCTGCCTTGGCCCTGTCAGAGTGACTCCTAGTGGAACCTCTTGATTCTGGACCAGTCCTGGACCATGTTTCAAGGGTTATCCCCGGGCCCAGCACAGCTACTTTACAACAGGAAGGGACTACAGGGGGTTATTTGCAGATGATGAGGTATGGCTTACTCCTCCAAGAGGGAAGGAGTTAGGCTTAGGAGGCAATGTGAAGAGCTAATGCTTTCAAGTTGAAGATTTCTGGCACCAGCAAGGAGACTCGACTCGGGCCGCCGAAGCCTGCAGAGGGGAGGCAGTGAGGGTGCTTTCAGAAAGTTGACCTCAGCTGCTTTTTGCTCGTGTTACTTTGGGGAGATGACAAAGCATGTACAGTGCTGACAATGATCTATACAGTGAAGCGATAAATCCAGACTTGTTATGGCTCCGGGAATTACATTTTTCATTCAATTACCTGGCAGAGAAGCCACGGAGGCATCTGCCTGCTGAAATCATTTCCAGCAAATTGTTGTCGGTGTGTTCTCCTGAATAATGATGGCTGGGATCTCTTCTTTACTCGGAAGAGGGGTGTGCTGTGGAAACGACAAGTCTCTTGTAATGAGAGGCCCTCTGGGGAGGCGAGGCATATATACCTTAAGAGTAAGAGGTGCAAACACTGTTGTGGCAAAGATCAGCAACTAGCCCCTTGAAGAATGCCAAGGGGCACAGCAATCAAGAGAGAAGAATAATAGAATCATAGAATTCATAGAATCATAGAGTTGGAAGAGACCACAAGGGCCATCGAGTCCAACCCCCTGCCAAGCAGGAAACACCATCAGAGCACTCCTGACATATGGTTGTCAAGCCTCTGCTTAAAGACCTCCAAAGAAGGAGACTCCACCACACTCCTTGGCAGCAAATTCCACTGTCGAACAGCTCTTACTGCCAGGAAGTTCTTCCTAATGTTTAGGTGGAATCTTCTTTCCTGCAGTTTGGATCCGTTCTTAAACTGAAACTGTTCTTAACCTGAGGTACCACTTTAGCTAATGGGGCCTCCTGCTGCTGGTGTGCTGCTGGCGCACAATTTCTGTTCTCCTTAACCCGAGGTACTATTTCTGGGTTAGCAGAGTCTGTAACCTGAAGCGTCTGTAACCTGAAGCATCTGTAACCTGAGGTACCACTGTACTGAGCTAGGAGAAGCAGTGGTGTGACTCACTTTAATGCAGTTTCCTGTGTTCCTAAGTAGAAGGCAAGGCAAGTAGACCTTGCTGTTCTTTCTTTTTGCTGTACTTGGAAAGGACAGGTGAGAGCAGGTCATGGCACCAAGGTAGAGAAGAGCTAACCCTCTGAAAGTTGGTAGGGCTCTTTCTGCTGGAATGTGAGCCTTGTCGGGTATCTATGCCAGCCTCTAGTGCCAACAGTGGGGGAAGACCTGGCCTGCCATCTGAAACCAGCTCTTCAGATTGGCCCCTGGCAAAGTAGTCGCCGGCCACAATTGTTTCAGTCAAGAAGGGGCAAGCGGAACATTGCTGAGGTACCTGTTGAGGAATAATGTATTTGCTCAATGTAGCTGTGCGGTTCTTTGGATCCCAGGGGAGGTGTCATGCGCAGAACCTGGCCGTTGGCAACAGATGCATTGCCATCACCGATGCTATTTTTGGAACACTTGCGCTTTCAGAGCACCTGTGGGCAGAGGGAAATGGATTGTTCCAAATTAGAAACACACAAGGCATTTGCTTATACAGTGGTACCTCGGGTTACAGACGCTTCAGGTTACTGACTCCGCTAACCCAGAAATATTACCTCGGGTTAAGAACTTTGCTTCAGGATGAGAACAGAAATCGTGCTCCAGCGGCACGGCAGCAGCGGGAGGCCCCATTAGCTAAAGTGGTGCTTCAGGTTAAGAACAGTTTCAGGTTAAGTACGGACCTCCAGAATGAATTAAGTACTTAACCCGAGGTACTACTGTATGGGTAAAGTTGAGCCATCTGCCCCATTGCTTTGTGCAGTTATGTCAATGTGTAAATATTGGTATATAAAGCTCTTTAACAGCTTGGGACCAGTTTATTGACGGGGCTGCCTTACCCCGTAAATTGGGCTCCTGCTTAAAACATTTTTGTTTAGGCCAGCCTATTTAGACATGCAGAAGTTACACTTACATCTTTTTAGCTACTGTTTATTTTAACCGCCTTTTGAATAGTTTTAAATACTTTTTTATAACTGCTTTTTATCAGTAATTTTAATGCTTAACTGCCTCAAGTTCTGTTTGTGTTTTTAACAAGCAAACGATACATATATATCTTTAAAAAGAAAATAAATACACATAAAATAGTAACTTCATGTGTGCTTAAGTTCTGGGCGCCTCTGTTCCTTTGATGAGAAAAGGGGGCAGAAAAGGAGTCTCAGAGAGACAGACAGACATCCTGGTACTGTTTCTTTTTTAAACAACATAAAAGCTGTCTGGTGTTTGAGTCTAAATTGACGAGAAACGCCCCACACTTTTCTAATTCTGAACAAACAACAGAAAGCCTTTCTGCCATTCCACCCAGCTGACTGCACAACATGCCTCATCTCTAAATGGACAGGATGTGATGGACTTTATTGATTCAACTTGGCTGCCTGCACCCATATCTCTGCTGAGTCGATTATTCTGTCTATTGACACCTGCCAGCTACAGTCCTCTGCACGTACCTGCAGGAAGGCAGGTACAGCCATACCTCGTGTTGCGTTTGCTTCAGGTTAAATCTTTTCAGGTTGCGTCCCGCAGCAACCCGGAAGTACCAGAAAGGGTTACTTCTGGGTTTTGCCGCTCGCGCATGCGCAGATGCTCAAAATGACATCACACGCATGTGCAGAAGTGGCGAATTGCGATCCTCACAGACGCGGGTTGCGTTCCTTTCAGGTTGCGAATGGGGCTCCGGAACGGATCCTGTTCGCAATCAGAGGTACCACTGTAACTATATGTAGGATTGGGTGATGATAGACTGCTCTGCCTCTTTTCCTTTAGCAAATGTTTTGTGCCACTGGGGAAGTGGTAATTCTGTATTGATTTGTTTTGGATGTTTGTATGTGATGCCAATAAAAGGTTTGATGATGATTATGATGATGTAGGATTGGTCTTGCTGGATCCAGACCAATGTCCATCTGAAGGGACGGCTGTTGCTCTGGGACAGAAAACAGGCTTTGCAAATGCAGAAGGTTCCATCTTCACTCTCTAGACAAAGATGGAAAATATTTCTCTCTGAAACTGCGGAGAGATGCTGCCAATCTGTATAGCGTATCATACCAAGGTGGATGGACCAAGGAAAGCTCCCTGTGTTCCAGTAGTGCAAAAATATTTTCATTTTCATATGGCAATTCCTTTAGGAGTCACCAAACCTTTGGGGTTGGTGAAGTTTGAAAAGTTTTGATGGGCACCAGTCGCAAAATTAGCACCTGCCGATCCCCCCCTTTCCTTTTTATTTAAACCAACTTTTATTATACAGAAATATTAAAATACATACATTACATTTCAGAGGAGAGGAAACTCGATACAAGATGTTAATTAAGAATGGATAGTAATCAAAGAATATTTCAAAGGTTACTGTGATAACAAAAGCTTTGTGGCAGATAGAATGAGTCTTGTAACATAAGGTACTATTGGAGGAAACTAGAATCAAAAAGGAGAAATATAATTAATCTCAAAATAGTACAATGGGTATAGTCGGAAGGTTCTTTTTTATTGTAAATAAAATCATCTTCTATCTCTTTTTCTATTTCTTTTTTCTTTTTGTTCTTCTTCTATATCCTTCTGCACCTGCCGAATTTCTAACACTGGGGCTGAAACAGAGCAAAAACATTGCTTTACTAGATTGCCCTGAGTGTGACACGATGTGCAACCCATAAGGCCTGCTTTTGAAAAAAAATGCACCAGGCTGCATTAATTTACACCTCTTTAGGAGGCCAGACCTTAAGTGGCTCTAGCAGGGCTTTCCACAGGTGTTTTTGAACTCCCCCAGGTGTTGCTTTGAATTGCTTTCTCTGCTTGCTCTAACCACTTGGGATGGGGTGTGTGTGAAATGAAAGTGCTTTTTATGTCCTCTTTCTACTTTGTTCAAACATCTTGTGTGCCACGTTAAATATTTTATAGTCATGGAGCCTGTTGATCAATATAATGGCAGAGTAAAAGAATAAAGTGAATTGAAATAAAAAGCACCCCAGTTTAAAGACTCGAGTACTGAGAAGATATAAGGGCCATTTGGTCCATTTGCAGGAGCTTAGCTAAACATGTTATTTTCCCTATTCTCTCTCTCTCGCTTTCTTCCTGCTCTGATCACTGTTATGTACTTGCCATATAAGCTGCATAGTGGTATTTTGTTCCAGATTTATTCTGCTAGGAGAGGGCTCCGTTGTTCAGTGCTTGTTTGTGTAAAGCTCTGTATCATTTGAGAATTAAGGCTGTTATGAAACGGTGTTCTTTCCCCATCTCTTTCTGCATTTATTTCTTTGCAAACACGGAGTTCAATAAAATTGAGCTTTTCAAATTTTTGAAAAATCCATTCTGTGGAGTAGATGGGTTTTCTCAGATGCACCTTTTAATAAAGAAAGAAGCAAACGCTTATAATTTATTAATCTCTTCAATGCTATAAAGTTTGGAACAGTGGCAATAAAACAGTATGAATCAGCCATCAGCTCATATTTTTTTATGAACCCATAGCAAAGCTCCAATACCTTTTGCAACAGAATGATGGTGCTTTTACTTTAAATAAAACGAATGCTTGAAGCTTGCATAAGTAGCTTGCTTCACGCTGAAGTTCTTTTGTTTTTAAGTAATATTAGTCTCTCACTTAGCAGGTCAAGTCAAACCATAGTTTCAAATCCAAGTCATGATTTGACATCCCAAATTGTCAGGCAGGCCATGGCGTAGAGCTTTTTGCTCCCTTCCCTTTTTCATCTGCAAACCGTGATTTGCAAACCATTATCTTTCAAACCATGGGCTTGCTAGCTGATTACAAAGCATGCTTTGTCGAGCCAGATGGCGTTCTGAACAGTAAGCCAAACTACAGATTAATAGGAGCACACAAATGTGTAGGCTTCTGCAGAGGAAGTTTGCATCCACTTTGCTTCTTGGAATTTAAAAAAAAATTCTGTACCACAATTCCCAATCTAATTATCGAGATTATTCTGAATCTCCTGACTTCCCCCTATCCCTTCCATGGGTCCTGTTGATTCTATTTTCAACTGCATATCAGCACTTCTCCAGTTTTTCATCTTCCTAAATTATCTATACGTTCAGTTACATTACAAGTGTGTTTAAAATAATGCTAATGTTTTGACCCCCTTCATGGATCATCAACAAAGGTCTGTATAGTTAAAGCTATGGTTTTCCCAGTAGTGATGTATGGAAGTGAGAGCTGGACCATAAAGAAGGCTGATCGTTGAAGAATTGGTGGTTTTGAATTATGGCGCTGGAGAAGACTCTTGAGAGTTCCATGACCTGCAAGAAGATCAAACCTATCCATTCTGAAGGAAATCAGCCCTGAGTCCTCACTGGAAGGACAGATCCTGAAGCTGAGGCTCCAATACTTTGGCCACCTCATGAGAAGAGAAGACTCCCTGGAAAAGGCCCTAATGTTGGGAAACATGGAGGGCACAAGGAGAAGGGGGCGACAGAGGATGAGATGGTTGGACAGTGTTCTCGAAGCTACCAGCATGAGTTTGACCAAACTACGGGAGGCAGTGGAAGATAGGAGTGCCTGGCGTGCTCTGGTCCATGGGGTCACAAAGAGCTGGACACGACTAAACCACTAAACAACAACGTTTTGATCTGTTTACAATGATTTTGTATGTACATTATAAAACCTGTCCCATTCTTTTTAAAGTTTCGTGTCTTCTTGATCCCTGAGCTTCCAAGTTAGTTTTGCCATTTTGGCATAGTCCATCAACTTGATTTAACATCATAGTTAAGCTTCCTTAGCCATGGTTTCATGTGATGTCTGAACTGAGCCCCTGACTTGGTTTGCATGACATGATGAGCTCTTTCCTCACAAGCCATGAGCATGTTTGTGTGGTCTCTGCAAGCCATAGTTTGGGTTTCCGTGTCCTGCGAATCAGCTCTGTCTGTAAAGAAAGGCCATTCTTTTGAAGATACTTGTCCATCTCTCCTGGACAAAAGGTTCTGAAATTTGAATGCTTTTGTAAAGGGTAAACATGAATAGAGCCATTAAATAGGCTGCAAGTGGAAATACAAACCCAGCTCCTGTACTTGTTTTCAGGGAATATTTTTTGTTTTATGGATTTATACCAAGCAGTTTTTGAAAAATAAAATAGAATAAATACAAACAGTAAAAGGGCAAGAGAAATAAAAGCATCAATAAAATATGTATAATAAAAACAGCAAAGCTAACAGGATTTATTAAAGCAAGCCCACACACACAGCTGCCTTTTCTTAGGAATTGGATTGCCCAGTTTCTAGTACAAATCAGAAAACATCAATATTTTGGGATTGAAATACCTGCTGGCAAGTGGCATACAGTGGTCTTATGCCATAATATTTTGAGAAGGAAATGCATGCTAAGACAAGGCCAGGGATAATAAAGTGCTTATTTCTCTTGCCTTAGCACAGAAGAGATTTGATCAATTTTTTTTTGAGAGAGAGAAGTACAGTGGTACCTCGGTTTTCGAACGTCTCCGTTGACTAACGTTTCAGTTTTTGAACGCCGAAAACCCGGAAGTAAATGCTTCTGTTTTTGAGCGCGCCTCAGACGTTGAACGGCTTCCGCTGAGTGTTTCTCAATTAAATTTCCAGACCGCCCTTTGCAGCTTGGTTTTTGAACATTTCAGAACTTGAATGGTCTTCTGGAATGGATTACGTTCAAAAACCGAGGTACCCATGTAATTGGAAAAGAAGATCCATCCAAAAGTCATCTTACCATATGGGAGGTTTCCAGTCCAAATGCTGGCCACCCCTAGGTCAAATTTCTAAACTTCTTCAGCAGGAACGTGGTTTCTAAACTTCTTCAGCAGGCATGTTCTGTGCCGTAACTGTGAGCTTAATAACGTGGGAAGACAACTTGGATTGGCAAAGCAGCTAGGAGGCTGCTGCCTCTCTTCTGATCTCATTCACAGCCTCCTGATGGGCAGAAGAATTGGGCTGGTGGTGGAATGGAGTATCCTGGGAAGGGGTTTGGCTGGTTGGAACTCTGAACCGGAGTTCACTATGTCGTTTTGTTGGAGGCAGCCCTTGTAAAGTTGAATTTGGCTCTCAGCATTGGAGGATTTTTCTCAGCCACCCACAAAACTCTGCCTCGATGTTCATCATCCCCATCAAAAAATGTGGTGGTTCAGACATATAAAGCCAAGACATGGTTTGGAACCATACCAATAAGCCTTAAGGCAGCCTTTCTCAACCTGTGGGTCCCCAGATGTTGTTGGACTACAACTCCCATCACCCCTAGCTAGCAAGGCCAGAGCTCAGGGATGATGGGAGTTGTAGTCCAACAACATCTGGGGACCCACAGGTTGAGAAAGGCTGCCTTAAGGGATCCTTTGGCTCACATCCTCTCTTCTTCTTCTCCCTGCTTACACTGTAGAAATGACCTGGTTTTCTTGCCCCACCGCACTTTGATCATGGTTGGTAACCCTGGATTGCAAGGTGAGCATTGCTTTCCCGTTAGGAGGAAATCACAAACCTTGGTTTAGCCTTAGATCAGGAAAGGAGGAAGAGAACCACAGTGTGAGATGGGGCGAAGGACTGTGTGAACTCAGGGGTCTTCCACAGCTTGACTGCATAGTGCCAAACCATGGTTCAGCATGCATGAACGTGATGCCTGAACCCATTGCAGTTGTACACTGGGAATAAAGCCCAACCATTTCCCCTCTAACTCCTGTGATTTGACATGGCATTTCCCACATTCTTTCAAACTTGTGTCTGCAACACTAAGTTTTGCACAGCACCAAGTCCTCTACTTGTTTTCGGATACACAGAACCAGAAAGAGAGGGCAATTTTCCGTTTTCAATGATCTGTGCTGATCTGAAAATGTTAACACCCGAGAGATGTTTGGCTTGGCCTTTAAATTTTTATTTTTACGGCATGTGAGGCACTCACCTTTTCTCCTCCTCCTTCTTGGAAAGCAGATAGGGAGGATGCAAGGAGCTGTCAAGCGTATTTCAAGGGGAAATTGTATGAGTGTGTATGGGAGGGAGGGAGGGAGGCGGGAGTGCTACTCTTAGAGTTTTCCTGCATGGCAGAATCTGCTGATAAGGCAGATAACAGCAGGACAGATGTAATCCCTAAATCAAATATTAACAAGGAAGTGTATGTGCTTTCAGGGTGTGTTGAATTACAGGCAGCTCACAGGGTCCTGTATTTAACCAGTCAAGAGCCGATTTCTTTCATTTTCGTTCAGCTTCCCTTGTCTGCAATCATTGAATGGATTAGCTGTTCATTATCCTTTTCGCTTCTGACATTATCAAATGTAGTCCCATGGTAAAATATTCACCATTATCATCATCATCATTATTTAGTAAAGGTAAAGGGACCCCTGACCATTAGGTCCAGTCGTGACCGACTCTGGGGTTGCGGCGCTCATCTCACTTTACTGGCCGAGGGAGCCAGCATACAGCTTCTGGGTCATGTGGCCAGCATGACTAAGCCGCTTCTGGCGAAGCAGAGCAGCGCACGGAAACGCCGTTTACCTTCCCGCCAGAGCGGTACCTATTTATCTACTTGCACTGGTATGCTTTCAAACTGCTAGGTTGGCAGGAGCAGGGACCGAGCAACGGGAGCCATTAAACCAGAGAAGTGTTGTACCTCCTGCAAAACTCTCAGTGGTAGAGCATCTGCTCTCCATTCAGAAGCTTCCTGTTTCCATCTCCAGCTAGGGCTGGGAATGTCCCATTCTTGAAGCCCTGGAGGGCTGCTGCCAGCCTGTGTAGACAGTACTGAGCTAGATGGAGCAATGGTCCGGCTTGGCATAAGGCAGCTCCCTGTCTCGCTATGTTTCAGTTGTGAACATGGCGGCAGTAAAAGGAATAATCTTCCAACGATGGGAAGCCCAGCATGGAAAACTAGATACAAGGCCTCTTGCAGCTAGCAGCCCATGAGAAAATCTTGCTCCAGAAACTACAGTACAGGCAATGGCTGATTTAGGTGCGTCTGAACAATGCGCGATCCTTCGCGCACCAAACCCGTAAATAACCCCAAAACATCATAAAGACATCATGAAAAGGGGCAGCATAGCACAGGTGGGTCCAGAATGTAACCCCCACACAAAACAAGGATTGCCAGTACGTACATTCACAATTTTTTCTTAATATTCCACTTAGCCTTTTTCATTTGTTTAAGCTAAAGCAAGATTTTGATGATAAATGTGGCCTTTCAGCTTTTATTGTGTTCTTTATACAAAATGTTTTCATTTTAGGATTTTTTTAATATTATGCACAGTTGTGTGGGTTTTTTTTTACAATATTAAACATATTAATCTGCTACATCTGTTTCCCTCATTACTGATTGTTTTAAGGATTCCCCTCCAGTAAGTTTTGTTTTTCTCGCTGCCTTTTATAAATATTCCTTTAACGTGTACGCTAACTTCAGACTGGTTAAAATATAACCTCCACCCCTGCATTTTTTAAAGCAAAGATGATAGTATGCTCATGAAACAGTGTTTCATTTGAAATCATATCGGCTCCTGCTCTGAAGTAACTTCTTCCTTCTGTTGTTGTTGTTTAGTTGTTTAGTCGTGTCCGACTCTTCGTGACCCCATGGACCAGATCACGCCAGGCACTCCTGTCTTCCACTGCCTTCCACAGTTTGGTCAAATTCATGTTAGTAGCTTCAAGAACGCTGCCCAACCATCTCGTCCTCTGTCGTCCCCTTCTCCTTGTGCCCTCCATCTTTCCCAACATCAGGGTCTTTTCCAGGGAGTCTTCTCTTCTCATGAGGTGGCCAAAGTATTAGAGCCTCAGCTTCAGGATCTGTCCTTCCAGTGAGCACTCAGGGCTGATTTCCTTAAGAATGGATAGGTTTGATTTTCTTGCAGTCCATGGGATTCTCAAGAGTCTCTTCCAGCACCATAATTCAAAAGCATCAATTCTTCGGCAATCAGCCTTCTTTATGGTCCAGCTCTCACTTCCATATAGCACTACTGGGAAAACCATAGCTATGGTTTTCCTTCTGTTAGCCGCATAAATATTTGAAGCAGTGGTAGCCATTAGTAGGGCGTCATGCAGGAGGTCAGCAGTAGGTGGCGTCAGAGCCAGGTTTAGTTTTTCTGCCACCCACCTCACAGCCCTCCATAAGAAGGCAGACAGATGAGGGCAAACTGTGGTTGGCAGGGCCATGCCTCATTCACTTCAACGGACCACCCTCAACTGATTGGATGCGAACGTTGTGTGTGTGTGTTTGATAGCAGTTCTCCTCACCTTTCTCTCCTCTATCTCCCCTGTGTCCTATTATTAATTATTATTATTATTATCATTCATACCCTATATTTCCCCCTAACTACAGATAAAATAAGAACAGCTGAAAACATAGGGAAAAACAACTAAAAAACAATTAAACATTAATACAGTGGTACCTCTGGTTACAAACTTAATTCGTTCTGGAGGTCCGTTCTTAACCTGAAACCAAAAGGTTATTTATGTATGGCACTACTGCGGCCCGTGTTTCATTAGCCCCAAAATGGAAAACGAGCGAGGCCCCAACTAAAGAAGAATGGCAATTTAAGCTGACGGAATATGCGCAGCTTGCGGACCTAACGCACAGAATATGACAACAAGGAGAACATACATTTAGAGAAGATTGGAAAATGTTTATTGAATATGTGGGAAAAATTGTGTACACTTGAAAACGCTGGCAGCAATAAGATAAACTCAACAGTGTAAACAAGTTTTGATGGATGCAATAATGGAATACTGAATGGTTTAGTTGATGTAAAATATGCAGGGATTTAAGATATGCAAAATGAGCCATGGAAAGAGAAGAAGGGAAGGCATTGATATTTTAAGGATGTTTAAATGAGTATTTTAAATTGTAAAACAGATATATATATATATATATATATATATATATATATATATATATATATATGAATGAGAGACAGTTGCTCCCTCTGCCTATGGATAGGTCTGGCCCTCCTTCTGATTCTCAGCTTCCACTACTGGTAACCTTGGCGGATCCAGGCCCATCACATTATTTCACCCAAGAGTCCTTGACCCAGATCTAATGCTCTTTCCCCGCTGGAGCTAAAGCAACTACTGAGGACAGGATAGCATCCCTGATCTCACTTAGAAGGGCCTGAATGAGAAATATCCTTTGTGAAACAAATGAAAAGTAGACCAGAGGAACCCTAATCACAATTGGATGGTACGACTGAGAAGACAAGGACGGTTTCAAATTACTCACAATATGTTCCATTCTACTCATTTAAACACGTGAGCTGTGAGGAACGAAGAAATCACTGTTTAAGGAGATGGCCGGCTTTTCGGTACCAGGGTAGGGGGAGATTGCTAGCTGGGGTTCAAGGGTGACAAAGGCAGAAATCCCAAGGTCACGTCGATGCCGTGGGACAGAGCTGGCAAAAAATCAGAGGGAGTCCTGCTTCTCAGCCCTTTTGCCCTTGCTCTCCAAAAGCCTTTGCAATGCATTTCATCTTCCCTCAGATGTTGGGCAGGGGAGGAAGACGGAGAGGGGCCCCATCTTTTCTCATAGTTAAAGTTAATTAATTTAGTTCCATCCCTTGGGAATACGGACTGGCACAATGACTCAGTGTGTATGACAGCATGCTGGAATCTGGAGAAATTGCAGGGGTAGAAAATTATGACCCGTGAGGAACTGAGTGGCTAGAGATTTGTTTGACAAAAGGTCTTCAGACAAAAGAAAGAAAGAAAGAAAATGAAACCACAACAATAAATGCCCAGCTCCTGTGGTAATTTTCATTGTCTCTCAGGTCTGAAGAACACAGCTAAGTGTCAAACCAAGCGCTTTCTGTAAAACAAGAGTCCAGGAAGCAATATGAGGAAAAGAAAACCAGCTTGTGTTTGTTGTTATCAGAGGCTGCTAAGGGCGATCAGGGTTGTCAGCCTTTAACCTGGCAAATTATGAGCTGTCCAGCCCTTCTCAGTGGCAGCGGAACAGAGCAAGGAGGAACAAGTGGAGGAAGCCATTTTACCGGCTGGGTGCAGCCAAAAACACAGGGCTTTGCAGGGGCAGGTGATCAGGTGATATTCGGTGCCTGCAAACTCCACTTTCAGCAAGGAGTCGTGTCTTTACTTGCTGCACAAAGGCTTGGGGGGGAAAGGTGCATTTTTAAGCCGCACCGAAAACCATAGAATGACAGTGCCAACTCAAAAACTCCCAGAGTTTTGTGCAAACTTCCAGGTCAGGCTTTGCAGAGTCTTCCAGTGTGGAGCCAGTGTGGTATAGTGGTTAAGAGCGGTAGACTCGTAATCTGGGGAACCGGGTTCGATTCCCCGCTCCTCCACATGCAGCTGCTGGGTGACCTTGGGCTAGTCACACTTCTCTGAAGTCTCTCAGCCCCACTCACCTCACAGAGTGTTTGTTGTGGGGGAGGAGGGGAAAGGAGAATGTTAGCCACTTTGAGACTCCTTCGGGTAGTGATAAAGCGGGATATCAAATCCAAACTACTACTACTACTACTACTACTACTCTTCTTCTTCTTCTTCTTCTTCTTCTTCTTCTTCTTCTTCTTCTTCTTCTTCTTCTTCTTCTTCTTCTTCCGTTAGGGCATCTAAAAAAAGATTTCCATAGACACTCCCAAGTAGATGTCTGATTCAAGAACTTGGTGGGTTGACATCAAACACACAAAACCAAAGTCCATCTTCCTCCTTCTGAAGAATAAAAATCGAAAAATCTTCTTCCTCAGTGTAGATTTAGACCTGCTGCACAGGTTCACAATTGTTGCAATTGCAGTTCATTTACTAATTTCTGGCAAATGCTGGGCTATTTCAGAACTTTAGTGTTGTTTATTTCGATGTGGCTGAGTGTAAAATTATAGTTAAGATCTTGACAGCCATGAATAAACCAGGGGGACTTGGCGGGGCAGGGGAGAGCATTTGCAACAGGCCTGGAAGACGCCAAGAGAGCTCACAAAAGCCTATTTGCTTCCGACCTTGCTAATCATTTTCATTCAGTAATGAAGTCTTTGTTCGCAAAGATTAATGACTCTGCAAGATTTTTGCAATCTTTTTTCTCTCCTTTTTTCTTTCTGCCTCCCGAGGAACAAGAGAACCAGTTTATTAATCTCGTACTTAGGAAACTTGGATTAAAAGTGAAGACATAAAAGTTTGCTTTAGCGCGTAAGCTGGCAGTAGAAGGAGGACTGTAGTGAAATAGGAAGAGTCTTGCTGGATCAAACCAAAAGCAACTCCAGCATCTTTTCCCCCCAAGAGTGGACAGCCAGTAAGGCACCTGGAGAGCTCTCAAGCAAGGCAGGAAGTCACCTAATCGACCCAGATAGGATGTGCAGCGATTTTGCTGAATTTCTGGAGACTGAGGAGATTTCACCCCTCCCATATCCAAGAATCTCCTGATGTCTCTGCTGATTCTCATCAGAGAGGGGGGGGCGTGTTCTGTTCTCTACTTGTTCTGCTCCAGCACCACATCAAAGAGTCAGTCAGTCAGTGTGTCGGAGAGAGAGAGACTGAGTGTTAGAGATCGTGTGTAGAGATAAGGTTGCTGCTAAGAGCAGCTGCAGACACCCAGTGCAGTTTAGCATTCATTTATGCTTAGACCTCATTTAGCTCTGTATATAGTTGTATAATAGTTGTAGATAGAATAAAGAAGATATTCTACAGAGCTGCTCTCCGAGTCGTTTATATGCTCTGCTGTACTCTGCTGTACTCTGCTGTGCGACGACTGTCTTCTTGTTGGAGTGAATCCGGTGCTCACAACTCTAAGCTGTGAGTCCACAGCACTTTGACCTGTCCCTGTGCAGAAGGTGGTCTCTGGAAGTGCTACCCAGCTCGCCTAGCCCAGTCGGGGCTGAGTGGATGAGTCCAGTTGGTGGCACTGGCTCAAGGGCGATGCTGACAGAGACCTCATTCAGCTTTTTGACTGGAGCTGCATTGCTTGTTTTAATAGACAATTTTGTTGTTGTTGATTCATTTTTATTTTTTTAAGTAGAGAGATGGAATGAAAGGTTTTATGCCATCAACAGACCTTGTGGCTTGGCCAGCTGCAGCTGAGATTTCAAGCGTTGCCTGGCTGTTCACTGCAGTGTGACACAGGATGAATTTAAAGTTTATCTGTCTCACTGGAGTGCCTGCTTTAATCACGCCGTCAGTGCAAGTGTACCAAGGGCTTTTCTTCCTGGAACAGGAGTTAATTTGCTCCCAAAGCAGCTCCGTCTAGCTTTCCTAGAACTTGTAGTGAAACGGCCCTTTCCCAGCCAAAGTCCCTCCTGTCTCCCTCTCCTCCGCCGACCGTAGTAATTCAAGGGTAATTTATGCGCGAGATTAAGGCTGTTTTTATAGCTCAACCTATTTGGAAGCTGTGATGGTTTTTCAAGCGCTGGTTCGATAGACAGTAGCGGCCTGCTGTTCCGTAGCCTTTGAAATCCAATGATGGCCGCAAATCATCTTGACAACCTTTTCGCTTTTTGACCAAAGGAACCAATTTGTGCACATGGAGTGAAGCCTCTGAGTGAAATGGGTTGTGCAGTGAGCGGCGCCGGACATGAAGCTCTGCCTTGAAGAATCAACGGCTGCAGAGTTTATGCCCAAACTGGGATTATTCTCTTCATGTAGAAGAAGCTAGGAATGTGCCTTCTACTGAGCCAGACTCGTTGGTCCACCTAGCTAAGTACTGTCTACACCAGGGATGGGGAACCTACAGCCACAGAATTATAGAAACATAGGATTGTAGAGTTGGAAGTGACCCTTAGGGTTAATAATAATAATAATAATAATAATAATAATAATAATTTATTTGTACCCCACCCATCTGGCTCAGTTTCCCCAGCCACTCTGGGCGGCTTCCAACAAGGATTAAAAATACATCAAAATGTCACACATTAAAAACTTCCCTGAACAGGGTTGCCTTCAGATGTCTTGTAAATGTCAGGTAGTTGTTTATCTCTTTGACATCTGGTGGGATGGTGTTCCACAGGGCGGGCGCCACTACCGAGAAGGCCCTCTGCCTGGTTCCCTGTAGCTTTGCTGGACCTCAGTGGCTGAATGATGGGGGTGAAGACACTTCTTCAGGTACGATGGGCTGAGGCCATTTAGGGCTTTAAAGGTCAGCACCAACACTTTGAATTGTACCACACTGGTGAGACAGGGTGGGTCTCAGCCAGTGCAACAGATGGAGCTGGCAGACAGCCGCCCTGGACACAGAGTTGGCACAGGCCTCCATGGACAACTGAGTCCAAAATGACCCCAAGGCTGTGCACCTGGTCCTTTAGGGGCACAGCTACCCCATTCAGGACCAGGGAGTCCCCCCCCCATAATGGTAGGTGAATGTGTGACGCGAGGGGCTCTGTATATTGCAGGCATCCCTCAAGGGTGCATTGCACCTGTGCATGTTGACACAATGCATTCACACAGTTCATGGGGCTCACGACAGTGGAGTTGCAGCCACTTTTTTATGTAGGAGAAAATAAAGGAGTGCCCTTGTGTAGACCATTGGAGTGTATATGGGGAAATAACCTTGTGTTGTGATTCGAGGACCTGCCCCCTTAGCTTGGGACAAGAAAGACACATGGACACAGTATTTTAGGTTTATGGGCTAGAAAAGGCCACAACTTTATTGATTACAGCATGTGAGAGGTGTTGGCTTAGGCATTGGAATAACAGCAAAGTTGACTCCACCCACTCTGAGAGGGGTGAGTCTAGCGGGGGTTAACCACCAGTAGGGGGATCCTGTTGATGCAAATACAACTGTAAGCTCTCCCCTGATGTCACCGGGGGTTGTGCCATGGCCACCAGCCCAGCAGGGCATCAGACAGGATCCACGACCGCTGGATTCCTTTAACGGAATACCCAAAAGTGAAGGCATAGGCGATGGCCACACCTTGCCCTTCCATACACCAACCACACGTTCCAGTGCCTAACCGCCAATACCGAAAAGTTGTGACGAATTGCTACGAGGTAGGCAAAAAACCAAGTGGCCGGTGCCAATTTGCCAAATGGGAAAAACGCTTACCAGGCTCCCTAGGCAACCAGGGTGACCAACCATAGGGTCCATAGCAAGGTCAGGCACAAAAGGAATGACTAGAGGAAAGGGTGGGTGGGTGACCCGATGAAGAACCCGATGAAGAATGAGGGAAGGGGCTGCCGCAGCTGCGTTTAAGTGGCTAAACCCCGCCCCCGAGCCTGCCGCTGATAGGCAGGCTTACTGGGGGGTGTGGCGCGTCAGCGGTGACGTCAAGCAGGGGCCGGAATGCCCCTGCTTCGCGCGGGAACAGTTCCCGATCACAACGCCTCCCCTCCATGAGGAGGAGAGGAACTTTCCCTGAATGCCCTTTCGGGGCAGGTTCAGTGGTCTTTCAGCTATGTCTCAGGTTGAGGGAGAAGTGATGATGTCTACAAATGCAGGGAAGCAAGGTTTAGTCGCTAAAAAGAAAAAGTAATTTTGCTCGCGAACCTCCGTGTGCCATGACATCTGCAGACTGATCAATCATCCTGCTGGATCTGCCAGAATGTGTTCTGACAATTCACCCAGATTCCCCACTACCCACTTCTTTATTGACTAAGTTTCCCACTTCGCTGCAGTGAAGTAACTCATTTTTCTTTCCAAACTTGGAAGTCTTCTTATGAAACAACTGCCTGTGACTCATCAGAAATTTAGTTGTGCTATATTGAAAATATATGGAACCTCTTCAATGTGCTGTGTATCCACAGCAAAAGTACAAAAGTATAGTAAAAAATTTCATCGCATGGTCCTTTGGGCAAATCTCTCTCTTATTCTAACCTGCCTTAAAGGGTTGTTGTGAGTATAGAATAAGCTAACCCTTTTCTGAGCAGCCTGTTTGCAAGAGTCCCATAGGCATCTTGTTGGCTACTGTGATCAGGGCTGGCACACCCATGAAGCAAGGTGAGGAGACTTCCTCAGGCGGTGTCAGGTGTGCATGCAGGAGCCAGGCCCTGTGACCAATAGGACTTTGCAGGATTGGGGCCTTCCTAAATTTGTTCTGAAGGGGCAAGGTGTGGCCTCACAGGTGAAGCCGATTGGTAACTCACAGCACCTGGTGGCAAGAGCTGGGAAGGGATATAAGGTCAGCATTTCCCTTCGGCTCTTTGCCCCAGCAACACGTTTCCTGCCTTGCTGTGTTTGGCTTCTTGCTTCCTGATCCTTGAACCTCGGCTTCTTGACTCCTTGCTTCTTGATCCTTGGACCCTTGACTTCGTGACTCCTTGCTTCCTGATCCCCGGACCTTTGGCTTCTTGACTCCCGTCTCTTTGACCCTCGGACTCTTGGCTTCCTGACTCCGGGCTTCTGGGCCCCCATTCTTTCTCCCACCCTGCCATCTTGCCTCCGGTCCTGACGTCCTCTGCCGGGCCCGTGAACCGGACCGTGACAGTCGGCAAGATCCTCAGGGGCAGCAGATCCTGATGCAGCTCCTCATTACCCCCTTGTCCCTGATGTAGATCTTCACTCACCCCTTCTTCCTTGGAGGGGAGGAGGGTGACACTTTGTGGTTTGCCTCACGTGGCAAATTGTCTTGGGCCAGCCCTGACTGTGATAACAGGACATTGGACAAGATGGGCCATTGTCCTATCCAGCAGGCCTCTTCTTACGAAGGAAAAGTGGGATGTGTCAGGCTCTGGTCCCAAAACACAACACTGACTCTTACTTGCAAGTAAGGAAGAGACCTCCCCTACCCCAGGTTTTTCCTGTTTTTTAATGGAAGGTTTTCAGCATAGAATACAATAAAAAACCCAAACCATAGAATAAAACCCAAACTAATCTAAATAAAAAGAGATCTTTAGTCAGGCTAATAGCAGTACAGGCTCAATAGCAGTTACAAGGTCCAGAAGCCAAGATTCCATGGTCCATGAGCTACGCAAGACATTCATAACTTGAATGGAAGCTATGAAAGTGTCCCAACAGTTGACACGTCCTTCCTGCCAAGCTTTTAAAGATAGTGACAAAAACAAACCCCTGTGTTGCAATACAGCAAAATCTGCTCAAATACAGCCCAACATGCAGCAATAAATATAGTAAATGTATTATTATTAGTGGTTAGAATGTCACCCAAAATTTACAAGACATCAAGTTCAAAATAATATATATATATATATATATATCAGTCCATAACCAAGAAGTAGTCAGCGTAATGAATTGCTGGGAGGGAACACCACGTCGCAGGCAGGATGCCTTTCAATGGATAATGTCCAAAAGTATTGTGGTGATGGGTGTTCCAACATGAAGAATTCAATAGCAACCAGCAAACAAGCAGAACAGAACAGTAGGCCCGGATTGAATCAACTGTTTCAAAGGTGAATCTTTTCCAGCAAATAATTTTTGATGGAATATCCATACAGATAAATGTAATACTTTTAATACATGTGGATCAGAGCTCTCTAGCACTGGTTAGAAAACCCATGTGTTGCGGCTGTATTTGAGAAGCTTTTAAAGATAGGCTGAACTCATGCATGAGACCCTCTTGCCCTACAAGACATGCATACGTGTGCTGCATCTCAGTGGATCTACGGATCTCATCTACGAAGGTGGCACCTGGTTAAGACTCTGCCCTACCTTGTGAATCTCGCTTTGCTGCCACCTTTGTCTTCTCAGCCCCTCGCTCTGGCTGATCAAAGTCCTCCCCTCTCCCCGATGAGCCTCTGTGCTCCACAGGAAGGGTGGAGGAGAGACCCAGCAGCTCTGACATCTAAAGTCATAAGAAGAAGACCTCTTTCCTCCTTCCGTGCATGCCAGCTTTCCAGGAATCCATCTGCTCTTTCCTCCTCCTTCTCCTGGTCCATCTGTGGTTGCCAAGCCATGCCAGATCCTGATGGAGCTAAGGGGTCCATGACAGGACAATATTCTGATACCCTTCCTCTTAGACAGGCTTCCTCAACCTCGGCCCTCCGGATGTTTTGAGACTACAATTCCCATCATCCCTGACCACTGGTCCTGCTAGCTAGGGATCATGGGAGTTGTAGGCCAAAAACATCTGGAGGGCCGAGGTTGAGGAAGCCTGCTCTTAGACCTTCTTGGATCTCCACAGGGAACTTGTTCCAGGGCGCCATCACTGAGAAGCCCCTCTGTCATAGTCAGGCCATAGCCACTGGGGTAACTGGGATGTGGACAAATTTAATATATAAAAAATATGGCTGACCCAAGCCACTCGAAATGTTACAGTTTAAAACCAGCTCCTTGAATTGTACTCCAAAGACAGCGAGGAGCCAGTACAGAGGTTGGATTGCCGGTGTAATTTACCACCCCTTGTGTTTTCTGGAACAGCGCCTTGCTTTGAGCCAAAAAGGATTGTTATATTAAACTAACTCCTTGTCCACAGGCTTCTTCGGTGTTCAGTGCACCTTGATTCCTCTTAATTCTACGGAATTAAATGACATGTTCCTGCAGATTTATTTAGCGATTACCTTTTGTTTGATTTATTCATACCTCTCTATCAACATTAATTTGTCAAGGTTTCTTGTGTGTTCGGTTCCCGTTCAACATCTGTCTCTCTAGAGAGTGAAGTGCCTCACTCCATGCTAGGCAGGAATCCAAGAATGAGGTCCTTTCATTTCAGGCGAAGAATCGAGTAATTACTACAAGTCATTCGCAGTGACAGGCTATAAACCAGCCTGGCGGGCCTTAAATTTCCCCATAATCTTAGGGAGGAAAGGCAGAAGGCGGAGCTGGAAACTGCTCCAGTTTTACAAAGTGGGTGGAAGGTTAAAAAACAAACATTCTCCACCTTTTTATTTTTTGTTGTGGTTGCATGAGTTTAATTTTTTGCTAAGGACACTTCAAGTCCATTTACATAATAAGTAGGCTGGGAAGACTTGTAAATCAGTCAGATTGGTGGCTCTGAGTTCTGTGTTCTGGTAGGACTCCCCTATTTTATGAAAATGTAGCTAGCTGGCTGGTGTTTACATTTGCAACTGACCTTTAAATTCTTGTTTCTGGCGTCCAAGAGCTATTGTCACTTCTTCTATGTGCTCTGGAGGCCACAAGTCTTGCTTCATTTCCTCTGACACGTTCTGGCATCTCTAAATCCCATCCGCAGTCCTGACCCACTGTCCTTGGGATCCCAATATCCCCAGTTATTACAGGGCTGCCAGACACACGTGGCGTCTTACTGGGTTCTTTTGCCGGTGTATAGATGGCATTTGCCGGTGTATAGATTGCCGAAGAATTGATGCTTTTGAATTATGGTGCTGGAGGAGACTCTTGAGAGTCCCATGGACTGCAAGAAGATCAAAGCTATCCATTCTTAAGGCAATCAGCCCTGAGTGCTCACTGGAAGGACAGATCCTGAAGCTGAGGCTCCAATACGTTGGCCACCTCATGAGGAGAGAAGACTCCCTGGAAAAGACCCTGATGTTGGGAAAGATGGAGGGCACAAGGAGAAGGGGACGACAGAGGACGAGATGGTTGGACAGTATTCTCGAAGCTACCAGCATGAGTTTGACCAAACTGCGGGAGGCAGTGGACAGGAGTGCCTGGTGTGCTCTGGTCCATGGGGTCACGAAGAGTCGGACACGACTAAACGACTAAACAACAGCAACAAGATTGCATTTGCCAACAACAGCCAAGGACCTCTGGGACTTCTTGTTTTTGGGAGTGTTTGGCAGGAATCACTATACCAGCACCTGCCCCAGCAGTACCTCCTATGCTGTGTGCAAAATATCTAAGTACAGGGATCCGTTCCAGAGCCATGTTCACATCCAGAACAAAATTCAACCCGCATCTCCGCGTCTGCGCATGCACGGATCATGATTTGCCGCTTCCGCGCATGTGCGTGCTATCATTTTGAGCGTCTGGGCATGCGCGAGCGGCGAAACCCGGAAGTAACGCTTTCTGTTACTTCTGGGCCACTGCGGAGCGTAACCTGAAAACGCTCAACCTGAAGCATATTTAACCTGAGGTGTGACTGTAAATATCCCCTCCAAAACCCTACATACATGAGATTTGTCCAGGCAGGGATGGCCCCACCATTTTGCACTCCTGTCTCTTCCTTTGCTCTTTTAGATGTGCCAGCCATTTTGCGTTACGCCACGCCCTCACAGATGCCTTTTCCGGTTACAACACATACCACAGAGCGGCCATTTTGTGCTTGGCGGCCATGACATTTTCTCAAAATCCCGAATGTGCCCAGTGGCCCCACAAGATTGGTGACCCCTAGTATAAGGATGTGTCAGGTGGCACACAGCTTTTGGTCTCTCTTGGGATCAAACTATATGAGACACCTTTCACACAAGTATTTGCAATTTTGCAACTGAAAAAAGTAAGTAGGCACAGTAAATAGACTGCAACCCCCTTTGTGTTTGGAGTATCGGGGGTAGTGGCATCTGCTGGTAGGGGCATTTCAGTCTGGTCCATGGGGTCACGAAGAGTCGGACACGACTAAACGACTAAACAACAACAACATACTCACGTGACCTTGCGTGGCATCCATGATATCGTTGCAAGTTATGGCAGACCTACGTTTACTTATTTAATTTTTTCCTTTTTTCCTTTTTTAAAAGTATTTACATTAGCTTTCAAATTATTATGGGACCACAGAAACAAGTACAGTCGTACCTTGGAAGTCGAATGGAAACCGTTCCGGAAGTCCATTCGACATCCAAAACGTTCGAAAACCAAATCACGGCTTCTGATTGGCTGCAGGAAGCTCCTGAAGCCAATCAGAAGCCACGGAAGTCCTGTCGGATGTTCGAGTACCAAAAGAACTTTTGCAAACCGGAACAATCACTTCCGGATTTGCGGCGTTTGGGATCCAAGTTATGACTGTAAACAATAACAAAAATCCAGTAATATATCCAACTAAAGGCAAGGCATACAAATCCTAAGCTGTTTTAAAGAACGACACCCAGTCTAAAATCATGACAAGCGTATTTCTCTAGGCTGCCTGGGGAGAAATACCTGTAGACCTGAAATGAAATTATATTAAATTTAAATACCACCATAATAAATAGAAGTGATCAGGATCTTTCTGCCCCTTAGAGACCCACAATTTCCGTATTGTTTTTTCTGCAATAAAAATAAATTCCAGAGAGTTTTATACTGTAAGGATATAGTCCAATTTTTAAAAAATATTTCCACCATTGTGCTGTAGAGATCTTGGCAGGTAACTGCATCTGTTTCAAAAACTCCTTTTGGCAAAATGTCTCCATAGTATCTGTCCATATACTGAGGGGAGAATTTTGAATATGTGCTGTAATAATCTTTGGTATCCCCTAATAAATTTCATTTTAGAATAAAGCAACCTCTGGGCATTCCCACCAGAGATAGAAAAAAAAAAGCTACTTTATTTTCACAACCCTTTCAGCAGAAAAGTTAGAAAATTTCTTATTCACTTTACAGCCGAAAGAACCTCAACGCGATGTACAAAACAGAAACCTACTCACAACAATATAGTAATAATGAAATAAAAAACCATATTTAAACAGCACTCCATTGTTCAACCCACCCACAATTCATCTCCCTTTAGTACAAAACCCCGGCCTATCACTTTATGCATCCAGAGTAGCTGATCAGACAAAAACTCACACAGCCTCCAGATTAAAATAAAAATCGCAAATAAAAATAAAAGGGAGCCATTGTTGAAGGGTGGCTAACTGGAGATTGATTTGGGCTGTATAAAGTTACATTTGGTGTTCTGTGTCTGACCTCTCCACCTTGCTGGCTCTCAGATTATAAAACAAAAGAGGGCCGATATTCTGATTTACCGTATTTTTGCTCCATAAGATGCACCTGACCATAAGACGCACCCAGTTTCTAGAGGAGGAAAACAAGAAAAAAAATATTCTGAACGAAACAGTGATTGTATGATTTTTGTGGTTCATGCTGTGACCACAGACATGTGATTTAACGATGAGTTTGGGGTAGCCCAATGCAAAAATCCTGAGGATCCATGTGGATCCATGCTTTGTAACCACGTTTTTGTGCCATTGCGGCCCCATGAAACAGTGGATGCGTGATTTTTTGGTGCAGGCTATAGCTATGGACATGCTATGTGATCGGATGGTGAATTTGGGGTGACCCAGTGCAAAAATCCTGAGGATCCATGGGCTTTTACCTCCCCCCTCCCAGGCAGCCTCCTTTATCGATAGTGTCCCTTATCTCCCTCCCGATCACTTGTCGATCAGCTGCTCAGCGGCTTTGTTTCAACACCCCCTTCCCTCTTTCTAAAAAAAAAAAGAGCACAATCTGCTTTTTGACCCTGGTCAATTCAGCTCCAGGGACCACACATTTGCTCCATAAGACGCACAGACATTTCCCCTTACTTTTTAGGAGGAAAAAAGTGTGTCTTATGGAGCAAAAAATATGGTAGCCAAGTAGGATCTGGCAAATGAATGGGGGGAGGAGAATCTCCAAATGCTTATCTTTCCCTTTTCTACCCTTAGTTGAGATTTTATGTCCAAGTTAAGCCCTTGATTTTACTGTGTAGTAATAACGCAACATAAAAATTGTTATTACTCATTATAGAAGAGATCAAATGTAAATGATATATACACACATATACACATACCTCAGAGAAAAGGGGGAAAGCTTTCTAATTATTTCTCAAATGGAATATGCATAAGCATTTTGTATGAAAACACTCAGCATGCTCCTCTTTTCAAAATCCGCAGCATTAGTCATAATGGCTTCATTCAGCATTTGTACTAAAGCTCTGATCCATGTATGTTTGGCATAAGACCTCCACATTTTTTAAAAAAATAACATTTAGGCATTTGGGTGATAAGCAAAGAAAAATGCTAATGAGCATTCTTTTTCTGAAAACGTCACTTGCTCCCGTGATAAAGCGAAGTCTTCACCCTTGGAAAAAAGAAGAAGTTGGTAATAAGACTATCTTTGCACAGCAGGGTGTGTATACTGCCTGCTAAAGATAAATAAATTCCGCCATTGGAATTCTGTGCCAAGAAAAAATAAAATTTTGTGACCTGTATGAATGATGCAATTTGAGGGTATTGGCATAGTTTCCACCCCGTTTTGTGCGATTTCGTGTCGCCTGGATTTTGGTGGCAACACTGTGTCCTGGGTCTCTGGCTCAGGGCCGTCTTTACCTGGGGGGTGCAAGGGTGCGGTGCACCTGGGCGCCAAATTCTGGGGGGCACCAAATGTATACCTACTGTATACCAGTCCCTCTTGACTGGTGGCAGTGAAAACACCCTTCCCCCCATCTCTGTCGCTCTGTTACTCCGTAGTGTCAAATATTCCCACCGAGCTAGGAAACAAAAGCAGTTATTCCCGCTGTGTCGTTACAGGTGGGTGATTTTCCTCCCCCCCAAAAAGGTCAACAACTTTGGCTCCTCCCAAAAAAGCTCAGCAACTTTGAGTTCGCCCCCCCTAAAAAATCTGGGGTTGGATAAACTAAATTTGGGGGTGCTGGGTGGATCTTTGCACCCCGGCGGTGCGTATGCTAAAGACAGCCCTGCCCTGACTCCAGCTCCATTGACATCATCCCCTGCTCAGCATCTCCTGCTGGCTGGACCAAGTCTTCCCCCTACCTGAATGAGGCTCAGCAGGAGGGGTGATGAGGAAAGCCGGCAGATCTGCTTTCCCTTCTCTGACATCTAGAGTCACAAGGGGAGAACCTCCCTGGGTACCAGTCTTACAGCCTTCCCTCTGCATCTTCTCCCCTCCTCTTCCTTCTGAATGGCTGCCACGACATTTCAGTTTCCGACAGAACTGGGAGGCCCAGGGCAATGGGTTCACATAGCTCCGTATGGCCTACTCTCACTAGCAGCAGCTCTCCAAAGTTTCAGGTAGGAGCCCTATCTGGAGAAGGCGGGGACTGAACCTGGGACCTTCTGCATGCAAAGCAGATGCGCTGTCACTGAGCTACGGCCCTTCCCATATTGAAAGACCTACATTGGCTCCCAGTATGTTTCTGAGCACAATTCAAGGTGTTGGTGCTGACCTTTAAATCCCTAAACTGCCTCAGTCCAGTATATCTGAAGGAGCGTCTCCACCCCCATCGTTCTGCCCGGACTCTGAGGTCCAGCGCCGAGGGCCATCTGGCGATTCCCTCAATGCGAGAAGCAAAACTACAGGGAACCCAGACAGAGGGCCTTCTCGGTAGTGGTGCCCTCCCTGTGGAACGCCCTCCCACCAGATGTCAAAGAGAACAACAACTACCAGACTTTTAGAAGACATCTGAAGGCAGCCCTCTTTAGGGAAGCTTTTAATGTTTGATGCATTACGGTATTTTAATATTTTGTTGGAAACCGCCCAGAATTGGCATATGCAAATTTTATGCAGATCTCTGCCTTCCTCTTTTTGGTGAAAAATGTCCGAGCCCTACAAGGGGCAAAATATTTCCGTATTACCGGGGGTTGGACTCGATGACCCTCGTGGTCCCTTCTTATTCTATTCTATTCTATTCTATTCTATTCTATTCTATTCTATTCTA